>JASKUP010000013.1:10000000-10747447 GCA_030448955.1 Trichopoda pennipes
TCAACAGGCCATATAATAGCTTTTATGGTTAACAAATAAATTGTATTTTTGTTATAAAATATTATTGGAGAATATTAGAATGTTATTATTCCATAGAAACTTGGAGAATTTTTATTTAAACAAATATGTTTTAAGTTTAAGTTAATGTTTGACTATCATTTTAATTACTTTTATAAATGATATTGTTAATTTTCAATAAAAATTACTTTTCAATTAGAAAGTTATTTAAGGTTATGTCTCGGATAATATTTTTGGTGGTATAGCTAAAATCTTCGCTAGGTACACACATTTTTCGCTCTATACAAGCATTTAATTTTTCCGTAGTGTAAGTTCACTGAGAAAATGGGTTAACTATAAAACAACAGTTTAAACTTTGTTTTAAATCGAATTGGCTGTTGACTAGATGACTCTAAAAGAAAAATGGTAATAGACGAAATTAAAAAAGGTATTCAATAATATTGTTGGAATTGGCACCAAAATATATTCTGACATATCTGCTGAGGATATTATTAATAATAATAACTATTCAAATTAATTGAACCCGATTCGTGTTAATAAATTTAATAATTAAAATTATATGCAGTCACAATCAATATATGCAAAAAAATAGATCTGTTTCCTAAGATACTTTGAAACAATTCAGTGATTTTGCGTTTTTATTTTCTTGTTAAATATTATTTTTTTACAAAATAACCAACAACACATCAAGCTAGTACTTTTCGTCCTGATGTTTGGCACATCTGGTCAAACAACATCACATTTTCTTTTCATCATGTTATAACATGTGTGCAGTTACGATTAACACTTCATAAAACCACTTTAAAAACATAAAGTTGAATCAGTAACATATTTTCTACCTCTACCTGGGTCGAGTGTTATGCAGTTATGGTTCAATAATCTTTAAATTTACAACAACAAAATCACATTCCGGCAGGATAAAGAAAATAAAAGCAGCAACAACAACACCAGTTTTGAAGTTTTCATAAGTACTCACTTGAAATTATAAGGCGAAAAAGTGCCTGTACGCTTAAGATAGCATGAAAGAAGTAAAGACAAAATGTATAAGAAACGAAAAGAAGAGATCAGAAACAGGTGTTTTCTTTTTAATGGTTTAGGGAAGGACGAAGAGTCCTTACACTACTTATAAATAAAAGAGATTAATTCTCTTGTTACTTAGCTAAAAGTAAATATGATGCAAAAAAATAATTTAATGCGAAGTAATTTGTTGAAAGTAAACCGGCTGTGTTGATAGTTTTGAATGATTTGATGAACCTGTCCGACGAGTGTATGTGTGAGATTTTCTTGCATCACGCTGATGACGACAATATTACTAAAGAAATTGTTTGTGTAATCACTCCCTAATTATCTTTTTTCTTTGCATAGGTTTCGCCATTATTTTTTAGCTAACGGCTGATGTCGAGACGAAAATATTTCTTATGGATTTGTTGTGACATAATGTAAAATATTTTATAATTTTTTGTATAAAATATTTTATATTGTTAACACAAGGTCCGCATAAAATAAGTCTACGGTCCGCCAGTTGGTGGCTCCTGGTCTATTATATACCTATACACCGACAGTAAAATTGCCTGATATGTTTATTAATGATTTGAGGTTCCAAATTAACATAACGAAAATCTTTTGAAAACCTTTACTAAAACTTCGGATGATTAGGTTAATATTTCAAAAGTTTTAATTATATTTCACTTCTAATTTAAGGATTTATTCAACATTTGTGTTAATTTTTAGTTATTTCATTTTCGTCGTTTGATGTTTTCAATGTCGTTTTTCTTTTCTTTTTTTTGCCATTGCTCATGGTTTTGTCCTGTTTTATTATTTACTTTCCGTGTAAGAACATACATTATCTTATCTTATTTCACACCTCTTGCTAAATTACTGAAACCTTGTTATGCCTTAACTGTTTCATTTGTCTGTTCATATCCGTCCGCGAGTCTATCTCCTAGTTACTTTATTGTTGTTGTTGTTTTTGTTTTACTGACAGTTGAGTTTTCCATTTTGCCACAAGAGCAAAATTGTTTGTTTTCAGTTTTTCTTCTTCATTTTTATCTTTGCTTGCAATTAAATGGAAAAAAGTACCACCAGCAGCAGCAGCAGAACCTTAACAAAACATCATAAATCATCTCAAGTGCCTGATTTTTTTCACTCATTTCATTTTTCTTTCAAAATTTTTTGTTGCTGCTTAATTTCCTTTTTTATTTTAATTGTGAGTTGAGTTTCTCATCTTCTTTCTGCTTCCGAAAGGAGTGAGTGATAAACACCTTTAGGTTCATACACCTCTTCATTACAACTTGCAGATTTTTTCTTTTTTTTTGTTTTTGTTATATGAAATTTTCTTTGTTTCATTTCCACATTATTGTTGTTGTATATTTCTCTAAAAAATTTTGTTTTCCTTTTCGAGTGTTAAAATAAACAAACACTAAAGTTAAAAGTTTTTAATTTTGTTTCAAGCTTTTCTTCTGATTCATTCGTCTTGTTTATATAGAAAACCTCAATAGACATTTATCTTGATGAAAATGAAATACTGAAATTTTGTTGTTATTATATACGAGTTTAAGCTAACATTATCTTTTTTAATGTTTATATTACCTGGCTTCATTTAATATTAATGGATTTTCTTTACAACCGTTAAATTTGGTTGGCAATTTCCGCAGCCTTTAAGACTTTTTTCAGTTTTACATTTTTTGTCATTTAATTTATTTTATCCATATTTCTTTATGTTGACCTGTCATGTTAATGTCGTTCACATCATCAAATGTCCTAGAGGAGTTTTAATTCTTGTTATTTCTTCAGCTAACAAATTTATTAATAGACCACAGCAGGGATAAATAAAGAAAAATTTGTTGGGGATTTACGATAAGCTGCATAAAATCCATTTAAATGATGAGATTTTGTTATAAAATGACGAAACATTGTTATATTTGAAATAAGAGACTTTGATATAGATTAATTATATACAAAACATAAATGGATCGGCTATTTTTATTTAAAAATGAGAGAACTTAAAGCAGTTTAATTATGTAGTTTAGATAGTGAGAGTGAAATCAAATTTGTTATATAATAGAACTTGTTATATTATTAGGCGATATTCCAGAATTTTTTGCTTAATTAATAAATAAGTCCGTCTCAATGTATTTTCCACAGGCTCCTTAATAGAAATTTAGATGTAAACTGTGGAATGGTTTAAATAGTTTTTAAAAGTAAAGCTGGCCAATGCATAATCGATTGTATAGTAGAAATTCCTGTGCTCTTTTAAATAAAGGAGCATAAGTTTAAGTCGTAGCAGCATCTTAAGTAGAAAGAAAATATCATTAGTCGCAGTGGTTGTGTTGTTTAGTGGGCAAATAGAGAAAAAAATCTGTTTTACTTAAAGCAAATTTCATTTAGAAAAGCAATTAAAATTTTGTTTCATCAATGATAAAGAGGCCAGTATACTAAGATGTTAGATGTAATAGTCTAAATGCATCTATAATAGAATAAAAAAAACGTCATTCCAAATTTTAATAGAATCGCTTAAGTAGAAAATAATATATAAAATAGCAAGAGAGAATATATTAGGTGCCACAGATATGTATACAAAAAATAAAAATGAAAAGAGCCTCTGCTTGTGAAAAGTTGGAAAAGCTGCATTATACAAAAATTGTTCTAAAGTAAATTTTTCATAATACATTAAGAGCCAATTTGATAATCATAACTTTTTGCTTTTGTTCTGAACTATATATTTAGCATTATGATGTCCCTTCGCTATATACAAAACAAAAAAAAACAAATGTTAAAAAATAGTGGTAATATTGTATTAACTGTTTACTATTTTTTAAATCACTTTTAAATCATTTAATATAAGAGATTTAATATCTGTAATTATACGTCCAAGAGCTGAAGTAAGCCAACTGACAGCCAAAAATCTGATCAAGCAGCTTGATGAGCAAAATTAATCTCATGGAATTGATACGAGCTGGACTATCATAGTTATTTGTCACAGTCAGATGTATTTGTCACATTGTCAATTTCAAAAATAGTTTTCGAAGAGATCAAAACATTAAAGTTTTAACACAAAGAACCTGATCTCATTTTTAAAACATTTTGTTTCTGAAATTTCTACAATGAAAAGAATTAACCAGAATAACGTACAAATAAAACGCTATCCAATTTATAAAACTTGTGTTGTTTTACTGAATTATAAAATTTTAAATTTAAACCCTATCGTTGAATATGCTATAGTGTTTTCGGTTACCTTCGTTTATATTATAAAAAATGTTATTTCCACTGCAGTGTTTTGAGATTAACATTTGTTTAGTGTATTTTAATTTAAACATTTTAAATATTTCGGTCTCACCTTTGAAAATAACAACAGTGTTGGAATAATATTAAGATAAATCATTAGCTTTTTAGTGTTTTTATTTAATCTTTACCTTAATGATAAACACTATGTTCGATAAAATTTGTCCTTATCACGAAGTTTTACAACATCCGAAAAGATATAACCTCAAGATTAAATTAAGAAATTTAATTTATCGAACTACATTTTCATAACATTTGCATTATACTGAGTTCACTCATGGGATTAACATTCAAAATGCAGTTGTTCGAGATACTTATAATAATGCTTTGATTCGCTGCTGACTCAGCCTAATAACAATAACTTTTTGGATAATTATTATTATCAGATATCGTTAATTGACACGCCCTGTTATCAATAAATATTTAGGCGAAGTGCCTTCAAACGATTCGAGATAACCAATCATTCAAAAGGATATTGGCTTACTTTGTAGCATACCTTAAAATAATTCTGGATTTCGGCCATTCAAATTTGAATCACAAAAACCTATGGGCGATATAATTTTTAACATCACAAAATACCTTTTTGGGAATATTTATTTAACGTGAACTTTTTGATTTTCACTGCCTTTCATACGATATCATTACCTTTTGATTTAATCACATAAAGATTTTGGTATCGTTGTGAAACCTTATTTTATAATATTCCCGAATTTTATGCATAACATTTAACGAATGATATTTCTTATAATTTTATTATTTTAACATTTTAACACATATTTTAAAACTTCAATACCTAAAATTTTAGATCTAAATGTTAAATTCCTATTGTATTTAAAGTTAACACAAAGTTTTGAAAATAGCAAGTTTTTCTGGAGCCAAGTCTTTTAGTTTTTAATTAATATTATTTTTAAGACTAAAAGACTGAAATAAATACTTGTTTATATTTTTAATTATCGTTTTAATTATCATTAATTTAATTAATTAATCAGTTTACAAATTATCTTGAGGTAAATAAATTATTATTTGATCGACAATATGGTTTCAAAAAGGGTTGCGTGTCTTCTAAAGCTATTGTTAGTGTCATTGATTACATATGTAGCGGTCTTAATATGGGTCATAAGGGTGTCGCAGGAGTCTATTTTGATTTATCAAAGGCTTTCGATTTGGTAGATCATAAACATACTACTAACTGAAAAATTGAAATATTACGGGTGTTCTGGTAAATCTCTAAAAATTGTCGAAGATTAACTGCGGGATAGAAGGCAAGTTGTGCAAATCGGCGAAGCTAGAAGTTCTGAAATTGGTGTGCTTTGTGGTGTCCCTCAAGGCAGTGTTCTTGGTCCATTACTATTCAAGGTTTTCATTAATGACATTAAAAATATTACATTTAATGGAAAACTTTTTATGTATGCTGACGACATCTGCCTGCTATACAATTATAATTATGAAGAAGTACTTAGAAATCAAGTCGAGTATGATGCTTCAATCTTGTCTGAATATTTGAGACTTAATAAGTTAATCTTGAATGCAAAGAAAACTAAGCTAGTACGTTTCAGTCCACACCTAACAGGAAATGATCAGTTAATGAGTGTTCATATTGATGGCGAGGTAGTTACGGAATCTGAAAGTATTAAATATCTTGGAATGTTATTAACTCGTAATATTTCATGGGATAATCACATTAATTACTCAAAATCAAAAGTGTCCTCTGGAATTGGTATTTTATGTAAATTTAGAAATAAATTGGACACAAAAGCGAAAATGTTGATCTATCGATCTATTATTCACTCGAACTTAACCTACCTTCCGGCAGTATATGCCTACAAATCGAATTCGTCTATGGGTTCATTACAATCAGCCCAAAACAGAGCGTTAAAAATAGTTTTCAATCTTCCTTTGCATTATAGTACAATGGAATTATTTCAAAGATATGCTTAGGGTATACTGCCAATAAAAGGTCTTCGAAAGCAACAGCTACTGCTATATGTGTACAAAGTCTTAAATAGAATTGGATTTAGCTCAACTGAATTTTCTTTTGTTGGTACAAATACGGGAAGAGCTACTAGACAATCGATGAACTTGAATATTGTCAGATGTTGGCTTGAAGTAACAAAGCAACGGATTCGATTTGCTGGTCCAAATGAGTACAACCACCTACCTAATCGTATAAAAACCAGTACTTTCGACCTTCAAAGTAGCAATAAAAGAATATTTATTAGATAATATTGAAATCCTTCTTGCAAATTGAGTTATATAAATGGTAAATTGATATAATTGTATTATTATTATTTTATTTTTTATTTTTATTAGTTTTTTAGTTATTTTATTAATTGTTATTAGTATTTAGTTGCCAGTTTCGCCTCTATAAAGCCTTCTCTTGGCGCTGAGGCATAAATAATTCATGAAATAAAATAAAATATTAATTAAAAAAAAAAAAAAAAAATTATCCTTGCTTTTTTTGTTGTTGTCTCATTTTACTTTACGAAAAAACGTCAAGTTGAAAAATTCCATTTTAAAATTAGTAACTTTAACTATCAACCTAGCGATTTAATTTTTAAGTCAAATATTTTTAAACATATTTTAGACATTTTACACAATTTATCGTTAATATAGAAATTTTGATATTTAGAGATTTTGTTTTTAAGAACTAAACTCTAAAAACTAAAAATTCAGATATTACAATATTCCTAAACCGAATTTTAAATAAATTTTCTAATATTAAATCATTTAAGCAAAGAGGAAAAAAAGGCGGCCATTAATTTAAACCTTATATTCCTAACAAACTTTTATCTAAGAAATAGAACACAATATATGCAAAAGTTTAAATTTCAAAATATTGTCAGATAATTGGCCATTTTAGCATTTGTAAAAATTAAATATTTGTATAGCGTTGATTAAACAATTTTATTTACTTACTTTTACAAAAATAAAATTAAATTTATTTGTTTATGTGTTCCTATATACTTTTTCTAGATATATTAATTTCAACTCTGCTTCAAATATAAGGAAAAATATTTCAATGGAGGACAGCAACTATAAAAAATACTGTGTTTTAAAAAAATATTAAAATATAATTGATAGTAGATTTTTGGAAGTTGAAATGTTATTTACTTAACATAATATTTCTTCTAAAGGGTTTAAAGAAGTTTTTTTTCTAGACACAAACAAAACAAAAAGTTTAGATTAAGATGATTAAAAGTTCGGCACTATTGAACTAAAATATCCGCTAAATATCCACCACGGCCACGCACACAGATTTCGATTCCTTCTTCAAACTGGCAACCTGGCGGTTATATTTCGTTAATTACTACACGGATTTTGCGTTTTAATGCTAAAATCGATTCGATGAGTTCCGTATAGACTCTGTCTTTAGTATAGCTCCACAAAAAATAATCCAGTGGGGTTAAATCATACGATCTGGCTGGCCACTTAACTGCTGACGTTATCAATTGAAAGACGTCGAACACGCGTTGGTGTTTGTATCGAGTCGACTCAAATTTAACGACTAAATTCTTAATAGCGACTTCAGAAGGACTATTATGTTGTCCGAAAGTATCACGAATTTTACGAAACGCAACTTTAGCAGAGCCACCATTTTCATTGCGGATTTTAGTTTTTTTAATGCGATTTTCGTGCGAAATCTAATTTATTGTAAGAACTGTCATTACATCTACTACGAATACGTTAAAAAACTAAATGTCAGAACTATCATGTAGTTGGTGTTGCCACAATTGAAAAACAAACTTCTTGTTGAAAAGCCTGACACAAAGGTGAAATATTAAAGGGTTACTTTTATAAAAAAATATTTTCCCCTAACAGTTTTAAGTAAAGCCTTTGAGAATTATTAAATAAATATTTCCACATATTTTTACAAATATAAATATAAAACAATTAGCTTTATAATGATTTATGCAAAATATTTTTTTATGTTCTCCTATTCCACCGAAACTGGTGGACATAAAAACACCAAAATATGCATGTGAATAATATTCCTTTTTTGAATTTCAAGTCCATGCTAATTTTACATTCCTTTGATACAGTTGACCATTATATTTATATGTATGTAGAACAGGACAGTCCGCAGCCAATGGAAAATAATAAAAGTAAATAAAAATGCAGCGAACTATTGACTGTAAAAAAATATTGCCAAGAAATATTTTAGCATTATTTGTTTGTTTGTTGGAAAATGGAAAGTCTAGAAAGAAATATTTTAAATATTCATGTTGTTTCCATTTTTTATTTTAATTTGCTAGTAAAAAATTTTCTCTTGGTTTAATTTATTTTATTTTTTCCGATTGTAAGTCCAAGTGTTGGGGTGGTTATAATTGTGTGCTTGTTGTTATCACTGTTGTTATTTTTGTTGTTATTTTGTACCCACACAGCAGGATATTATTTAGCATGAAACACTTGAAAAAAAAAATTCTGGAAAAATGGCAAAAAAGAATAAAAAAAGGAGAAACTTAAAAAGCGGGAAAACAGCACTCAAAAAGTCAAGTGTCTATGGTTTTTGTAATTGTTGTTGCTGCTGCCTTGTTCCTTATGTGACAAGAACAACAAATCCAAATACTTAAAAAAAAGTTGGCATGTTTGTATGTTACAATAATAGTCATAAGACTAACACTTCAATCCTCACTGCTACATACACACTCAAGTTTGAGTATATAAAGTTAATTTAATAAAAACAAAAGAATCAAGATATATTTAACGGGAAAACATATATTTTTTGTTTTCTTTTTGTTTTTATTAAAAGACCTTGAAGTGTTTAATGTTAAAAGGGCTATTCAGATATCGTTAGAAGTACATGATTTTAAGCAGATGCAAATAAAATACCATTGAATTAAATTTAAAAAATTTATTGCGGTATCTTGTTTAAATATTTACAAAGTATTTTGGAATAATTACTTTAAAATTAAATGAAATAATCCTATAATATTCATTTAACTTGATAATAATTACAATGTTATGCAAAAAAAAAACCTTTCTTAAATTTCATGAAATCCAAACCAAAGCAGAAAAAATGGAAGCCATTCAAATTCTTTTAAAAATAAACTAAGGAGAATAGAAACCGAGGTGAAATTATTTTTATTTTTTACAGCATTAAATTGGATTCATGAGGAAAGGGAAATTAAGAGTTATTTATTATTAGCATTTTATTTTAGTATAATAGATTTTAGTAAATATAAAAGCACATAAATCGTGAAAAACAATATTTAAAAACGTCATTTCTTTTTTATCGATATGAAAAATTTTGAGCGTGATACGAACGACATTAAATTTTAAGCATTATACACGTAAAATCTCCCAAAGATTGTCTTTTATTTACATATATTGGAAAAATATGTGACATAGAACAAGAATAAAAATAACTTTAACTGCCTTAATTCACCGAATTTCGCATATAAATAATTGTACGTCAAAATGTCTTTTGCTCTCTCAATTTCTTTCCTAAATCTTACGGATCTGGTTATTTTTCGGTAACATATTTGCAATTATATTGTTGTATAAATAAGATCTTACTCCTCCAAAAAAATACACCTGAAAACAGACTTTTTAAAGCAATTTATTCCCAATATTTTAAATTTTATAGAAATTTTTTTTTTCTGTGTTATTACATGTTATTACATAAAATATTTTATGAATTAAATAAAATCACAAATGTTTGGCCTTTTTTATTACTATAGGAAATAAATACAACTTAAGCTTTGTTAACTTTTTTTAATATTCTGTAAAGCAATTAAAATATCATATAAAATAATTAAAATTTCTTCTTCTGGAAAAAATATAAATTAAATGGGCTCTTATTTGAATAAAAACAAATTTATAGGCAAAAATATATAATGAATCAAAACTATGAATCTTTTATTATTAAAATTACATTTCCTATATCTGCTAGGCATATTCCGCCCTTTAAAACTATTAGAATGGAATACCATTGATACTTTATTAAAAATTTTATTTCAAGGGACTTTTTCTAAAAACCCACACTTTTGTAAACACTCATTTAGAAGTCTAATGTGTCAATAGATGATTTGCTATAAAACACACCCCTTGTCCTAATCTCGTTCAGCTGCTTTTTAAACGATACATAAATACTACAATCAAACAGAAAAAAAGATTGAATATAAATAATATAAAGGAGAATTATGAAATCAACCCTCATTTTTAATTAAAAAGGTTTAAGAACCCTCATTTAATATTAACCGTCTGTCTTTATATATGTCTAACCAAATGCTATTTATGCCAATCGTAAAGTGTGGTCAGAGAAAAGTTCTCTTACACAACAATTTTAATAAAATATTTACAGCTATAGGATATGATAAAAAAAGAAATAAACTTAATATGCATTTGTTCACAGAAATTCTATTAAATAAATATTAAATATTTGTAATAAAAAATAAAAAATAATTATAATAAAATATTATTGTAATAAATATGAAAGACGTTCATATTTTGAATTTGTATTTATTTACATAAAACAATTGCCAAACATCTGGTTTTATTGAAAATTATTTTTATATATTTAAATTAATTTAATTGAATGCAATATTATTTTTTATTAGTTATTTTTATGGTAGTAATAGCAAAATAAGTAGTTTACACATGTATAATATTTTGAATAATATAAATTTAAAATCCTGTTCTGTTGGCCATTTAAAATTAAATATTAAAAATCTTATAATTTAAAAAACAAATTTTTATTAAGATTTTTTTAATTAAAAATGTTTTTAATTATATTTAGGAAGATTGTCAGGATTGCCAATTATATTTAGGAAGATTGTCAGGATTGCCAGCTTTTTATAGCCAATAATAGAAATATCCCCAATTCATCATTTTGGTTATCTCTTTTCTAGCGTATGTATTTCCAAAGAAAATAAAGTAGAGTTGGTGGAAATACATCCAATCAAAATTCGAAACAAAATCTAGTTCAACTTTCATAACGATAACTATAAAACTATATTGTTATTTTACTAATATATAATAAGTTTTAATATTTTCATTGTCGAAATTTATTCGATTTTAATTTCGAATCTATAGATTTACTAGTTTTCCAGAGTACAGGGAAGTTATTTTGTATTCAAGTCCACTCTTTTGAAATACAATAAATATGCCCTACAAATTGCAATGATTTCGTTTTCGAGTACAGAGTAACATTCCTTACAATTTTAAGAAGCACCACATATTATCTTACGTAAAATAAATACGATTTCAATAGCCATTTAATTTATTTTGTTTTTAAAATTGCTTTAAATGCCTTGTCAATATTTCGTTAAACACTGCTATTTTAAAACCTGTAAAAGATTTAAAAATATACTGCTGTCATTTCCCTCGTAAACACGACCTCAGACACAACTTTCACACTACTGAAACTACTCATACACACTAACGAATGGAAATCATCCTTAGATGGACACTTACCCAGCATATAATAAAACACAGAAACATTAATTTAAGGTAGATACGATCGTAATAAAATATCGACATAATCCAACAATATTTATACTAAAGGACATAATACGAACTCTTCAGTACTATCTAGAAACGCGGCTTGAAGTTGATGTCATCGTGTTGAAAGCGCTTGCCAATCATACCGAACAAACAGCCAGTGACGACAGTCTTCAGCGAGAGTAATGACAACAGTATTTCATTTACTGGCGGAACAAATCCAAACAACTTAATACTATGTAAAAATATCTTTAAGTCTAAAACTTGGTTTGAGTACATTTCTGTTATTATCTTTTAGTTTTTAAACTAAATTTAAAATTATTTTTTATTTTTAAAAGTTAGTTAAAAGTCAGTCATAAGTTAAGAAATTAAAAAATTTTAAAGATGAAAACAGAAATGTGCTGAAAATAATTAAAAACAAAATTAATAATTAAAAGTTTTTTATTTATAAAATTTTATGATTATTATTTCAAAATAAATGGACGTGTTCGTCGTGTTTATACATATGTATATTTTTAAATATATAATTTATTACAATTATACTAAAATTAAAAAAATTTTAAATTCACTAGTATTAAAAAAAAACGGTAAAAAAATACTTTATTACAGCCATATAATTCAAATGCTTTTACACATACTCATTTACAATTCATCTGTTTACAAAGAGATATTGGCAAATGTAACACTCAATGGGATTAAACTTAAGTGATTTCCTGTTGGCAATTTAAAATTTTCCTAAATTAGTACAACAACATTGAACATACCGCAAAAAGTACACACATTATGCTTTATAATCACACACACACAGAAGCATATGCATACACATTAAATACTATACAAAATGTAGCACAAAAAATTTTCAGAGACAAAAATAGCTACAAAAACCCCAAAAACAACCGCGCACCATTCATAGATATTTAATTAGTGAAACGAGTAGCTTAGAAGTATACACTTCTTTATGGATACAATCTAAGTACCCAGTACTTTCACTCACTCACTCATTCACTCTATAACGATCTAAGTATCTAAGGAGTAAATCTAAAAAAAAAACAAATATAAATGCACACACACACAACAAATAACTACAACAAACAATCATACAAATCTATTTAATATTGTAAAGTACCACCATCTCCTGGAGTATACTACCAGAGAAGAGTAGAGTGGAAACATACTCATGCATACATTCATGCAAAGCATAAGTAGCAACAAAAAATAACAAATATAGAGATGAAAAACAAGAAATCGTAAAAACATATAAATAAAAGAGATATTCGTATACGATATAGACTTTTGCAATACTTCATATAGAAATTTCAATACAAGATACAGAATATTAATGCAAAGACTCAGATACAGTAAAACAAAAATAAAAACAAAAAAAGAGAGATTAAAATACATACGAATAAAAACTGACTGTGACTATCAGTATTTTATATCATCGGCCTTCCTTCATCACTCTCCTGTGCTTATTCCCACTACTACTTGAAATTTACTATTAGCGTTTGCTAAATGTAAAAAAAAGGCATGAATGAATGAATGGATGCTGCTGCATTTAATTCTTACTTCATCTCCTTCTTGGTTGTACTATTTTATTACTTATTTGTATTATTTAAAACCTAATGTATTTGGGATTTTAGTTGCTTGCATGAATTTGTGTGTGTGTGTTGGTATCTCTTATTTTTTAGTTGTTTGCAGAAGTATTTACCAAATAAATTGGTAAAATGCCAGTTAACAAATATAAATTCACCAAACTTAAGTGATATATATGACGACATTAGTTTCGTCAAGAAAATTTTTGCTCTCATTTTACACAAAGAAAAATTAATCTTCAACATAAAGACACTTCGGTCGCTTTAAGCCAAAGAATAAGGAATGAAATTTATACTAAAACCGATAAACAAAATCAAAATTAAATTTGGCGCAAGACTTAAAGTTTAATAGGAAATTTTAATCGTTGGTTTGCCATATGGCACAAAACTTTACAATTAATTAAATTTAAATTAATTTAAAACTAATCTTTGTAGACTTGTATATAATTGGAGAATAATTTAAATATTTTAATAATGACCACAAATGAAATTAAAGAGTGAAAATATTTGATTTTACTATGTTTCCTTAAAGCTTTTTATTTTAGTATGTTAAGCTATTCTTCTTTATTGTTTGAATCTGTTTCACCAGTAAATGAAACTCATTGCTCTCGCTGAAAACCATCATTACCGGCTGTTTGTTTGATATGATCGACGCTGCGATGACAACATTTTCAAAGGCTTTTAGAAATACTGGAGAGTTAAAAGACGTGATAGGATTAACATCTGCTCCTGGCTATGATGCCATAATCTGATGGTGGTCTTCTTACTCGGTGCAGCATAGTAGCCACCCACTCCGTAAGACGCATACCTACTAGGTGCATATACGCCTTAGCAGCAATTTTCCGGTGTAAAGTATCAAGGTGATGCCCCCACTTCTTTCTGAACAGCTGGAAACTATTCAACTACTAGTCCTGTCGCATGCGCAAGCTAGGACACTGGATATGAAACCTTCATCACAGCACCAATGAACCACAGCCACCACAGTGATCCCCGAGGGGCTTCATCAATAAGCAGAACAAGGCCGTTGGCCTTCGGACAACTGGTTCACGTTGTACCAATATATGTAATAAGTTACTGGTGGGATTTCGAGAGTCCTATGTTTCTTCCAGTTTCGGGCTCATGCTAGCGCAGGCGAATGGCGCCGCCTTTTATCCTCGAAGGCACATGTCAAAATCGGGTAGAGATCCATCAGATTGTGTGTCGTTATTTCGTTCCTTCATTAGGGTCATATTTATTCATGTAAGTAAATTATTCCACCACCTGACTTTTTATGCGGGGCTTATTCAATATTTCCGTCTTTTATTTTTTTCTTAGTAAGTGTGTTAGTCTGAGTGTGTTTTTCGTTTGTTAGGATGTACGAGTAGTTTCTATAGTATGAAAATTAAGCCTGAGGTCGTGGTTACCAGTTCATTTATAATATCATTGTTGAAAGTTCTTGTTTTATATATTCCCGTGTTTGTAGGAATGTTTAGTCCCCGTATATTTTCGACATTTATAGAAAATCAATTACGAAGGATACTACCATACACTTTACCTCAAACCACCCTAACCAACATATACTAGCAGCATTTGAACATTTGATACACGGACTTAAACTAATTCCATTTACTCCAGATAAGTATAACAAAGAACGCGGCACAGTTTACACTACAGCTGAAAATAACGGCTTCAAAACCCACTACTATCGACAAACTGCTGAGATAATACAACACTAAAAACAGAAACAAAGACGACAAACAGATACAACATGACACCATACGCTTTTTTACATAGGACCAGAAATATATCGATTAAATAACCTTTTTCACAAAGAAGGTTGACTCACAGCATTAACAACCATAAACAACTGGGAAGTGTACAAACTTACTTCTACCTGTTAACGTACTTATGTAGGACAAAGTGAACGAACACTAAATATAAGATTTATCAAATATATACGCTCGTACAAACGAAAAGGAGCCGACTCTAATTTTGCAGTACATCTTGACACTTGCATATACGCGCCAATGACATTACTACATCTTAGCAAAAAAGGACGAGACTAAACATTCTTGAAAACGTGGAAATCTACAAATTGAAAACTTTTAACAGTGACATTATAAACGAACAGGTAAGCAAGACCTCAAACAGAATTTTCACACTACTAAAACTATTCTTAAGCTCAAAGAAGCAAAATACACCCTCGGAGGGATGCATTAATAAATATTAAATTAGACCACATAAAATGGGAGGCGGTAGGACAATTTACCTGCATGAATAAGTGCAACCCCAATAAAAGAAAGATATAACCCAACACTATTTATGCTAACAGCTACAATACTAACTATCCAGTACTATCTAAAAACGCGGCTTGAATATACGCTCGCCAAATATACCGAAGAAACGGCCGGTAAGGACAGTTTTCAGCGAGGGGAATGACAACAGTACTTTCCCTTTCTTTTTAGCTCTTTTAGATATATTATTGTCTTAGTTTAGTCGACGAAAAGTGTAGAACAATATTTCTTTATGTCTAAAGTTTTTTTTGTCACAGTCACTAAACTAAAAAATAAATTTGTTTTCCCAAATTATTTTTTTAGATCCTGCATCCATCCCGCCCTCATATATGATTTTTAATTAAAACACTTCACGAAAACACTATGTAAAATCTATTCTAATATAAAAAGTTATTACTAGGATATAAAAAATCCCTTAAAAATTTTGTTGCCAAAACCATAAAATTTATTTAAAAAAATTAATAAAAAAATATATTTCATAGCTATTTTTTCAGACATTTTATTAAAATGCTAAAATGTTCTATTTACACAATCACACTTATTTATGTTTCTTCTGAATAATAATAAAAATATTGTAAATCTTAACCGTATAAAGGATATTGAGCATCAAAAATGTTGTGTTTTATATTTATTAGAAAAAAGTTATTTCTTGTATAAAATGGACCCTTAGATATTAACTTAGAAAAGAAATATAATATGTTAACCTGATAGCGTTTAGTAATTTAATTTTTTATTTGTTATTTCGTAGTAAAAGCTCCTTTTATAACTCTTCATATTTGAACCTCTTAAACTGCTTTAACTTAGTTTTGGTTTAACATTATTTATGCAAATTTGTGTGCGTGGGCTCATATTTTCCATCTCCCTCCTTCTCGGCAATACTACAGTTACTCTGCTCGTCAATATATTCGTTTGTGTTGTTGTTTTTTTTTTTGGTCGCATAAACGTGATATTAATTTTTCTTTCCTTATTTCTATTTTTAAACGCATAAAAAAGTAAAGAAGGTTGTTAAATATTAATATTATTAAATTTGCTGTTGTTCTTTTTGTTGTTGGCTATAAAAACCATGTTTTTGTTTGTTAAACAATAAATATATACCCCCTCTATTTTTTCTTTAGCTACTGGATTTCTTGTAATTAATTTCGTATTTATACAATTTTAAACTAAACAAGCACGCAAATTGTTTGTTTCATTCTATTATGCGTGGTCAGTCACAGAAGTTTTTAATCTATTGTAGATATAGCGAATTTTTAACAGAACTACTAATTCAAATATCGCGAATCGTAGAAGCGGACTTCGTAGGAGGTTTTCAACTTAAATATTAATATAATCTTAAATCTAATTGTAGACTTCCTTTAACATTTAAGTGCTCTTCTGTTTCCTTTACAAATTTTAAGGTTATTTAACTAGGCCACTAAAAACTCCTGCACCAGTTAAGCCTTGTAATGCTTAAAAGTGAAACCCTTCCGCAAAATTTGCCATGTGGTGGTTTCGGATAACCCCAATTATTTCCCTCCAGGGGCACATAAATATGGTCTTTATAGAATTCCACTCTTTAGACACAGTGCGACTGGGGAAAAAGGAAGCCCAGTCCCCTGAAGACAGGCAGGGAGTCAACTGGAAACTCAACTTTATTTCTACGGAGATCAGTGTGCCCCAGAGTTTATTATTTGTCTCTTTAGACATTTAATAGTTCTCTGGCTGATCATTGAGGTTGGCCCCTATATGGGAGTAACGAGGTGGTTGTGGTTTCGCGGCCCCATGACAGACAGGTCAGTTTTAATGGTGGCCGGGTTCATTTCACCTTTAATAACACCTATCTGGTGAAATGTTCCCAGATCCAGTGAGCATGCTAGACATGCGTTTTGGACAGGAGTTGGAAAGTCTCCAACTCTTAAGCAAGGAGTGATGATTTGCAGCCCTGCTCTGGAATCATCGAAGTAGCAACTAGATAGTTCTGTTGCATAGAATTATAGCTTTGGCTTCCTAGGACGAGCGTGACGTTCCAAATAATGCAGTGGTTTGGTCCACCATCTGATTAAGGCTTCATGGCCAGGTGCGGATGTAAATCAAATCACATCAACCCCAATTATTGAGAGCTTCGAGGATTTGATAAATTTTGGATCTGCTTCAATACTGTGGCTTACGTTTGCATTTTAGTCGAACGACCCAGCCGAACACACGGTGGTATTCGCACATTTTGTGTCTAGCCTGTCGACTCAAATTTAACCATCAAATTGATGATAGTGGTCGCAGAAGAACAATTATGTTTTTCGAAAATATCATGAATTTTAAGAAATCTAACATTAACAGAACCACAATTTTCATAGAGGATTTTAATTATTTTAACGCGATTTTCGTGCGAAATTGAATTCAGTGTAACAATTGCCAATGCATCTACTACGAATACGTCCAAAAACTAAATGTCAAAACTATTATGCTGTTGTTGAAAAACCCGATATATATTTTAAAGCTTACAGCCTTCTACTACCGGTCTCATAATTGGGTTTGTTGTGTTAATATTTAAGGGCTATTGTGGAAAGTGTTTAGGCATATGTTAGTACAAAAGCATGTGGATATGTTTGTCTCTCCTCCTTATTATTGTTTTTTTTGTGTTGTTGTTTTAATAAAGTAATGAAGTGCTGACCAGTGCTTAAGGCTTTTTTTTCGTATTTTTAGGAGGATTTCACGATATTTTCAATAAATGCAATTAATGAGCAAAAAGAATTAAAATGTAATTTCAAAAATTATGTTTAAAACGACGATCTGAAACTTTCAGTTTTTTAGCAATTTTTAAGTGCTTTAAATTTAATACCTAAAGAAAAGGAGATAAACTAATTCAATTCAAAGATAAATTATATTATACTTTGATGTATACTCACAAACGATAAATCCTATACAGTATGCCTATGAGTGACCAAATACTAACTTTCACCAATCGGTTGGGGTTATGGCATAAAACTATTTATTCTCATGTTCAAAAAGGTCTTGTTATGTTCAGTACAAGCTACCTCAACAAAAATATTTGATGACAAGATATACTTTGTACCAAAAATTGACTTTAAAATTGGATATATAATTAAAGCAAAATAGATTATTACATAACAACCAAACGTTTAGGGTTATTTTATAATTGTTTGAGGTAAATAAATTAATTTTTAAAATTAGTTGTATTGAAAAAATTTTTACCGTATGATTATTCTCACTATTTTATTGAGCAAGCCTGTAATAAATAGTTAAGTCAAATATCTTTGTTAATACTGTTGTTTGAAAAAATATAACAGAATATGCGTTTATTAGATAAAAGCCCTTATCGAGTTATAAAAAATAAACAATTTTTACTAGCGGTCATTGTCAAGAGTTTTTGGTTAAATGATTTTCTGTTATTCACTCAAAAAATACTCGTGGTTTTAAATTACATGTGTCTTTGAAATTTAGAAAATACATCAAGATAATCGGAAAAATGTTTAAGTTATTGTCCCACTTAAAAGACTTAAAATCATTATTTAATGACCAAGAAAAATTTATTTTTGAAAATTGTGTTTTTTAAACGACTTATTGGCCTACAATCGTATTTCATATATTTCTTGGTTAAATATATGTTGAGTATATGTATATATTTTTTAAGTCTGGTTGTTAAGATAATTTATGCTCTCTATGCGAGCTGGTAGCAAATATTTAAATATTTCTAATACTCTTTTATGAGTGGGTTTCTAAATTATTGCTTCTGTCGCATTTTATAAACAAAAATTGTTTTTTTTTATCAAATATCAAAAATATATATTTTTTAAATGGTGTAAGATTTAGAGGTGTGTGTGTGTGTTTTTCTTTTTCCAGTGATTTAGGAAGTGTTTGGTAGTGTTATGCTTGGTTAGTTGATAAAAATCAGCCTCATTTGTTTCATCCCTTCTCCAAGAAAAGAAAAAAAAAATAAACTACAAGAGAAAACTCCTAACAGTTTTTAAAACTGTTTCCTTCCCACTTAAAATAACAACAACAAAAATCTATGTTCTCGTAAATTTTCTTTGGCTTAAAATTGAGTTTATAAATATTTATTTGTGTATAGTATTTATTACTTTTAATAGGATGTCTCGCTTGAAAAAAAAATCGTTTCTATGTAACCGCCCGTCCATCCTCTGGCTGTCTATTTTTTTTTTTTTTTTGTTTTAGCACGAGTGCTTTGTCATAATTTTTATTTATATTCCTCAGCAATCCCAAACAGTTTATACATATTTTACTTGACTTCTCTTATACTTCGTTTTCAGTTGTTTCCCCTTTGTTTCTTCCAATATGAACAATTATTTTATGAAGATTTATATTTATTTTCTGTTCCATAAGAATTTTATAGCATTTTTTCCTGCTACAATTTTCAAATTTTTATGTTAAATTTATTTTATTATTTTGTGCGGTTGAGGTTTTTCTTTCTTTGGTTGAATGTCTTTTCGAATTTCTCTAATTGCTTCGCGCTACAGTTGCTGGGAAATTGATGTTAAGTTTGTTGCAAAACATGTATATGAAGAAAAGACTTTAAAAAATTTATTTGAGGATATTAAATCAAAATTGTGTTGTTTTTATATTATTTACAAAAATAAAAAAAATAAAGTGAATTATTAGAAAATAAACACGATTATAATGTTCAGGGCATATGTCTGTTTACAAATAATATTGAATAATGCTTATGGTAATGATTTTTATTAACCATTAAACAAAATAGTCAATAAACTAGAACATTAAATAGAAATAGAATTAAAAACATAAAAACAAAAATTAAAGAAAACTTTTTTTAAACAACAAACAATTAAGCAGCGTTCTTTTAAAACACCAATAAGTTATGTAGTCAAAGTTGTGATGATAAAAAAATAATGGTGTAAAAAATCATGTAGATTATTTGGTACGAGAAATAATTTATAGATTAATCGAGAAAAAGACTAAATTTATTTAGCACATATCACACACAAATTACTTGCAGTTATAGAAATTAGTTAACAACAAACTTAAAAATTATTTTCCATACTAATGCATCTTCAGAAAAACAACTTTCGTGTTGAAGACCTTGTATGGAGGAAAACTTTCTACACTGTTGCATACTATTTCTAAAACTGAAGTATATAAGAAAAAAGCTTAATTTATCTTGAGGGTTTGTTATATTATTGTTTATTTTTTTATGTTTACCGCAAGGACTGGCGGTAAGTTCACAAATTATAATCATCAAGGGTTCCTGAAAATATTGGGTGTAGTAAAGCTGATGCCAGCAAGAATGAATTATTTTTATTCTACAGCATTTTTAAACGCTTATTTTTAAGTATATATCTTTTTGTTTCCACAATAAATAATTGGAATAACACATGCTTCGGTTAATCTAAGAAATTTTTGCGCCCAAAGGTTTTAATAAACTTAGTATTTTTTTTTACAAAACCCCCCTTTTATCGTTTTCACTGGTAGCGTTTGACAATAGCTTACTAAAACTCTACTGACGTGTGAAATTGAAGTGATAAATGAGTCCAGCCTATGATATACTATTTTTGGATAATGATTAATCTGAAATGCACACAATGTATTTAGAAAAAGGAAACAAAATTGTTTAACTTTCAAAATATTATCATTTCTTAGTATAACAAATTAAATTTTTCAAGACTGTTCGAAAAAGATCTTTGAATGCAATTAAATTATGAACTGCAACAAGATAACCTTATTAATTAACAGCTTACCAGGTCTCCAGTTATAACATATAAAGCATTTTTGCTTATGTGTTCTTAATCACGCTAAAGTATCTAGAACTAAAAGTTTCCTCTACGAATAAAATTATATATATTTCGACTTAAAATGCCTTCCCTTGAAAGGAAAACCGTATTAACCTATTTTATTTTAATAAAAATTATCCGGAATATTATATAGATCAACAGCAATTTAAAATTTTTGTTTCCGAATCTTTAGTTATTTACCTGTGTTCTCTATAATGGGTAAACCAATTTTTGTTTCTACAAATTTTTCACGAAAGATCTTTTGATGTAGATAGCTTCAAAAGTTTAAGCTGTTTCGGTGAACACATCCGCCTTTTCTTGGCTCTCTTTGCCAACGCTTCTATACCGCTCTCATCAACATTTTATACAATAAGGCTACATATTATTTCGATATTTCGCCGGAGAAAAACTTTACTTTGTATAAGCCATAATACAAAGTAAAGATTTTCCAACATATAACTTACAACATAGTCAGGACCTGGCAATTTTGTATAACTAAAGACAGTTTATAATGAGTTTAGTGTGGAAAATAAGTTATATATTTAAAACAGTGGGCACGGTACCATTATTAACAAAAAGTTAAGCTAGTTTAAGCTAGTGAAAAGGATGAATTGAAATTTCGCATAATTAACTCATTACACATTATAAAACGAAACATTTACGGGGACATCCTGAAATATTAATTTTGCACAATTAATCGCAAAATCTGTCGAATCGGAACTGTAGGTATGATAAAAATAAATATGGTATCATAATCATTACATATAGACCTTTGAACTTTTATACAGTAATCTTTTGAATAATCATATTCAAACTGGATTGCAACAGTGGTACTTGCAGTGAAAAGTGATTAGTTAACAATTTTAAGGACTAAATAATAAATTTTCAAAGTCTTAAACTATAAGGAGATTTTTATATGATAAAAGCTGTAACAGTTCGTAAAATACTTTCGCACAACATAATCGTCCTTCTGAGACCACTGCTTAGAATATTATCGCTAAATTTAAGTCGACAGGCTCGATACAAATATGCGAGCACCATTGAAATTTGTCAATTTCTCGACGTTCTCAAGAATTGGGGTTATTCAAAAGCATCACATGGCAAATTTTGCGTAAGGATTTAACTTCAAAGCCTTACAAGGTTTAACTACTGCAGGAATTAAAGCCGAGCGACCATTCACATCGCCGTAGATTCCCTCAACTCATTCAAGAACAACCAGCTGGTTTTACTGAATGACGAAGCCAATTTTCACTTGTCATTCTAGAGCGATTATTGAGAAGACTTTGCATGCTTAATGTGTCACTGTATAGTGCCCCATGTGGTTTATATGCGTGATTGTGCCTTTTTTCGAAGACGGGGCTGGAAATGCGGTAACGGCCAATGGATCAGACTATCGTTATATGCTAGCAACTTAATTTTGGCCTATTATTTTTAATATTATTGACAACATCGCTATCACTGGATTATTTTTTGTGGGGGTATGTTAGGAATAGGGTCAAACAGACTTAAAACACAAAAGCCGTGTTATAATTAACGAAATAGAACCGCCATTTTGCCAAAAAGTTATTAAAAACTTTGATGAAAGAATTGACATCTGTCAGCGCGGTCGTGGTGGAACTTGCCATGTATCATTTTTCACTCATAATTGTTGAATGACGATAAGAATTTTAAGTATCATCTTAATGTTAATCTTTTGTTTTTTTTTGTTTTAGGAAACAAACTTCTTTTTGAAAAATCTATTATTTTGCCTCTGATAAGAAGATATAATTTTGCAATTTTTACGATGCCAAAAATCCCGAAATTCTGTTTTAACTTAAGAAGAGCTTTTGGATAAAGATTTTTTGATTTAATAAACTAAGAAGTTTCTAAGACTTGACTTTAACTTTTTTGTTTATTTTTAAATTTTTGGTTTTAGGATTTGTAAGTTTTGATTTTGCTTTTAGAATAAGGAGGCGTTTTACAAAATATATGTTTTTTAGTTTCATATTTTTTTGTAAAATGCAATTCTTAAAACTATTAATGTCATAGCTGGCACAGCCTAGAATAATATTTCACTATTTTAAATTTTCGAGTACAATTAATTTAAATTTAAAAATTACTTTAAAATTCCAGACTAAAGCTGGAAAATTTGCTTGTATATTATACAAAAAGTTAAAATTTCCTATAACCTTGTTTCTTTATTTAAACCAGGGTTCAGAACTTTTCATTTATGAACATTCAAAAATCAACATTCATGCTATTTTTCATAAATGAGAAATCTAAAATTTTATATTTATTTTTCACGGGCATAAACGAACAAGAAAAAATGTTCTGCTTATGTTCATACATGAATGCGCACAACAAGAATTATTAGTCTTATTCATATGTGATAAATGATAAATCAGCTACTTCTCATTAATGTTCTTTTTCATAAATGTACATGTTCATTTATGAACGTTGAAATTTTATAAAATTTCTCATAAATGAATGTGAAAAAAATTTTCTACCTACGATCGCAGTTAACCGTAAAATGTAGTAAAAACACATGGGTACATATTAACACAAAATACAATATTGCAATATATTCTAAAAGAAATAAAAAAAAACATTTTTTTTCCTACATACGCCGACAATTGTGCATTATCAAATATGTGCGTTTATGTACGCGAATGCTTAACGCACATATTTTTACGATCTTTTCATTTATGAAAAATTATCAAAATTGTACATATTCAAAAATGAACACTTGTGTGTTTCTCAATTTTCACTTATGAATAGAAAGAAAAAAATAAATCGTCGCATTCATAAATGAGAAAACGCAAAATATTTTTCAGTCTCTCACACATGTATGAGAAGAAGCGGCTAAAAAATGAAATGTACATATTCATACATGTATGAACAGTGAGTGAACACTTCGCTACTCTGATTTAAACTAGAGAAATATTTGGTAAATCACTTATTTCATTTTGTTAAAACTACAACTTTTTTAAATTTATTTGATTTTATTTATCTGCTTCTTTGCACCAGATAAAATGATAATATACAAAATCCAACACGTTTTTCCCTTCAATTTAATGTTCAAAGGATCTGTAAATAAAAAGTTCAATGACCAATATTCACAGTGAAAAAAAGAATTTAACAAATATTTGCACAAAAAGAACTTTGCAACAACAAAATGCTATGCAACTAAAGTTGTAAATCAAAATCAACTATTTACATCTGTATATTGACTTATTAAGAGCAAACACTTTTATAACCCAATAAACTCAATAAAAACTTATTTGATCAAAAGAAAAACCTTATATAAAAATATATATTGTGCTTAAAATTTTTAAATTGCTTCTCCTACTGGTTAAACATATGTACATGCATAATCACACAACCCTAAATCAAGAATAGCTTTGTTTGATTTAAAGAAATACATTTTTCTTTTACTTTGTAGTTAAAGAAAGAATGAATTCTATATTGAAATGAATGAATGAAAGTTTTTATTTTTACACAATACAATACAAAGCAACAATTTAAGATATACAATAATAATAACAACAACAAAAATTAAAGAAACCAGAAACGAAATGAAACTATCAATTTGGGAATTAAAATCTACTCAATTGAAACCAATTTAAGCTAATCATTTGCTATTATTATAACAATAAATAGAAATAGAGAATAAATAAAACTCTAAAAAAAATACACACAAAATTTTAAATCAACTTTGGTTTGAAGAGGAAACTCACAGCAAACTTTTTATTATTATTATTATTACTGTTTGTTTTCTTTTTTGTGAAGAATTGTATCTAGGAAGTATTGATAATGATGGCTGACTGGCTGGTTGTCTCGACAACAAAAACACTATCTAGAGTAAAGGGCAGGCAGACTGCAAAAAAAAAAACAAAAATAAAAAATAAACAAAAATATTTTAATTTTAAAGTTGGAATAAAGACAGCTATAGTTTGTTGAATAGGGCACCACAGATAAAGATGTATAAAGACATATGAATCTTCATGAAGTTCTTAAAACAAACACATTTGAATCTTCTTTAGCCGTTCAGAAGTTGGATTCAGAGATGACGATGTTGCTGATTATGAAGAGCAGTTTGATTTCATTTTAACTACAAAAACAATACATAAATTAATAAATAAATAAAAAATAATAATAATAATAAATGAAAAATAATAATTACATAACCTTAAATAATTATCACGGATAGTAAGTTGCTAAATCTCTTTGAATGAATAGTGATCGTCAATCATCCATTTATTCGAAGAAAAAGACAAACTGGTGTTAGTTACACCGGCTTGGGTAGGTCAATCCCGGCTTCTGAGCGGGAAACTTGACCTAATGAGATTTAGGGACAATTTGCTTTTTCGTATTAATCCATATCTATGAAACGGAACTCAAAACTTTCTTTTTAACACTCTCAAACGTTCTATTATATGCAGACGGCGCGTCGACACGTCGCGTCGTGAAGATATTTCGGACATCGAATCGTGACGCTGATCATATTCTCCTAGTTCGTAGTGTAATATTAACCTAATAAAGTTTGAACCTTAAAAAGAGCAAATACATTTCTTCCAAAGATGTCATACAAACGTGCAATATATGTGTTTTAAATGGCTATGAATGTGACAAACTGGATGTAGTTTCAGGCCTTGGTATTTTACTGAATGCTAAATTAAATTTTACACAGCATATTTCGTTAACCACTAACAAAGCACCCGCAATTATAGGACTTTTAAAACCCTGGGCGAAGCAGTTTAGTGACCCGTATATCGCAAACTGTTTTACATTTCTCTTATCACATAGAATCTGGAATATAATGCAATAATTTGGGATCCAATTTTTAAAGTCATGGAATCGGTGACAAAAGCAGTTCTTGCTATTAATATAATAGTAAACGTGCTCTAATAAATCTGCCAACTCTAAAAATGCCGCAGAATAATTTTAGATGCCACCTTTGTTTTAAATTTAATAAAAGGAAATATCTGTTGAGATTTTTTTAATTAGCAATATTTCATTTAATTTTCCATATCGTTCAACGCGTTATTTTAATCCATTGATAATTAAAGTATTCATATCAAATTGTGCTAATAAACATATTTTTCTTTCAATATTAACGCTGTTAAATGCTATCTAATTTTATATTTGAATAACTAATTTTTAGTTTTATGTACAATTTTTATTTATTGTTTTAATATGTGAAAGGATTTTGAATCCATAGACTCAATATAAATAAATAAAATCTTAAATGATTACAAAACAAGTGACAAGAGTAAGAAAAAAAAGTATTTCTTTATCTTCTTCAGATGAGAAACTGTACTTTTAAAGAAGAGCCAATAAATTAAGCTACGTTAATTAAACATATAATATAGACTTTTTAAATAATTACAATACCTCTAAGATACTATCAATTGGCCCTTCTCTTTACAAAGCAATTAGGAAAAAATTAGCCACCAAAACTTTTTAGAACTGCTTTAGTTTTCTTAAGACTGACACAATTAAGAAGACTCCTTTCCTGCTACTGACATAATATTTTAAAGTTTATTTGAAAAATTTACTACACTAAATAGCTTTATAGAAATATATACATGTGTATCTTTTATTTCAACAATTATTTATTTCACTTTAAAGGAATATAAATAAAATTTGTTTTATTTAGAATAATTTAATCTACATTAATTGTACTAAATTCCATTAAACCAATATATTTTATGATATTTTCATAAAATTATTTTTTATTTAAAATTTTAAATGTCACTTAACTACTGCTCATATAGATCATCAATGGATTTTACCCCAAATTTTGTATAGAAAACTCAAGAGTCTTATATCTCAAATAGGAATTATATTAAATCAACACAGCAAAAAGATGGCAAAAATAAAAAACGAAGTAGCCGATAAGAAACTAATTTTTCATTTAAATAATGTCCCTATATTATCTTTTGAGAATTTCAAACAATCCTGATTTCATATTTTCAGTGACTTTAGAAACAAATACTTGAGTAGACCAAATTTACGAAAATCTTCCCACTCTTAAGGCATAACATATAACCCTCGCTATAGATCCATATTAGAAGAATTTAGAAGTTATATCATTAACAATAAAAATAAACTTTAAAGCAGATATGGAAAATGTTGCACAAAACTACAGTCATTGAGTGCATATAAATATAAAACAACATCCTCTACCTATCTAACATTTAAAGTTAATACTTAAATTGTTTGTAGCGTTTTATCATAAAACTTTATGTTTGTATATGTAAAAAAATATTGATTTGTATATTTGCTACTTTTAAAATTTGAATTTATTTGAAACGTTTTTTATTGGTACCAGAAAATTGTATGTATGCATAGTTAAAATATTTTCTTTTTCAATTTTTAGTTTCGGTGGTTTTTGTTGTTTATATGTTTGTTGTTTGAACAACAGATTTTGATTATTTTGTATAAGCTTGACAAAAATTTTTCATTTCTTTAATTATTTAAAAAAATATTTTATAAATTTTTATTTTCCTAAAGATGCCACCCAATGGTGTGGTGATGTATCAAAAATAAAAATAAAGTTCATATAATTTAAATAAATTATTTATAAAATTTTTCTTTCAATTTTTTGTCATAATCTTCCGCTATAAATGTAGAATTTTTAAGTTCAGACCATAATTAAAAATTCCCTAATGGCCCGGCTATTCAAGTGTTATTTTGACACGCATGCCAATGTTGTGTTATAGCAGAGTGTATATCATTTTTATTTTCTTCCTTTAATTTTTCTTAAAGTTTTTGCATTTGACTGGGCTGTATTTTTTTTAATAACAGAAATAATTTCATATATACATATGTATATACATAAATACACACACACCTATATATATATTTATTTATTTATTTTAGATTTTGTTGTTTTTTTGTTTTGTTTTTCGTAACTCATTCAATTCACATTTTATTTTTCAGTTAATTTTTGTTTGTTTTCATTTTCTGCCTGATTGAGTTCTACTGTTAGTTGTTGCCGCTAATGTTACTGCTGTTATATACCGACAGGATGGATGTGTTTGTTGCCTTCATTGCGTTCATTTATTTTTACTTGAATAATTTTAATATTTCATTAAATTTTTACTTTTTCATATACAAAACCCTGTTTTATTCATATACAACAAACAAACTCATCATTTAATGATATTTTTGTTGTTTTTATAAAAAGCATAAAAAAACAAAAATAAAAACAACATACAAATGTTTCACTCAATGTTGGTAGCAGCTAGAGCACAAAAACGTCAGCCTTTCGCAAAAAGATGAACTTAACTTTAGCAGTCTTAATTCATTCGTATTTTGCTTCATTCATTTTCCAACCATTCAAGAGATATAAATGTTTTGCTAAATTAAGAATTCTATAGAGTCAGACTACAACACACTAACAGATTTATGTATAAACGAATAAAAATCTATATACGTTATACGAGGGTAGTAGAGGAATTTCCAAAACTACCAGATTGAAAAATTCCCAACCTGGACTAGCGTAAAACATGTCTTTGAATTATATTCCACAACAATGCCTTTTAGGAATTTTCCAATAGAGAATTTGTTTTATATAAAAGCACTTTAAATGGTACAATGAAAAGTGGTGATCATTATAAAAATAAAATTTCTACTAATAAATTTTAAAGTCAAAGCTGAATTTCGAATTTCGCTGTTTTGGTACACTCGTGTAATTTAAGTCAAGAGAACAGGTCTGACAATACCAGTGATGTAAATTTTCCTGATGAAAATGTTTATATTTCTTCTCTAAAACTTCAAATTTTAAAAACTCAGCTGTATTAGAAATGCTTTTGTAACGAAATAAAATAATTTAAACAAAAACTAACATTTATGAGGCCTTAAATAAATTTACTGCAAGTTTTCGATTAATCCGCATTTGCCAACTATAATCCTTAGTTCAGAATTTATCACTCAAAGAAAGTTATTTATTGTGAAGAATCTAGTTTTGTGTTCTTGGGAAAATATTTAGGATCAGTTAACTGTTTGATTTGTTTCATACAAAAAATTAGCTCTTTAGGAAAAGGAATACTATCGATAGCAAAAACATCTCATACTTTAGTTTAACTTTTAACTATTTAATTATTGAAATTTCTATTTTACCTCCTACAATACCACCTACTAAATCTTGATACTCGCTCAAACATTTGCTTAAGCTATTGTTTCAGTCGTAAACTAAGTGAGAATTATAGTGCAGCATTACTATACTCTTGTATTTCCTTATATATTTGGAATACAGCTAAAACATTAACCAGAGTCGGAAACATATTTTTTTTAATATGATGTAAACTGTAAAAATGAGCCCTTACTACGCCAGAAGGACGATAGAGGAAGAAGTGTGGGCATTCGAATTTAATCTTTGGAACATAATGAAATTTGAAACCAATATCACTGCAGAGAGTTTATTCTACATTAGAAATATTCAAATTATGTCTGTATTGCATAGCACGGTACATTATCCAATCAATTACAAAGGGTTGCACTCTTATTGAAGCTACTGTTACCGGAATTAGGCTTCCTGCTTTCATCAGAGCATATTCTGTTGTAGTAATGATAGAATAGTGTAACACATACTACATTTCATTGATCTTCCAGCGAGTAAATAGAGCTGATCAAGCTACTGTCACCAAAGAACATCTATGTTTTATTCTCTACTTAGCCGAAAAGCAGCAAAATAATCTTTTTTCTGATAAAGGTTGTATAAATAACAAGATCAGATGTGATACAGATTAACGTCAGCTCCTGTCCGTCTTAATCTGACTGTGAAAACAGTACTTCGACCAATGTCCTAAGACAGGCATATACACCTGGATGTATACACGCCTTAGTTTGCTATTTTTAAGAGCATAGCAAACACAACCTTGCCACCACTTCTTGCTCGAGAGAAAAAGACTATCAAACTCCTTGTGGCGCTTAGTAAGCGACGCGTTCTTGCGTATGAAACAGCTCTTCAGATGCTTTTAAAAACCAACTGATTTTCCCACTTTGGTTTTTTTAAGACATAGCCACCATGTTACCCTGCGGGAAACTGATTCCCGTGGCATCAGTGTGTTTCGGTCACTGATCAGAGGTCGTTTATTACTTTTCCAGTTTCAGGCTCCTACTAGCCTAGGCGACTGGTTGCACCTTTTACTCTAGAAAGCCCGAGTCAAAATGGAAAAGATTTTCAGCTTAACTATATGCTCCGTGGAGAGTAATATTAAGATCAGATGGATCAAAGTGCCTTGTACATCATACGTTTTCCGTACTTCAAAAAAATTATAAACCATTTAATACTTTTAGCCTTCAAAGGTTACATTTTCAAATATCAAAAAAACATTATGTCTATATTAACTGGCATTTTTCTTAATTGCCTTTATTAATACCATCGTTCGGTTGGTTCTGAAAACATTCTAGTACATAAATAGATATAACAACAAAAACAACAACTGAAGCTTTATCTCTTCTTCTACTACTACTACTACTACATCATCAAAATAACAAAATAAAGTCTAAAAGATATATAAAATAAGGAATTAAAAAAATATGTATAAAGTACAAGTATGTTTAAAATTAAACGATGCCTGCCTTTTGCAACTGTCGCACATCCACCATGTAGTAGCACCTTCAACTTTTATAATGTACTAAATAGACATAAATATTTTTTTAATCACAATGAAAATAAAAAAGAAATTTTTTGCTTCTTAGCAGCACATCATTCATAATACAGCCAAATGCTTGGGCTGCATGCTTGATGTGGCAAAAAAGCAGAAGGAAAGAACGATATTTTTACTGCACAAAAAAAAACAGCAAAAATGAGAAAAAGAAATATTAAATCAAATTATAACAGAAATATGACTCCCAACAAAGACAAATTAAGTGTTATTAAATAAAAGAGACATTCAAAGAATTTGTGTTACATTTCTTTAAATATTTAATATGACTTTAAGAAACAAATTTTTGAAATTTTAGAGTAATTTAAAAAAAAAATCTAAAAGGGAATTGTAGACAGTGAATTTTAATTGAAACTTATTTAAGAATAGTTAAATAATTTTAATGGAAATATTATTAAATAACTGAAATTAATGTAAGGCCGATATACTTCTAATTCATATATGTAAGGCCGATATACCTTATATATGAATTAGAAGTATATTAATAAAACATTTCTGAAACGATCGAGATATGATTGCTGTTTGGCGCTACAACAAAACTCATTAGAGATAAACTGTGGTTGTAGTGATTAATAAATAATTAAAATACTTTAATTGGTACAAAAATACTGCTTGAGTCAATTTCGGACTTTGGCAAATATGTCATAATTAATTGCAATCCTTAAGGTTTTATGCAAGCAACTTCACTTCAACGTTCAAAATACTTAGTAATATAAACATAGGTCCGCTTTTGAAAGAGAAAGAAATTTTATATAAAATCATAGTGAGGTTGAAACAAGAAAACAAACCATAATTGATTTCTGGGAGTTTATGAGGAAAGAAGCGTTTGAAAAATGTTATAAAAACGTTTGAAAACTTATAAGACGGTGCATAATAAAGAGAGAAAGGCTGAGAAAAGTTAACGCAAATCCGTTTTTGAGTTTCGAAAACTTGCTGCTATATCTTACTCAAAGTTGGGAAAGTAGGTAAAGCCATCAACCACTAGAAACTTGCTTAACAAATATGGACTAAATGGGAGAAAGCGTATCAAAAGTCTTTCACTAGATAACGGAATAAGGTTGTGAAAATAATATTTTCAAAACATTGTGAAAATAAGGATTTTTTTTTGGAAAAATGTGTTGATTACTAACGAAACTGAGATCAATATAAAGGAAACGGTAGGATACCTAATGTTTGGAGGGCATGCAGCATAAAGCTACTACTGAAAAACCTAAAACCAAGCATAGGACTAGTTCAGTTATGATCTGAACTTCATTTTCAGCAGCTGGACTGCAATCGGTATATTTTCTTTATGGGATAATGAACTTAAATAATATTCAGAAATACTTAAGGGTTACATATCAAGAAATAAAGATAACCTTGCCCTTAATGGTTGTTGGAATTTTTATCAGGACAACGATACCAAACATAAAGCCATTAAAGTACAATAGTAGCTACTATACAATCTATCCCATATTATAAATTGCTTTTTAACAAGAAGTCTTTTTCCGAAAACAAAATAAAACAAAAAATTTAGATTAAGGTGATTCATATTTTTATTGTATTGCGAAGAGAAAAGTTCCGCAATTTTGAATTGAAAATGATATATGAAAAATGTCCATCAAGACCACGCTAACATATAACGATACTTTCATCGAAGTTATTAATCACTTTTTACAAAATGGTAGTCCTGTTTCGTTAATCGCATCACAGATTTTGTGTTTTAATTTTGAAATCGATTCAACTGGCTCTTTATCCTTAACACAGCCCCACCAAAAATAATTCAGTGGAGTTAAATCACATGATCTGGCTGGCCACTTGACTAATAATTGTCGTGAAATTATGCGATTGGGAAATTTGGTTTGCAATAAATTGATAATTTCATTGGCTGTGTGACATGTTGCACCATCCTATTGAAACAAAAAAATCAAAATTGAGTCGTTAGCATGCAGCGATAGCGTGACCTTTGACCGTTACCGAGTTTCCAGCTTCATCTTCAAACAAAAAGTGCCCAATCCAGACCACATAGGGGTCTCAGAAGAACGATTATATTGTCCCAAAATATCACGAATTTTATTAACTGTAAATTTAACAGAACCACCATTTTCATAGTGGATTTTAATGCGATTTTTGTGCGAAATTGGATTCATTGTAACAATTGACAATGCATCGACTATGAATACGTCAATCAACTAAATGTTAAAACTACCATGTTGTTGGTGTTGAAAAACTCCACTACAGAGTCCTGATTAAATTCTGTAGAAAATTTTTGCAACTACTGAAAGGAAAAATTCAGGAACACAAAATTTCTAGCAAATCTGATCTAAAAGATATTTTAGTAAAAGAATGTGACAAAACACCACCAATTTGTAGTCAAAAAATACTCAAGTCAGTGCCTTATAGACTCCAAAAGGAGTACATAGAAATTAATTAATTAATTTTTTAAACATAAAAACTAAATGTTATAATTTTAAAGCTGCCCTATTTAAGCGTGTGTTACATTTTTGTACCAGCTGAAGTAATTTAATTTTTTTATTTATTTGATAATTTTGTTTTATGCTTTCATTAGCAAAATATGGACTCAATTAAAATTTAGTTAAAAATTTGCTTTTTATTTTTACAAACCGTGTAAAAATTTACAAATAAATTTATGACACGTTAACGGGCCTTATGAAACAAATGCAAGTTTAACAATATTTTCCTTTTTTTAGCATAAAGCAAATATGTTAATTTAGCTGTGGTATTTTAAAGAAAGATATTTTTCAAACGCTTTCCATTGGTTAACTTTTCTAAAATTTCTTAAATAAAAATCCACCAATAACAAATTGTTAACTCGACAACGAACATGTCACCATAATTTGCCAAAAAGTAAAACAAAAAAAAAAACTAAAAGTCAAAAGTAACAAAACAAGCAAAACTTTTTTAAAATGTTTCAAAGTTTCTTAAACAGACAATTTTTATTTAATTTAGTTTTTGTTTTAAAAATATTTTTTTTGCATACACAAACCATTTTGTCTCTTTTTTATTTTTTGCTTACTATGAAAATTGTACTCAAGGGAATCTTTTTATCATGCTTTAGCAGTAAGAAACAGAAAATAAATTGGACTGGGCATTGGCTTGTAAAACTACATCATACCCAGAGTGGTAGGCATGTAGCATTAAAGTTAAAAGAAGATGCTGCCACAGGCAGTACGAGAACAACAAGTTTCATAGAACAAACATTTATTGGTTGTCTAAGCGAAAGAATGTGTTCAAATTATTTTTTATATTTTTGTTTTTATTTCAAAATGTATTTTTCTTTTAAATAAGATAAATTTTATAATCGTTTATATAAAATATATTTGAATGTTTGTAGCTGTCGTTTGTACAAAGTTTTTTTTTTGTTTTTTGTTTTTGTAAATGGGAGGAGATGAAAAACGACTAGAGGGCCAATTTAATTTTGTGTCGCTTTCCGTTGAAGTTAAAAGTATTTACATAAAAAATCTTTCGATTTAAAAAATTTATTGCCCACAATTTATCAAAGTGTTGGGCAACATTTGAATCTTTATATTATTTTGGCATATTTGTCTATACTTTATTACTAATTGGTGATTACGAGCTGAAATTCCAATATAAAGGTTTTAAAAAACAAGCCATTAGGCTGAGAAATAAAGTGTCCAGCAAAAAAAAAAAAACAATAGACAATTTTAATAAACACTTTGTTCCTAATGCTTTTCCTCTATTGTATTTTTTTTACAAGTTTTTAAGATTTACAACATTTGGAGTGGGCGTGTTAATTCCATATAAAATCTAAACCATTTCAGCATTTATTTATTTATAATGTTTATTTGGTAATGCTTGTCCGTTTTTTATTTATAGTATTAAAATTGAAGCGATTTCTGCACAGCTATTATTTTATAAGAATAAATTTGTCACCAGTTCTTCTGTAAAATTTGAGGTCAAAGCTTATTATTTATTAATATACAAAGGGCACTCTTTGTTTTTCATCAGAAAGCTGCCCTAATCTATTCTACAGTTACCCTCTTTTCACACTGAAACATAAAATAATGTAATTGAGAGGTTAATAGGTATTTTTAAAATAAAATAATATATTTTTATTTATGTGATTTTAATTATTTATTTATATTTCACACCATGGGAAAAATTAAAATTTTTTAGAAATTTATGGATATACAAATCTTTGATTATGATTGCTTTTTATCTTAACCATAAATCTAAGAGAAAATTAGGAAATTTTAAATTTTACGATTAGAGGAAGAAAAAGCTTGAAAAAATAAAAATTAAATTACAATCGTTACATTATAGAGAATGTTGGCTTTTCAGTCGAACAGTTCGTATGGAGAATAAACTCCCTGAACAAAAATTTTCTTGTCACTTTCAAAACTCTATGACACTACCAAACCACTACCCAAAATCTAATTTGGAGTTGCTCGACTGGGTACAAGAGAGGGCCAAGTGGCTCATTAGGAACAGTAGGTGAGCTCTTGATACTCTAGAGCGTCGATGCAATGTGGGTTGTATTTAACTGTTTTATCGTTACTAGAATGATAAGTGCTCTAATATTTCCGTCCCATTTATGGTTAGTGGATAGGGGAATCGCACCATGAATTACAGGGAACATTCGTAGTAGTTTTGAATGTGGAATAAACTCCCTCCAGAGGTCTTTCCCGTCACTTTCACCCTCATTCCACCCCCTCTTAAACTAATTTAGTGGTTCCGCATTGGATGAGTAGCGGTGCTGGTTCGGAAAAAAGTTAAAAAAAACTATCTTAAATTTTGAATTCATCATACTTTATTCCCATTTAATTTATTGTTATTTAAATCAAACTTAAATATGTTGTTGTTGCTCCTAATTTATAACATGAATAGTTTTCTAACACGCATATTATTTTTTTTTATCAATTGAAAAAAAAACATGCAAAATAATCTTTTTTATTAACTCCAGTATATTCCAACAATTTAAATAATATTTTATGTTTTATTTTTTTATCTCTAAAAATTCCAAAATTATTATTTTAAATAAATTTTGCTTCCACTAGTACATATTTCATTATCATTGTCTAAAACACGCAAACAAGTGATTTATAATTTTTTGTTTGCAAAAATTCTAAAAAAAAATATATAAAATTTATCTTTTACAATATAATTTTTATTTAATATCATTTTAATGTTTTGTTGTTATTGTTCCTGCCTTCATGGTTTATGTATTTGTAGCAAGACCGAGAGCTTGAAAAAATATCCTGAAAAAGTGACCTCAATTTGTTGGTTTTTATTATGAACAATATCTTCATGATAGTACAACTGCAAAATCTGTACATGCTATTTTTGTTTTGCTATTATTTAATGATTTTATATATTATCATTATATACAGCAATATAGAAAAAAAAAGAACAGAACAAATATTATTAAAAAATAAATAAATTATATTTTGTTGTTGTATATGTAATTACTGCCCTGGTTGTCTATTTAATTTGCCAACAACCAGCGAAGACACACAAACTAACTATGAAACAAAATCCTAAAATTGTATATTTAATATCAGAGTCATAGAGACATTAAACAGTGTTCTTAAAATATTCTTATTAATGAATTAGTTTAAAATAGATTAGAAGGTCATTATTTTGAAATATTTAAAACATTTAGAAAAATTGTTTGCCCTCAAAAATCTTAAGAAATTAAATATTATGTTACACACATTTTCATAACAGTAACCTTCAGTGCTACTGACTAATGGTTATTATAGAGACGTAATTGAAATATATAAAATATTTTTCCCATAACTGCCTTGTTCACTAATAAAAATTAATAAGTGCAAAAACGTAAGGAATATTTGCAAATGAACATATTACTTGAACATAAAGTTGAATAAAATAATCTTTAGCATTGTATCGGGGTTTTCAACAAGAAGTTTGTTTTTCAATTGTGGCAACACCAACAATATTATAGTTTTTACATTTATTTTTTTGATATCTTCGTGGTAGATTGGAAATTATTACACTGAATTCAATTTCGCACGGAAATCGCATTAAATTAACTAAAACCCACTATTAATATAGTGGTTCTTTTAAAGCTACATTTCGTTAAATTATTGATATTTTCTTCTAAGACCGCTATTAAGAATTTGATCGTTAAATTTGAGTCGATAGACTCGGTACAAAACGTGACAACACCAAGGCGTATTTGACCGGGTCGTTGAAAGGAAAACATGTCAGCTGCAAACCACAGTGTTGAAGCAGATCCCATTTTTTCAATTCCTTGCGTCCTCAACAATTGGGGTTGCATAAGGATTTTATTTGAACCTTTACAAGGTTCTACTGCTGCAGGAATTGAAGCCGAACGACCATTTACATCACTGATTTTCTCATCCGAAGTCCATTTTCACTTGTCAAATGACATTTTCACTTGTCAAGTTATGTCAACAAGCAAAATTGCCGCATTTAGGCTATTTAAAATCCTACAGCGATTGTTGAGAAGCCTTTGCATGCTCAACGTATCACAGTATGGTGTGCTATGAGGTCTGGAGGCATGATTTTTTGAACGATAAGACTGAAAATGTGGTAAAGGTCAATGATCACGCTATCGCGAGATGCTAACAACTCTATTTTGACGAAGTATATACCACTGACATGTGGTGTCAACAGAACGGTGCCACATTTCGTACAGCCACTGAAGCGATCAATTTAGTGCAAGCCAAATAACCGGATCGCATAATTTCACGACAATCTACAGTTAAGTTGCCAGCTCGATCGAATGATTTAACACCACTGAATTATTTTTTGTTGGGCTATGTTGAGAACAGAGTCTATACGGAGCCAAACGAATCGATATCAGCCTTTTTAAACTCAGAATCCGTGATGTGATTAAGGATATAGGACCGCGCTTTTGCCAAAAAGTGATTAAAAATTTTGATGAAAGAATCGACATCTGTCAGGGTGGCCGTTGTGGCCATTGGTCGGATAATTAGTTGTAATTTCACATATTAACAGATTTGTCCTTAAAAATATCTAAGTTTATCGAACTTTTTAAAATTAGCTTTAGTTTTGGTATCATAACTGTGGGGTTTTTTTATTGTCCGCCCGTAAATGAAATACTGTTGACATTCCTTTCAGTGAAAGCGATTGTTATAGCTGTATGTTTAAAACAATCGACGAGTGCTTTTGATGTAATGACATCATTATCAAGCCGCGTTTGAGAAAGTACTGATTATGATAATGGTATCATTTTAACGAAGGCGTTCGCCGATCGTACCAAACAAACAACCAGTAACGACCGTCTGCTCTGAAACGAATGACCCATAAATTTGATTTGATTAAACAAAGCTTGATTTTAGGGAGTTCCAGTAGCAGTAAAATGGTCAGCAAGTTGTTTTAATCTTTCTAGAATTCATCGTCGTAATTGTGCCTTTAAAAAAATGGAAAAGTATGGATGCAGTGTCAAGTATTTTAAAATTACGAGACAAACGTTTTTCAAATACAAAATAACTCTGTCTCTTTATACGTTAGCCTGACGATTAATGTTTTGTTCTGAAAGACTTTTGAATTGTAGGAAAATAAATTATATTTAATATTCTTCAATGGTTGGCAATGCTAAAAAGTATATATATCTACAGGGTGTTTTTTATGATTCATAAACTTACGGTTTTATAGATTTATAGTTTTTTAAGAAGTGCCCCTGTAGGGTAGTAGGTAGTGTGCTAGCTTACATGACTGGGGGTTGTGGGTTCGATTCCCAACAATGACCTCGATTTTTTTTCACTACAAATAAAAATTGACCGTCGGTGGGGATGTTCAGTGATGAAGGCATGGTTACTGGTTACTGAGCTGTCTTATATGACAGTTAATATCCGTAACTATCCTTCTACTTTCACCAACTGCACATCTCTTCTCTATCCCTCTCCTAAAGAATATAGAATATAGCACGGTACTTGACTAAATATGCATTGTTGCCTGAAGTGCTACTTCTCTTAAAAAAAAAAAACAAAAACAAAAAAAATATTCCCGCTGCGACTTTAGGAAGTTCCAAAAAGTTCAAGCTTAAGATTCAGGATCAAATAGTTCTTTACTAAATTTATATATTCGGATTTATATATTCGGATTGTCTTGTAAATAAAGTTTAAGCGTAAAATATAATAGTGGCAAATAGTTCTTTGATACGGGGCTGTTTCTACCCCGTGATTATTAAAAATAATCCCAATAACCAGAAAACAAATATTTATTGCAAAATGTGTTTCCGTTCTGTAAATCCAATAAATTTTTTTTTCTTCTTTCCTTCTAAAGAAATATTTATATATTTAATGAAATCCATGTTAGAACCGAGTTGTTTGAAATGTAATTCGGTAAGCACATTTGTAATTTGAAAAATAAGTTTAAAATTTTATCCATATAAACATTTTATTGACATTATGTTGCAAGCAAATATTTGCAGCCAAAAAAAATTGGGGCATAAAAATAAATTGTGACACAAAAGGAAAATATTATGAAAATAACATGAAGTTATTTTATACGTTTAAGGATATATCGCTTTCCTTTTAAATGCAAGCAAAAGTTTTTTGGCGTCAATGGAAAAAAAAACTCAGCCAAAACCTATTTGGCTGTAAGCCATATTTAACTAAAAATAAAATAAAAAAGTCACTAAATTAAGCTTAAATTTAAATAAAAAATATAATCAAATTAAAATTTCTTTGAACATAAAACAAAAAACATGTATTAATTATTTTAAATTTGTTTGCTGTAAAATTTATAAATAAGTGTCCAAAATGTTGTTATGAAAAACTTGGCTTAAAACTAATATTTCCGTTTACTAGATTTGTTATCTAGAGGGCACTCCCTATTCAGAAATGAAATCCAATATTTTTTAGTTTTTACATATTTCTTCACTTACTGACATGCTGTTTGACGCTCTCGTAAATTTTACATAATTGTCCGTTGCTTTTAAGTGAACTTTTGTGTTGTGTCATTTTGTGTGACAAAACATTGTGATCTGTTTCCGTTTGCATCATTTCCTTAAGAAAAATCTCAAACAAATATTATTTGTTTTATCAAAATATTGTTTTGTTTTTATTCATTCTCTTAAGTATCTTAAACTCATAAATATATCTTCAGACATACATATACATATTTTACCTACTTAAAGTATTTTGTAAAATGGGTTTGTTTCTTAGTTTTTGTTTTATCTTGGTGATTTGTATGATTAGAAATGATGATTTTGATCACTTGGGTGGCTTCAACATGATTTTGTCATTTAAAACTTAACATTTTGTTTTTAGCTGTTACGACTATTTAATGTTAAAACATTGTAAATATTCAAATATAATAAAATTAATGTTTAAAAGAATTCATATTATAAACTGCTAAGAAAAAAATCATAAAGCAACTTAACCTTCTAAGCTTAATTTAAACTTATTATAAAAGGAAAAAAAATAGATTATGTAAACAAAGTTTGTACAAAATAGTAACATGTGACAGCGTATGTTAAGGTCTGGAAGACTACGCCCTTGTTATATACATAAACACAATACATCCATAAAATGTTAAAAACTAGAACCTGAAGTAGAGATCAAATTTGTAAGTTTCTCTTATGTAAATTAATTAATGCATATGTAACACATCAATCAAAAAGAACAATTTACTCATTTCCGTAGCTTTAAGACTAGATTTTTCGATTGTTAACCTTTAGTTCAAATTTGAAAAATTCTTATTATTATTTATTTACTGGTTACAAAAATCTTCCAATTTCAGACATATGAAAAACTTATTTAAATAATTTAACAACTAAAAAGAGGGCGTGGCAAATAATCAACAATATATATAATAAAACAGCTGGACTAATTTAGTTAAATTCAGGATTTTTCGAAATTATTCGTTTTAAAAAATTCCTCTTTGTTTGCATTTAAAATATAAATTAGTAAAGATAATTAATATCTGGCTGTTGTTCTTTTTGTGTTAATGGCGAGCGCTTTTGATGTGAAAACATCATTCTCAAGCCGTGATAAAATTCGTACCGGTGAGTCAGTGTTCGCGTTGAGGTAGTTCTGTTGTTAGGTTCCTATCTATCCATGTAGGCAGAATGTCAGCCACCTGGCACTTTTGTGCAAAATATCTAGGTACGTGTCTCCGCTGAGGGTGTTTTTCGTTTGTTCGTGTGCATGTTTACCTGTTTGTGGGAGCATTAGGTAATTTAGATAAAATAAGCAAAATCCCAAAATTATTGAACCGAGAGTGAAATTTACCAATAATTTCTACAAAAATTAAGCTCTTCTTTTGCTATGGATTTATAAGAAAAATTGAAACTACACTAGATGTACTGAAGATCAACTTTCGCTTTAAGATTTTGAAAATTAATATGTAAATTTTTTCATATAACACTTTTAACACTTGGTACGTATTATTCATCCCCATGGTGGTGCCTTTGAAACAATGGGACAAAATAATTTATTAAAAAATTGTTGGCAAGGATTGCATTATTTTTAGAATTCTATATAAAAATGTGTAATATTTACTAAAAAAATTACATGTTTTCTAATCTAGTAAGGGTTACATTCTTAAGAAGTCATAAAACTGCAAGGAAGTTCCCCAAAAAGGAAACTAGTGTTCTTTACTTCAAAATCTATGTCTTGGTAAATTTTAGGATTTAAAATTGGCAAGTGCAGCTGATTATTATGAATTACTTAATATTGTTAAAGAAAGTAAAAATCTTATGAAAATTAAAAAAATAGCTAAACCCTAAAAACGTTGCTTCTCTAAGGTTGCTTAATGATTTCTTCCCTGCTATTAGAGTGTATTTGCTTTCAATCGACCAAGGCACATAGTAATTGCAAAATTATTTCTAAAATATTTTGTTCGTAGCCTAATATGCAACACCTGTTTAAGTAGTCCAAATCAATTTAAGTATTCAACACTTGTACAAGTCATTTGGATAAGTTAAGCGTTATGCGAAAAATACATATTTTAGTACTCGATACAAGATAATTGGGTGTACAAGTTATTAACGTCGATTTGGACAAAATATGGCATAAGTGTCATATAAAGTTTGTATTAATAATAACAAATATGGTATTTTAGAGGGTAAACACCTGTCATTAAATTCAGTATTCGATAGACGTCAAAGTGTAAACATAAATTTTTTATTTAGTCGCTGTAATAATGTCGAATTGTGTGCCTAAAAATGATTTTTCGTGGGAAAGTCCGATAACCTTCGTTTGTTTGAGGAAAACGCCACCTGAAAGCTATCGATTGTTATTAAAAGCTTATCGCCAATATGTACCAATTTAAAGACCTTGTGAACGACTGTTTGCGCTATTCAAAAGAGGTGATTTCGACACAGAGGATAAGGAGAGGCCTGGTCAGCGGAGGATTTAGCAGCATTACTCGACGAAGATTGTTGTCAAACGCAAAAAAAGCTTGCACTATTATTGGTAGTAACACACAGCAACCTATCCTATTTCCGTACATTAGAAAGCATTGGAATTTAATCAAAAGAAAGGCAATTGGGTTCCATATTAATTGAGGTTTTTTTGTTTGTCGGAAGTAATTCTTAAACGCTACAAAATATCTTTATTTTTGCACCGTTTTGTTACTGGTGGTCAAAGTTGGATTCACTGCGATAATCCTAAGCATAAACAGTCATAGGTTAAGCCCGACCAATTAGTTAAATCAACGCCGAAGCGAATATCCATGTCGCCAAAGCAATGATCTTTGTTTGGTGGGATCAGAAGGGTGTTTTGTATTATGAGTTATGGAAATAGTGTCACACGAACACAGGGAATCTTTACCGAAGACAACTGATTCGTTTGAGGAGAGCAATTAACGCAAAATTACCAGCATATTCGACTAGACACGAAGCCATAATCAACCATCTTGACAATGTTCGGCCGCATACTGCAAGACCGGTCATAACTTATTTGGAAAACATTGGATGGATAGTTTCAGCTCACCCGCCTTATAGTCCAGATTAGAACCGAAAGTAGTGTAAGGATTAAAATTCAGATTTTAGCATGCTTATTTAAAACATCTTTAACTTAGATGCAACTAGAATAATCAATGAAAAGTTCAGTGGTATGAAATTTTTAAGTTTATTTAAACTAAGGCCATTTTAAAATACCTACATACGAGCACAGAGCCTCTCACTGGTACACAGTTCGTAATTCCTATAAGATTTACATATAAATAATTAAGTTATATTATTATTAAGTTATTATATATATATAAATTATAATTATAACTTTGTAATAAAAATATAAATAAATAACTATTTTAATTGTTAGTTTTACGCGATCAACAGCATATTGAAAAGATAATAATATTAACAAAATTTTTCAATAAATATTGTTTCGGGGGCATTTTTCAATATATAAGCTTCAGTAATTTCTATTGATATAAAGCTGTTGTTTAACTTTTATAAGAATATTAATTTTTAAAAGTTGGCCTGATAAAGGAGCCGTACGCAAAACAAATATGAGTTTTCAGCTCACACTTTATATGTGATATATATATTAAAGCAACTTTGGATAAGATCGTAACCTTATTATATATTTTTCTTGCGCTAATTAATTTTGAATGTGAGACCTTTTCTGAGATTTTCAAGTTTTTACTTGCGATAACGGCTCCCTTTCACTGTCATTTTATGTAGAAAAGTACCTTCAAAATAGTAAAAAATTGATGGGATATTTTTTAACTATTCTTAAGTATTTTCTCCATTATAATTATCAACAGAAGATACAATAACAATTTGCTTAAAAGATACATTTACATGTTATTTGTTTCACAGACAATTTGCTTTCTTAAAAATTAAAAACTTAAATGTATCAATATATCCTTGAGGCATGTTATTAAACATTTTCCTTTTTATCTCACTTCTTGTTGCAGAAACAAACTGCAGGGAAAACCTACATACCATACATACAATATTTTCCACTTTTTATTAGCCGAAAGCTTTTTATTATCACACTTGTATTAAATGAATAAAAATATGTTTTAATAAAAAGGAGAATGAAGTCAAATATACAGAAAGAAATATTTGTGGCTGGAAATTGTTAAAATTTAATATTCATTCAGAGAAAAGTTATTTTGAAGGGGAAAACTAAAATAATTGACAAGTGATAAGATTCAATTTTGATTAAGAGTATGGTTATTTTATAGAAGATTTTTTATGCCAACAAAAAGTATTCTTCAGTAAAAGAAACAATTCTTATTATTCTAGGATTATATACAGCGGAATATAAAAAGTTTTTAACTTAAATATTTTTAGTATTTAAAAACGCTAATTTAAAATTATTTATTTTAAAACAGACATCGTATTTATTTTTTATAGTCTTTTATTTGTTGTTTTTCCTGTTAGTTCTTAAATGTGTTTTTTTTTTTCTTATATATCTTTTATCCTCTGGATAATATTGAAGCAATTTTCACTGTCATAACTTTCGCCTTTTTTAGCTTGAAAGTTTTTATTTCTGCTCGCTTCCTTTAAGTATGAGAAAATAGAAGTTTTTAAAGTGGTAGCAACTATTGGCTAACAAAACAATAAAACTGCTAGCCAAAATGTCAAATAGCAAATATTTGTCTGAAAAAAATTTTTATATTTATACTATTATTTTTCATCAAAAATTTTTTTTGTTATACCAAAGTTTAATTTTGTTGAATTTAAAAAGCATTTCTAACATTTTGCTAGACATTTGCTGGAATATTTTCATGTGAAGTTAAAGGAATAGAGAAAGAAAACTTATTTGAAAAAAATGCAATTTCCGCACAGACGCACACATTTTCCGGATACTAAAAAAAATCTATAAAAAATATTATTATACACGATAAAAAATGAATTAAAAAAATATTTTTCACAAACATATGTATATAGTACACTATATAATAAAATAGTTAAAAAAAAATTCATTTTAACAGAAAATTCAATTCCCCAAATAAAATTTCATCAAAATTTCCTTTAAAAAAAATTTGCTGAACATGGAAGTTGGGAAAAAATAAAGGAATTGGAATAAAGTGGAATTTTGGCAAATGCATTAAACTTTCATTTTTTGTGTGGATGTTTGTTTGCTTTGTTGAAAATAAAAAAAATTAAAAGAAAATCATACATAGAGGTATACGGCAACTGCAAGAACATTTTATTAAATTCCTTATTACTTTACAGCAGACAAGAAAGTGTGAAAATATTTTTTCTTTCTAATATTTTCTTTCAAAAAAATCACTGAAAATTTTGAAAGTTTGTTTGTTTTAAAGACAAAAGTTTTTCTCATGAATTTCAGATAAGATCTAATAATATTATCAAATTTCATTCTATTCGAGAGAATGTTGATAAAACAGAAAAAAACTAAAACAATAAAAATTTATTTTTATATTAACATATAACGATAACAAGAAAAGCGAATAAACTAAAATAGATGACTTTAAAATTTAAAAAAATTCCATAAAAACTTTAATTTTGGAAAACCAACAGCTAGATTTCAATTTAAGAATTCACTTTTTATTAAGAAAGACTATATAGGGCGTTGTTTGGAGCAGCATTACCCAAACTTTCATAAAAGTACTGCCCAAAAAAATGTACAGGCAGCAGCAGTGACGTTTTTGTTATTGAATTCATTTCATTTTCCTATTTGAGACTTACATATATCATATGAAATGACCCGACTTCGCAAAAATTTTAAATTGAATAAAACCTTAAAAGAATTACGCGCCGTTTTATTTACAAAACACCGTAGCTGCTTATGAAAAATAATAACTACCCAAATAATTTGAGAAATATATAATAATATCCAACCTTACTCTGTTTAACGTTGTCAACCTTAACGTCATCTTAGCACTAATTAGGTATTCCCTAAGAGTACGACAACGACATTGATTGTTTATCGATCATTTTAATATACAACAGAATTGCATATCTAATATTCAAGTCAACTGATTAATTTTGTTTACAATTTTTAAATCAAAGTGGCTACAGAAGACAACTAAAATGACATTGTAGTACTCCAAAGTTCTGATATAAGAGATAAAATTAAAGAGAGTTTTCTTCAATTTTTCAATTCAGCTTTTAAAGGTTTTTTTTTATTAAAACAAATTTCTTAGATATACATATGTTAAGGGTTTTCCAACAAGACGTTTGTTTTCTAAAACAAAATAAAACAAAAAAATTTGATTTACACGATTCAAATTTTCATTGTATTATGAAGAGAAAAGTTCAGCAATTATGAATGAAAAATAATATCCTGCAAAAGCCCACTATGACCACGTTGATAGATATCGATTCTTTCATCAATTTTTTAATCACTTTTTGGCAAAATTGCGTTCCTATTTCGTTAGTCATATTACTGATTTTGAGTCTTAAGGCTAAAATCGAATGCTATTGACATGGCTTTTACCATAGCCCCACAAAAAATTATCCGGTGGTGTTGAATCAAACCACTTGGCTGGCCAATTAACTGTTATTTTTCAAAAACGACGTCGTCTTGTATTGCCACCGCCAAACAGAATAATGGTGATTAACAAGAATACGTGCGCTATTATATAAAAAATAATGCTGTTAAATTGAAAACTATATGAGGTACTCTTTAATTTTTTAATCCATTTAATTACGTGCTGTTATAGCAGTTTTAATAACATAACTTCTCTGGAAACTTTATATTGTCAAAATAATAACACAGTACTTTAGAGATTTAAATTAAGTTAAACGATTTATATACTTTCCACACACACACAAAATAAACACGATGGTAACTTTGCTCACTGATGACTCAACTTGAATTCATACATTTTCTCAGCAAGTAGGTGTTTTAACTGCTTCTCGCATATACAAGAATATTGTATCTAAAAACCTCCATATTTTTGTTGTTATTATCATTCAGTTTAGGCGCCTGCTTGGCTGTGTGTCTTGTTTTGTTCTGCATTAATTGTTTTTATTTCCTGTTGTTTGTCTTATATGGTAGAATTTCTTATAAGCATGTTGTTGTTGTTGTCTTAAGTGTATTAGATTTCTTAGAAACCTACGCAATGTGTAAAATGCACAGTAGGTTTTTTCGTTTACATTTTTACTTATAATTATTTGATTTTAAAACTTAATAAATCATCTTCGTAACAATTTTTACCCCTTGGTAACGCGATCCTAAAAAAATATTTATTGAAACTAAATTCTCTTGAAAAGTACTTTCTTCTTGTAAATTTATGTTTTAGCTTTTCCTCAGTAAAACTCTCTTTGAAAGACTATTTTTAAGTAAAGAAAGAGTATCAAAGTATTTTGAAAAAGTAAATCTTTTGAAAAGTAACTATTTTTAATTTTTTAATAGACTTATAACAAAAATAGCCACCTGAAAGAAGGAATTGTTGGCATAACTATAATAATAAAACAGTTTTTGAAATGCAAATTATTTATAAAATTTTCTTAACGCTTTTTTTAATTAAGTTTAAGTACAAATTGCAATAGGAAAGTGCCTTTTCTGAAATCAGCGCGATTACTGAAACAGTAATTTATCCACTTGCGGTAACTTTGTGTTTACATTAAAAAAAAAGGAACTACAGGTAAAATGGGTTGTTAATTGTACATTTTTTATTAGAAATTGTATTACGTTTGTGCTAAAAATTAATAAAATCTAAAATATTGACACTAAATATAAATACCGACATAAAACTAAAGAATTCGCAATAAAAACCGTAATTATTTACAAAACTTAGTCCCTGCTATAAATTTATGCACAACATAAAAGTTTCACAACCTTTAAGTTGTTTTTCTTAGTTTTCCCTATCTGGTAAATGATTTTTCCAACAACATATTTATAATTGGCCTTGATGTCACGTTTATAAAAATTGTTTGTATTTTTTGTTAATTTAATGTCATTATTATAGTATTTTTACATATTTTGTTTATTTTATTAAATACTCCAGGGATTTAATTAAAACAATAACATTTTATATATACGACTCTTAATGGTCTTCATAAATAAATTCCCTGCTGGGATTTAAACACGTAAAAGTGGTTAAAACATATTTTTAAATACAGCTACGACATACTCTTAAAAATTAACAAGCATGTCTATGTATAAACTTATAATTCCTTAGGAACACTTAGCACTTCATAAAATGACAATGACAAAGTTTTCTCAGATTTATCTTGCAACACACCAGCAGCACCAGAAAATTGTGAAGGCAAAAGCATAACATAAGCATAAGAACAAAAAAAAAATGTGTAAATTAAAAACAATCTTTGTTAACGAAGACATAAAAATTTGTAGTGAAAATAATTTTTATAAATTCATAAGAAATTTTCTGATGACAATCAAAGAAAAGGGGAATAGAGATAAAAGAGAGTTTGTAGAAGAGAACTAAAATAAAATTATTTACATAGCTGTGACAAACTATTAGGTACTTGCTTTAAAATTTCCTATTAATGGCATATGGCTTCAGAAACATTAAAATCTTTGATATTTTTTATAACTTAGCAGAATCAGACAGATGCCCAATATGATCTGTTAAATAATAAAAGAAAAAAATCATTTAAAAAATTATGGGAAAATTTGAAAACAATTTTGTGGTAATTTCTTTAATGACTTAAGGCTTAGAAATGTTAAAATTAACACTCGTTTTTTTTGAAAGGAGAAAAACTTAGAGATGCATGCTATACTAAAAATATTTATAATCTCATCTTATTGCTAAAAACAACTTTTCATGCAAAAACATGAAATTTATACTCATATTTATGATTTTCCAAATAACACACCAAGAACATGCAACAAAAACCTGAAATAAAATCAGCAGGCCATATATCAATTACATTTGTATAAGTAACAACAACAAACACAGCAACGCCAGAAGCTAAATAAACTAGCTACTTGTAATTTTATGCAGCTGTAATGGCTTTATAAAACGTTAATATTTTCCGCTTACTATATTACGTTGCCCCTATAAAATTCATAAAACTGACAATCCCCTTTCATGCATTCACCTTGTTTTTTATACTATTTATAATCGGAATTTATCTTTCAAATCTTGATTTAAAATCCTTTTGGCAGTTTGGTAGTTTAAAATCTGATTTACTATTTTATTTTAAATTAACACACTCACATTTCTACAATAAAACGTGAATTATTAATTTTTATTAATTGTGAATTTTAATTTAAATGAAATCTGTGTGGGGATCTAAATAATTGAAGTTATGATTGTTAGCGTGAAAATCTATTGCAAGTTTTATGTAGATTCATTTAAGTGTTTGAAAAATTTATTTTCCCTAAAACAAAGAATTTGTTCAACAGGTATAAGAAATATTGAAAAAAGCTATCCATTATTAAACTTAATTAAGCTAAATTCAATTCTTTTGGTATCTTTTACTTGAAGTCTAGAGAAATATAAAGTTGATAAATTTGCAATTTATAAAATATTTTTGAAAATTTACTTTTTTCAAGAGCTTGTTTTTCAGAAGATCTGTTTTTGACATTCACCTAAAATCTCAAAAATGCATTATAAATATTTCGTATTAAACAAAAAGCTCTTTTGTGATATTTTAAATAAATTTTAAAAGCTAGAAACTATAACAAATTGTAAATGAAGTGGCAAATTTTTAAATGGCAATTTTTAAAATTTTGAAAAAGTACCTATCAGCATATGGTTTTTCATACAGTACCTTTTCATTTATCTCCTTAAAAGAGAAAGTTAAAATTTTTAGAAAGGTAAGGTGAAAGGTTTTAACCTGGGGGTTTTTTAAAGGGGTGAGTTTTAAAACTAAAAGAAACGACTTTTGTAGAAAAATAATGCAATGGTGGCTATAAAAAGACGATTTTTAAAGTTTCTTTAAAAAAAGCACTTTTAAGAAAAGTAATTTTTAAATAATTTTAAGCAAGTACTTTATAAGTATTTTTAAAAAAGTATTGGATTTTGACGTCCTGTTTTATATACTTCTTATAACCGAGTAATTCCTGAAAATAATAACTTCAGAAAGATGGGTTTGTCAGGAAATTCATTGAAATAGTACTTTTGAATAAATATGCTCATGCAATGCATTGTGCTAGAACTAGAAAATTTGATTATGAGGAGGAGAAAGGAGGTACATTCTATTTGAACTTTCTCACATTGAAAGTAACAGGAAAGACCTCTGGAGTGAGTTTTATTACATATGGACTGTTCTCCTAAAAAGGTTTTTGCCTGTAATGCAGAAATTACAATAAATTGCAAATTAAATGGCAAGTTTTTTAAATGGCAATTTTACATATTGTCTTTCTTTAGGCAAAAAGTACTTTTGAAAAAAGTACATATCAGCATAGGGTTTTTCATATAGTATCTTTTCATTTATCTCCTTAAAAGAAAAAGTAGTATCTTTTTACAAAGGTACTTTTAATACCTGGGGTTTCCTTAAAGTGGTAATATGAAAAACTAAAAGAAAAGACTTTTGTAGATAAATAATGAAATGGTGGTTATAAAAGGACGACTTTTAAAGTTTCTCTAAAAAAGCACTATTAGGAAAAGTAATTTTTAAATAATTTTAAATAAGTACTTTTTAAGTCCTTTAAAAAAGTATTGTAATTTTAACATCCTGTTTTGTATACTTCTTATAACCGAGTAATTCCTGAAAATAATAACTTCAGAAAAATGCATTTGTCAGGAAATTCATTGAAATGGTATTTTTGAATCAACATGTTTACATTTTTTTTTCCGAACAGCACTCATGCAATGCACTGCGCCAGAACTAGAAAATTAGATTATGGAGAGGAGGAAGGAGGGACATTCTGTTTGAACTTTCTTACATTGAGGCAGGAAAGACCTTTGAAGGGAGCTTTTTTACATATGGACTGTTCTGCTAAAATTTTGCCTGTAATGCGTAGTGCGATTCATTGACCAATCGACCACTAATTTATGGGCCCTCAACGAAAAGTGTGTTAAACGAAAAACGACCGAGTTACGGCAACAAGTTCCCTAATTTTATTAGAACACTTACCATTTCAGTAATGATAAAACATTATACCCATTCCACATTGTGTAAATGCGCTAGAAAACTAATAGAGTTGGATACTTTACCGGGCCCAATGAGCCTCTTGGACCTTTCTTGTACGCAATCAAGCAACTCTAAAATGAAGTTTGGGGTGCCGATCCATACATGAGACTTGTTTTACATATTAGGACGGCCATAGGTGGTATAAATAGTACGAAGATCGGATGGAGCGAGGTATCTTTAACACCGTTTTTGAAAACCGAGCCACTTGAAAGATTCTTCAGGAAACTGATAAGTCTGCTTGGTCCATCCAACATTGCTCAGTATTTGCACTCCAAAAGCTTCCCATTCCTTAATACTTATATTATCCATAATAACAGATACAATATGATTGCCGAACACACATCTGTGCGTAAGCATGCAACATTGAGGCTTACGGGCATTAAAATCGAACCCTTGTTAATTTGTTACGAGGTCGTGATTTTGCTTTTTGGAACCCACCTTCAAATGGTTCGGCCTATTACTGAATTAATACGAAAGACAAATGATGCTGTCACCAGAGAAACAGTACTCTTATATAAATTTGAAAATTTGACAAAGAAGATCATTTAGAAAGATAAGAAAGTGCGAAGGAGAAAGAATGTTCCTCTGAATTAATCTTGAATTCCATTAATGAAACCCCAGCTATAACAACTTACATAATGCGATTCCTGATAAAAGTCGATATAAATCCGGAGAAATTATCACTGACACCAAAAGCAAAAAATTTTGACATCATGGCACACTCCATCAAATGCCTTGAAAATATCTAGAGCCACCATCTTACAGTTTCCGAATTGATGTGTGGAGTTGCACTATTGTACTGACAGGAAAGCCAGCAAGTTACGCATAGAGTGCCGCCTACGAAAACCATACTGTCGGTCGCTAAATAAGCTGTTCGACTCCTCCAAGCACTACAGAAGTGAAAATTAATCATACTTTAAATCACTTGCTTGCAGAAAAATTTGCAATTGGGCGATAATTATCATGCTTGTTAGCATCGGAGAGCACTATTTCCAGACTAGTGCTGGAATTCCGGCCCAGGAGACATGTTTATATTGAGATCTGCTAAAACCTTTTTTAACGCCTGAGCTCGATAGAATATCTTCGGCATTGTAAAGGATACCCTGTCAAACCACCTAAAAGTTTAGCTTTATCAACCGGGTCAGTGAATATTTAATCATTCTTTAAAAGTGTCGGAATTGAAGAGCTAGTATTATCCCTTACTCTTTTAAGAAATGGCCTGAGGAGTAGCACGAAGAAGCTCCTCGTATAGATGATTAAGCTTTGAAGGAATAACTCCCATTTAAGGACCTTCCTCGAAATGTCATCTTTCTTAAATGTCAATTTTTAGATTAGATATTTCAAAAGTACTTATTTATTAGATTCAGTATGGAAAAGTTTTATTGAAAACGCCTTTTCCCCAAAAATAATATTTTTAGGTTTTACTTTAAAAATGTTTTTTTAATCTCTTGGGCGTTTTAAAAGTAAATTTTGAAAAACTATTCTGCAAATACATCAATACATCATCCAATCAGGTACCTTTTTCTTAAAAGTGTTTTAACGTTTAAGGACTAACTAAGACTTTTGAAAGTGCTTTCCAATATAAAAAATTTAAGTTTAATAACCCAAAATATTATTATTAGTTAATATTTTACTGCATTTATAAATATATTTTAATTAAATCTTCTTTTAACCTTGTCCAATCGCTGTTTTCGGCAAATCATTTGGTTTTATAAAAATGTTATATGTAACTAACAAAAGTTGTAATTAAATGTTAAGACCTCAACAAATTTTATTTATAATTTTCAAACAAACTTTTAGGGAAAATATATTTCTGTTTGCGACTAAGGCCACCGACAACAGAAAAACCACTTAGCTTAATGACACACTAAATTTTAACAATTTAAACTTTTGAACTTTTTTATAGTTTTTAAAAATTACCCTAAAATCAACAATAACAACAACAACAACGGAAACAAAAATTTTCTAAAATTAATTTAAGCAAAATCCAAATCTGAAATATTTGAAACATTTAAAACTGTTATAAACACCTTGTGAAAGAAAATTATAAATAGGGATTTTTTGATTAAAATAACATTTTATGTGCGGTTTTTATGTTTAGGTGTGTTAAAGGAAGGTTACCACAAACTAATAAATCATTGAAATCAAAAACTCGAACAAAATATTTCTCTCATTAGATTTTAGGGGAAACTGTTTGGAGCCATATTTATATGTTTTGTTTGTTTGTTTGTTTGTGTATTTGTTTGTTTGCCTGTTTGTTTAGACAATATGGTAGCAGGAAAAATAAATACTAAAAAATTTGAGAATATAAATAAATGCTTTGTTGCGCGAGGGCAGTACTAAAACTATTTTAAAAAAATAAAATTTGCGAAATTAAATAAACAATATTTTTTTGTAATGTAAGATTCCGTTTATTACTTGGATAATTTGCTGAAGTAATAATAATTTGTAACCTGTTCTTTTGGATTATTTTATAAACATAACCATTTCAGGCATTAAGTAATTTGGATTTATTCTGGCAATAAATAAAATACTGTTGTCATTCCTTTCGGTGAAAACCATCGTTACTGGCTGTTTGTTTGGTGGAATCAGAAAGCGCTTACCTAGCGATGACATTCTTATCAAGCCACGCTCTAGATAGTACTGAAAAGTCAGTATTAGGTCCAACACTATTTATACTAACAAACCTAATATTGACCCTCCGGTATAATCTAAAACGCGGTTTGATAATATTGCCATCGCATCGAAATCACTCAGCCGATTGTACCAAACAGACAGCCAGTAACGACGATTTTCATCGAAAGGAATGACAACAGTATAATCATTTCATATCGCTATATTTTGTTTTTGTAATGCCTATGACCGAGTATTTTAGGTCAACTTATTCTTAAATTGCTTAGTGTGTCTAAGATAAATTTATGTAATAAAAAATTCCTTCCGGTGTGCGCTTTCCATTGCGGTTTTTATGAAATTTTTCTTCACTTTTTATGAACACAGATTAGCATTCAGGTTTCTATTTAATTTAATGAAGTAATGAAATAATAAAACCACATGAAATCAAAATAAACACAAATCTCTCTCTTTCGTTGTCTTTTAAACTGAAGTTCATTGAAGGTGTGAACATTAAATAAACAAAAAAAAATAATTTCAAATCCAAATGTAACAGAGGACATTTAAGCAGTCATCATGATTACTTTTGAACTTCACTCAGAAAAAAGAGAGAAAAAAAAACAAAAATAAGAATATGAAATACAAATTTGTTATTGAAATTTAGTAAAGATACAGGTTTTGCTTTTACTGCATCAACATCGCTTACCTGGGCAATTTGCTTTTGAAACACATGAAAAAATACAGAAAAAATGATCATAAATTAAAAGGCCATAAAACTTTCAAGACAAATACTAAATTTCAACAACAAAAACAATAAAATAAATGAAATATAAAAATACCAACCAACTTATTCAGAAGACAAAAACACATACACATAACTCCATCATAATGCAGGCGACAAAAAAATATGCTGCATATAAAATTTAGTTTAACAGCCAGCATCCAACGCCATTGATACATGATGCCAACCTCATCGTACATTTTTTATAGCGGTTGTTACAATAATAAAAACGATGCCCATAATCATCATCATCATCTCATGATTGTTACAATTTTCATTAAAATATTTATATTGTGTGATTCCATGCACTGTTTCAAGTATGCATTGCAGTGCATTGGTTTCTTCTAACTGTTTGCTCTTGTTTTGTGGCTAAAGGTTGTGTGTTAAGGTTGAATGTCACGCCGTTTCTTTTATGACTCGCACGTATATGAACCTCTTGCTCACAAAATATTATAATGTAAAATGAAAGCTGTGAAAAAAATTAAAATAAACTGGAACATTGTACTCACTGAAGAAATTCTATACTTTAGATTTCCTACAAAATTATCCAGCTAATTTTAACCAAAATGCGAGGGTTGCACAAAAAAGTATTTTGTTGAGAACCATGCATAAGAACTGAAAATCACAAATTATTTAATTTTTTAAGAAAATATTTTACAAAATATTTAATTGTTTTCGTTAAGCAGTCGCTGTCATCAGGTGTTTCTCTTAATTGAAATAGCATGACTCGAATTATATTGTTTTTAAAAGGATCGCTATTACTATTTCTCTCTTCTTTAAGGCAAAAATTAAGTTTCCAAAAAAAAATTGAGAAATATTTGGCTTATTCCAAACTTTTTGTTTTTGTATTGTTAACGATTAAAGCCAAAAATATAGAAAGAGAATATTATAAAAATGTGATTGGGCAACCCTTTAGATTGAGTGAGTCTGTGACAAGAAACACTGCGCTAAGTAAGTTGCAAGTATTATGTATAGGAATTGGAAGCGGCGATTGCATTAGTAGAGGTATCTTTCTGTTGCAAAACAGCAGTTCGTTAGTCTTGTGTGCAATTCCTATCAGAACTTGATCAGAAAAAAGAAAAAAAATGGATTAGAAAAAGCAAAATAATCTGTGTATTTGCTGCTTTAGACATATTAGCGTTGGCACTTATATTTTAGCACAGCAGATAGCATTAGCAATGTGACTTTCCTGCAGAACTGCATATGGAAACCTTGACACAGCATCAGTTAGTTACAAAAGTAACAACATAACAATAGAGCTTGATATTTAAGGCTGACTGGCTTTATGAGAATCTGTTTGGAAAACGACTTATGCGTGATAAGATTTACGTCGGTACCTAGCTGTATAAACCATAACCTGACGGTTGATCAAACCACTGTGGGGAATATGTAGCGTCAGCTACGCCCTAGGAAGCCTTCGGATATCTCTATCCTCCAGTCACTCCTAGTCGCAACTCCAAGAGATCGGAGCAGGCCAAAACCCTCACTCCAAGTCCCGGTCCAAAACACACGCAAGCTTAATAAAATTTCAGAACACAACCGCAAGCATGCTCACTGAACCAGGACCATTCATTGTGTTCATTGTGAATGATCCGAAACCACAACCACTACGATACTCTCGAAAGGCCGACCTCAATAATCAGTCAGAGAACATCTAAAAGGCTAAAAAGACAAATAGCTGAACTCTGCGGCTTTACTGATTCCCGCAGAAATATAGTGGATTGTCCAGTTGGCTCCTGCTAGCCTTGGCTTGGATTGGGCTCCCTTTTATCTCTAATGATGGTAGATTTCCATCAAAACATATCAATGTGCTCCCGGGGGGAAGTTATGATGTGATAAGATTTACATCTGCACCGGTAGTGATGATGGTCGGACCACGTGGATGGAATGTAACGCCATCCTCACCCTATAAGGCCACCGAATACGTATATCCTTCGGTCACTCCTAGCTGCAATTTCGAAAGCACGAAGTAGGCCGCAGCCTTTACTCCTTGCTAAAGAGTTGAAGACTATCCAACACCTGGTCCAGAAGGCATGAAGCTTAATATAATTTAAAAACATGGGGGCAGTCATGTTCACTGGACCTGGACCATTTATTGTGTTCATTGTGAATAATCCGACCCACAAACTAAAACGAAGGCCTCGAAACCATAACCACCACGATACTCCTGAAGGGCCGACCTCAATAATCAGTCAGAGAACAGCTAAAAGGCTAAAAAGACAAATAACTGAACTCTGGGGCTTTACTGATTCCCGTGGAAATATAGTGGATTATCCAATGGCTCCTGCTAGCCTTGAATTGGACTGGAATGCCTTTTACCTCCGAAGACACATGTAATAGCGGTGGATTTCCGTCAAAACATATCAATGTGCCCCCGGTGGGGAGTTCGAGTTATATTGGAGCAAAACCGTGTTATTGTCCGGATGACTGAGAATTTACGGCATATTTTATTTAACAAGATTTCGCATAGTTCAAGTCGCGCAAAATCAAACATTACTATAGCATGAACGGTTCCGTAAATTTCTGACTTTAACAGACAAAATAGTTATAAATATAATGGAGAGGGTACATATTTGTTTGCCACAACTGGGGCATTTTTTTAATTCTCTTATTATTTTTCATAAGTGTATTTTGCTTTTGTTTTTTCACCGCACGCAAGTGAGCTTTACGTAAACGTTTCTCATCTTAATGCATATTTACTTTTCATGAAATAATCTTTGTTCAGCTTCTTTCATTTTCACCGCTCATTAAAACAGCAAAAAATTATGCCAAAAATTGTTCATCACTCATTCTTCATGAAGTATGTGTCTCTTGCTTTTGCTACAAAACAAATTTTTTTCGTGGATAATGAAAAAAAGAACAAAAAGGGAACTATCAATTTCTTGGCGAAAATGAAAGAAGAGAGAAATATGTATTTTAATATGAACATTATAAAAACTGAAGCGGCAATTGCAATTGTAGAGATGCCTTCCAGTTGCAAAACAGCAGCTCAAAAGTCTTGTGTTCAATTGCCAACAGACAATGATTATAAAGAAGAAGGAAATGAATTAGCAAAAGGAAAACAATCGTTTTATTTTTTTCTATAGAAATATTAGCATTGGTACTTGTATTTTAGTACTGCAAATAAGAATGCTAAAGTACCTTTCCAACAGAGCTGCATATGGAAATCTTAACAGAGGATTAGTTTGTGAGAAAAGTAACATTATAAAATAACACTTGGCATAAAATATTTATTTCTTAAAAAATTAAGGAAATAAAGGGCCACAAAAAAATAAAATAAGTACTGCGGTACTAGTAATTACAATCAGGAAAATTCCTACGTTTGCAAAGAAAACCCAGTTGTTTTATGGAAGAAAGCCCAACTACTGAAACAAAAGTAAACGATACAGAAAAATCACAAATAAAACAAGTATACGAGTACAAAAATTTTAATTATTTTCCTGAAACGCTACTGAATAATAATAACAAAAAAGTACTATTTTTTCCGATTACAAAAGACAACAACAATATTATAAATCATAATAAAGTTATGACCTTTAAATTTTCTTTGATATTTATTTTTTTAATTTTTTTTAGTGTTTTAGTTTTTGTTAAATAATTATATTTGTTTTGTGTATTGAAAATCTTTTTTTATAATTTTCCAAATTTTCAATGAGCTTTGCTATTATTTGTTTGTTTAGAACTGTTACAATAATTATTACAATTTTTTCGATTTGTTGGCACTTAGCTAACGACCTTCAAATATTTGGTAGAAAATAAAAAATGTTTCGAATATAGATTAGAAACGTTAATAGTCAGAAACGGAAGTGTTATTAAAGTATTCTAAAATTAAATCCACTCCTAATATTGGCGTCCAGTACAGTTTCTCTACCTTAAATAAAAATTATTTAAAAAATGTTGCAAAGAACTTGGCAATTTTAACCAGTTTTTTATTCTGTGCAGCTTCATATCTTAAAACTACCCTCCTAGATTGCAACTGTATTTTATTTTTTAATTCTAGACACTATGTTATAAACTTCTTTTCATTAGAATAAAAATTTTTTATACTGCATAAATCTCTGATATAAAAGAAAACCAGCGGCCCAAGTTCATAAATGTTTAAGTTTAAAAAGTCTTAAAAAAATTTAATTTCACGGCTGGCATTCTTTGACCCTTTCGTTGACGCGTGTAAATATTCAATGAAAATTAAAATAGAGTTTAGTGTGACAATTTAAGTTAACGTTATAATTTAACAACTAGAATGAAGTTATAAGAAAATTAAAGTTAATTTTGAAAAGTATAATTTTGAATAGTATTTATCAAATGAAAAGGGTCAAAGAAACATGTGGGCATATGCATGTGGTTTTATTAAATAAAGTCATTAGTATTGCGACAATAAATATTTAGAAAGAGGACAAATATAATAATGGGATATAGAAATTCGTTTAAATGTTGTGCGGTAAATGATTTTTAAGAGGATTATCCATATTAAGTAATTCTTTTCAAGCAGATAACGTCATAAACAACTTTGCGTTAATTAGATAATTTATTTGATACCGATAACTAAATTAGTTGCTTTTGTTACAAAAAACTACAAAGAATCGTTTGAATTGAACGAGCTCAGTATTTTCTCTTCTGTGTTTTTAATTTCATTATACTCCAGAGGAATTTTTTAGTGTGTAAAACTCTTTAGCTATTTAAAATTTTTCAATTATCGATTTCATTTGCCTTATTATATAGAATTATTTTGCGTATTAAAATTACTACTGAGCAAATACTCTATTTAATGACTTAATGCTAGCAATTATATAACTATTGCATAATATGCTTTAAAACTATCTAAAATTGAACGGAAATAATAATAAATAATTTGATTTCGCTCTTAAAATATTGACCTTGTTTACATGAAAAATGGTCTTTTGTTTATGAATGCAACAAATTAATGGTTATCTCAAACAATTTATCTTGCTCATATTTCCACAAACTATTCCTTCAAAATGTCACAAAATAAATGAAAGTAGAAAATAATCATAATAATGATATATGAGTTATATTATGTTTGAAACTTAGTATCCCAACAATTGACAACGTTTATTTAAATATGATTTATGAAAAGACAAGCGATTTAATCCAAACATAATCATATATACACAATGAGCCAGAAACTAACTAGAATAGTGCTGAAAAAACAATAGCAAACATTGCACAATGAAAAAGCAAACAAACAGGCAAAAAAAAAACAAAACAAACATAAATTATGCACTTGATAAACATAAGAGTCGATATGATACCGAAAAAAAAACCTTAGCCATTAGGCAACCTATTTTAAGGTACTTACACAACAGAAACAGCAACAAAAACTACAAAGAATGTTTTTAAAAATTAAGCCACAAAGAATCTTAAATCAATAGTAAACTGAAACAACTAACAAACCGGTAACAAACATTAAACCTACGCATGTGTCGAAAATATTATTAAAACTAAAATACAGTTTGTAGCTGGCAGGCTGCATTGCTTTCCTTTAAGAAAGCAACAAAATACTAAATTCATAGCCACACAAAACGTCACAATAAATATAATAAACGATTACCTGAGGATAGAGTTGAAAGACAGCAAAATGAGTGAAAATGCATAAAAACCCAGCTAATAGTTTTGGTAAGCAAGCAGAACAACTTTTAGAATAGGTCTACTAAAACTGCAACGCAATTTGTTTAGTTAAATATTTTGGAGTTTCTGCTATTCAAGGGTTTATCAACAATTGTGAATGATAAACGATATCTGGCAAATGTCCACCACAACCACGCTAACAGATGTCAATTGTTTCACCAAAGTTTTTAAACACTTGTTGGCAAAATGCCGTTCCCATTTCATTAACCATTGATTGACATTTAAGGCTGAAATCGACACGATTGGCTCCGTATTGACTCTGAACTTAACATAGCCCCATAAATTATAATCCAGCGGTGTTAAAATACGCAATCTAGCTAGGCAGTTAACTGTTGATTATGGTGAAATTATGCGAAGGGGAAATTTGGTTTGCAATAAATTGATAGTTTCAGTGGCTGTATGACATGTGGCCCCGTCCTATTAAAACACGTAGTCAATAATAGGCCAAAATTAAGTTGTTAGCATCTCGCGATAGTTTGAGTCATTGACCGCTGCAGTATTTCCAGCCACGTTGCAGTTTTTCCAGCCACGGCTCCAAATAACTTAGCGCATCTTACAGTGACACGTTAAGCATGCAAAGGCTTCTCAATAATCGGTCTAGGATTTTCAGAAGCCCAATTTTGTTTGCTGATATACCCTAACAAGCTCCCCCCCGGGAGCACATTATAAGTCTTTATGGATCACACAACCATCTAGACTTGCGTCTTGCAGGGTAATCTGGAATCAGTAAAGCCCCAGAGTTATGCTGCTCTCTGACTAATTATTGAGGTAGACCCTTCGAGAGTATCGTGGTGGCTGTATGTTTCGGGGCCTTCGTTTGAGTTTGTGGCTCGGATCATTCACAATGAACACAATGAATGGTCCAGGTCCAATGAGTATGAATGCCGTCGTGTTCTTAATTGTATTAAGCTTCATGCATTCTGGACCAGGAGTTGGATAGTCTCCAACTCTTCAGCAAGAAGTAAAGGCTGTGGCCTGCTTCGGGCTTTTGAAGTTGCACGTAGGAAAGACCGGAGAATATACGTATTCGAAGGCCTTTTAGGGCGAGGATAACGCTACATTTCGTCCACAGTGGTAATGATCCATCATCTGATTACGGCTCACGGCCAGGCGCAGATGTAAATCTTGGCAAGTGAAAATGGGCTTCTTCTGAATAAATGAATTGAGTAAATCTACGGCGATGTGAATGGTTGGTCGGCTTCAATTCCTGCACCAGTTGAATCCTGTAAAGTTGCAAAGTCAAATCCTTACGCAAAGTTCGCCATGTTGTGTTTTTGCATAACGCCAATCGTTAAGAACGTCGAGGTATTGACAAATTTGGATCTCCTTCAACACTATGGCTTATTGCTGCAACATTTTTAGTTGAACGGTGCGGTCGAACACGCATTGGTGTTCGTACATTTTGTATCGAGCCTGTCGACTCAAATTTAATGACCAAATTCTTAATAGTGGCCTCAGAAGAAATGTTACGAAATGTAACTTTAACAGAACCATTATTTTTATAGTGAATTTTAATTATTTTACTACGACTTTCATGCGAAAATTAACTCATTGTAACAATTGTCAGTGCATCTAATACGAATACGTGAAAAACTAAATGCCAAAACTATCATGTTGTTGGTGTTGCCACAATTTAAAAACAACCTTCTTATTGAAAACCCCAATATTTTATACTTTAAACATTTTTACAAACTTCGCGCCTCTATGCACTATGAATTTTTTGAAAACTTATATGAATTTTAAAAAATAAATGCATATAAAAATTAATGAAATAGGCATTTAATAGACACTTTGTTTCCGAGATTTAAGAGGCTAAATGGGTTTGGACGAAGTTTGTAAAGCAGTTTTTAAATATTTTATCCACTATTCATTAAATATGAAGTGTACTCCATGTTATCAACAGGTATCTTTTACCTTTATATATATATATATATATATATCTATTCAAAGGTTTAGTTATCATATCAAAAATTTGCTGGGTTAGTCAGTTACCCTCTACAAACGTGAAACAAGACATGAAAAAACATTCTCTAAATTCATACTGAAGCAAGTGTTTGCGGTGAACGGCTGAGATTATTAAAATAAAATACGTTATTTATGGATATATTTTATTACAATGCAAACAACAACAAAAACCAGTTGTCTACAATATTGTTATTTGATTTACAACAACAGCAAAACTGCTTTGTTTTATTAAAGTTTGTTCTTAACACAACTATCAGCAAGACAATCAATATAAATTTAGACTTTTTCATACTTTACTTTCCTTTCTTCCTCTTATTTAAAACCTCTTGTAATTGTCTTGCAAGCAAGCCTTTATTTAGGAATTTTTTCTGTTTTGCTCCTGCCGTCTCGTAGCAAAAAAAGTATTTGCTGTAGGTAAACACGGTTTATGTTGTTCAACCTGCTCAGTCTTGAAATGCCTAAAGGCTTTTTTTAAGCTTATCTTTAATATTTATTTTATTTTACTTAAGAATAGCTTTTGTTTGCAGTTTTTTTTCTTCCAGTCAATACCTGAACGAGTATCTTGTTTTGATTCTAATGCTATGGCTTCTTTATATTAACATGAACTGCAAGCGTTGAATGTACGAATTACACTGAAACAGACTTTTGTTAAACAATTATTTTTTGTCTTCCTTGTCTCTGTAATAGTAATTTTTTCTTCGCGACATGACCACTGCGAATAACTTTCTTCTTTCCTACATGTTAAAACTTGTCTAGGCATAAAAAGTTTTGAGGAAGACTAGGACTTACTTGAGGACTTACAAGTAAGAGAGCTTTGCAATTATAATTTTTACAATTGTGTCTTTTTTTAATATTTACCGTATAACCCAGTGTAGGTTATAGAAAGCATTAGTTAAGTCTTGAGTTTGTTATAGAGAAAAAATTAAAAGAATTTATGTGGAAAAAAATCCTATACAAGTAAAACAATTGTTTAAGTTTTAGTTGGTATATTTTTGTTGTTGTATCCCATAATAAAATAATAGAATTAATTAGTTTTTGCAAAGCCATGTGAAAGTGTTCAACGGTAATTGAGTTGATAGCTTAAACTGTTATAAATTTTTATTCCTTTAGATTTTAGGTCTATGATTCAACAATCAAATATACAGAGCACAAAAGGAATCACACAATTTGGGAAATAGGAAATCTTTATGTGTTATGTCAGAATCAAGTTTCTATAATTTCAGTTTTTAATAACTTCAACTGCAAAATGGAGTTTTGTTTAGTTTAATTTTCTTATTTTTTAATGTTAACGCTAACATTTCTAAATAATTTTTCTTTTTTTATAAGTTTAGAAATTTAAACATTTTAAGCCGAAATAAAATTACCTATATATTAAATAAAAAATAGTAACAATTTAAAACACGTTTTGTTATATTGAGTGCTTTTATTGCAAAATCATAACACAACACTTTATCGTTTTAAATAAAATTAAACGATTTATTCAGTTAAAATAAACGCGATGGCAACTACACCACTGTAACGCCTAAAAGATGTTTTATTATTATTTGTTGTATATTCTCAGCGATGTCTCAACTTGTATTAATTTATTAGCCCAGCAAGTGTTACTTATATATCTGTTTAAAGTGGTTGTCGCATATACAAGAATTTCTACTTTATCACCAAATATTGCTGTCGTTATGGTCATTGAGTGTAGGCGCCTATTTGTTCTGTGTTAGTTGTTTTTGTATTTTCTTGTTTTTTTCGTGAAATTTCTTATAACCATGCTGTCTTGTGTGTATAAGATTTCTTAGAAAGTTACTCATTTTGTGAAAGACAAAATAGCTCATTTTGTTAACTTTTTTGCCGATAATTATTTTCTTTTAAAACTTAAACAAAACATTGTAACAATATATTTCCCTTAATTTGGGGAAGTCGCCAATTTCCATTGTAGTAGTTTCGTTTAATTATTTATTTATGTATTTTCGTGTGTAAATATTATATCGAATATTTCGAAGAGCCGAGGAGGTATAGAGTTAAGGAACAGATTGTAGACTGCCTAATGTAAGGGCTATCATAACACGCTTATTTTTAAATGTTGTGTATACTTAAAACTACAGTATTATTCAATAGTACTTTATTAAATAATACGCCTAAGGAATCTATCACACACTTTCAAAAAAAGTGGTCCATCAAATATGAATTAAAGTTTTATGTGAATATATAACATGATAATTTAAAGCAGATTTTCCGTTATTTTATTTCAATTTATGTGATTTTGTGTATCCAATCTTAAAGCTATTTGCCTTTTTTAAAAATATTTCTAATTATTTGGAAACGAAATTAATAATTTTATAAAAACATAAAAATATGAGTTTTTAAAAGATAGCAGAATCACGATTTTAATTTTTGTACTGTTTTTTTGTTGTAAATGATACGGCAGCAGGAAAATATTATTAACATAGTTGCACTGAAGTAGCATTTTTTATTACAATACTTAGACAAAAGCGTCAAAAATTAAAAAAATAATAAAAAAACTCTGAGTATAATTGAATTTCTACAATGATTATGCATCGTAAATTCAGTTAAATTCTTATATATTAAATCAAGTGATTTGCACTTTATTAAATTTATTTTTCCCGGAGCCCAAAATATTTTACATTAAAATATACAACGATTCAGAAAACTGTTTAAATCTCAAAGTTTCTTGAAATTTAAAGATTGTGCAATTTCGGCAAACCGTTAGATTTCATTAATAACAAATGTAGAATTTTTAAAAAATCAATTAATCTAATTATATATATTTGCAAGGCCCGCTATCTTTACGATAGTCATATTTGTTTTCACAATTTTTTTACTGTCAACTTTAATTCAAAGAACGAACCAAGAAAAAAGCACGTGGCAAAATATCAAAAATCATTTCACAAAATGGTTTTTGTCATTATTTAAGTCCTAAGGCATATATGAGTGTTATTAGTTTTTACCTTGTATGATTTATAACTGTGGTATTTATATATAATCGTATGTATGTTGCCAGACAAGTTTTTGCGGCTAAACAATTTATTTTTTATAATTAATAGACAGTTAAAGCTTTCCTAACTTTATGCTTTATCGAAAACTTAATTTGAAATGAAATTTATTTGTACCGTGAAACTTACATTAAACAGGTTAAACCCTAACAAAAAAAAAACATGATAAGTTTTTTAACAGTTTCCATTACTCATTATTGCAAGAAGATAAAAAAAAATTATTCTCATCCTCACCAAAGAAACAGAACAAAGAAAAAATCTCTCTATAAAACATATCCTGTTTATAGCTAAATATTAAAAAATCTTTGTAGTTGATTTAATATAAAAAATATCTAACATCATGACTTTACAAAATAATTCACATTAGATATTCCAATTTTCAATAATTTCATATATTTTAATAAATTTATGACTTTTTGTATAATTTAAATTTTATTGAACCACACACTGTGATGAAATTTAAATTAAGCAAATGAAATCAGACTTGATATATGATCGCTGCAAATATCAGCATGATATTGTATCAGGTTTTTCAACAAGATGTTTGTGGTGCAATTGTGGCCACACCAACAACATGATAGTTTTTACATTTAGTTTTTTACATCGACAGCTGTTACAATGAGTTCAATTTGACACGAAAATCACATTAATATAATTAAAATCCACTAGTTACAAAGTTACGTTTCGTAAAATTTGTGATATTTTTACGCAACACATTCGTCTTTCTGAGACCACTAATAAGAATTTGGTTGTAAAATTTGAGTCGATAGGCAAGATATAAAATATGCGAACACCAACGCGTGCTCGACCGTGTGAGCCACAGTGTTAAAGCATATCCAAATTCCTCGACGTTCGAAGCAATTGGAGTTAGTCAAAAGCACCACATTGCAAATTTTACATAAGGATTTGGCTTTGAAAGCTTCAAGGTTCAACTGGTTCAGGAATTAAACTCGACTAACGATGCACATCGCCGTAGATTCGCTCAATGGTTTTCAGACGAAACCCATTTTCACTTGTCAGAGTACGTTAATGGTGCGCTATGAGGTCTGGAGGCGTGATTGGGCCGTTTTTTTATTTTTCGAAGATGAGAGTGGAAATGTGGTCATGGATCACGCTATCGCGAGATGCTAGCACCGCAATTTTGGGCTATTATTGAATACGTTGATATCACTTATATGTCGTTTCAACAGGACGGTGGCTCACACAGCCATTGACACGGTCAATTTATTGCAAACCAAATTTCCCGATTGCATATTTTCACGATAACAAACAGTTAAGCATTCAACAGATCGTATGATTTAATATCACTGCATTATTTTTTTGGGGTTATATTAAGGACAAAGCCTATACGAAGCCAATCGAATTGATTTTAGCCTTAAAACTTAAAATCCGTGATGTTATTAACGAAGTAGGACCACCATTTCGCCAAAAAGCGATTAAAAACGTTAACAAAGAATCGACATCTGTCAGGCGGACATTTGCTAGATATTATTTTTCCTTCATAATTGCCAAACCTTTCTTTTTTTAGTACAATAAATATTTGAATCATGTTAATCTATGTTTTCTTTTTACTTTGTTGTAGAAAACAAACTTCTTGTTGAACATCCCAGTATATAAGGCTAATATTTTTGTTGAATTCTATTAAAAATTTCAAATGTTTTTCTTCACAACAAATTTTATATTTGGCGTGAAATGAAGATTAATTAATTATTTTTAAAGTTATTTACATGTTAAAGTGGTAAAAATGCCGTAGTTAAGCTAAAACACCTTTAATTAGTGTTTCGAATTTTTTATTGAATTTTATAATTAGTAAATAATGAATAAAACATGACAAGTCAGTTTAATCGAATATAAAAGAAATGTTTGATTTTTCTAAAAAAAGTTTATAAAATAATAAAACTTTACTTGATTTATTGTGTAATATAATATGGTCAAGTGAAATAATACAAATGCTTAAGCTTAATTAAACTAATTTAGGATTTGCTTGCAAATTGTGAGTACCAATTTAACTATCATACTGCTCTCATTTTTTCCAATTTTTATTAATATCCGTATATAAAAACAAAACAAATTCGTTCCGCCAGTAAATGAAATACCGTTGTCATTCCTTTCGGTAAAAGCAGTCGTTACTGGCTGTTTGTGTATATGTATTTTGTAAATTTACCTGTTCTTAAAGTAGGGCGATGAGATGTTTTACCAGATGATATGCCAGTGCAGGTCTGTCGTTTGGAATGTGTGTCAATGTGGTATGTTTTCCTTGTGTATTTTCGATTGTGCTATGAGTTTTGGTGGTCCTGGGCTTATGTTCATTATTTGTATACTTTTATGTCAGTAAACGTTTTTCATCATTTTAATAGGCTGCTGTTAATTTGTCGCACAAAATGTTGTATTTGGTCTATAAAATTTTTTACACATTACTATAGTCGTGTATCTAGCAGATCCAACCCATTTTTACAGATTTAGTTTATAAATTCGATTCTCATCGATAAAGCGATGAAGTTCATTTTTGATTTAACGGTATTGTAAATAAGCAAAATTGCCTTATATAGTTAAGGAATGTTTATTTGATCTCAGCAACGTGGCACATTCAGAAAAATATTGTAGACGGCTTCAAGCTTTTTAACAAATAGAAAAATTCGCATATAAATACGGTCTGGATGGTATTCCGAGTTGCATGTGCTTAAAATGTGCTATAGTACTAGCAAAACCTCTTACAATAATCTTCAATATATCATTGAAATTTGGTTATATTCCTTAAATATGGAAGGATTCTTTTTTTGTTCCATTATTAAAATCTAGTTGTACGAATAATGTTGTCAACTATAGAGATATTACTAAACTTAGCGCTATATCTTAACGTTTTGAGAATATTGTTACTGATTACCTTTTCAATCGAGTATCGTCTAAATTGGTTCCTGCCCAGCATGGTTTTGGAAAGGGGTTTTCGACTGTTACTAATCTTTTGAAATTAACAACGCTACTCAACCTTATGGGAGTCGCTAACAATTTACTTATGTGGATTCATACTTTTCAACCAGAACTTAAAATGGGTTACTTCTAAAGGAATTTTTGTTTCATCTGGGATGCCGCTGGGTAGCAATCTGGGACCTTTATTATTTTCCTTGTTTATTAATGATCTACCCAAAGCCAAACGTTCTATTATATGCAGTTGACATAAAGATATTTCAAACATACAATAGTCGCCCTGACCAAATTCTCCTGTGAAAAAACTTAGATGCCTTTATTTCCTAATGTAATAATAACCTTATGGAGTTAAACTTTATAAAGTGCACATACATGTATTTTTCTGAAGATGTCAAAATATTTGATGTGCAATATATTTGAAATATCTACAAACTGGAGAAACTGAATGTAGTTTCAGATGCTATTATTTTACTGGATACTAAATTAAATTTTATACAGCATATTTCGTTAACCAGTGACAAAGCACGTGCAGTTCTTTGGCCGTACGAGTTCAGTGATCCATATGTCGGTGCAAAAGTAGTTTTCGAGGCTTACATGAAATCCCTTAATGATATCAGCCTACACTAGTGGACTTACTTAAATAAAGTTGCCAGCTCTAAACAGCTCTGAAGACTAATGTGAAATGTCGTTTATTTATGCTAGATTCCACCTTTGTTTTAAATTTAATAAAATGAAATATCTGTTCAGATTTTTTGATTACCAATATTTTATTTACTGTTCCTTATGCTAACTGTGACCCGTTTTTAAGTATTTGTACTGAGCTTTATAAATTTTATAAGAAGATTGATTTTTCTTTGAATGTTGTCATCTAATTTTATATCTGAATAAATAAATTTAAGTTTTATGAATTATTACTTACTGCTTTAATGAATGTAACGATATTGAATCCTTAAACTAAATATATAAAATATAAATAAAAATAAAGTTGAAGTGAAATGTAGCAGAGCTTACAAAAAAGCTGCAAACTTTTTTCTGTGTTTAATTAATTCTTACTTAAATGGGTGTTTTGAAGAGAATGTTAAATGGCCCCTAAGATCGTGGAATACGTCGGAAACTTTCCGTTTAACTCAATTTTTGCTTTGGGTTACTTTCGTGGTTGAATTTAATAATTATAATATTAACAAATTATTAGCAAAACTATCTACTTCATAAAACAATGCAATTTCCACAAAAATATTTTGAAGTATTTTTATTTTCGTAAATGATCCTAAGTCAATTTATTAAAATTTACTTTAAAAAACTCTACCCATTTATTTTATTCTTTCGTTGAATTTAATTTTGTATAAAAAGAAAGGGCTATTCGTAGAACAACAATTGAACGTTTCTTTTCTGACCATCAGTATCTACACGTAATCAGGGAATGCTTTAATTATAAATTAGGGTTAAACATTAATTGTTGCTTTTGTTGTATAAAATATATGAAACTAGATTTTAACTGCATAAAATATAAATAATAGAAGGGGATAATTAAACAAAAAATATACATATGCTTTACATAACATCTATTATCCAGCATAATTTTCAAATATATGTTTTATAGAAAAGAAAAGTTGTTTAGCTCATTAAGGAAAATAAAAAAATTAATAAAATTTCCCAAAAGAAAAATATCATTAAACTTAATTATAGGTAAAGAAGTAATAAAAAAGAGTAAATTAGTAAATAAGAAATAATAAAAAAAAATAAAAAAAAAACAACCAATTATGGCGGATGACAATCCTATCCGCCACAAAATTTGAGGCAGAAAAATTTTTCTTAAATAAAAAACAAGAGAAATAAGTATAAAGTAAAGCAAAATATGAAAATAGCTTGCTGTTCAACACATTAAGAGAAAACAAAAATGGTGAAACATTTGATTCAAGCAGCCTTTTAACTATTTATTATTAATTTTATTTCTTTTTCTTTTAGGTTAAATATAAAAATCTAGAAACAAAAAATTATGGCAAAACATAAATAAATAAAATAATGTATAAGTATTAATTAATTTTAACAAACTATTTACATACGAAAAACATTTATTTAATGTTTTGCCACGACGAATACCAGCATAATCAACATAAAATTACACCGAGAGAAATAAATAAAATAAATATTACAAGATAAAAATAAAAAAACAACACACATACATAGATAATATAATTAATTAATTATTAAGCATTTTTTGTGCTTTTAATGGCACAAAAATGCTGCAATTTTATTTTTTATTTTGTGTAAAAAAAAAGGACAAATTAAAAAATAAATGAGTAAATAACATGAATTTCATTGCATCAAACTAAAAATAAATAAAAAAAATCAATAAAACTTCTCTTACCCATGTGACGCCACAATTAAAACAAACAAAAAAAAAACGCTTTTTAAAAATGTGGAATGTAATAAACAAAAGTAATTATTATTAACCACAAATGGAAAACGTTTTAATTTAACAAAAACACAACAATCCACAATACAACTCACAATGTATTTGTGCAACATGCATTCAGTTAGCCAAGCCAACAATATTATTAAATAATTTCAACAGTATTTACCTTTCAACACAAAAAAGCATTTAAATTGAAAAAAAAACAAATTATTAAAAAAAGAATCAAATCAAACTCCTCGTGTGCAGGAGTTTGTGTGGTGCCACAAACAACAATAACAAAAAAAAGCTGCCTGAAATAATAACTGGGAAATACCACATGCATTTTTTTTGTTTCTCTGTCTCTCCTTCTCAATTAAATGAAAAACGTTTTACAAATCACCTCAAACAACTTAAAAACTATAGTCATTTTTAATTAATAATAAATAAAAAACACACACACACACACAATAATATACAAAATAAAGTGTTATCATAAGTAATAAAGAAACATTTACACAAAATGACTATGAAATCAATGAAATACTCCGATTGTGATACAATTATGGATGGCTATAATCCCGTACCGCCGCCCCTACCGCGCCGGGTGCCACCAGTACGCAATATATATGCTGAACCATTTGCCCATGAACCCAATCATTCCAGCAGGTAAATACAATGCAAACATTTTTTTTTCTTATTTAATATTATTAATTACAGCTTTTAAAACAAAAATTGGAAAAACAATTTTATATTTAATTGGCAAATATGTATCACGTTAAAAGTATAAAATTTGTATTGTTGTAACACAGACAGTAAAATTATTATTTTTAAAGAGTTTAACAAACATTTTTGTGAAATTTTATTGCTATTGGTGAAAATTGAACTTAAAAATCTTGCTATTGTTATACTTACACAATACAAATGTAAAAATATTAATCCACCTATGAAATTTATTTTAAAGTAAAAAGGAAAACTCGTGTAAAAATGGCAAATAATTTTAAAAACAATAATAAAATATTAGTGATTAAAATGGATTACGGTATAAGACCCCTAATGCTAAAAATTGTTGTACAGCCGTAGTCAAATGTTATTACACATTACGACAATTTTTTCTGTTTTGGTAAGAATGCTTCGATTCGCGTTGTTGTTGTTTTTAATATAAAACAATTTTGTTGTTGTTGGATGAAATGGACTGTGTAGAAGAAAAGAACAAAAATTCAAAGAAAATAACGGAATATTTCTGAGAAAAATAACATATTTGTTTGGTGCATATTGGCGTCAAAAGTTATTACACATACATATTTTATTGGTGTGAAAGCGAATTACACAATGTCATATTATATGGTTTATATTCAGAATTATAAATTTGTAATTGTTTTTTTAATTTTAAAGAGTCAATATTTTGTTGGTATTTTAGCCCAAATATTTATTTCTTTAATAGTGTCATTCAGGTTTCAATTTTTATCAATTGTTCGTTGCTGTTTCATGAAGCCCCAAACATTTTTAATGATGTTAAGGTCAGGGCTTTGAGGGGGCCATGCAAGAACACCTTGATCTACCTCATTTAGAAACTTCGTTAGCAACCATCCTTTGTGGCAAGGAGCATTATCTTGTTGAAGAATCCAGTCGGTACTTGGAAATAGGGTAGTTGCTGAAGGAAATGCGTGGTCATTCAACACATCGATGTACCCAGATTGATTTAAAGTACCTTCAATTGCTACGAGCTCTCCCAATCCATAAAATGATATGCAAGCCCAAAACATTACAGATCTTCCACCGAATCTCTTTAGGGGCTGCCGTGCTTTGCTTTTGAGAGTTGCCGGTAGATGCATGTACTTTCTGCCAAAAGACCCCTGGAACTTAAAAGAAGACTCGTCAGTCCACAGAATGTTGTGCCAGAACTCTATGGGCTTATTAATGTAATCTCGAGCAAAGGCAAGGCGTTTGGATTCGTTGTTCGGAGTTATGTCGTTCACTTTGTGGACTACATAGGTCTTGAATTCCGTGCTCTTCAGCTTGCGACGTAAACTAGCTTCACTAACTTTCTTCCCAATTATTTCATACGAATTTTCTGCAATTCGAATAGGGCTTATTGTTGGATTTAGCATCACGACTCTCCTTAATCTTCTTGTTTCGTGTTCGCCTATAACGGCTTTTCGTTCACTTTTCTTTTTATCTTCTAAATTCCCACAAGTGTCCTTCTTTTTTACCAAATTGTAAACAGTTTTCCGCGAAATTCCATAAAGTTTCGAAAGTTCCAAAGCCGAAGTTCCCATTTTAAATTTGGTCACAATCTCGGACCGTGTTTCAATATTTAAATGCTTCCTTTGCACCATTTTTGTGGATTAAATTAATATTATTATTTTTCGCAATGTTCTCCAACAATGATGTAAAATGCGCCTACTTAGAACACAAGATAGCCACAAAGTAATGACATTTACTCAAATAAAATATGTGTAATAACTTTTGACGCCAATATGCACCAAACAAATATGTTATTTTTCTGAGAAATATTCCTTTATTTTCTTTGAATTTTTGTTCTTTTCTTCTACACAGTCCATTTCATCCAACAACAACAAAATTGTTTTATATTGAAAACAACAACAACACGAATCGAAGCATTCTTACCAAAACAGAAAAAATTGTCGTAATGTGTAATAACATTTGACTACGGCTGTATAACAGATTTTTTAACTGTGAATGTGTTGCCAACATGTAATTCGTAGAAGATTTATAAAATTCGCTCATCAATTTACATTTTTAAACAATAACTTATGTAAGTCTGAGCGCCAGAATAATTTTGTTAAAAATTTTCGTTTTTAAGTTTTTTTTTGTACTATAAATGCTGCTTCTCGCTTAAAAAAGTTGTATAATACTACTTTTCAAAGGAACATCAATTGGTTGAGGGACACCAAGTTAATTTTCATATCTAAACTTTACAAGACTTTTAATAAGGCTTGAGGTGTACTTACGTTTATTAACAGGTTTTAGTCCTCCTTTTAATAAACGCAAGTTCACTGACCTGTGCATAATAAATAAATAAATTATACACATCAGTTGTTAGACCAGCTTTGGAATATGGTTCAGTAATATGGGACCCACAATATAATGTACACATCGTAACCATTATTGAATCGATTCAAAAATAATTTCTATTTTTTTGCTTATAAGGTTTAACATGCCAGCCTGGAGTTGATCTTTCATCTTATCGTTGCACGCCAAACTTAATCAAATTGCCAACGCTGAAAAGCCGCACAACAGTGATTAATATATCTTTTGAAATCATTCTAATTAATGGAAAAATTGCAGCTGAATTCTCGATTTCTAATATCTGTTTCAAATTTCCGCTTCCTTCAGACAGTGTTCCGAAATAATTATTCTTAAGCGGATACGATTTGAAGAATTCGAAAAGATTTTAATAGTCTAAATAGATTTACAGATTATAATTTATCATAAGATGTTGTAAAGCATAATATAATTATTCATTATTTTTTTATATAGCATCATTTTAAGACATTAGCGGATTGACGTTCACTAACGTCATGTTTCAAAGCATGAGCGATTACTAAAAGAACTCGCAGTGCATTACGATCGCTTAGTTTACATTTGTTCAAAACTGACGCTAGTTTCGATATTATCAAGTGATATTAACTTCTTTTTTTTGCAGTTGGCTTCTCTTTCGATTTTTGCGTACCAGTTGAAACATTACTATCGCGGTCTTCTTTTTTAATTTCGGAATTTCGTACTCATCTCTCTTACGACGGATTAGCATAATTTTTTTGCAAAATATATTTTTTTGATGAGGGAGTTACGCTGCAATTTCGCAAGTTGAAAAATAAAATGAATATATTTAAAAATGCAGCTTAAAATGTTTCCAATATATAATTCATAAATTTGATGATTAAAATTTCAGTACTTTTCTCAATTGAACGTTTATATAAGAAACTAGAGGGGATTTTAGATGTCCAATATAAAATAAAAAATATATGAGTGATCACAAATTTCAGTTCACATATGAATCGGGAGATTTGAGGTTTTCCATGTAAAGTTCATAAATTTGATAAAAAAAAATATATAGGCGATCACAAAGTTCATTCCTTTTCTCAATTGGACGCTTATTAAAGAAACTAGAGGCGACTTTAGATTTTTAATATAAAATTCATATTTTTAATGAAAAATATATGTGTTCAGATATGTCGTCCTTTTTTCAATTGGATGCTTACTAAAGAAACTGAAGGCTATTTTAGAAATAATGAAAAATATATACGTGATCACGAACTTCAATTTTCTGTTTTTTTATTTTCAATAAAAAATTCATAAAATTGATGAATAATATATAAGAGACCACAAATTTTAGTTTTCTCAAATGGACGCTTATTAGAGATATAGATATGGTATAGAATATATCGTTAAATTTTGGTCTATAGAAAAAAGTCATCACTAATATAAAGAAATGTGAGGCAAAGAAATTTTAGAAAATCCATATCAGATATTAGCAATTCGTAGCTATGCCTCTTGAAATAAGATTTTTCGCTATCGTTTTAATTGCACTTATAAACACATCTTAAGCTTAATTTTTTCCATTTGGACTAATTATTCATGTTTTTTTTTAATGGGGATTTAAGAGAGTCTGCCAAAAGAGCAAATACATAGCAGACTCTTAGCATCGACGGATTATAAAAAATTTAAAATACATTCCCTAAATACTCATATACAGGACTCATTTTCCAAATAATCTATAATGTTTTTACATAAAGAATTGAAGTTTTGAAGAATAATTATAATGTTTAATAATCACGCAAGTCCGAATTTATAAGCAAGCATACACAGACATATTTTTAACATAATTATAGCACTGCATGTTATTAATAATGTCTAACAGCCACTTTCTATTTTTAAGGACGTCTTAGCCCAAGCATACATTCCCTTTCATTTCCTTCTTTTTTACTTAATTTTTGGCTGTTCAAGAACATGTTTATCGTTAAATGAAACTGAAACATTTTTTGTAAATAAATATTAATAAATATTATTCATGTTTCTTTATAAATTTTACACATTTTTGAACCCCAAAAAACAAAAGCATAACACTTATAATAAATGTTATGTTCAACGCTAATTTGCTGCATTGCTTTTTGAGCTCGTTATCCTCTTGTCTGCTTTTAGAAGCAAAAAACAACAAACATATGTAATAAAAATAAAAAAGAAATTATGGGATTTTTGCTTTGTTTATAGGAAACAAAGGATGAGAATCTTGTTTTTTGTACTATTGCTGTAGGGAACAACAACCAAATATGTCTACCCTGTTTTACCTAATACATATAATAATACAATATTAATCCTTAAATATTTTGCAAATGAAAAAAAAGCCAAAACAACAACAAAGTAATATTGTTAGCACGTGCCCCTAGTTTAAATATAATTACATAAATATAAAATAACGTTATCGTTAGCATACAAACTCTAGGTTACCGTTAATGTTTAACCCCTTCTGCTCTTTGCATTTTATATTAACACAACACTGGTGGTGTTTATTCATACAAACACTCGTTATCATCTTTGTTTTCTTTTTTACAGAAATGAAATGCATTTTAAATTTTCTTTAAAATAAATTTTGTTGCATGCATCCAGGTGAGAACAAATTTTGTGAATGTATTCTTTGTCGACAAAAAATGTGTATTTGTAATGCAAATGTATAAGTAAATTTTTGTGTTTAAAAAGGATTGTTATATACAAAAAAGAATGGAAAAGAGTCAATTTTCAAAATGATAAAATAGTTTTCTTTTTTATACATGTAAAATATTAGGTCATATGTAAAAATATATTTATCTTTTCAATTAATGCTTTTGAAAACACAATTGATAAAAAGCATTTAAGAGAACATATTAAGAAATAATTTGTAATTTTATAGAAATCCTGAATTAAATATTCAAAAATGGAGCAAAATAGCTTTGGTTCGAAATTGTAAAAAATTCTAAAAACTCTCAAAAGAAAAGCAATCTTTATTAGAAAATATATACCAAAACAGTTACAAATTAAAACAATAAACAAATAAAAAAAAAACAAGAAAACAATATAAAACATTTTATACTGAGTTAAATTTTTAACATTCACGATCAGGAAAAGGTTGAAGCTTGAACAATTCTAATAAATTGGCAAATTATATGGGTCCGGCAAATAACTTTTTTTTTGCCGGACAGCTTCGGCTGTTTGGCACGTAGCGCTGTCCTGTTGAAACCAAATGTTGCCAACTTTTGTGAACAAAAATTCGTTCAATATAGCCCGATAACGATCGCCACGCTATATATGGTCTTTGGAGATAGCAAAAAGTTAGATCTGTGCAACAGGGGGAAAAAGGGAGACCAGTCCCCTGAAGTCAGCAGGGGTACAACTGGAAACTCTACTTTATTTCCACGGAAATCAGTGACCCGCAGAGTTCCGTTATTTGTCTCTTTAGACACTTACTTGTTCTCTGGCTGATTATTGAGGTTGGCCCTATATGGGAGCATCGTGGTGGTTGTTGTTTCGCGGCCCCATATCAGTATATGGTTCTATGGTGGCCGTGTTCATTTCACCTTTAATAACACCTACCTGGTGAAATGTTCCTAGATCCAGTGAGCATGCTAGACAATGTGTTCTGGACAGGAGTTAAGCAAGGAGTGATGATTTGCAGCCCTGCTCTGGAATCATTAAAGTTGCTACTAGGAAAGACCTGTTGTATAGAATTATAGCTTCGGCTTCCTAGAACGAGCACGACGTCTCAAATTATGCAGTGGTTTGACCACCATGTGATTAAGACTACATAGTCAGGCGCAGATGTAAATCTAATCACAGAGTTGTTCCCATTCACGAAAAAAGCATAGTTGAAAAAAAACGTTAAATTGCAGACCCTTTACATATTTTCTTTGAAAAATATTAATTGATTCCCGCAGCTCTTACCTGACCATTGGGCGAAAAGTGTATTTTTGAGTGGCGCTATATAGCGCATAATGAAATTTGGTTATAAATTCATGTAGTGATGATCGTCTATTAAGGAAACCGTTGGCCCCACAATTCTGAAAACAGAAATAGTTTAACCAAATTTTAATAAAAAATAAAAGTCCTTGCAGACTGTAGCTCTACACAGTCCTTTATATGCCCCAATTTTATATAATTTTTGTCATAACTCTATTTAGTTTAGCTGCTAAAGAAATGATTCGCTTCCTTTAAAATCTGATGTCTCACTTCAATAGTCAAAATTTAAAATAATCGTTGCAAAAGGGTGAGAATCCCCCTAACAAACACTAATAACATTCGTTTGAAGACATCAAGCCTTAAAATATATTTTTAGTTTTATTTATATAACTTGTGGCTAAACTTTTATTTAACCGATTCGTGGCAGGAACAGAATAAAAACAACAACAACAACAACATATAAAATAAAACTTATTGCATTTATTTTGAAAATTATTGCAAATAAAAGTTTCCTTTGAACAATTTACCACAAAAGAAAAAGCTAAAACTAACAGAAACCCAAAAACTTTATATTAAAGAGCTGTTTATGTGTTTTTTGTTGTTATTGTTATGTGCAAATTAACCCCTAGTATTTTTGTTTGCTTCACAGTTCGATTTAGTTAAAATACAATTTAAAAATTCTACAATTGTTTTATGGCTTCCGCATGCATATGCTTTTTATTCAGCAAAAACGCAGGCTTAACGTTTGTAACACATTTTTGATGAAAACAAAAGAAAACGGTACGAGCCAGTGTTTCCTTAAACTTGTCATTTTATTAGTGTCTTTGAGAGTGAGTGACAAAGAAAATGTTTCGCACAGGTCGCATATAAAGTTGGCATACTTAAAGCCGCACGCATGTTGTTTTATTTGTTTGACCAATGTTTAGCATAAATTTCATTTAAGTTTGTTTATTTTGAAAAGTTTTGTTTACACATATTAAGTACATGTTGCAAGTTTAATATAAATATTTTGTTGCATTTAAGGGCCTCCCTTTTTTTATAATTATGTATATCAAGATATTTATCGTTTAGCAATTTATTGAAATGTTCTAATGAAAAAGAAAAGCTGCAAGCTGTCAACATCATTTTTAAATTACAAATAGTGATTCATGTCTAAACAAAATACTAAAATTAATTCGTTGTCAAAAAATTAACGAAATATATTTAAATAAATATTATTTTAGAAAATATTTTTTGACCTGTCGCTTTATTTTATATTTAAATATGTGTAGCCGAAATGTCCGCAGTTTTGTTTTTGTTTATTACATCAATTTTAATAACACATTTCGTGCAACATGATAACATGATTCTTTATGTCGGCACGTTATTTAAAATGTTACTTAATAATACTTATATTTATTTATATATACAAAAAATAGTTTAGTTAAACATTTTAAAATGTTTATTTATAAATGGCATTACGTTGTCTAAATGTTACGTATTTAGGAGAAGAGAGTTGCAATGATGTCAGGTGTCCGCTTATAAAGAACTGCAACCCACAGTGATATAGAGTATTCATCACAATCATTTCTCGACCCTCATAAGCAAAACATAACGGTTTATAATCTTTGTGTCGGGTTTTTCAACAAGAAGTTTGTTTTTCAATTGTGCCATCACCAGCAACATGATAGTTTTGACATTTAGTTTTTTGACGTATTCGTAGTACATGCATTGGCAACTGTTACAATGAATTCAATTTCGCACGAAAATCGTATAAAAATAAACCATAAAAATAATTTTTTAGACGAAGCCCCTTTTCACTTGTCTGGGTATGCGAACAAGAATTTGGGCTTCTATTGAGAAGCATTTGTACGCTCAAAGTGTTACTGTATGTTGCGCTACGAAGCCTGGAGGCGTGATTGGGCGGTTTTTTTTCGAAGATGAGGCTGGAAATGTGATAACGATCTATTATTGACGAAGTGGATATCACTGACATGTCATTTTAACAGGACGATGTCACATGTCACACATCAATGTAACGATCAACTTATTGCAAACCAAATTTCCCGATCGCATGATTTCACGACTGTGGTTAACTGGCCAGCCAGATCGTGCGATTTAACACCACTGTATTATTTTTTGTGGTGCTATGTTAAGGACAGAATCTGTACGGAGCTAATCGAATTGATTCCAGTCTTAAAACTCATAATTCATGATGTTATTACCGAAAAAGGACCGTCTTTCTGTGAAAAAGTGATTAAAAACTTTGATGAAAGAATCGACATATGTCAGCGCGATCCTGGTGGACATTTACCAGTTATAATTTTTCTTTCTTAATTGCCGATCTTTCCTCTTCGGAATATAATAAAAGTTTGAATACGCTGAATGTAATTTTTTTTTGTTGAAAAATCTTTTATTTGTAATTTTATACAGCTTAAACTTCTTGTATGCTGTCTATAAAAAATGTATCACCATTTTTTTTTGTACTATCGTGACTTGTACTGTATTGTAGGATGCGAAAACTTCTTAGCCATATAAAAGATTCCTTAGGCATTATAAAAGTTTTGGCGAAAGTTCATGTATCTTGATGTTGTGTTAAATATTACGTTCAAATCATAGCAAAGTACTTGCCGTAGCGTTGTTATACACGTTATCCACGTGAATTTATTTTTTATTCAAAATAACACATTCTTAACTTATTGACCGCCTATCGAAATAAGTATTGCGGTGGGGATTATTTGCATTTTGGCTTACTGAGGTTAATGGCACTTTTTTACTTATGACAAATCTTAAATATTTTTTGTTTATTTTTACGATTTCTAAAGCAATCATTAACGGATGTATTTTACTGACGTTGTGAGTTTAAATATGTATTCTTCGAAACATAAGTTGATAAGGCAGCTTATTTTATACATAGACAAATTAGAAGTGATTCCAGAAAGGTTTTTTAACTTTGAAACGGATTTGATATATGTACGAAAGTGTGGCTAACAAATGGCTAGAAGTAATTCCCGAAGAGCTTGTTATCAGACAACGGACTAACAAGGTAGTGTACATTCTAAACAAGTTAAAATTTATAAAAAGTTTAGGAAAGAAAATATTGTGATCCCCACAGTCAAATAAATGTATCATATAATACTAGAATATATATACGATCATTATCATCAATATTTTTCTAGGATACATTATTGAGAGCAGTAACTGATATGTTGTATGCTATGTATGCAAATAATAAAATCTACTTAAGATTTTATTATTTGTTGCCCGAAAAAAGCAGTTGTTTAATAAAATTAACTAAAACTATTTTGTTAAGCTATTCCAAATAATGTTTCGATCACTCTATATCCGCCATTAGAATTTATACTTTAAAAAGATATGTGAACTTTGCTATCATAATAAAAAAGTTTACTTAACAAATTCAAAAGTTAAATTACAGCCAAAGGACCGCGCATTCATGCTACCTTCAAAACAATTATTATGATACAATAATAGCATGTAGTGTAATGTAAAAAAAGAGCGTCAAACCTTCGGTGAAAACCGTCATTACTGGCTGTTTGTTTGGTACATGGGCGAGCGTTTTCAATGCGATGACATCATAGTACTGGATAGTTAGTAATACGGGTGTTAGTATAAATAGTGGCGGACTTAGGCAGTTTCTCATTAGCATCGTATCTATTGGCAAATTGCCCGCCACAAGGCATTTTATGCAGGCTTAATTTAATATTTTTGTTTGTTAGAGTGCATGAGTAGTTTCAGTAGTGTGAAAACTGTGTCTGAGGTCATGTTTACCTTTGTTAATTAATGACATTCTATGATTTAAAGAATGTCTCGTTTTTGGCATTTTTTGCTAGGATGTAGTAATGTCATATATTTATGCATTTCCCTTATTGCGTGTTCGTCAGTGTCAAGGTGTAATGCCAAGCTGGAGTCTTCTGTTTTTCGTTTGTAATAGCATATATGTTCTGTTAATCGAGTTTCTTGCACTTATCTGAAGTATGTGGGATTATCTTAAGAATGTATATCATAAGCCTAAATGCTGCTAGTTTATGCTGGATAGGGTAGCTAATGTGGATGGTAGTGTCCGTCGTAGTTAGTTTCCTGTAAATATCAAACAGCTAGTTCGTCGTGTTAATTAAAATAATTCAAAAATGCTTTGCGTTGTGTGTGAAATTCTTCCAAAAAAATATAAATTGATTAATGATAAATTTTCTTGGGTACAAAATTATTTTGTTATATAGATACTGCTTAGAACTTACACTACCTAAGGATGTGAAGATGCTGATGCCAGGTGTAGCATTCCAGATAATAAATGCATTACTTTATGCTAATATTTAGTTTATTTCAATTTTCTTTGAAATTGAACGCAAAAGTTGTTTTTAATTAATTTTTATTTCTTAATTAATTTTGAAATGAAAATATATGTAAGTGAACTTAAGTAACATATCAAATATATTCATTCAAATTATTGTTATTGACAATATCTTTAAAATGCACTTGAGTTCTTTATCTCATTAAAAATAAAAAAGAAATCTCTCTAAAATAATCACTTGAATAAATTAAACTCAAGTATTTGTCTTAATTTCTGAAGCAAACAAACCAATCAAGTCAATCATTTTTATTACAAATATAACATTTTAACAAACTCATTAGCAGAAGATAAGCTTTTGAAAAAATTCATAATAACACTAAGTTAAATATAAATGAAATAATTGATTTAAAATCCATATGGTATTTATCAGATACTAAAAGAAAAACTCAAAAATATTTACTTAAAGTTATTAATTTTTTTTTTTTAAATTTGTTAACTATAGATAGTAAGCTCCTGTTGTTTGGAAAGAAATTTAATATACGTTTTATAGCAATAAAATAAAAAAAAAGAGGAGGTGTAAAAAAATTAAAATATTAAATTAGAAATTGTTTTTTTTTTAGAAAGTCGATACAACTCACTTGTTGTTTATTGATTCGTTTCATTTGAATGATTTTTCAGAGATGTAATTAAAACACAGCTTCTACAAAATTTAAATTATCATAACTTGTAATAGAAAGATTTTATTTTAATTTGTTTGAATTATCAAGTCTTTACGCATATAGATTGGATCTTTCTGTTGTGAAGTAGTAAATTTTTATGACATTTTATAAGCCTGTGCTTGTTTTATTATGATTTGTGTATGCGGGCTGCATCATATTCCCAGTCACTGCTTTGTTGTTGTTTTTTCTGCTTCTCCTTTGAAAAAAAAGCTTATTATGTTAAAAAAAAAACTTAATTTACCATAACAAGAAAAAACTTATATAAAAAGCAGCGGGAAATCGTTAATTAAGACTTTAACTAAGAACTCCAAAAAATGTAAAACTAGTTTTACTTTATTAAATCTTTTCATTGTATTGAACATCATTTTAATTGAATTAACTCAACTTTACTTAAAGGTTTTAATTTTTGCCTTTTTTCATTATATTCTATTTTCTTTCCTTCTTTCTTCTTTTTTCTTTGTTTTGTGTTTCAAAAGTAATTGTTGTTTTAGTTGTTGTTTTGTCATTAATTGACATTTCATTTGAACTTCATCAAATTGTCAAGTTGTCAATTACGACATGGACATCACTGGGAAATTTTCAATTTGTAACAATTGTTGTTTGCCATCTAGATATCTGTAAAAGAATGTTGAAGAGAGAAATGGTTAGAGGGAAACAATGTTGTTCTATTTAATATTATTTTTTTTTCAGATCCGTTTATTTTTATTTTCAACAAAAAGCTGATTTCTTGTAAAGAACTTTGTAGAAATGAATTGCAATAAGTTAATTAATTGATTGAATTTAAAAATTGTTTCGTTTGGCAGTTATCTTTTTTTATATGTAAATTTGTGAGCAAATGAAGTGTTCCACTTTTGCGATAGGAAGAAAAGAAATTATGTTTAAATGGATGTTTTAATGAATCTAATTGGAATTAATTAGTACTTTATAATTAAAAATATAATGCAGCTTAAAGATTGAAGAAATATTTTATAAAAAAAAAAATTAATAATAATGATTTTACGTCTGAGCAGCAAGCATAATAAGGTCCCAAATAAGGACAGTTTGAAATTGTTAAATGTTTTTGAGGACTTTTTTTTCACCCATTTTAAATTTCTTCTAACTTAAGTTCTTTAACGTCAAGTATAATGTATAAACAAGTACTGTAAATTTAAAAATTAAAACTTTTAAAGTTACTAGCTTTAAAAATATTACAAAATTTTCCCTTATTCTCAATTAAAAATGTCTCAAAAAAAAAAAAAAAAAAAAAAAATATATATATATATATATATATATATATATATATATGGAAAATATAAAAACATAAGTCCATCCGCATGCGTCTAAATAAAATCTCAAATTTCATATGAGCACTTACCGCTATAGTATCCATTAATACAACCCACATTTAATCGATGCTCTAGAGAATTAATAGAGTTGGATACCTTATTATCTTAAATGAGCCTCTTGGCTCTTTCTTGTACGTGGTCGAGTAACTCCAAAATAAATTTTGAGGCATCGACCCATACATAAATATTACGAAGATCTGATGGAGCGGAATATTTTTACGCCGTTCTAGAAAACCGAATCATTTGAATACTGCCTTAGAAACCTGAAACATGAGCTTCGACCACCGAACATCACACTGAATTTTCATGCCAAGAACATTAAAAGCTTCCGATTTCTTAATACTAATATCGAACACACATCTATACATAAGCATGCAACAATCAGTCATACGGGCATTAAAAACGACTCTATTCTTACGACTTAATTAGTAGATTTTTGTGAAATCGTGATTGAGCCTTGGAAATACTTAGAGCCACCACGTTACATACTCCGAATTGATGTATGCAGTTGCACCATTGTGCCGACAGTAAAGACAGCAAGTCACCCGTAGAGCGCCACCTACAGAAACTATACTGTCGACCGTTTATAAGCTTTTGAACTCCAAGTACCTCACAAGATAAAAATTAATTTACCACTTTAGAAAGCGCAAAACAAATTGCAATTAAGCGATAATTTTGCAGGTTTTTAGCCTCATTTTTTGGGAATCGACCTTAGATTAGCAACCTTCTAACACTTTGGAAATTCAACGGCATGATATAATGTGCTGAAAAGTGCTGCTAACGGACATGGTAGCGTTGAAGAGCACTGTTTTGAGGCCAACCTAAATCCTTTTTAACCGTTCGAGTTGGAAAGAATATCTTCGGCATAGTACCGAATACTCTGTAATTGATTGCTTTCTGGCAAAAAAATACTGCTTTTTTTTTTGAAAGAGAAGTGGCACTTCAGGCAACAAGGACTATTTAGTCAATTACCGTGCTAATTTTTTTAGATAAGAGATGCGACAGGTGGTGAAAGTAGAAGGATAAATACGGAAATTAACTGTCCTATAACACAGCGCAGTGACTAGTAACTATGCCTTCATCGCTGAGCAGCTCCACCGACAGCCAGTTTTTATTTGTAGTGAAAAAAACCAAGGTCTTGCTTGGGAATCGAACCCACAACCCCCAGTCATGCCTAGCCCACAGGGGCATCTAATATGCAAATATACCAGGCAATAGGTTAGCTTTTTCAACCTCGTTAGTGAATATTTTTTGGTGATTTTGTAAAAGAATTTTGTGGAAGAATTGGGAATAATCCCTTATTCTTTTAACAAATAACGAAAAATTCTTGATACCCCGGGAAGTAACAAGAACTTTAGCACGAAGGCGTTTCTCATATAGATTTTTATCGCGCCTTAATACATTAGCATCGATCTCGCCCTTTTGCGTATTGAATCAGTATCTAGGTTTTTGTTTCTACGTCGGCCACCAAATGCTTTCTTTTTGATTGTTACTAAATTCCCTCATTACAACAATTTACCATAAATAAAAAGAAAACTTCTCCAACAGATGCCGCTGTTTTTATTTATAACAAATTCCAAAACTTAATTTGCAATTCTAACAATTTTTTGTAGTCCTACGTTGAGAGGAAACTTTAGGTTTGACAAAGTTTGTAAAGAATCACTTCAGTCGTTCCTATAAAATAACCTTAAGAGTATACATATTGCTGGAGAAGTACAAAAAAATTAAATAAAAAAACATTCTTTTTTGTCATAAAAGCAAATGGGAATGCAGCACCCTTTTATTAAAGCACATACTTTGCTCACTCCAAGAACATTATCAATCATAATTTAACTAAAAAGCGGGGATTTGCTAAAATTTAAAATCCAATTATATATTGTATTTATTGTTTTTGTTGCATTTAAACCATTAATTGTGCAATTCTACGAAATGTATAAAAGATAACTTACACTTTTACAAAAAATAATATAAAAAATTTAATCAATAAATTAAAAGCAATAAATTAATTCACAAAGGAATACAAATCGAATATTTTGTGAAATAAAATGAAAAGTGAAAGTAAAAGTTAATGAAGGGAGATACTTTTAGCCAGAGAGGGTAAAATAATGAATACATCAGCAAAAAAATATAAAAAGGATTTCTTTTATGCAAATTTGCTAACAACAAACTATGAAAAGAGTGTAAGTAAAAAAATTTTACTTGTGTATATGGAGTGATAGGCAAATAACAACAGAAATAATGTTGAAAGTAATTGCATTATTTTTTTATTGTAAGGGAATTTAAATTACATACAAATGAAATTATAGAGCAAAAGAATAAAAAAAACGAAAAACGACTTACTTGCATGCCTGCAAAAAGAATTTATTCATTCAGACTATTTGTTAACACATTTTATTTTTTTAAAGCCCTGTTTAAGCGGTGTTCCTTTGAATATGTATTTCTGTGTACGTTTGAATTTATAACAATAGGAGATGTTGTTCTATACGAACATGATATGAATTGAAAATTATTTGCATTTTGCAAAAAAAATAAGAAGAGTGTGTGTGTGCGAGTACTCGAGTAAAAATATAATTCAAACCTTAAACAATTGTTTAAAATGTCAGTTTAATTTATACCAACTGCTAAATATTAAAACAAAAGATGAAAGTTATACAAAAACTATAAAAAATAAAAATGGACGTAAAACTGTGGTGTTGATGTTTCACACTTGGGGGGGGTCAAAGCCATATGTACAGAAAACGTATTAAAACTGTGAAAAATAAAATTTAACGACTACATTTTAAAATAAACTTAAAGTAATTTAAGGAATATTAGGAGTTAACATTTACGGCTAGAGAACAACCGTAGGCATTGTCCATAACGAAAAAACTGAAGTGCGTAAAAATATTTAGTTTTAATTTGTTGAGGGTGTACCTTAAATTTGTTTATATGTCTTTTAAATCTTTTTAAAGCATATAACCTTTATAATAATTATAATAACGATTTGCGTTCTGATAACAAGGATGCCAATTTTAGACACAGTTTTTTGCATGCTTATAGAAACAAGGGTAAACAATCTTACAAATATAAAATTATAAATTATGAAAAACTTAATTTGGATATTTTATTTACCTGTAAGGACAAGCCTTGGATCTCATTAAATTATTTCAGATTTCCAATAAATGTTTGGTTTTTTTCAGTATTACATTTTAATTGTTTCATTCCTTTTTCCATTGCATTGTATAGCAAACATTTTTACATAAAATCAAAGATTTATTTATGATTTTTTGTTGTGCAGCTTAAATCATGCCAGTGCAAGCAATAACTTTTCTTTAACCTTGTGCTAAAATCTCTTGATATAATAATGCTGCATGCAGTGTTGCCTTCTATGTATATGTTGTATGCATCACATGAAGTTTAGCTCTTGTTGTTTTGCATTTATGAAATTAAAATAAATGTGTTATGTGTGCTGTAGATTCACTATTTATGCATATACTTCTTTTTAATGTGAATAAGGGGTTCCCTGTAAATATAGATTGTAGGACAAATAAATGGTTAAAAGTTAACTTTAAATTTCTATTATTTAAATCATTGAAAAATAACTCCACAAAGACTGAATTAAATTAAGCTAAAAGCTTAACAAAGCAGATATTGTTTACTGATTGGAAAAGCGCGTATCTCCCTGTCTGCTTATCGTGCTCATCAGAAAGCCGTTACACAATTTTTTTAGTAAAGTTACGAACAATTTCTTTTAAGTACATTAAAATTAAGTATAGTAACCTTTTTAATAAAATAAAAGTTATGTATTAACTCCACACAAAAGTGTGGGTTAGTTATATATTCACTGTTAATGCAAATATTATACAATTATACCTAGAAAACAGCCGGCAATGACGGTTTATAACGAAAGAAATGACAGCAGCCAACACAGTTAAGTTTTAATCCCGCTAGAGAAGATAAGGCTGCCTAGAATGATTTCTATATGCACACTAAGAGTTTTGTATAATATATCGGCCTATTTTAAATCTTTGAATTTATATATTTTTTTTGGAAATTCTTAATTAAAATGCTTGATATTATAACAACTATTTTAATTTAAATTGCGTATCTCAAATTCTATAATTTATAAGAAACAAATTGTTTTTTTATTTGCTTATAATTTTTGATTAAATGATAGAGAATGGATCTTATACTGATAAATATTTTATTTAATGTTGGCAATTATGAATAGAATACAATATCGGAAAAATTTCCGCCTCTATTTACCATATTGAGCATATTTTTCATTATACTCTCTCACATTCACCCGGTTTTTCATTAATTTCATCACGAATATTTTGTTTGAGTTACCCAAGCGTATCTCGTTTCTTTGCATAAACCATGCTATTCAGATATCCCCACAAATAGAAATCCAGATCAATCAAATCAGGCGACAATGGATGCCAATCAACATCACCATTTCTTGAAATAAATAGTTGGTGAAAGAAGTCTTCCATTGTAATTCTGCCTATATGCGATGTGGCATCGTCTTGTTGATACCACAGGTTATTATTATTATTCTTTATTCTTTAGACAACTAGCACAACAAGACGATAACGTCTTATAAGTGACGGTGCTATTGACCCTTAATATATACGAATTGGTTTACAATGAAATAAATGTCAAGAAATAATAAAGTTATAACTAATAATAAATAAACTAATCGAATGAAATGTAATGTAAAAGTGTTAACATAAAAATTAAGTCAAGGTTGTGTACAACTAACTCATTTATAAGGCTCCTTTTTAAATAAATTTGCGTTGCCTATTTTCTGTATAGAATTTGTCAAAGAGTTCCAAAGACTGGTTGCATTTATGAAAAACTGGCGTTGAGATAACAGACTCTTGTATTTCTGCTGGATAATATTCCTACCACGATGAGATTTTGCAAAAACTGTCGTATCAAATAGATATGATGGTCGTTCCGAGATGATGATCCTGTGAAAGAAAATTAGACACTTATATTTTAGAAGATCATAGAATGTCATTCCAACAATTAAATTAAAGAATGATGAGATATGATCACGGCGGTCTTTCTGAAATATATAACGGGCAATATTGTAATATGCGACTTTCAGTCTGCGCTGATCCGTACTGTCACAATTGGCATAGATTTCACAGCCGTAAAGAAGTGAAGGAATTAGATAAGTCTTTGCCAAAAGCATGCGAATAGCAAACGGCGTAGAGTCCTTTAACGACCATAGGATGCGAAGTTTACCGTAAACTCAGCCAACGACAAAGGTAATGTGATTAGTCCAGGTCATTCTATTTTTAAAAAATACGCTCAAATTAGATGCTAATTCTACCAATTCCATCACATTCCCGTCAATTCTCACATTAATGTTAACCAGAGTTCTTCTAGCTTTCGAGAGGATAATACGTTTCCACTTCGAAGCTTTGATATACAATCCATTAGATATGGCCCAGCGATTGATCATGTGCAAATCGTCATTTATCCCATTCACACAAATTGGAACGTCATTAATCCAGCTACTGGTAAAAACCTATCATCAGCATGCATCCTACTGCTTTTAGAAATGTCATGTAGGTTATTTATGTAGGGACAACAAAGAAGTGGACCCAATATAGAGCCCTGTGGTATTCATCTAATAACTACAAGCGGATTAGATCTCCTATCATCAACACTCACTATTTGACATCTGTTAGGAGGATATTAGACTGTAGGCCGAACTTGAGAAATAAAAAAACTTACGCAGTTTTATTAACATGATAGAGTAATCTACCGCATTGAAGGCCTTACTGTGATCCAGTGGAATCAAGAAAGCCACTTTGTTGATCTCGAGCTCAGATCTGAACTCTCGACCACATCCACCAAAGCCGTTATACAACTTCTACCCATAACAAAACCAAATTGAGCCACGGATAAAATTCTATTCTGTGTGAGATAGTCATTCATTTGATTGCTGAGGATATTCTCAAATACTGTAGATACAAATTTCTGAAATGTTTTAAAAAAATTTACGACGTTGGCACAAGTCTTATTTGTTTTCTACAAAGGTTTCCTACAAATTTGTTAGCGGTTGGTTACTCACATTATTGAAAAATATGGAGACTGCATAAAAGAAAGCAAATAACAACACACAATATTGGTTCCACAAGTTTCATGAGGTCTTCCAATTAAAATTATATATTATTACAAAGGCTGTTTTGTTCTTAGCAGGCTCGCAGTATAAAAAATGAAGTTTGGGTTTTCATATAGCAAAGCCTTAGGCTTATTGCGTACTACAGGTTGAAATATCTTCCAATTTCAAATCCAATCGATTTCTAGTTTAATAGTGCTTGTTGGTTTTATATATATTGGTCGGTTCATATATATAACATTGTTATATTTATGAAAATCACATCACTTTGGAAAGCTCTCTTTATTCTTAGTATATCCTGTAGCGGCTGTACATCGTCTGTAAAAATGTTAACAGTCTACTTATTGCAGATGCAGGGATTGATGGTTGTAGTAGACGAACAGACAGGAAGAAATTATAGCCACAACAATAGGTTTAGCTATTTACTCCTTGGTTACGTATGTAGAATGAGCACATTGCTGATTTATTTACTTTAATTAAGCTTTTACAATTTTTAATTCTAACACCTCAATTCAAGCGCATCGGTCGAAGCCAAATCGAACAGGCTTAACTATATATAGGTCCATTTCATTACCACTCAAGTGCTTTCACTCTGTAAAACCAATCGACACTTAAAATTAAGCTAATGAGAAAAGTGGGGGAGTTATGCAAAAAAAAAAAAAATAAATAAAATATGTCTACAGTTCGCAAATGGCTAGACGAATAGTATTTAAAAAAATATTATGTTTTATCAAGCTTTGTGAAAGTTCGACTAAAACTATAGCTAGGTATTGAAATAAAAGAATAGCCAATTATTCAATTTTTAAGGGAGAAAGTGTAGGTTTTTAACCTTTATTGTTCCGAAATTTCAGAATAATATACACATTTTTTACCAAATTCCCCATTGCGCTACATCAAACATGTTAAAATAAAAAACTTAAGGTCGTTCAACAATACCGGAAAATAATTACATATTTTCTAATGTCCTCGTTCTCTCCTAAACACCATGACTAACATTCAGCTAAACACATATTATCCTCAAATTTTGTTTTAAAATATTTTTAGTCTCACCCTAAACGACTATTAATGTATGTATGGATAAAATGAAATATGATGAAATATGTGCAGCTTGTCTGCAAAAAAATATGAATAACAGAAATTTCGTTTTTGTAATGCTTTTATTCTTTTAACAGCAAATGTGTAAAAAAATATTTTATGAGAATAAAAACTGCATGCATTTTATAGTTTTTTATGTTTTATACTATATGCCACATATATCAGAATAGAGGATGATTTTTTTTTAAGAATTGTATACGCACATGCGCTTTATTAAATGATGAAACGTTGTGTATAGGAAACAATTATGAATGAAATCTTGTACATGCCGAGTTTTTTTTACTACTATTTTTAAATATATTTTTCTTTTCTTTTTACATAAAACATTTGATGTATTACTGCAGTCTGACTGCCAGTTGTTGATTATTATTTTATTTTATATTTTGCTGATTACTCATGTACGAGTATGTGTAAGACAGGGCTTTGGTTTTGCATTAAAATGCTATTTTTTTGTAGCTGTAGAGCTCCCTGCTTTAATAGCTACTACTATTGCTTTTGCCGTTTATTGCAGTAATTACTGAAGTCTTTGTTATTGGCTGCTTTCAAAGGATTTAAATTTAATAACGAACAGTATTAAAATGAAAACTTTGTAAAATGTAGCAAAAAGAATTAAACAACAGAATTATAAATTCAACATTGTTTTTAATATGATTATGTCCTCAATAAAAATAAATGAATAATTTGGAATAAGGAATAATAATTAATTTTTGGTTACTTTTCTCGATATTAAAGTCAAGATATTTATAATAATTTTGAAAGTTCAGAAATTTGTATGGTTAAGAACTTTTTAAGTTCATAAAAAGACGCATTTTCACTGCACCAGATATTGAGCGGTTACAAAAAGGTGCGATTCTAAATTATCTCTTGTTACTTCAATATTATGGTATAGAGCCATTTAACCAATTCTACAGGATTCAAAATCGATTTCTGAAGAAGCTTAAAAAATTGCGATTAATACAGTTGTCCTGCACATTTCAGGAAAATCATATCATCATCATAAGTAGACTTATCTCTACTAAGTGTCGCTTTGTTTGAGAATGTCTTAATTAATTTTATTATTTGCCAGTATAACTAATATCTGGAAAATTCTTAATAAAAACTAGTCAAACAAGAAGATGAGAAAAGTAGGCGAAACCAACATAAACGGCATTAAGTGTCATCCTTAACTTCGCCTATAATTTAACAAAAGTTGTTTAGTATCTTAATACAAGAAGTGTCTAATTTTATCACAATCGATGTTGCTTTTACTATTAATTTTTTTTGATAATTTTCTACGAGAAAATCAGTTATTGAAGAAATACTTTTTTCACCTTAAGCCAGATATAAATAAGTCAACTCGCACTAAAATATCGCAGTAGAGCTGTTCTCACTATTTGTATTTATCCCAAAATGAAAAATAATAACCTTTAAATTCCTAAATATCAGTCTCGTCTAACATAAGACTTTAGTTAAATACTAAAGCTACCAAAATATTAAAACATGCCTAATATAAATATCAGTGGAATCACACAACTTGCTAAGATTGTCTTAATGAATGAAGTTATACACTGTAAAAACCTAATGCTAACTGTGATATTATAACTGAATAAAGAAAATCTATTTTCCAGAGTATGGCAAATTTTACTATGATATGAAAGGAATTCATATAATGTCTTTATTTTTAGTAAAGGTTTCCAGTTGGCGCAGGAAGAGGAAAAGGATATTTTATTTTTAATAAATCAACAAGCGCACACTGTTGTAAAATCTGTGTTTCTCTTTAACTTTCCACACAAAAAGATTTAGTAAAAAAAGATGATTCATAAGGCCTATAACTTTTTATACGCCAGAAATAATATGACTGTTGTATGTTGGCATTTCCCCTGAAAAGCGAAATTTAAAGTAATTAAACTTGATTTTTTAAAAAAAATTTAAACATTCTTTATTTTTGCAGCAATTTTTGCAGACCGTAAGGAGTTCCATCATTGGCAAGAGATAAAGGATATTCGATCCACATTGAGCTGATATAATAACTTAATTATGCAATGATCGTACATGATAAAAATGTAACATTTTTGCGGAATCGCTCGTTTTACATTATGGTTCAAGTTATTTTGATAAAAGTACAAATTATTATAAATAAAGGGTTCGCCAAATAACTTTTTTTTGTTTTAAATGCTATAAACAAAACTACCGAATATTTTCTTAAATTTCTTTTTTTATTTCAAAGTACAATCCTTCTGGTTAATAATGGAAAATAATTTCATTCAAATGGCTGCCTCGGCCGGCCATGCAGTAGCCTACACGATCGACCCAATTTTTAAGCACATTATCGATTGTGTGCAGCTGTATTTCGCCAATGGCTTCACGAATATTGTCTTAAAGCGTCAATTGTCTCTGGGTCGTCGGCGTAACACTTACCTTTGGCGGCATCCCACAAATAATAGTCCAACGGTGTCAAATCGCTGCTCCGAGGTGGTCAAACGATATAAGCACTGCGGCTGATAACGCGATCTTCAAACATAGGGTGCAAAATATCGAGTGTAGCTTTGGCTGTGTGGCATGTAGTGCCGTCCTGTTGAAACCAAATGTTGCCAATATCCTCCTCTTCAATTTTTGTGAACAAAAAGTCGTTCAACATGGCCCGATAACGATCGCCATTGACTGTAACGACCACTGCTTGCTCATTTTCGAAGAAAAATGGCCCAATTATGCCTCTGGAACAAAATCCGCACCAAACAGTGACACGTTTTGGGTGCGTCGGCTTTTCAATGTATGCATGCGGGTTTTCTGTGCCCCAAATGCGACAATTTTGCTTGTTTACATATCCGCCAAGATCGAAATGAGCGTAATCTGGTGACTTGGCTTCAACTCCTCAACCAATTGGACTTTGTATGGCGTCATACCAAGGTCTTTATGCAAAATTCGTCTCAATTATGTCTCTGGAATGTTCAATCGTTGAGAACCAGTGCGCTTTACGCACACTTTCTGCCACAGCAGCAATATTCTCGAGTGTACGCACTTTTTCTGGCTTTTCACGCTTTGGTTTATCGATGAGGATGCCAGTTTCTTTCACTTTTTTCACAAGATAACGAACATACAGCGCTGACGGTGCTTCTCTTCTTCCAAAATCTATACGCAATTTTCGCACACAACATTACTATGATTTTCAAAGTAATGTCGCAATATTTCCCAGCGTTGTTCAAGCCTTTAAACAACCATATTCGTTCAGCGGAAGGATAAAATTAATTATCTGTCAAATCAAGCATGAGCTAAGTGTTTCCATCCACGAAATAAGTACTAGTTGAAAGAAAAAACAGATGGCACACCCTTTACAAAATATTCTTAGTTATCAGGATAACTTTAAGTTACTTTATTAAATTTGGGAAAATATAAGTCACAAAAGAAGTATGCAATCACCTATAATTAATACCGTTAATTTGGTTAAGGTTTCATCATCAATCACCTTTCAAAATAAGCTGAAATTTGCCAAGTTGGGGAACTTACTTAGGTCTATTTTTATCTGGCACTGTTTAAAACAAATATAATAAAAACAAGATATACTTCGAGCAAAGCTACAATATCCTTGATATAGATAATTTTAAATAATTTTTGTTATAAAATCACTCAAAATTTCATCCTCCATAGCCTAAATAGGCACAAATAAGAATGATTAACAGTACCAACAGAAGCAAATACTATTTATGCTCAAGCTGAGGCATTTTTTCAGCTGTTATTTAGGCTAAATCTGTAAGCTAGAGACATTTTTCATTAAATTTTGTAAATTCTTTTCTTTATTCTATTTCTAACGCTTTCTATGTGCCACAACATTATTTTCAATCAATTTGTTTTAGATTAAATTAAATATTTTAACCGTGGTGCAAATAAATGCTCAAGTCATTTATCTTTATCTTTCATTCTTACTTAGATTCGATAATTTGGTTTCCTTTACATACAACGAAATAAATACGTATTTCTAATGCAAAAGAAGTTCATGACATACACGATGAAATGAATTATGTTACATGAATAAGCAAGTGACATCGAAATATATATATATATATATATATATATATATATATATATATCTATATATATATATATATATATATATATATATATATATATATATATATATATATATATATATACATATATATATGTCTCTTTGTGCATTTATTTATTTAATTTCATGCCTATTCCCTTTTGATTCCATTTCTCATTTTAATTTAACTGCTCTAGGGTTTGTTTATTCTAAAACGAAACTGTCTTAACATTTTTCCAAATATTTATTAGAACAGAATGTCTAAATATTTCAAATAGCAAACTAAAATATTTCCAGTTTTACATTTGCAAAAAATAAAAAAATATCCAAACACAAATCATGTGTCACACAGTACCATATAATTGCATGTCTATAACGATAAACACGGTTAGTGACAGTTCATTGACTTAAAAATGCAAAATAAAAATAAAACGAGCAATTTAGAGAAAATATGTATTTAATGTCTATGTATTTTATATTAAAAATTTACATTTATTTAGATTGTTATGAAAAATATTCAAAATAATACACTAGAGACGAAGAAAATAGACAGTGAGAAATGTTTTCAATTCTTATAACTTTACAGAAATATGAGATTTTTAAGCCAATTTTTAAGAAATAGACAGGGTGTGCATAAGTAAATAGTATCATTAACTATTTCTATATCCTTATAAATCTGGTTCTGCATTGTTATTAGCTACTTTAATTTTCCTAGGATGAAAGCTTTTGATAATTCCACAGCTCTTATTTTTTACATAGTTTCTTATTTTTTTTATGAAACTCGGTAAAATCTATTTGTTATTAGGATAAAAACTTGTGAGAACTTTTTAATATTTTTGCAACATTATTAATATTATTTTTTATGTTGTTATGTTTTGTTACAATAGCATTTTTTTCACTGTAGTATAATTCAATGTACGATCAACATGCAGGCTTAGGGTGGGAATAATCTTCTAACTTGAATTTAAACAATTACAATTAAAAAGGTTTTAAACCTCAGATCTTGACTAATTACTAAAAAACAATTGACAAAGAAAGTGATAAAGAAAAAAAATCATCGAGGCAAACAGTCCTTAGTTTACTAAGTTAACAATTCTTAGTTTACTATGTTAACTAATTTACTTAATTAACTTAAGACTTTTAGATTTGACCTTAGAAATCGCTAATAAAGAATACTAAAAAAATTGATATGAAAAAACCTATCGATATAACGCCAAAATACTAATCAAAAAATTTCATTTAAAAACGAGATTACGGAAAAAATTTATAATGTGACAACAACCCAAATCGAGATTTTTCAAAAAAAGGTAAAAAAGAAACGAAACGATATAAAAATTAAAATGGATAAATAGCGAGATTCGTATTAACAAGAAAACGGTATTTAAAATTCAGAAAATTATCGAAACCCCAGCAAATAGTTTCATAGAAATTATTGCCACTTCAAATTGACCCGAAAAATTGAAAACATTTTAGAAAGTTAATTTTTTTCACAAAATAGAAAACAAAATGAAAATAAAAAAAATACTTTAAAAAGTGAGTTAAAAAGATCACATAAAATTATGGAAATATAAACAAAACCATTAAGGCAGCATCGAATATGAAAAACACAATAAATGAGCAAGTATCTGTTAAAATGTGAGAAACGTCAAAAGTTTAGAAAATTCATACAGTTGAAAAGTGTTACAACCGATTAATATATATGAAAATCAGCATGTGTTGTAAGTTTTTCGGATGCTCTAATTTAGTCTACTGTAATGCCATCTGTGCATTAACAATGGTTGTAAAAGAAATGTAATGATTGTTTAGAAATTGTACACTTTTTAGTGGTTATTTTTCAATATAGCCCATTGTAATATAAGTTGTATAGATACAGATAGTGATCCAGTTTTGGTATTGGGTTAGATTGAGGTTGGAACAGTCTTGATCGGCTCACCTATATCCATCTTGCAAGCTATGACATTTGTAGAAAAGCGAAAAGAAAAATAATAACTAAGAGTAGAGAAGAAAATAGAATTAATTTACTACTTATCGCCTGACTAATTCAGCTGGGATACAGGCAGCAAATCATAAAATAAACTGCATACAAAGAAAGTGATTGTGCCCAGGATATATTCTGCCTAAAATTCTTTTAAATAAAATCCACTTTGTTTACTTTCTAATTTTGCGAGATGAAAACGATGCTTTCGTTTTATGGCGATGTTTGCGCAATCCATTTTAGTCTTAATAGTTTGATTTTTTTCTAATTATTGGATACTAACGTTGAGCCAAATTGAATTTTGCTACATAAATTTTTGTGTAAATTAAATGGCAATTTTTTTTTGTAGATATGCCTTGTAGTCATATATTACCTTGTGATGCTATAGTGCCTTGTGGTCCTGTAGTATCTTGTGGTCGTGTAGTTCCTTGTACTTCCCTAAAAGCCAGCAGCTAAGAGCAGTTTGCATAGGCAATCAATTTACTGTAAATCAAATTTTCCGATCACATAATTTCACAATAATCAGTAGTAAAGGGGCCAGCCAGTTCGTGTGATTTAACACCACAATATTTTTATTTGTGGGGCTATATTAAGGGCAGAGTATATATGGAGTCAAACAAATCGATTTCAGCCTTGAAACTTAAAATCCTTGAAATCCGAAATAGGATCGCAATTTTGCCAAAAAGTGATTAAAAACTTTAACGAAAGAATCGACATTTGTAAGCGTGGTCGTGGTGAATATTTGCCAGATATAATTTTTCATTCATTATTGCCGAACTTTTCTCTTCGTAATACAATTACAATTTGAATCATTTTAATCGAAATTTTTTGAAAAACGCTTTCATTTTTTTTGCATCATATAATAAAAATCTTCTGAAATATTGTCAGATATTTTGACAGATATAAAGAATTAAGTAGGGGTTTCAAAGTAAAAATCTATGTTGTTTATTATGGGGCCTAAATATTAGTAACATCATCAATAAGTTCTTTTTTAATGCGCACGTTATTACTTGAAAAAATTATTTTTCCAATTGTGCACAAAAGAGCTTAAAAACAACGATTAAGTAGAAAACAATAGAATTTATTAGCAACCTATCGCATCATAAGCCACTATAAATGTACTTAGAAGAAATTAGAAAACTATAAAATTTTTGTTCAGTGTTTAATCGTGTTTTTTTCCTTTTGGGTTTCTTTTCAAATATGCAAATTCCAAATAAAGTTTTTGGTCTTAACAATGTTAGTGCGATTAAGCAAATCCAATATAAATGTGAAATATAAATTTTGGTTTGTAAAAGTGGATATTTATATCTGATTTGTGTTTTTTTAATTCTTGCTGGCATGGAAACAACCCTTTCTATTACTAGTCTTTTTCAAGCGACATTTTCTGATTTGTTAACTATTTGACATTTAATTTTGTAACAATCAAAGCATTTTACAAATCGACTAGATTTTTATAGAGATAGAGTTACGAGTATCTCTTCCCCTCCACATGTAAAGGCTACAAAAATTGTTAAATAAATATACATGCATTTTATTGTAATAAAATTTCAAGAGTAGACAAGGAATTACTATAAATACTTAAACATGGTTGAGTGATTGAAAAAATGGTGTAGTATAGTAGACAAGTGTTGGAAATAATATAGCAACAAAAACAAAAACACTTCCTTCAATTTAAAAGCCATAAAAAATATATATATAAATAAATAAAGTTGGAAGTTTTTTTATATGCTGCATTCTATGCGAAAAAATCGTCTACTGTAAATAAATTGAAAAAAATAGCATTAAATGTACAACAGAATTACTTAATTCCATTAGTAAGGCATTAGTGACTGAGTGCAATGTCACTTGTTTTTCAAATATTGGATGACTATAAAGGTCTGGCTGAATGAGTATGCATATCAACAAATGCATAATGCGTTTAAAATGTCTGCTTAAAAATTGCACCATATACTACTCTCTTGCCACCACACGTCTTAACTTACTGTATAACGAGATTTCTTTAAAAAAAAGCGTGGATATTTTCAAAACCATTATCTAATGCCACCAATAGCAACTATATTTCAACGTAGACACACCATCATCATCATCATTGCCGTCATCACGAACGGTGTTATCAACAGTGACTGTGTCATCATTTTCGTAACTCCAAACAGTGCCATCAAATTGTATGTAACAACATTCCTGCATTTTATTTAATGCTCAAAAAATACTTTACTGCAATAAAGGGAAAACAATAGTAAAAAATAAAAACGTTACATTTTATGTGAATTTTCGGGTTAAAACAAAAATGATATTATTCTTAATGTTTTTTGCCATAAACACAATTCTCTACATGATTTTGATTTTCAAGAAAAACTCTTTTAATACCGGGTTAAAGGGAATTTCCAAAACAATTTTTTTAATTTTTACTTGTGTCATGTGTTTGGGTTAAGTAATGATAATATCATAACATAAAAATGCTTCGTTAAATTTAAACTGCAATTAAGGAAAAATACAACAATAAAATTTAGCATATTCCCCAAATATTTTTTTTTTCTTTTATACAACCAACAAACATTTTTAATATCTGGTACTAAATTGTTAGGGTTTGTTCCGCCAGTGAATGAACTAGTGTTTTCAATGCCTCCTTTTAACGTCCTTCCTAGCTGCGATTTTTAATATCATTTAAATTTCAACAAAAACAACTGATTTTTTAGCTCACTTCAAAGCACTGTCGTCATTTAAAAGTTTATTAATTTAGTAGAAAAAATTTTTGTGAAAATGATTCGGCACAAAACAAGATAAAAAAAAATAAAATGAAACGAGTATATTTTAAACCTTTTAACCGCATATTATTTGAAAATTTAATTAAAAATAACATTATTTCGCATTTATTTGCAAAAATTAATTGTCCAGCCAAGGCATACTATTGCAGCATTAGTTTAACGCCAACGGCCACCACCAAATTTGAAAAATAAACTAATTACGACACCAACATTATCCTCAGTATCCATACAAATGTAGAAATATAACTAAATGGCAAATTGCTATAGTTTTAACTAAAAATAAAAACTATGATACCAAAAAGTTTAATGAGAAACATGTTGAAAATAAATTTTAAAAACTGGTAATAATCCCGCGAGAAAATGCAAATAGTTAATGAAAGACAGTAGCTTTTACATATTAAATACTATAACATCAAGCTTAGAAATAATTAAATCTTAAATCTAAATTGTAAAATTAATAATGCTAAAAGTAGGCAATATTTTTCTTTCAATTAATAACTCCTGGAGTTAGCCAACAGTATTCTTATAATAAAAAGAATTTGAAAATAAACTCTTAAAACAACATATCGAAGAAATATTAATAACTAACATGCAAAAAGTGATAACTAACACGAGTAAGAGTACCCTTAAAGTCCGGGATCCTTCACCGGTAGTTCTAGTGTTAAAGTACAATAACCAACGTCAAATTTGTTTAGCTTCAAATAAATGAGAGCTCAAAGAGTAAAATTATCTTTCACTAGAAAGTGATTCGTAATGTTTACTTGAACTTTACAAAACAATGAACAATGTTGTTAATTTCATAACTAACTTCGAACTTGTGGGCTATATACTGTCTACTGCTCTACTGCTTTACTACAGAAGCATATTTGCTTTTAGCTATTGAATGGAAGGAAGTTCAAAAAGCAAAAGTAAATATTTGACATTTAATTTTGTAAAAATCAAAGCATTTTACAAATCGGCTAGCTTTTTATAGAGATACAGTTACGAGTATAACTTCCCCTCCACATGAAAGCGTTTCCCTGATAAAATCAGGAGTTTTTTTATTCGAATAAGGTCCTTTAAAATTTTACATCACTTTTAAATGCATAAAACAACAAAACAATAAAAGGTCTGTTTGTAAGAGACTTTCACAATTATGGGTTGTGAACAACCAGGTCATAAAAGGAGCAGGTGCCTCTGTAGGCTAGTAGGGGTTGTGGGTTCGATTCCCAACGAAGACCTTGGCTGTTCAGCATAGTCACTGGTCGCTGCGCTGTCTTATACGGTAGTTAATATCCGACTATCCTCCTACTTTCACCACCTGTTAAATCTCTTCTCTATCCCTTTCCTGAAGAATGTAGCACGGTACTTGACTAAATAGACATTGTTGTCTGAAGTGCTACTTCTCTTAAAAAAAAAAAAAACAAAAAAAAATATTTTTTGTAAATTTTGTTGTTGACACCTGTCAATAATGCCTGAATGGTTTATTAAGAAATTTCTTGTCTGTCCGTACTTTTGGTACAGGAATAGTATTTCTAAGATCCCAAATTTTTTATCACTGAAATTAATGCCATACCTGTGAATGTTTTTTCTGGGGTCTTTGTAGTGGAGCTATAAGTGGTCAAGGTCTATTAACCCCTATCCTGTAATTAAAAAATGAAGCGTTTATGACATTAGGGGGCAAGTTTTGTCCAATACAAAGTATTCTAACATTTATTCAGTTTTATTGTTTTTTAGCACTCTTGATATACAACATGGGTTTCAGAATGGGTTTTGCAAATAAATTTTTGAAACTGGCCACATTTATTTACATATTTTGTGCTATTGGGCCGGCTTGGACAAAAAAAACAATGTCCAGGTTTCAAATTACTGGCTTGTGAAACTAACTCATGGTTGGTTTGAATAGGTGTCTGCCTTTGTGGTCATCCCATAGAGATTGGAAAGCTTCAGCATGAGATCTGCGTACATCAGCCAACAGAAGTATTCCGAAATATGCTTCAGTAGTTGTATTGTCTGAACTAACCCAATTATTTCCAAATATTGATTGACCTAAAAAAATCGCTTGAATAATATAGTTGTTACTCATACATTACCATTATTAGTCACCTTGTAAGTTAGTCATATCAACAACTAATCAATTAGCATAAATACCGCTCCAGAAATAGCATAACGTGTTGGGCCAGGAGTAAGATCTGTTATGCTTAGAAAATCTTCCAACTTCTTTTATTGTTGATGTTTCTGACCATAAATATTTCCCATTTTTTGATGGATACGTTTCGACTTCTCTTGCTGTTTGATCAAGACTTTCGCACTCATTTACGCTAGACCTATTTCTGCTGTATACAATTTGTTTCTAAGCTCGTATCACATGCGCACAATGATTTAATTGCATTAAATAATTTTAACCCAATAGCACAAGATGCGCAAGTTTTATAACACGCGCTTAGTGAAAAGATCTGCAATAATTATTAATTTTTTTATTTATTTATAAGTATAATCCCACACACAAGGTTAGTTGAGTTTTATTTTTCAGTGTGGAATTGAATTAATTACAAAATTACACATTGGTTAAAATAAAATATATTAAAATGGAACATATAAATCAATTATTCAGCGCATCCATGAAATATTATTACATTAAAATAGAGAACTGTTATGCACAAAATAAATAATTATCATTGTAATAAGGAATTTAATTAATTAAAAAGAAAAGTATGTAAGCCGAAAGCTCTCAAATATAATCAAAATAAGTATAATAATGAAACGAATTAAGACAATTTGAATATAAAGTAATATATAATATTTCAATACGAATAAATCTAAATAATTAAACTATAAATAATTATATTTTATATTTAAATAGTACTCTAACCAATAATTGTACTAAATTTTGAAAACAATCCGCTGAGTATTTAAAAATAAATGAGCAATAAAAACTGTATGGGCAATTTTAACCCAATAATACAGCATAAGAGTTAAAACTAGGTTGGTTGATGAATTTTTAATTTTAGATAGAATTAATAATGCAATGATATACGAAAAAGTGCAAAGAGTATTTAAACGGTGCTACTTGCTATGTATTTCAAGTGATAAGATATAAAACTTTTCCATCGGAAAATGTGACACAATGTGACAAATTGTGTTTGTCGTCTTTTTAAGAGGAATTTGTTGCTACGCGCATACGATTCAGAATTATCAAAAAAATGATGCAAGCTTGAAGGCGAAGAATTAGAGCAATAAAGACAATAAAATTGTAGCGTTATATATAGGTGTTTTAAATATGGTAGCTGTCAACTTCTTCCTCGGCAGTTTTAAACACAGAGCTTGAACTATCTAATCATTTGAATTCAATTCCAAAGTTAACTGGAGTTAGACTCCCTTTAAATGAGACTTTGAAAAACAATTTAATTTGTTGAAAGTTAAATGATGAGTAGTTTTACTGCCACATAGCAAAAGCGCGATTGAAATAGATAAAGTTACTAAATGATTTCCTATAAATTTGTAATTTAATTATTTAGTTTTATTTTGAATTCTTAATAACAAATAAATAAGCAAGACTTTATTGATAATATTTAATATAAGCAAACAAATAATAAAAATTTTTAAGTTTAAGTTTTGTAAATTTTTGTGTAATAAAAACAGATTTGCTTTTAGCTTTAACCGCAAAATGGCAGTGACTCTCTTTTTATCTATACAGCCGCTGGAAATCAAAATAAAAATTTATATCCAATATGTAACATTCATACTCTTTTTCTAAAACATAAACAGAGTATCGCAAATGTGGCATACACTACAATAACTACAACCAATCTATTGCAAATAAACAAATACACCACACAAACTAACATACAATGTACTCGTAGTACGAGTACTATAGTTTCCATTAAAAACAAACTTAATAATTGTATAACAAAATCTTTCGACGGCAGCGGTTGAAGTGAGCTGAAGTGAGTGCTGCAACTACAACTAACAGCAGCACGTTTAATTGATTTATGCTTTTGCAAATAGCTATTAGTGTTGCTATTATACGTTCTATGGGTATAAAAAAAAATATGTACTCGTAAATATGTATCTATAAATGTATATAAGTGTCATGTCGAATACATGGTGGCCTGACTAAAAACAGCATAAAATATAGCAAAATAATAATAAATAAAACTGAAACTATTGATTGTATGTTACAAACAAAAAAAAAAAAAAAAAAAAGAAACAAAACTTAAAAAAGAACTCCGACATCTCTTGCAATGCTACAAAATTTTATACGCCCCAGCCATTTTCGATGTGTTTAATTAAAAAGTTTTCTTTTATGCTATTTTTTTCGCAATCTTCGTATATTTTCATTCAAACTGTTTGTATACACACAGGAAAAGCCTTATAAAAGTTTAATTGATTTTCAATTAAACAGACTGTCGTTAACAGATGAATGTTTTGAGTTTTATTTTCATTTATATTTTTATTTTTCTAATAAATTAAAAAAATTTATAAAAGCATCAAATTTTGTGTACATGCATAACATATTTTAATAGCTATTTCAACGGGTGCTATTAAAAACTTTTCAATAATCTTTAACGAAGTATGTTACACCAGTTGTAGCAGCACGAAATAATTCACTTGCACTCTTTGCAAAGGAATATCGTACATACAAAAAAATCTATTTATTTTAATTGCGTGTACTACAGCAATATTTGTTTGTAGTCAATGTTAATTATTTGCATTTAAATTGGGCCTCCAAAAACGAAACATCAAAGGCTAAGTGTTATATATTAATTTAGCAGTACTTTTGAAGATCTAATGCTTCTCATAAATAAATATATTTAAAGGCGCGACGGATATTTGGCTAATGTCCTCATGAATTTTAGTTTAAAAAGTAATTGTGCTTAACCTGTTAAGGCCGGACCGTAACCTGATTGAGGTTTTTAACTATGTTTTTATACCATAAGTTGTCATCAAAGTATTTGTTTTTTTTATTTGTTTAATTTTTTATTTCAAAATTGCATCTGAGGTCGTGTTTACCTGTTCGTTTATAATGTCATTATTAAAAGTTTTTGATTTGTTGATTTCCATGTTTTCAGGAATGTCTAGTCTTCGTACTTTTTTGCTAGGATGTAGTAATGTCATACATTCATCTATTTCCCTTGGTGTATGTCCGTGGCCGTCAAGATGTAACGCAAATTTGGAGTCTTCTCTTTTCCGATTATAAAATAGAAAATTAAAATTTTAACAGTGACATTATAAACGAACAGGTAAACACGACCTCAAAAACAATTTTTAGACCACTAAAACTACTCATACAAACGAAAAACACCCTCAAACAGATACACATACCTAGATAATAAAAAAAGAGAAAGATATTAAAAAATTAATTTTGCATAAAGCGCCAGGGGGCTGGCATTCTACTTACATGGGTAGATACGACCTTAACAACAGAATACTGACTTATTAGTACAAATTAGATAACGGTTTGAAAATGATGTCTTCACGTCGAAAGCGCTCGCCGTTTTCACCGAACGAACAACAGCCCGAAAGGACAGAAAAACATAAAAACAGTATATCATTTATTGGCGGAAAGAATGTAAACAACTTAATATAGAAATTACTTTACAGAGCCGGCCATCTAAATCTTATAGCTTTGATACAATTTTCTATAAAAAGCAAATCTTTAATAACTATAAGATTGGCCTTCTTATTGTAGGATAACTCTTTAATACCATGCGTTTACAATCTTTGTAAAAAAGAGATATAAATCAAAATCAGAAATAATAAATAAGTAACTTCGAAGTTAAGTTATAGATCTTGACCACATTTGCATAATATCCTTTCTTGAGAGTCCTTTGTCTCTGACAGCAAATAATTGAAAGAACACTTCTCACAAAATTTTCAAGTACTTGCATCGTTTTTTGTTTTAATAAAAATTGTACCCTTATTCGATTATATGTTTTCTTTGTAGATTTTGTGACGAACCATTTTTTTCAAGCTTTCATACTTAAAGGTTGGCGACTTACCACGAAACAAGCAGAGAAATATTCTGAATTTTAGAATTTCCTTAACATTAATATTCCATGATCAACCATGTCAAAGTCATTAAAGTGCTCCATAAAAATTTATTTTTCATCATAAATTTTATGTCGAATTTTCTCAGTTACTCCACTAAAGCAGAAACACAGCCGTAATTTTGGCGAAATCCTAACTGCCTGCCAAAAAAAACAAACATTATTTTCAATACACCATTGAATTTGATTGTGAAAAAATTTTTCAAAAGCATTAGATAAAAAGCACAAGATGAGTTATTTTAAGGAATTGGTACGATAATATTCGAAACTTTTAGTACATTTCGCATTGCACAAAATTTATATTTTGAAAAATTCAAAACTTTTTTTTCCAAAAAAGGAGCATCCTTCAGAAACACCACATTCGGGAAGAAGGTAATCGAAAAATTATTTGAAAAAGATTTGAAAAATATATGTTACAATATTTTGGATATTAAAAAAAAAAATAAAGAGTTTTAAATATAATTTCAATAATTTGAATATTGCAGAAAGAAAAGAGTCCTTAGAATTACGAACTTGAAATTAAATCTAATATTCAGAAAATATTTTTCTTTTATCTAAATTTCAAAGTTTTAAACAGTTCATTCCACAAAGAATTAAAGCATTTTAATTTTCTCTTCTATATTTTTTGTTTGTTCTCTTTATTTGCAATCTACTTTCTAGGGCAACATTAAGCAAATCTATTAAAATTTACAAGGGACTTAGCATATTGAACTCCAGTGAGCCCATTTAAAGCAAAAAACAAAAACAATAATTTATATAAATTTTCTTAATTAACGTTCGCACAATTCGTTTACATAGGTTTTGTAATTTCTACTTTCTAAAAGGAAACTCAAGTATGTTATATCGCTTCAGTCTTTTTATTTCATCACTGTCATTCAGAAGATTAATGGCGAGTAGGTTTGAATTATTACTCAATCTCTGTAAATATCTGTCACAGAATCTGGTAATCTCCTGCTTAACCGTAGTTATATTAAGATTTTTGTTGCTGATAAACCATGGAGCGCCAGTAATTGTTCTTAGCACTTTGGACTGGTATTTTTGAAGAATTTCAATATTTGAGCTGCTAGCGGTTCCCCAAAATTGTATGCTGTAAGTTCAAACTGGTTTTATTATAGTTTTGTAAAATATTATTTTGTTCTCTAATGTCAAAGTAGATTTGGGTCCAAAAAGCCAATACATTTTCTTTGACTTATTGTTAAGTTGTTGACGTTTTCTTTTAATGTGCTCTTTCCAAGTTAACCTTCTATCCAGGCAAAGGCCTAAGTACATTACATTATTTGATTGTGGAAAAGTTGATCGAGTTGAGGATACTGGTGGGCAGTTATTTTTCCAAAGTGTAAAAGTTACTTCAACAGATCTATATGTGTTGACCTTAATATTCCATTTATTTAGCCATTCCTCTGCTAGGTTCAAACAGCTTTACAGAAAGTTAGACGCTTCTAAATGATAAGCTTGCGAAACCATAATAACAGTGTCGTCGACATATGTTGCTATGGTTGTGTCATTTGTAGTTGGCATATCGTATGTAAAAAGCGTATATAATACTGGCCCTAACACGCTTCCCTGTGGAACGCCAGATTGAATCCAGCCAAAGGCAGATGTTTCACTCTTGACTCTAACGAAGAATTTTCTTTCATGTAAATAAGATCTTAGTATTACGTAAAAAAAACTGGTAGCAGATTTTTTATTTTAAATAGTAAGCCAGAATGCCATACTCTGTCAGAAGCTTGTTGTATATCAATGAATACCGCACTACAGTATTGTTTTCGTTCCATAGCTTTAGATATAACGTCCACAATTCGGTGACACTGTTCTGGTGTTCCGTGCTTATGTCTGAAACCAAACTGATGCTCTGGAATTATGTTTTGCGCCTCTAAAATCGGTAACATCTTTTCTAGTAATAGTTTTTCGAATATCTTAGCAAGTATTGATCTATATGAAGTAAGTGGTCTATATGAAGTTATTAAGTGTTCCGATTTATTTTGTTTAGGGATCATAATGATATCCGCATACATCCACTGAGACGGAAAATAACTTAACTGTAATACGGAGTTTAACAAAGTGGTTACAAAAATCACACCTTTTTTGGACGACATTTAATCATCTTTGCAGAAATTCTGTCGTAACCAGGACACTTTTTGTCGCTAAGCTCAACAATGATTTTTTGGACTTCATTGGGAGCAATATATTTTATGTAAGGACTCATTTGGCAAGCAGCATCCAGGAATTGTTCGCTTTCGTGCTTTTGTAATTGAGTATTTAAGCTAAATGGTTGGAATAAGTTTTCTAAATGATCCTTAAAAGCATTTGCTTTAGATAAATCGGACTTACACCAAACCCCACTCACATTCTTGAAAGGAATGTCTCTTTTTACCAGCCTTTTACGATATCTTGTAGCTTTTTTTTCTATACAAAATAAAATTCTATAACTAAATTTTATTTCTTATATAAAAATAAAAACTATTTCCACAGAATCAAATATTCTAAAAATTCTATCAAAATTTTCAAATTGATTGTTGGATCATATTGATGAACTTGAACTTTTTTTACAGCTTACAAAACAAATCAAAAACTGTTTTTATTTTAATTAATGCATACTAATGTTATTTTTGTTATTTTATGAAAAATGTTTTTGGCAACAGGCAAATATATTTTACAAAGATGTCATCAGTATGTAACATATGGTTAAATAAATTTCGGCTCCCAATTATTATGCTAGCCTTGGCTGTGGATGATGCTGTTTGTTGTTTTGTTTGGCAAAAAAGAAGCCTTATTTTATTTTCCTGTGTTTCGGTAATAATCTTGAAACATTTGTAAAAAGTCTACGTGTTTGCCAACAGAATTACATTAAATATTTTTTGGGAAAAACAATAACATAAGTTGTCATTAGTATTAGCAAAAGAGCAGATATGCATATGTATGCATACATTTTAAATGTACATATGCTACAGAGGAGTATGTTCGTGTTATAATATTGAAGGCTTTTTTTTCAGAAAATCATTTCCTTATCCACAGACAAGTAAATCTTTTCATTTTAGAGTAAAGTCTTTAATAATATTTTAGTCTAGAATATGTTACTGCCATAGCTTTATCAGTTTCGTTGTATGCTCGTATAATATTTTTTCTATACAGTTTTTGGTAATTTTGTTATTTCAGATAAACGCATACATACGTATATTTGTATTGAAGACCTATAAAAAACAGCAGACATATTGAAAGGCTGTTTGTTAATTTCCTATCACGTACAATTTTCATCAATATCGTGACGTTGTCAAAAAATTCTTTGTTCGTGCCATACTTTGTCAATACTAACTTCATATATTATGGCTGCTGTGAAGAATATATAGCGACAACATTTTTGCCTAAAATCTATTACCATGTTTCTATCAGTGGCGCTGCTACAAAGACAGCTTGCTGTGTTCTACTTTTATGTTTATAAATTTGTTTTGCCATTTAGTCTGTACGTTTTGTTTAATTTTATATTAATAACATCAGTTACTTTAGTTTTCCATTTTATGCTCTTAGACACAAATATGCTTTCATATGACTTTGCACAATATGGGCCAAGTTTAAATAATTTTCTTTGTTTTGAACTTCTTTAAGGGGTGACATTCTGAAATTTTCAATATAAAACTGTTTGTATTTAATAAGTTGCATGATATCATGTTGGGAGAATTTTTATGTTACTACCGGAATTTCATTCTAATATAAATTATTCAAAAGTGAAGAAAATTAATAATAATTATAATTATTATTAAAATAAATTTTGCTGCACAGAAAAGCAAGTTTGAATCTCTTATTTGATTGAATTTTGGCAATTTAAATAACTATTGAATAATTTAAGCTTTAAATTTACAAAAATTTGCTTAACGTGAAGCCACTGAAAACGAAAGAAAGTAATTTTTTATTTTATAAAAATAAAATGACCTGAAAGCTAATAAAATACTGTGACCTAAAAGTTAATAAAATACTCCAACTGAGCGGTTATTTTTTACGCAATAGTAGTCGTGTCAATTTTTATTTACTTTTTTTTCTGATATTTAATCTCTTCTGTTTACGTAAGTACATGATATCATGTGCATTAAACATACTCGCTTTAAAAATAACTTACTTAGCCAGCCACACTAGCTGATATCTTGTTATGCAAAGAACCAAAGATTTGTTTTCCATTAGACTCTTTAATAAATGTACGCAGATACCAATATTAAGTAATAGTCTATGCCTTCAGTGAGACCGAACTAATATGTTAGTCTATGTGTTGTTAGCCTGCGCTAGTTAGACTACACGAGCCGAATTCACGATTTCTTATTTTAAAAAGTAGATCCTATGCCAAGATTGCTATGATTTTATTTTCCTCTCGATTTAGGCTCCGTTGAAATTTGCATTTTGCATATTTCTTTTTCCTGCTCTAATATAGGCTAATTTAGTAGCCTCTAATGGCGGGTTCACAATAATTATTTTTCTTTTCTACTAAAGATGTTTGCCAAGTCTCATTTTACTGTTCCATTTAACAATTGTTAGCTCTTTATTTAAATTATAAGCTGTTGCTTTTCAGTATCACATATTTGTCTTCATATTTAGGTTTCTGCTGGGATTTGAACTCATGTACTTTCTTTTACCTTGCAAACTAGGCGCTTCACACAGCACGCTTTCTTAACGCGAGCAAAAAAAGCTTTTTTTTATTAAATGGTCACAAGTAAAAATTTATTCCGTCATGTTTAACAAACATACATAAACAGCATCAACACTTACTATTTGGTTCGTTCTAAGAACTCGTTTAAAAGTTTATATCAGTTAGAAATATTAATATATGGCATTACTAAAAGGTTTAGTGACTGTACGTCTTACTGTTGCATGCTCGTGGAAGACATCAATGAACATGCTGCATATATTATAAACATGTGATGCACATACGCTATCAAAATATCAAAACATCAAGTGTACACTGTTAAGGCCAATTCGGACATATTTTTTGTTATACTTATTCGAACTAAATTAATTTGAATTTTTGAAACGCAGGTATAATCATTATAAAGATATTTACAATTAATACTATTCTCAATACGGAAAGAAAAACTAACAAAAATAACAATTAAATAAACACTAATCCAAACGAAACGTTATCATTTTGTTATTTTTTTATCGCGTTTCTCAATATGGAGTGTGTTTATTTGCGGCTACACCAACAACAGTAGTAGATGCATTGGCAGTTCTTACAATGAATTAAATTTCGCACGAAAATCGCATTAAAATAATTAAAATCCACTATGAACATGGTGGTTCTGTAAAAGTTACATTTCGTAAAACTCCTGATATTTTCCGACAACATAATCGTGCTTCTGAGACCGCTATAATCAATTTCGTTGTAAAATTGGTGTCGGCAGGCTCGATACAAAATATGCAAATACCAACGCCTGTTTGGACGAGTTGTTCAACTGAAAACGTTGCAGCCATGAGCCAAAGTTTTGAAGTAGAAAAAAATTTGTCAATTCCTCGACGTTCGTAAAAACTGGGGTTATCCAAAAACAGGACACACGTGGTGAATTTTGCGTAAGTATTTGACTTTGAAGCCTAACAGGGTTTAACTGGTGCAGGAATTGAAACCGACCGATGATTGATTCACATTTCGATCAGTTTATTCACGAACAACCGGCTGGTATTTCTACAAAAAAAAAAAACATTTTTCAAACGCAGCCCAGCAATTGTCAGCAAAATGACCGAATTTGGACCTTTGAATATCCTAGAGCGATTATTGAGAATCCCTCGCATGTTCAACGTGTCACTGAGATAAAGCTGGATATGAGGTAACGGTCAATGGATCACGCTATCGCGAGATGCTAACAATATTTTGGACTATTATTGACGACATGGATTATCACTGACATATGGTTTCAACAGAACGATGCCACAATCCACACAGCTAATGAAAGGATCAATTTATTAAAAACCATATCTAGCGATCGCATAATGTCAAGATAATCAGCAGTTAAGTGGCCACATATAAAGTGTAATCGATTTCAGCCTTAATGTTCAAAATCCGTGATGTGATTAACGAAATAGGACTGCCATTTTGCTAAAAAGTGATTAAAAACTTTGATCAAAGAGTCGATATCTATCAACGTGGTCGTGAAAGATATTATTTTTAATTCATAATTGCCGAAATTTTCTGTTCGTAATACAATAAAACCATGAATCATCTTAATTAAAATTTTTTGTTTTCTTTTAGAAAACAAACTTTTGTTTTAGAAAACAAACTATTTTAGAAAAATTTTTAAAAATCTCAGTATAATCTTATATTTGTTTTTATTTTTCATTAAGTAATAAAAAGTAGACACTTGTATTAAAATGAAATTGTGGACAAAAGCAATTTTAATCAAAAACCTTTTTACGAAATTAAGTTTCAAACTAACATAAATAAACTTTTTATTGAATAAGGATTTTGTTTCTTTTTCAATGTGACAGAAATGAAAATTTTAAATCTGCCAACCAGAGCAATCATCATCATTTCATCTTAATAACTAATCAGCTGATAGTTTTTCTGTAAATAAAATTGACCTTAAGATAAATGACACAAACAAACCAACAAGAAGGACAAGAATATATTTTTTAACAAAAAACAAAAAAGTACGTACTTAAAAAAATCATAAAATAAGAAAAAAAAATGAAGCAGAACTTTGACAAACCTCAGAAAGAAAAATGTTTAGTTTTTTCTTATTTAAAACGAAACAAAAATAAAAAATATATATAAAAAGAAATCTTTTTCTCTTACAACACGTATTGACTGGCTATGACATTTAAGCTTTTAAAAGTAAGAAACCTACAAAAAACAGCAGTTAGCTGGACAGACGTGGAGGCACTGAAACTGACAACATTTTCTAACATAACCATTCATGACCATAAATGCGCCCTAAAGGATGTTTAAAACAGAAGAGCAAACCAAAGGAACACGGGAAAAAATAAAACCCAAACAAAAACTTCAAAAATAAGAAAGAGACTATTTTTTAAGAAAACGAAAAACAAAAAACAAAAATTATACAGATTTCAGCAAAGCTAAACTACAAAAATTATAAGTACGAAAGAAAAATAAAATGAAAAGAGAGGCTAAACTACGACTTTAAAGTTGTCTGTTTACTTTTCAAATGGCCAAAAAAAAATCACAAATAATAAAAAAATATGTTGGCCATTGGCTTTATGTATGCAAGCCACAACGTAATGCAAACAGAAATTCATACTTTTATTTTGTTAAATCTAAAAGAAACTTGTTTTCTTTAATTCAAGAACACACAGGCACACATACACACATAAATAATAATAAAAATTTTGCTTTAGTTTCTGTTTAGCCAGATTTATGTTTTCTGCATTGCCAGGATAGCAGTCATTGCAAAATTACAATGAATCCAAAATAAACCAAAGTTGCAGCAACACGCAAAATTTTTCTTTACTTAATATTTGTTTACCGTCAATGTTTGTTAGTAAATATATAAAAGTATGTGTGTGTGTGTGACTTTGTATCTATTTGCTTGTATTGAGGGAGATTTAGATTTAATGTTCCTTGACTTTGTCATATTGTGTTGTCGATTTCTTCGTTTTCTTCTTTGCTACATACAACCCAAGTCTCTGTTGCAAAATGAAATGCATTTAAGTGTCTTCTAAATAAAAGATATATATATATATATATATATATATATATATATATATATATATATATATATATATATATACCATATATATATATATACCATTACTTTGTTAATGTAAAGTTTTTGGCTCTAAAATTTTTACAATTTGATAGTTAAACTTAAGCCTCACAAAACGACAAGTTTCCTTAATATATTTTATGAGAGGATTTCAAATAACTTACTTGAAATAAATCTGCATATTTAAAAATTCCGTATTTTATCCTATTTTATGAAGGTACTGTTTTTCGAAACATACTTTACCAATAAGGTTCTTTTTATACAAAATATATTTTAAATGGTATTATTTATTTAATATCACAAAACTATATGGTTTAAAAATTTAAAAATGCGGTATATACTTTTTTCAAAAAGTTAATTTTTTTAGAAACATACCTTATCAATAAGGTACTTTTTTATACGACATCTACTTTAATGGTTTAATATCACAAAACTATATGCTTTAAATTCAAAACTTTATTATGTAGTTGATTTTAAAAAGGTACTTTCTTTAGAAATATATTATATCAATACGGTACTTTTTTATAACATATCTATTTAATATGATATTAACCAGTAATATCGCAAAACTATATGCTTTATTTTTATAAAACTGATTTTCTTTTTTTTTTTAAATGAAAAATTTTTACCCAGGTTTATGCTCACAGATATTCATTTCGCAATAGGTTTTTTATATAACATAAGTTTAAACGATACCTTTTCAGATAATTTTTAGGATTCTTTAAAAAAGTACTTTTGAAAAATTTTAAATGTTCTCGATGCTCCGTTTTTTACAAAAGGTTCATATGCTATAATGTTGCCTTTAAAAAAATAATCATTAATTATTAATTTTGTTTTAATAAGTAATTAACTTAATTAAAAAGCAACTTTATTAATTTAACTTTTAAAAAGAGAAATTCGTTAAAGAAAATTATGTTAAAAAATTTATTTGTTTCGTTTCTTGTACAAAAAATTTACAACAACAAAAATGAATCAAAATATAACATTTTTTTAAGCGGTGCAAGTAGTTTAAAGAACAGTTTTTAGTTTTCACAGGGTTTTTTTTTAAGTTCCTTTGTGTGTTAAATAGTATTTTAGAAGATAGTATTTAAATATTTACTTTTCAAGATGAGTACCTTTTAAAATATCAAATTTTTTAAATGTACCTTGGCAAATGGTACTTAAAAATTTTTGCTTAAAATATAAAATTTAATAAGGAAGCTTATTTAAATATATAAATAATAGTCGTTTGCGATAATTTTTATTAACAATCCTTTTTTCGGAGTACTCCTTTTAATCGGATGAGTTTTTGAATATATAGTTTTTATGAATGTACTATTTTAAAAGTATTTTTTTAGATTTGTTTTTCTGAAAAGAACCTTTGAGTGGAAGGGGCTTTATTTGTTTATTTTGAGTGATTTTTAAAAAGTTCATCTTCGTGTTATATAATATTTTAGGTGAATAATTACTTTTTCAAAAATGTACATTTTTAAAAAAACCAATTTTTTTGAATGTACCTAGACAAATGGTACCTAAAAATTTATATTTGAAATATAAAATTCTATAAGGAAACTTATTTAAATATATAGATAATAGTCGTTTGCGATCATTTTTATTAACAGTCCTTTATCAGAGTACCTCTTTTAACCCGACGTGTTTTTTAATGGACTTTTTACGAACGTACTATTTTTAAAGTAAATTTTTAAATTCGTTTTCTGAAAAGGTATATATTATTAGAGATATAGATATATATATATATTTTTTTGGAAAAATAACAGCTTTTGATTTTTACTCAAAACTCGTTTAAACGAGTTAAGCGAGAGTATAGCGTAAAACTTTTAAGTAATTGTAGTTTAGGTGCTTCTTTATTTTTGGTATTTTCGAAACATGTTATTTAGTAACGTTTTTTTTAGTCTTTTTTGTTGTCAACTCTTTTCATCTTCGATTATTTTTTGTTCAATAGCTTAAGGAGCTCATAGAAATATAAACGTGCATTTCTGTTACGTTTTAAATGAATGTATTAAAGTATGGCTGCTAGGTTGTCTGATGGTCATTTGGTAATGTAAGTATCTTTTACGTGACTTTTGTAGTTTTTAATGTTCAAAGCTTAGTTTGTGTGATTTTTATTTTCTTTAGTTCAAAACCTTTTAAATGCCTGCATTTTGCAGCCTAAGCAAAAACAAAAATTTAACGTCTTTTGATGTTAATTAAGGCTGAAATATAAGAATTTTTGTAAGGTGATTTTTAAACAAAATAAAAGAAAACAAATTTAAATCTGTGTAATATAAAACTTAAATAAATTTTAAAGAACACGAACAAGGAAGTTAAAATATAAATTAAGTTCTTTTGTTGATGGAACTAGAAGAAAAATTTTTAAATATTTGAAAACTTTTTGCAAAAAATTCTCGTGAAATTACCCTCGTTAAGTATATAATTTATGTGCAATTCTTAAATATTATTATAGAAATTTTCTTTTTGGCATTTTTTATGTTTCCATTTTGTTTTGGGTAAAACCTATCGAAATACTAACTTTAATATTGTCTATTTCTGTAGCAACACGAATAGTAATGTTTTATACTGTTTGTTGTTATTCTTGTTTTCTGCTTTATTTTATTGACATTTGTAGCAAAACAGACATTTTTCTCGACATATTTTTGTTTTTTGTTATATCAAAAGAAAAGTACATCATAAAATTGTTTCAATTCTTACATCTCTTCAAAATATGCATTATAAAATAGTAAGCAATTGTTATTGTTGTTTGATGCAGCAGCAAGTATGATTTTTTTCTCTTCGGTTGCATATTTTATAAACAAAAATTACTGTTTTTTAGTAAACATAAGAACTGTCTGCACATTTATTTTTCTGTCCAATTATTGCAACTGTCAATATTCATTGAAACAGCAGAAGTATAATGCAAACACTTGCTATAAGTTTATGCTATTATTTTTATTGTTGTTGTTGTTGTTTGTAATGCTGCTACTTCTGTTTGCTGTTAGCTTAGTTAGAAAATGCTACTTTAACTGACACAACTACCATATTGATAATAATAATATTTTTTAAATCCTACATGATGCTCCCAGTTGATTTCGTTTTGTTGTTTTATTAAGTTTTCTTTTGCTTCCAGAATTTTTCTACTATTTAAATTTATGTAGAAGTTATACAACTGTCATTCACTTGAAGTTCAGTTTTTCAGCTAATTTTTTTGTTGATGTTGCTTATAGATGTCGATACCTTGCTTTATATAAATATTATCTCTGATATCGGGGTTTTTTAACAAGAAGTTTGTTTTCCAATTATGGCAACACCAACAACATGATAGTTTTGACATTTAGTTTTTTGCCGTATTCGTAGTAGGTACATTGATACATCGCGCGACTATGTGGTTATCACTATCACCTAATTTCCCGAACGCATAATTTCACGACAAGTAGCAGCTAAGTGGCCGGCTAGATAGTCTGATTGAACACCTTTTGATTATTTTTTGTGAGGTAATTTTAAGGACAGAAACTATACGGAGCCAACCGACTCGATTTCAGTCTAAAAATACAAAATCCGTAATTTGATTGCGAAATAGGACCGCCATTTTGCGGTTTCTTTTGATGAAAGAATCGACATCTGTTAGCGTGGTGTTGTAGTGGATATTTGCTAAAAATCATTTTTCATACATAATTGCCAAACTTTTTCCTTCGTAATACAATAAAAATTTTAATCGTTTTAATATAAATTATAATATTAATATTATTAATATTATAACATTAAATTATAATATAATTTTGTGTCAGAAAACAAACTTGTTGAAAAACCCTTTATTATAACACCTACACATATGAACATATATAAATATATTTTTTAAATAAATGAATTTTTCAATTGGAGAAAAATCAATAAAAAAGGTAAAAAGGTGTGTACATAACACATTTTGAATATTAGAATACAATCAAAATATTCAACGAAATTTGGAAAAATCCCACCCTAGATAAGTTATATTGAAATAACTTTATATATATGCTTTTATTAGAACAAAATACCTGAATAAAGTTCTTTCGGTCACAGGTACAAATAATGATTTTAATTATAAAAAAATCAGAAGAAATGCTTAGACTTAAAAATAAATACATGCTTTAAGAAATAAAATCTTTTATGAAATGTCAGATTAATTACTTTTTCTCCTCCCTATGCATAGTAGCTTGGAAACGTTTTATTTTGGAAATAAATCGGCAGCTCATGCAGCAGTTAAATATCCTAATAAAATTTCACAGAGGCATTTCTGAGGGAAGTTGCCGATAATGGCCCCTCTGAGTAAAGGGGGCTTCTGGGAGTTCTTCCAAATTTGGGTACCTTGGGGATAACGTTTTTGAAAATATTTCTAAATTACTCAAATTTTAAAAGCTCTGCTAAACAAAATGAAGATCATACTGAAGCTTAGCTTTTGGATTATATATCTCCATGGCTTAGATTGGAATATGCAAAATTTACCACCTTATAATAATGAATTGCTTTAATTAAACTTCCGAACTTAAAAATCGTAGAACAATGTTAATTGGTAGTTTCGTCTTTTATCTCATAAAATCAAATGTATCCTATTCCATCACGTCCTACACGTAATATTATTCCGCTATCCATACAAATGCATAGAGCTAGCTATGCTAACTAGGATCCGTTATTAAAGATTTTTTTCTGAATTTAATAAATACAGATTTGTTGATTATTATCACAACATACATGTTGATAGTATTCTCTTTTTGAATAACTAAAGTTGAAAAACTATTAAATATTGTATGGTAAACAGAATAAGATAAATAAATAAAAAACAATTCACCAATAGCTGGTTTCTCAGCTAGTAAGTTCATGCAGTTGTCGAGAAAATAATAATAAGACCTCTTTCGTCGATCAGAAGTTATAATTAACCGAATTTTAGTTTCAAACGCTAATGCTTTTCATCGCCGTATCATACGTAATACCATCCTGTTGAAAACACATCGTCCATATTTTCTAACGGTCGTAATGGTCTTCATCTGGAAGCATTTGTTTAAAAATAAGATGCTCGGATACCAACCGCGTTAATGAAATGGTACTTATATTGAGTAATAAATTCACTTTGTATGCTGCAATTTTGCTTACTAAGAAATCCATTAAGCTAAACTTAACTGTCTTCACCAAACGAAGTTTATCATCCACAAATTGTGCGAATTGATGAGTGATTTTAAGACAATAAAAATTAATGCATTACAGTTCCATTGCGCATAAAGTAACTTCTAAAGTTCTAATGTGCTTACAAAAATCTAGTAGATGCTCTAAGTAAAGAAAGACAAAAATTTAATTCGCTCAGTCTATTCGAAGCATGTCGCACTGGTTCCTCTCTTAATTCACTGTAGGTTAAAAACCAATTTTTTAAAGCTTCTTTCATATCGAAAAGAGAAATAATAAATGTAGGTGATTTATTTTTGGCGAACGAGTAGAAAAAATGATGTAAGTAGACGAGCGTAGATATAACCACTGTGCATCGATTTTTTTCAAAAAGAGAAATTTGGTAAATTTTACATTGACTCTCTCTCTCTCTCCGGTGAGATATTTTGCACTGAAAGCCGTAGTACTTGCATGGACCAAAATATACTTATTTTTGCCATCGATTGAAGAGTATGGATTAAAGAGTTATCATTTGTTGAAAGACCTTAGAAGTTTACACAAAATAGTTTAAATACTGGTTAAGACAATGTTTTCATAAGAACCTAGTTTAGGTTACTTTGTTTTATATATAAAAAAATGTCCATGGCTTGTTCTACTCGCACCTTGCATTTAATTACCAAACTTAATTTTTGGCCCAAAAAACATTTGTATTTTTAATTTCTCTAAATAAATATAAATTTCATCACTTCCGGTCTTTTTAAAGTCTTTCAATATTTTTTGCAAAAGAAAAAGTTACTCACATCCCCCTACACATTTTTGAAGATGTCATGAAATTGAAATAAAAGAAAAAATTTCCGGTCAATATTTTATAAGTTTCCAACCGTATTGTTGTCACTATTTAAGTTCATCACTTGAAAAATTGTTGCTGGTAACTCATTCTTTATTGACTGACATTTATGTTGCACCCTTTTCAGACTTTAGAATATTTTACAAATTAACAAGTGACCCTTAGTGCCAGTATTAAAGACAGTCATTGATCATCTTTTAACTATTTATGTTGGAAGTCGGTTAAATGTGTGTAGTGAGTTGGAGAATGGGTTCATTGAAATACGCTATTTCCGTTTCGTTATTTTTTGCTGTTTTACTTGACATTATTTACTTTTGTAATTAGTGAGAAGTTGCTGAAGATACTTTTATAATAATTCTTGCCACTTTTAGGGATTTTTCAAATAGCTATGCATGTCAGTATGAGGAAATTGAGCAAGTGGTGAAATTGATCGTTTTAATATTAGGGAACGGGCACTTGAAATGTTTTATTTTAAAGCGCGAGACAATTTTTATAACACATGGTTTAATTTCTGAACATTTGGTTTAATTTTTCTTGTTTGTATTTTTTTGTTTTTTATTAAAAAAACAATATTTTCTTTAGCATGTTCATTTAACGTTTCGCTTACTGGCGTATAGAAATTTGTTAAGCAATTTGTGTCTGAACTAATGGTGGAAAATTTTTTATTTTATATGTGTGAACTTTATACATTATACATTTCTTAATAATAGGTAGTTAGGATAAAGTTCGTTTTTATATGTAATTAAATTTTACAAAAATAAGCAAAATTATTAATATAAAAGTAAAACAGTGTTTAAAACAAATATTTTAAAATTAGACAGCAAAAAAACTAACTTCTCACTTTTTTTTTGTCAGCAAGAAACTCTGTCTGTGGAGCTTGAAATTATTTCCTAGCAATTTGCTCTGAAATAGTTAGTCTATGAAGTAATGAGGAAAATAAAATTTTTAACTTTTAGATGCAGGGGATGTTTTGATTGCAAATATAAAACCATTCTTTTGTTTCTTGTTCCTACTTTTCCTGTCAAGTAGTTCTTCTTGATTAGCACTAAGGATTTTTTTTTACAAAAATTTACACTACTGACCAGCGTCGCCGTATGCTGGTTCAGGACAGATTCATAAGCAGTATCTTGTGTTTATTAAACTTAAGCTATACAACTCTGCCACGACTCTCACAAATAAAAATTTTGTTATTTTCTTCCAACTAAGGGTCTGTTAAAGTTATACTATACAGGCGTTTTCTTCGATTCAATATCTTCTGCAGCTATTAAGGAAATGTTTGTCTTTTTTACTTGAGTCTGGATGAGTCCTTTAACTGTTATTTATCAATCGAATGCTGGCTGTTTATTCGGTATGAAGACCGAGCACTTACGATGTGATAACACTATTCTCAAGGCGTGTTCTAAACTGTGCTGTACTGTGAGTACAGTTTAAAACACAGCTTGGGAATGATGTCATCAACTCGAAAGCCCTCGCCGTTTATGCTAAATAAACAGCAGAGAAAAATGCAGAGGAATGGCAGTATTTGATTTACTGTCTGAAAACATCCACCGAACTTAATATTACAAAATAAATATCACATATTAAAAAAAAGAATTAAAAACTAGCTGGAATTTCTTTCAGAAACGTGAATCTGCACGTTTCAAACCAAACATGCCTTTAGACACGTACGTCGTGGTGAAAAAAATTAGCAAATTTTTTATTAGGAAATAAAAACTTCTGCAATATTATATTAATTAAGGAAAGCTTACGGTAAGCGGTCTTTATTGCCACGGTTCAGCATTGTCATACTTATATTTGAATTTGTCTAAAAATGCACTGCTATAAAATGTTTGTGCTTAATCTCCATCAAAATAATAAGGAAGAAGTAAAAAGTAATGACGTGATCAGGCTTACATCTGCACCAGCAGTGAGCCATAATCAGATGGTGGCCATTACCACGCCATTCACGCCCTAGAAGGCCATCGGATAAGTATATCCTTCGGCCACTCCTAGTAGCAATTTCAAAAGCTCGAATTTGGTCGCAGCCTTCACTTCTTGCTAAAGAGTTGGAGACTATCCAACTCCTGGTCCAGAATGCATGAAGCTTAATATAATTAAGAACACGACGGCATTCATACTCACTGAACCAAAACCATTCATAGTGTTCGTTGTGAATGATCCGACCCACAAACTCTCACGAGGGCCTCGAAACACATAGCCACCACAATACTCCCAAAAGGGCCAACCTCAATTAATCAGCCAGAGAACAGCTAAATGCCTAAAGTGACAAATAGCGAAACTCTGCGTGCAACTGATTCCCGTGGAAATATAGTGGATTGTCCAGGTGACTACTACCAGCCTTTAAGGGCCCTGGCCTGCCTTTTACCACGCAAGACACCAGTCTACATAGAATAGTAGGCTCCAAAAAGACTATCATGTGCCCCCGGGGGAGAGTAAAAAGTAATATCAGTGAAGTACCAGTGTTCAGCACAAACCAAAAACAATGCTTCAAGTCTCATCCTTATAATTTGGCAAGTCGGTTTATATTTCGCTACATAACAGGAGCATTTCACCTGCTGCATACAAATTTGATCAATTGTCAAGAACTTCTAATGAAATCATTAACTAATAAAATATTCAATTATTTACAAAAAATATTTTTGTCTCCAAAACCTAAACGCCAAATGGTGAGCAAAGGCACAAACTTACTTTTTTAACTGGAAAAATAAAACGATCATTTGTTTAAACAATTGTCATCTTATTCTTTTAATGTCGAAGAGTGGACAATTTATTTATGCTTGAAAAATAAAATATTTCTTCAAAAGTTTACTCTAACAAAAAAAAGGGTTGAAGATAAAAAAAGCGAAAACTGAAACATCTTTATTATAGGGATTTTCTCAAAACAATGCAAAATGAAGTGAATCTTCTTTTCCATAATATTTATGTGTTGCAAAAAGAAACCAAATTTATATTTTTGTTTTTTGTTTAAAATTCTTAAGCTAACAAAATAAAAAACACATCAAATGAAACCACCAAAATAAAGAAGGGTTAAAGTCCTTGTCGAGCCAAAAACAATAACAACAACAGAAACTAATGATATGAAAAATGTAACATATGCCAATAATTCAAGCTAACTATTGTATACTCAGACAAAACATATTGTAAAATAAACATTCAACCAAAACTTAAAAGTTTGCACTTACAATGGCAAAAATAAAACTCATATCAGAAAAAAAAAGAAATTGCAAAAGTATTAAAAAAGTCCTTGAATAACTATAGGCGCTGATATTTAGTTATAGAGTTCTTTAACCCATATATGTCTATGTATCAGTAGAGATTCTTATGTGTGGGAGTTTTTGCTAACTTTGCTTTTTTTAATAGAGCACTGTTTCTTCAGCCATTCATTTGTTAAACTTTTTTGGCAAAAGTTCAAAAGCCTGTAAATCAAAATGTTTGTGGATACAAAAAAGTCTTTGCTTTTATGCATTTCATGCAGTGGCAGTTGATTTTTTAGGAAAATAAATATTAGCTGACTTCAACAATAGAGTTGTTATAGAGCAACGGAAGAGTAACTATTCCGGCATAGTTCAAAGATATTTCAAAGATTTTAGAAATTTGGAAAAATGATAATTTAAAAAACTTAGAGACTTAAATGCTTAATAATCCTAAAAATAAAATTATTAGTTTGCTTCAAAGCACTTCTCTCCCCCAAACAACTTAGGGTTTCTTAAAAGTTCAATACTCTGATGCCTAACAGGCTTCTAGAACTGTTAAGTTCAAAGGAATAAATAGTTTGGTTTACTCTAAATGAAAGTCTCGAAAGCGTTATTGAATGTACGACTTTATTTTTTGAAAATCAAAAGGGCTTCTAATAGACAAAACTGAAAACTAAGCTCTAAAATATATATTGTTGGCAGTCAAACTCGTCAGCCAGAAAGAGCAACTAAATTTTTCTAGTGTTCAAAACTCAGTTACTATGAAACTGGATAAGAATGTATTTAATTCAAACAAAACATTAATTTAATAGAATAGGGAAAATAAAAAAATTAACTCATATTTGTTCGATTTTTGTCACGCTTTTCTTACAAAAGAACAAACATATTATGGTTATTAATATTATCGGAGAAATGTATCCAACATATTCGAAAATTTTTTAAAATTTGCTTATACATGAAAAACCCGCGTGTGTGTGCTTTTAAATTACACGAAACATAATATCGTTTTTGTGAAACACGTTACTTCTTCCTAAAACATTGTTACCGTTTTGTTGTATTGAGTTCTCTGTTGCAAAATAATAAGACAACCCGTTAGAGTTTTTAAATCAAATTTCGCGATTAATTTATTTTAAATACACACAAAACAAAGACGATGGTAACTTTACCGCTGTAACGTCTCGTCTTACTCAATGATGTTTGTTCTTGAATTAATTTGTTGTTCTGAGCGGTTTTCCCATATGCAAGAATTCTACTTTAACATTATCATATATTGTTGTTTTTATCATACAACAGGCGCCTGTTTGAATGAGCTTTTTTTGTGTTCTATGTTAGTTGATTTTGTTTTCTGTTTATTTAGCTTTTTTCCTGGAATTTTTAATAAGTGTCAAATGAAAACAACAAATTAATTAAGTATTTTATTCACACGATTGTTTAACTCATGCAAAATTTGTACAAATTTTATTATTCTAAAACTAATTCTAAATGAGTTTAATATAAATCATTGCCACTCTTTACGCAATAATGACGAGAGAAAAATTGCTAAGTAATTTGTCGCAAACGTTAAATGGTTCATTTTACTATATGTTACTCTCGCTTGAGATAGCAGAATTATCCTTAATCCTCAAGGATAATCTTATTAATTTTTGTATTTAAAAAATGGTAAGAGAATTTCAAAAAAGGCCTTATGTACGACAGATGTGATTCGAATAAGTGTGATTAGCAGGCGATATGGCCGAAAACCACCGTGGGAAAAAACCTAGTAGGTACAATGCGCCTACCAACACCATCACGCCGAAAGGTGCGTACCAATTCGAAACCATGCATCTGAATGCATCTTGCTTAGGAGCGGAGCCTATCTAAAATTCCTTCCGTTCTATGGGACACGGCCCCCGGTTGCAAAGCAACACCACACCGAAATGCGCTCTTCCCGCGATTTGGGTTAAAGCCATTGCCATACCGAAACTCGCCGAAGGGCCGCATAATTGCCAGGCTAGACCCGAAGCTCCAGGAGCTCCTGACAATCGTGGTACCAGAATTAAGTGTCCGGTCTAACTCCGTAACCAAGGTTACTATCTTTTGAGTTCCAAACAGTTCGGGACTGGTGACCCGTGTCAAATCTAAACGTACAGCTATCAGAATCGATTTCGCAACAAATTCTTCCAGGCATACTGTCTACTGTAAGCCCAAATACTGAAGCAACCTGCTCTTATTGTCCCGTGAGTCTAAAAGAAGAGATTAGTGCAAAATGCTAGCAGCCAACACACCACGCCGGCAATGGTGGAAACCACCAAAGATAAAGACAACCAACAGTAACAATGACACCGGATAACACCACATGGCACAGATCAAAGCTATCAGGCAGCAGGTATGCAAATGTTTGTACAACGAATTACCAGCAACAAATTCCCTAACCTACTGCAGGAGGCTGTACGGGTATACTTCCAGAGTCTATCTAAAGACTCTGCTCTTTGCAGAATTCTGTCAAACCGCTTCGGACCCTCATATACTCTGTACAGTCCCTAATGTCGGTATACAGGCGACACTCCACAAAAGGTGCCTCTAATCCTTGAAGCCAGCACAGCATCTTCAGGCAGAATAATCAGACAAGCCCCTCTGATGTCGTGTCGGATCAGAAGGAACCCCAGGCTCAAGCCGAAGTGAAAGTTCGGGTGTTCCATTACAAATGCAGGGTGATGTATGGACGCATGCGTGACTCTACCCACATCACTGTTCTCCCACCTGCTCCTCGAGCTAAAGATTAGACGCTCATCTAGAAGCCTCTTGTCTGCTATGGGTCTTACATCCACCAAGTCATTACCAGGAAGCCAGTCATGACGGAGAAGCAGTAGTCCCCCTTTGATCTGTAAAGCGATAGCACAACTTATAAGCCTTTTTGCAATAGGCTTATCTCTGTTAATTCTATCATGGAGTCTTTATGCAACACTTATTTTTATTACGCAAATCCTCTTTAAAGCATCTCTTTTTGCTATTTATTTTAAAATGAAATAAAGATACCGATGTGTATAACAAAATTTAAACATTAGAATTTAAAATATTGAAAATTTAGTTTTATAATTAATATAGCATTTAAATTTTTCCAAAAGAATTTTCAAGGCTTTTATTTATTTATTTATTTTTTTTTTATTTATTATTTTTTTTTTGTTGATCAGAAAACTTAATAAAACATTTGATTTTCCTTTCGCCAATCAATTTGTCATTCTACCCTTTGTGAACATTTCATAATATAAACAAACACAATCAAAAAATTCAAATCTTTGACAAAGACCAACAATATTTTCTAATCAACTCTACAGTCAAATCAAAATATTTTTATAAGCAAAAAGGAAAAAAAACAACAAAAGAAAAAAAATTAAATAAAACTTTATCGCAAAAAAAAAGAAAAAAAAGAAAGGAGTAGGAAGGTCAATCTACAGCAGGTTAAGAGGTCATTTATATTATATGCCACACATACTATTCAATATAAAATAAGTTTTCTAAAGCAAAATATATAATTTCGTTCCTTTTAGATTGTAGTTATACAACTTATTTTTATACTTTTTTGATTGCAACAAATCAACATAACAAAGTAAAAAGTTTTTAGGGGAAAAGAAGAAAAACTAAAGTTTCAAACAATTTCATATTATTCAACGCACACATACACACTCATCTCCACACAGTGCTGAACTCAACCCATTCTAACACAACTGAATTGCCTGTGGTCTTCATATTTGCAAAAAGTTAAGAAACTACTAATATTTACTAATGTATATAAATTCTTAAATCCTTAATATAGCATATTTAGAAATACTCAAAATTATATAGATATTTGCTTTAAAGGATAATACAAAAGATATATGAACTTAGAAGATTTTGTGTATATTTTATATATGATTTTCCGTTAACATCTTTTGGCTTAAAATATACAATATTTCTTTTTGCTGTTAAGGGAGGATTTTATAAAATTTTGTTCTAGTTTTTAGGTTGCGTTTTGCAAATGTACAAAGGAAACAAGGATGTTAGAAAAAAAATAACAAATACCGGATGCCTTTAGCTTCTAGACATGATGGTTTTTAATATTTGGACTACAAATAACTATGAATTTTATATGTGTATATTATCTTTATCTCTATAAACAGAACACATAACTATAAGAAAGAAGGGGATAGATTAGAAAACAACTAACAAACTCAGTCTTCTTTAGGTTAAGTTTATTTAGAAGGATGTGATATATATTTCTCAAAGTTTGCTTTAAGTTTTTCCTTATTTTCTTTTTTTTCATTTCTAATATTATTTCTTATTTTATTTTGCACTAAACTTTTAAACTGGGTCATTAGGCATGCATCGCAGAATTTTTTTATTTTTCTTGAAAAAAATTAATTTAGTAAAGGGGTGTTGTTTAGTTTGCATATTTATGTATCTCTTAAATTTATCGATATGCTCTGAAATATAGAGACAGGCGTCATGGAATTGCAAGTGCCCTTCGCAATTGTTATTATCATTCAGTTATAAAAATATAAGCACATGACAAAAGTGACACATAAAAAGCAACAACTTATGCCAAGCCGCATGACAGTGCACTAATAATTAGTAGCCTCTTTCCTTCTCTGAAGTCTCTCCAAGAAAATTTAATTCTTTTAATATTGGTACAATGATTCGACCTGTTAGAAATCACTGTGTCTATGTTGAATAATTTTTATGTAGCGTTAGCCTAATAACATTTTAGTGCGAAGATGTGATAATAGAAACCATAACTAAACTTCCAGTTGAAAGAGTTAACATCAATGTCGCTTATAAATTATTTTGATATTCAAATATTAAATCTATCAGAGATCTTATACTAAATTTTAGTATGCTGGGCAAAAACTAGTTACTAAACAACCAACCGGTTACTAACACACCACCCATACCACAGAACTGTAATGCAAAAACGTGTATAAATCTAATATCCCAAACTGTTACTAATGTTCAAAACCTGCACACCAATAAACAATCTTATATTTAAAGTACAGGAAAGTGCTATTGTTAAATTAAGTTAAGACATCAAATACACAGACTATACATATTTAGCTATAAATTAATTATATAATAGCATAAGTATTTATAATTTATTATTGAGAATAATAATTATACAAAAACGGTTTAAAGCCTTTTGCATTGCTATTAAGTTGTTGTGCTGGAGGAAGGCCATACCAGAGACTCGAAGCATGTATGAAAAACTGCGTTTCAGTTACAAAAGAACGGTGTAAAGAAATTATAATCCTTTTTCCCCTCACTGGTATGGCTAATCTGATTTGTTAATAAGATATTGTGGTGTTTCCGGAATAATGATTTTAGGAAGAAATAATAATGATAAGACGTTTAACTTTCTTTTACTAGTAAATGTACATCCTGCAAAAAGTTCACAACCTTAGGTTATCCCTGGAACAAGATACGATTTTGCAAGAAGTGAGAGCATGATTTGTCCAAGTGAGGCTGTTTTATGTTGTTTATTATTCCGAGGATTTTTAAAGCATCTGCATAAGTTTTTCGCCATTTATTAAAATCATAATCATCATCGCCAATATAATTAATAATTTTCTTACGAACTATAATACATTTTGACTTATGAGGATTTAAACATCATCCATAGGCAGTTACACAGGAATAAATTTCATTTAATTCCTCATTCAGTCTTGAAATATTTTCGGCATTGGAGACAAATGGACTGCTGAAATACAGCTAGCTGTGTGATCATGAGGCACACTCCTTGATAAATGTAACACCGAAGATTAAAGATTGTTTGGCAAGATTGAAGATAGCCGTCATGGGGAAGTAAAAGAAAAGTTAAAAAGGTGTCAAAATTCATATGGAGAGTGGCATGGTCAACAGTATACAAGATCTTAGATGGATCTAGAAGTACCCGCAAATTTATTTTTCCTTCATCGAGTTAACATCGCATGTTCTGTTATGTTACATCCAAAAGTGTAGAAATACAGTAATAATACAAACTTAGTCTTTTTTTTTAGAAGAGAATTTATTTTCCACAATTAAATTTTTAGTAAATTACAAAACACAATTGTAGGATTTTAGGGATGCAGTTGAGAGTATCAAGTGCACTTAAATCAGCTCAACAGCAATGATTATTTAATTTTGTTTTTTAATTCCTGACAGAAGAGCAGATAAACAATGGAATAATAGTCTATAAATAAATATTTTAAAGTCTAAATTTTGCAATATATTAGTTTGTAGATACAAGTTCTTGATTGTGTATTATGTTTATAGCCTAAAATCAATTACTTTCTATGGCATTATAAAAAATAGACTTTTGTAGTTCTCAAAACAGTTTACGTTTAGCTACTATATGTAGTTTTGCTTATATCTTTACTCTTTATTATTTATTTGAAGAAGTACGGCTTTCATATTCCAATCTAGTAAGGTTAATTTTTTAGTATGACAAAGCATCACAAAATTATTTTAAACAAAAAAAGCCGCGAAAAATTTTTAGAAATGAACTTATAAATACTAAGACAGAAGTAAAAGATAAATTCGAAATAAGAAGGTATTTTCAGTTTTAGATTTTGAAAATTTAAAAACGGTTGGGACTCAAGTGGTTTATTAAATCAAATATTTGCAGTAGGGTCTAGCCTATACTTTTTCCAGCAGGAATAGGTTTTTAGTTTTAAAAGCGATAAAACATGATGATACCCTTAACGTAAATAAAAAATAAAACATCTATTAGAGTTATTTACAAATATTAAACCCTTTATCTTTAAAAAGAAAAAGTATTTTGAATAAATATATAGGGCACTATAATTAAAATCAAATCTCTTACTCTCAAGTGACTTTTTCAATCTTCAGAAGAAGAAATGCTAGAGAAAAAAAGAAAGCAAGAAAAAAAATAGAAAATTGTTTTAAGTTAAAAGTGTATTCAAGTTATTTAAAAACAAAAATAATCCCTCACATCCACTTTGTGTACTTAATCTTCAACTAAAAAGAGCAAAAAAATGTTTAAGAATAAACTTTTCTTTTTATTTAGGATATGAACAAAAATCTTGAAGAACCTCCTGTTAATTGTGGCTTTGTGCTCAACTCATTTCAAGAAAAACTGCACAAGCCAACAAACAAAATTTTCTTAATGAGAACTTTTCAAATTTCACATTCTATTTTTATTAATTTAGCGTACTTTATCTTAAAGTTTTCATTTAGTGGTCTTAAGTTTATTTACGTCAAGTTAATTAAAATGTTAAATTTCATTCCTTAAAGCTGGTTTTAAGTTCTTTTATATAGTTTTTATATAACAAACAATAAACGAAGTTATTTTTGTTTTGTTGTTGTTTATTTAGATTCGTATATTTATTGATTGTCTTGGTTTTTCTCAACGAAATATTTACTTATACTGAAGAATAAAATAAAAAAAAATAAATTTTATTATTCTTTTTTCCCTTTATGGGTTGTAGCAAAATATTGTCCTTTCTATGATATTGGTTTTTTAGATTTTTGTTGAATGATTGGAAATTCCTGATATTTTCATTGAAACAAATTTCCGGTCAATTTGAGTGAAATAACAAGAAGTTTAATAATAACTTTACTTTTGATAAATAAGGTACATGAATATTGTATAATAAGAAGTGGAAGGAAATTTTAATATATTATTTGGATAACAATGTTGTATTATAATAGGCAGAGGACGTCAATTTACAATGGTCAAATAAAAAAATCACCACTTAATGTACCATAATTAAGCAACTTAGTTTCAATTTGGGTTAAATAAAATAATGTTTTTTAATTTCTTTTTAATTTGTTTTTCATTTTCTCTGTTTAACTGGCGCGAAGTGCTGTTTAAAAGTGACAAGGAGTTTTTGTATGATTTCTAGTCACCAGCAAGTACACTGCAATGCAGCATTTTCTGAATTGCTAGACACTGTTCCAATATCATATCGAATTTTGTTAAGGAAATATAAAAGGTTAATATAAAAAACATAAATAAATTTAAAAATTAAATCATATAAGTTAAATTAATCCAGATGAAAAATTATTTATTGGAGAGCATTCTCTTTTTTTACACAATGTGGGAGAATAATCGATTTTTGAATAAACTAGGAGTTGTGATATATTTCCATTTATCTCTTTTGTGTTTTTTCGAGTGCTTTTTTATAAGAACTTTGAGTTTATAATTAAATTTCTTATATCGTTTAATATAATTTGTACGAAATTGCCAATTTACCTTTGAAAAATTGGAAAAGATAAATTTTCGTTTTCGTTTCCCATTTTGCAATTTAGACTTACATCATTTGCTTTCTTAGTTACTACACAAATATTTTAATAAACTTCTAAAATATTATTTGTTTAAGTTTCTTTTCGATTTTCTTCATAAACAATGGCTTGTATCAATAAATCACTCATTAAGAATATAAAAAATCTGTATTTTATTATAGAAAAATATTATCTAATAAATCTTTCATCACAATAGCATAAGCTGTCAACGCCAACATAAACCAAGTCTGTTTTTCTATTTTGTGAATTTATCATAATTATGACACATGTTTGTCCTACACAAGAAAGTGATATAAAAAAATATATTAAAATGTTCTTCTTAAAGCATCTGCCGTTTAGTTTCAGTTTTGTTTGAGTTTAATTCTTTAAAGTTAAAATAAAAAAACATTTCTGTCAAATAAATTTAAATTACTTTTCATTTTTAAATCAACACCAAAGAAATATGAAAAAAAAAATCCTTAAATAATGGGTTAAATATTTTTGAAACAACATGTTATGACATAATTATATTATTTAATTTAAAATGATCATTTCACCAGGCTTATTAAAGTAAAATGATAAAAAATCTTATTTATATGGAAAACATTTCAACCATTTCAAAAAGATTATTATAACTCATTAAAGCAAAAAAAAAAAAAAACAAACACAAAACTCTTCAAGGCATAAACAACACCGCAATCCTACAACTGGCCAAACTCATAAAAATGTCATATTTAATTTGAAAATATTTTATTTTTTCTGACAAAAAAAGACACATTGCCAGTAACAGCCACAAAAGACAGCAAAAGCAACTCAACTAAATAAACTACAACTCAGCAGGTAAAAATGTCTGTTTTAACAAAAACAATTTAATTTTGATTAAAGAAGAAAAACAAAACAAACGAAAAAAAAATGAACTGCTTGTTGAAGAGACATTCCTAATGAGTGCTATTTTTTGAACACCTCTCAGTCAACAAGCAACTGTCAGCAAATGTGGCATGTATTGTTTTGACCAACTGAACATTTAAAAAATCATAAATTAATTTTTTGTGAAAACGAAAAACAGAAATTGCTTTTGAGGATCTGCGGTTATTTTATTCAGTAATATTATGCTTCCTTAAAAATATTCTTTTTGGTATATATTTAAAATAATTAAGATAACACAGTTAACTGAAAGCGTTTAATTATTCAATTGGTTACTTTAATTTAATTTACTCTAATCATTAAAATTTATTATATAAAGATTTTTAATTAATCACTTTGAGTGTTTTTTCAATGAACTGAACATTACCTTACTGATGAGCTAAAAATATTACTTCCAATATAATATTTCGAATAATTGAGGTTTTATAGTCTATAGATATTATTGACTGCTGACTCCAATTCTTATTAGATATTCACATGTAATTAAAAGTATTAGCTTTAGTTTGTTTTACATAATAGCATTCACATTCTATATGCTACAGTTTTAAATGTCAGCCAGTATGAACATTAGCAGAGTCTACGCTGTCATCTTAAACTCTGCTGGGCTCAAAATAAACCCTCCTTAAGAAAAAAAAAATGGTTTTGTTCATATTTATAGATTAATCAAATCCAAACATTCGTAATTTAACCTCTGAACAAAGTGATTGTAAGTTTGCACCGTCGTGGCTGTTAAACAAATACACCCTCGCTTCTGATATTTTACAGGTTTGAAAATTATAGCCCCGATTGACTTTACAGTTTTAGATATAGTAAAAATCTTTAGATTATACTGGCTATTGAATCACTGCCTTTAGTAATAACACGTATAGTGACTAGCTCTTGCAAAAATGATTTAACTCGCTATCTTTTCTTAAGAAACTTTGAGTTGTTTCTTTAAATTTATGAAGACTTAAAATGTGTTTATAATTACAAAAATTATAAACTTTTTTACAGAATACTTAATTATCAGCTTTTTGAAAGCTGTTAAATTAATCATATTTTCGGCTTGGTTATACTTTAAGTTCAACGTTATCCTTGTAATAATATCGCTATTTATCCCCATCCTTTCGGGCTGTTGTTCATTTAGTGTAAACAGCGAGCGCTTTCGATGTAAAAATATCATTATCAAGCCGGGATTTAATTCGTATAAATATAATTATTCTTGTAAGTTCAGATGTAGATTTAGGTTTATTAAGACAGTTTCTAAACATTTATTAATTTTCTTATGAAACAATTTTAAACTACCATATACTTCAAACGACTCATAGTGGTTTGAAATAATTCGGTAGCTCATGAACCACTTAAAATATAATAATGAAATCGGCCCCTTGGATATGCCTTCATAACATAACATTTTTTGGAAATGTTATAAATAGTTTATTTATAACTCAAATTCTTAACAGTTTCTGAATTTAAGTAGACCTTGAGAATATCTACAAACATAGTCTATACACTTTTAGTTTGGCAGAAAATTGGGCTGGAAAAAGTTGACCTACCGTTTTTTTAGGATTTGCTTCAGAAAGGTGGCATGGTTCTTTTGGTTGTGTAATTGTAAATTTACTTCGGTACTAGTAAATTTTTTAGACTATTTTAAAGACAGCCTATAGCAAATTCGAATCAACGAAAAATTGCGTCATAAATTATAGGGATTCACCCTAGAGCCCTATCCAACCATGATCACTTTTGAAACAACATCTTTTAATTACATCAAAATTCTTCGATTCCGATTTAAAAACAGTGAAAAGATAAATAACGTCTAAATAATGCGACGCCAAAAAAAATGGTAAAAATTATTAATCTTGAAGTCATAAGCCTTCCTCTGATACCATCTACTTAAGTTGTGGGAGTTTCGCAAATCTCCCCTTCAATAAAGTTTTTCTCTTTTTCCTGTAGAAATGAAAAATGTACATAAACGATTTTCAGATTGACACTTGGCATCTGTGAAATCTCATTAGGATATCTTAGGTGGTCAATATTTCCAAAATAAAACAATTTCAAACCACTGTGCGACTGTACAATGCGCGTACAACATAATTAAAGAGAAATTTACTATACAAGTGGTAAAATTAAATAAAATATTTCACAAAGAAATATTATAAAATAAAGTGGAAAGCAAGAATAAAGGCATGTAATGACTGAAAAAGATAGTAACAAAAAGCTTTGGGTTGTATAGACTTCGTCTAACCCAATTAGTTTTGACGCAATTTTAATATTTCTCGTATGACGAAGTTACAACTAATTCTGCTTGGTTTTTTAATTTTTTATTTTTCTTTCTTTTAAAACTAACACCAAAATTTTTAAATAGTTTTTCGTTGTTAATAAAGTTAGTATTTAAAATTTAATTGAACTTAGGCCTTATTTAATTCATTCACCTGGTAGAATACTACGCTAATAAAGTTAAAAGAAATAAGTATATTGACTTCTTTATTGTTTTCAGGCCAAAAAAATATCTAAAAATAATTGTCATTTAATTTTCTAAGTATATTTAGAACTGGGTCGTATTTACTTCTATAAGGACAAACTAACTTTTTAATATTTTATTTGGAAAGTATTTTCAATTCATGTTTTCTTTTCATGTTTAAGTCATAATTTATATGGCCAATTAAATTGTTTGCACTTTAAATATAACATGTTTAAATATTTAATTTTAAGAAATATTAACATGCTTTGTGCAATTAAGTTGTTTAGAATAATGTCATGAAATGTCACCACATATAAATAGTAAATTAATTTATTATTATTATACCGAAAATAATGGAATTTTAAATAGGATATATATTAATGTATATTTAAACAATATTTTTAAGTTAAACACTTTTTAATCTTTAATTAACATTTTTAAGATATTTTGTTACTTTTAACGTTTCTCAGTTTTTTTGACGGTTTATTATGGGGGACATAACATTAACATCTAATAAATATCATTGTTTTTTCGCTTTGTTTTTCTTTAAACACAATCTACAATCTCTAATTTAACAAATATATTTTTTTGATACTAAAGCATAAATAATAATAATAATAATAATAATAATAATAATAATAATAATAATAATAATAAAAAAAATTAAAAAACAATTTTATAGATTTCTCATCAAAGCAAGTGTTAAAACATTATTAATGGCTTGGCTTTGTGTTTTAAGTTATTAAATATTGTTAAATCAAACGCACTTAAACTTTGCTGTGATGAAATTGCCAAAGAGAAAGACCAAAAAAATTTTCAACATTGCCGTTTGCCCTGCTAATGAGAAAACATTTAAACATAAATTCGATTCTTTTTCTAACTTTTTGAACTAATTATAGAAAATGTAATATTAGAAATGAAAGGCAGCATTTTGTGGACATTTGTCAACATGATATCATGTATTATATACTAATTACTAGAGACATTCACTTGCTACACATCAGCTAAAGAAGAAAAGAAGAAAAATTAAACAAAAAAACAAATATTAATTAATTTTATAATTGAACGCATTAAGAAAGACACAACAGTGTCAAAACTATATTTTAATACAAAGTTTTAATGTCTTTTTAACTAAAATTTTCTTTTTAAAAAGATACTAAATAAAAGTACACCATTTGCAAATGTTACAGCTTATACAAGTTTTTTTGAAAAACAGGGATCTTCTCATTAGGGACTTTTGTTGGATCTCCCTTTCTATTCTTTATTTTCAATAAATATGATTTGTACAAAATCTTATTCAAACAAGTTGATTTGTAAATTATCTTTAATTGGGTTTTTATTGGATTTATTGATATTTACGCTACTTTTATATTATAAACTCCTCTTGAAAGATTACTTTATAAATAAAAGTAATCTCATTACACAATTGTTATAAAATATGTTTTCTGTTAAAGTATTTTCATTTAGATAGACAGATACCTTTTGCACAGTCGTTTGTATAAAATGTTATTTTTTCCAATTTTTAAAAGGCAAAGCTAATCGCTTTGAATACAATTTATGAATAAAATTTATAGGTTCAAACAGAACACGAGATTATGCGTTTTTATTTGCTGCAGCATTTTTTGGGATTGGGCTATACCCATATGTTTATGAACAGAAATAAAAGAACCTTTTCGAGCTACCAGATGTATTTTATTACACGAATCTAGACGTTCTAACTCGCTCATAAATAGAAATTACAAATGTGAGTATTAGGCAAGCTGAAGCTTTTAAAAAGGGATGAAAAAAACGGCAAGTTTTGTTTTGCAATTTACAGAATCTATCTTATAAACCCAACGTAAGAATAACTGCCCTTCATAAAATATTTATTGTAAATATATCTTACAATTAAAGCTCCTTTTAGAAGAGTTAATTATTTGCAAGAAAGTCCTGTTAATTGCCTTATTTTCTATGGCAGATTTTGTAATTTAAGATAAAATTGCTATTTCATTTCCCTAATACTCATTAAACACGGTGATAAAATAATGTTTGTTATAAAAAATATATAACGTAACTTCAAAACGAATTATTGGGCAGAGTGTTATCAAATAAGAAATACATTTTTTATATAATGGCTTGAAGATAAGTCCATATGTCCCAAATTATTTAAACTTTGATAAGACCCTTTAATTTTTTACAATTTTAGTAGTGGTTATTTTAACTTTAAGTGCCTGCGTATAACAGTTTTAAAGACAAGACTGGATAAATAAAATAACATCACTAATGAGGAAACCCTTTAATTTCCAATTTTAACTTTTATACAGTTGTATACTAACATTTATTGTTAAAGTTTGTGTTAAATTCGCCTGTCACGATTATAGACGACCGTTAACAAAATGATTAAACATGCATCAAATACACCACCTGTGGGGAAATTTTTTAAGATCTAATTTTTAATATTTATACTGTTTAATGTTCGTAAAATTGTGTATTCCGTGTAATTTTAAGAACTTGTAAGTAGAATTACTTCATTTTTGGGAACACCCTTTAATATTTAAGTTTATTTTTTCGAACTTTATTAGCAGTTGTTATCAACTTTGTTAAAGTTGCATGAATTATCGGTTCAGTAGACATATTAAATTCATGTGTTTTTTATATGGGAACCCTTAGGACCAATCTGTGGCTACAAAAAAAAAACATACAGACCAATTAATAACCCCCTTTTTTAAGGCGATTGCAATTATTAACCATGCCTGCCCATTATTTCTTATTAACTTGCAGGCAGCAGCACAATACCCCTCCTTAAAAATTAAATCCCTCTCACTTTTGATCCCGGTAGGACTTGATTTATTGTAAATTCAATTGTGTAGCTTATGATAACAATACATTTTATTGTTAATTTATTTTTAAACGATTTTTTAAATATCACACATAAATCACCATGTTTCATTTATATTTTATGCTCTTTCTATTAAAGATCATAAAAATGTTATAACACTTAAAAAATATATTTTAACTCCTTGATTTTATTATTATTTTTATATTTTTTTTCTTTTGCCAATTTTAAAAATTGTTTTTATCATATTCCTTTTATGATGACTTTTACACCTTAATAAAAGAAAACACAGTTTTATTGCCTTTAAAATATATTTTTGTTGGATATTCCTAAGCATAAAATTAATAATTTTGAACACGAAATTATTAGCATGCACGAAGGCTATGAATAATAAGAAATTAGCATTCAGCTTTAAATCGGATGCCGACAATTAAGGTGTAGGAGCAATAAAAATATGTTTAAGTCGTTAAATGTAAAAGAGTTTAGTTTTATATTTGTAGTTTGAAAAAATATACAAACTTTATAAAGGGTTTTGCAACAAGAGGTTTGTTTTCTAAAACAAAAAAAATTAAGATTAAGATGCTTGAAATTTTTATTGTACAACGAGTATAAAAATTTCGGCAATTATATGATATAATGATACCTGACAAATATCCACTACGACCACGCTAAGACATAATCACCTTTTGGCAGAATAACTCTGTCCCTAACGTAGCCTTTCAAAAAATAATCCAGTGATGTTAAATCACATGATCTGGTTGGTGTTAAACCACATAATCTGCTGATTGCCGTGATATTATGAGATCAGGAATTTTGGTTCGCAATAAATTGATCGTTTCATTGACTGTGTAAAACCTTATGTCAGTGATAAACACGTTGTCAATAATAGGCCAAAATTGAGTTGTTAGCATCTCGCAATAGCACACCATTCCGTGACACGATGAGCATGCAATGGCTTCTCAATAATCGCTCTAGGATTTTCAAGTGAAAATGGGCTTCGTCTGAAAAAATATTTTTTTCAGAAAAACCAGCCGGTTGCTACTAAATGAATTGAGTGAATTAAACGAATGGTCTGTCGGCTTCAATTCCTACACTATTTGAACCTGCTAAGGCCTGAAAGTTAAATCCTTACGCTATGTGGTAGTTTTGGAAAACTCCAATTATTGAGAACGTCGAGGAATTGACAAATTTGGATCTTATTCAACACTGTCGCTCACGGCTGCCATCTTCTCAGTTGAACGATCCGGTCGAACACGCAGTCGCACATTTTGTATCGAGCCTGTCGACTCAAATTTAAAGATCAAATTCTTAATATCGGTCTCAGAAAGACGATTATGTCGTCTGAAAATAGAAGACGAAGACGATTTTAAAATTTTAATGCGATTTTTGTCCAAAATTGAATTCATTGTAACAATTTCTAATGCATCTACTACGAATACGTCAAAAAACTAAACGCCAATACTATCATGTTGTTGGGTTTGCCGCAATTGAAAAATAAACTTCTTGTTAAAAAACCCGATGTGTTAAAAAGCATGTTTAAATTTAAAATTTAAAACTAAGGTATTAAAAATGGAACATAGTACAAGAAAACATTCACAAAATGCTTTAATACATATTTTAATGTTTAATTTGAAAGTAGCATTCTTACACTATAATTGAATAATTATTTTTTAAAGAATTCATTTGCACCGCTACTACCAGTAGTGTAGAAATTCAATTTAACATAATGTCGAAGTGTCACGGAAAATTATGTTCTTGCACAAAAAAACCAATTTTTAGCGCTGTGGCAGCTTCTTCCAAAACCTGTGTATACTGTACTGTATTTTTAGTGTAATTTTATATTCGCTAATAATTAGTCTTTCTTAAAAGGCCTTAACCTAAATTGATATAGCATATTTGAAAGCCAATTTTTGCATTTTATCTTTTTATAAGTTGAAAAAATATTGTTATTATCATTCCTAGCTGGGCCAGCAACAAAAAGAAATTTGTCAATATAATTTATATTTTTCTAACAATAATTTTGTTTTATCCACTTTGTTGTTCTGTTTTCACATAAAAGATAAACATTTTAAAAACTATTTTGTAAAATTGCTAACAATTTTTATTCTTTTAATATAAATTATTTTCAACTTCAATATAAAATGAAAATTTTGTGCTGCTAGCAAACAGTTTCTTCTCTAATGGTTTTAATGTTTTATTTTATTTTTCTATAAATAATTTTAAAGTTAAAGAAAAACTTTTGTTATTGCTGTGTGGCAAGTTTCCCTTCTTTTGTTTTTTATACTTATATACACAATACACTCATATGTACGTTTACTTTACATTAAGAAACTATAAAAAACTTTAGTAATATTTTCAGTATTTTCTTTTCGTAAAAATGTATTTAATTTTCATATTTATTTTTATTTTTTATTTTTGCAAAAGTCATTTCTTTTCCGCAAACATTATTTTGCAGAGAAAAAAAAATTGCTTAATTTTTCAGTCAACTTTTTATTTCTTGGAAAAGTAAATGTTACTAAAATAAATATTAAGTACAAAGAAAAATATTTCGGTTGTTCTGGCTGAAGTGAAAAATGTTATTTAAATATTATAAAATATAAAAAGGGTTATTTTTAAAAATTTAAAACTAAGAACTTTTAGATAAGCAATAAAAATTTTCTTAAACTCTGCCTCAAGCTATGCTACACTTCTTTTCTAAATTTGGTAATCCAACAAAATGTTATAAATTCTATGTGTTAAAGTTAAAATCACAACAATTATTTTTGCATTTAAATTTACTTAAAATTTATATATTCACAAAAATAATACAAAAAGTGACCTACTAGGTTAGTTCGAGAACTCAACAATCAAACCAAAAATGGTCAAATTATTTATTTACTATTCTTGCATAACAGGCAAGTCTTGAAAATCGTAGTTTACATTCTTCACTATAAAATCACACTGTCTTTTAATAAAATATTCCAGGTAAGTGTGACCGTGTGAGGGTGTTTTTCGTTTGCAAGAGTGAGTATGAGTAGTTTTAGTAGTGTAAAAATTTTTCCCGATGTAGTATTTACCTGTTAGTTTATAATGCCACTGTTAAAAGTTCCTGCTTTGTAGATTTTCATGTTTTTAGGAACGTCTAATCGATACTCTGTCGGTGATTGACTGCTCTCCGGCAACTAATAATTACCAAATATAACAGTAAAAGCTTAGATTTATCAACTGACTAGTGAATATTTGATCATTTTTTATAGGAGTCGATTGAAGAACCAGGATTTTCCCTTGCTATTTTGGCAAATAACCAAATGTTTTTATTAAAACTTTAGCACAAAGGCACTCATCGTAAGATTTCTTCGTTCCTTAGTACGTTGGCATACGAAGATCTCTATTAAGTAGCGAAAGCTTCCTCTCTAGATTTAGCTGCATTTGTGCACGTCTGATTAAACTAAGACTTCGATCTGGTTTAAATCGAAATTCCTTTGTTTTTTCTGCAAACAAGTAAGACTTAAGAAAATCTTGTAAATTTTAACTAAGAGTAATTTATAGGAGCAAAATTAAATATCTTAATTATTATTTAATCTTCGATTAAATAAGAAATAATAAAGTTAAAAGAAAAGTAATTTAATTTAATATTTGCCTCCTAAAAATAATTGAAGAGATATTTAGAATAGAAAATAATTTTTTTTTATTTTTTTAATCGACCTTTTTATATTTTAAATAAATATTGTTAAATTGATTAAAAAAGACCGTTGAAAAGAATAACAGATATTTATTTAATAGAAAAGAAATTAATTTTTTTTGTAATTGCTTCCTTGTCACAATTTAACAGATATATAGAAATATCGGCTCTTGTCATAAATATATCCGTTTCTCTCTATTCTTCTTCGTAGCTCATATTTCTGTGAAAATACGCAGACTATTGACGATTTCTTCTTATATCTCCAGTGTTCTGAGTTCAAAAGCTTCATTTTTTCATACAATTTTAAAAATGCAGCGCCAACCCTGACACGGTTGATCGAAATTATAGATTTTAACTAGCTGACCTATTGAAAACGAATTTGTGAGATCTTGAAGAAGAAACGCTAACAAATAAGGTCGATGCTCACCGGGACTGATTGAACAGCGGCAGTAATCGAGTCCGTATTACTTTGGGCCTTTCACCGTTATCCGCCAATGCACATTGGAGGCAGTTGGCGGCTTGCAAGGAATTCATGGCGTGTGTGTATTTTTAAAGTAAACAACGCTCAATATTTACGTAAATGCGACCATATAATATCAAAACACAGCGCCAAAAAAATTAAATGCATTGAATGAATGAATACCCAAAAATTAATTAAAGTCGATCCAGTCGATGGACTGGTTTGTAAATGTAAATCATTCAAGATGGCGTCCAAACACATGCAACAAAAAATTATTCAGTGACATACACACGTACAGGAGAATTATATACAAAAAGAAAATTTTTATGGGAGGTACCACGCGTCTTTATCAAATCCCGCCTATATTTGCAGCAGAACTTAAAATATATTCACTCAACCGAAATTGTAAATCTAAACCACCCGGGGCGCCACCCAAACCATCAGTCCAGCCGTTTAGGAGGAGGTCAGTCACAACACTCTTACAGTACAATTATATATATAAGGATAAGGATTTTGAGCCAATTAATCACATACCGATCTGATTTTTAAATAAAAAATCTTATTAAATAATTTAAAACTTCTCTTAACATTTTCAGAAACGCTTAAACTAATGATTATAATTTTAACTTGTAGTTGCAATTTTAATTAATTTAATTTTTATCTTTATTCTTTTTTTTCGTTTTAGGTAAGTTGCATATGCAATGGATATCTATAATAACTACAGATACTTGCGCTGGTATGATGTTGAATTATTAAAATTGTTTCTTGGTATAACGGATAACTTAAAAAAGTAAGATTTAATTTCAATTACTTTTAGGCAAATCGAAAAGAAATCTTACAATTTAATACCAGTATTTTTTTCTCTTTTGCTACCTAAACAAACATAAAAATTCAATTTTGAAAGCAAACACTTGCACTTCGTACACAATCAATCACAATTCAAACTAAATTTTCCGTAGCCATTCTACATCCATATAAATAAACACATACAAGAAACTACCTCACCATGAGCATGCACTTTAGAAAGCTGTGAATGTGTTTTAAAAATATTAAAAGAGTTTCTATTGGATTCGAATGTTTGTGGTGAATGTGTATATTCTTTTTGTTTTTGTATTTGTTTTTCTTTTTATATTCGTTTTTAATTATGTGTATGAGTTGTCGATATTTACTATAGTATGTTAACTAACACTTTTGTTTATTTCAAGTTGTACACACTTATATTTTCTTCTTACATGTGTTTGTGCATTTAAATGTATACACGCACACACGCATACCATACCATACAAAACGTACACTTGTAACAATTAATCGGATGTTATGAAATCTATACAAATCTGCACTCAATTTGAAAAAAGTATAAGCAATAGCATTAAAAAAATAATATTTAAGGTAGAAGTTTGAAATGCAAAGTCTACTCGCTCTAGGACCTGTAAGGCAAATTAACATAACAACTATTAGGGAAGTCTTCTTCGAATAAGCAATTAATTAAAAGTGATTGTTTTTCTTTTTCATTATACTTAAAACACCATAAAATCATTAGACTGAATAATACTTTTAGAGGTTTTTTCGGTTGCAGAGCTAAAATCATATATTTACTAACCAAAAACTATTAATAGTTAAAACAATAAAATATTGGGTTTTTCAATTGTGGCACTACCAATTACATGACAGTATTGACATAGCATTGACGTATTCATAGTAGATGCATTAGCAATTGTTACGATGCATTCACTTTTGCACGAAAATCGCATTTAAATAATTAAAATCCACAATGCATATGGTGGTTCTGTTAAAGTTACATCCTTCTGAGACACCTTCTGAGACACCTCTTAAGAATTTGGTCATTAAATATGAGACTCGATACAAAATATGCGAACACCAACAAGTGTTCGACCGGGTTGTTCAACTGAAAATATTGCAGTCGTGAGCGGCTGTGTTAAAACAGATATAAAATTTGTAAATTCCTCGACGTTCTCAAGAATTGAGGTTATCCAAAACCACGACATGACGAATTGTGCGAAGGGATTTGCCTTTGAAGTTTTACAAAATCAAATGGCGTAGGAATTAAAGTCGACAGACCATTCACATCGCCGTAGATTCGCTCAATTCATTCAAGAAAAACCGGCTACTTTTCGGAAAAAAATCACTTTTTCAAACGAAGCCCATTTTTACTTGTCAAGGTATGCCAACAAGCAAAATTACCGCATGTGGGCTTCTAAAGCGATTATTGAGAATCCTTTACATGCTCAACGTGTTACTATATGGTGAGCTATGTAGTCTGGAGACCGTTTTTTGCAAGATGAGGCTGGTAATGTGGTAATGGTCAATGGATGAGGCTATCGTGAGATGCTAACAACTCAATTTTGGCCTGTTATTGACGACGTGAATATTACTGACATGTGGTTGAAACTGCAAGACGGCCCACATGTCTTACAGCCAATGAAACGATCAAGTTATTGCAAACCAAATTTCCCGATAGCATATTTTCACGACAATCAACGGTAAAATGGCCAGCTAGATTGTGTGATTTAACATCATTGGTTTACTTTATGTGGGTCTATGGTAAGGACAGAGTCTATACGGAGCCAATCGAATCGGTATCAGCCTTAAAACTCAAAATCCGGGATGTGATTAGCAAAGTAGGACCTCCGTTTTGTTAAAACGTGATTAAAAACTTTGACGAAAGAATCGGCATCTGTTAAAAAATTTTTGTTTGCGTCTTAGCTTAGAAAAAATATGGAAGAATAAAGGTACAATCAGATATATTAAGTAATTGACTAGAAGAACCTAACCAATATACAATGTTTGAGTAAACATTTATAAGAAACTACGTGAAGTTTCAATGCGCTCTGTAGGATGAGCTGTCTTAGTACTAGGTAGAAGATAGAAGAGTATGATTGAAATCACACAACTGAGATTGATGTGTTGGGCATGAGAAAAAAAATATTACTAATTGCTGCCGAATGAGTTTTTAAAAAGGAGACGACAGGAAAACGAGAGTTCAATTCACCTGATAAAAAAAAAAGATAGTGAAATAACAAATAACAACTTGTTACATTCGAGTAGATTAATATAATCCTTTTCTCGATTCTATAACTTTAGTGAGAAATTTTTCATTTAAATTATAGAAATGAGATATTGTTTATGTGAATAAAATGTAGCGTAATTTATTGTAGTGGCTTTATGAGTTTGCGGAACAAATCTGGCAAAAATTTTCTTTAAAAAAAATTTGAATAAAAAGATCAATAAAATACCACATAAAGTTACAAATAATAATTTGCTTGGTTTTTCTATTCAGCACCACTTATCTCATTTAATTATATCCTGAGTTATTTTCCTATTTTGTGCTAGAGCTTAATTTTTTTACATCTTGAATCTTGTGTGTTCTATTAACAAATCAGTGCCAAAAATACAAAATATCTGAAACATATATGTACTTAAAAATTCACTGTTATATTGATAACACTCTTACCTATCACTTTATCACCATTTTACAGACATGAATACTTTTACATACACAAATTTATTTAACTGTTTATATTACTGTAACCGAACAAAATAGTTAACTGCAGATAGATTGTATGAAATATGCAAAAATAATTTTCACTTTAAGTGAAAAATCAAATTGGAAAATACAAAAAAAGTTTAAACACAAATCTATAAAGTGTTGAGAGTAAATAAATAAAAACCAATGCACCCAACCAAAGAATCATGAACGCCAACCAATAAGACGAATCTGCACCACTCAAGGTTTTTGCTTTGAGTAACATTTTTATGCAACAACAAATTTTTTTAAATAATATCTTTAACGATTTGATTACAGGGAAAAAAAAGTTTTATTGATTTAAATTATATGTAGATTTCCTTCTTAATTATATCTATATAAAAATATATTGCGCTTTAATTTAGGCAAAAAGATAAAGGCAAAATTTACAAAATTTTATTAATTCTTTATTGCATGAAATATATATAATGTTGCAAGCAAAGTATATCCATATGCCTATTGCGGCAACGCTTATATAGTGGATCAGTGGATTCTACCCAAAATTTTTATTATATTTTGTAAACCCAACATTCTTATATTTCAAGCTGAAGTGATTAAATTCGACCTACAATCCAAAAAGACAGTGAAAATACAAAAACTTTTTATACAAAAACAGAATAACATTTTTTTTTCTTTTCAATTTTCAACATAAAAGAATTTGGCACAGATTAACTAAAAATTTATTCTAAATTGTAATTTTTTTAATGAATTGTTTATTACTATAGCAAGATTCATATTTCTCCCTAAAGACCAACATATAAATCTATATGTTTTTAAAAGCCATCGTCTTAATTAAATAAATTTGGGTCTGGCTAGTTAGTTTCCTTTCAAGAATGATTGAAAAGCATTTTGAATTTTTTCACACAGACACATTAGCTTCTAACTAAAATCTGCTCTATAAAATTTTGTTATTGTTTATAGACCTTCCTTCTATCGAGTTTTATAAGAAGAAGTTTGCTTTTAATTATGGCAACACTAATAACATGATAGTTTTGACATTTAATTTTTTTTCATATTCGTAGTAGGTGCATTGGAAATTATTTCGCACGAAAATAGCATTAAAATTAAAAAAATCCACTATTAAAATATGAAAATGGTGGTTTCTTTAATGTTACATTTCGTTAAATTCATGACATTTTTGACAATATAATCGTCCTTCTAACACCGCTATTAAGAATTTCCTCTTTAAATTGGAAACGACGAGCTTGATACAAAATATCCGAACACCAACGTGTGTTCGACCGGGTCGTTCAATTGAAAACATCGCAGCCGTAATTCACAGTATTTAAGCAGAATCAGATTTGTTAATTCATCAATGTTCTCAACAATAGGAGTTATAAAAAACCACCACTTTACAAGGTTCAACTGGTGAAGGAATTGCAGCCGATCGACCATTCACATCGCCGTCGATTCGCTCAATTCATTTAGGCACAACCGGCTGGTTTTTCTGAAAAAATCATTTTCATTTGTTTGCCGTATTTAGGCTTCAGAAAATCTAAGAGCGATGATTGAGAAACCTTTGCATGCTCGGCGTGTCACTGTATGGTACGTTATTTGGTCTGGTGACGTGATTGGGCCAATTTTTGTTCGATTATGAGGCTGGAAATGCGGTCTGGAAAACGGTCATGCTGTTGCGAGATGTTAACAACTCAATTTCGCCTACTATTGACGACGAGAATGTTACTGACATGTGGTTGAAACCACAAGATGGTGCCATATGTCATGCAGGCAATGAAACAATTAAACCAAACCATCGCATAATTTTATGACAATCACTAGTTAAGTGGTTACCCAGATCGTGTGATTTAACACCACTGGATTATTTTTTGTGGGGCTATGTTAAGGAGAGAGCCTTGAATCCATATCAATTGAATCGATTGCATCTTTAAAATGCAAAATCCGTGATGTGATTAACAAAATTACGCCCGCCATTTTGCCAAAAAGTAATTAAAAACCTTGATGAAAGAATCGACATCTGTTAGCTTGACCAAAGTGGGTATTTGCCAGATTTTATTTATCATTCACAATTGCCGAACTTTTCTTTTCGTAATTCAATAAAATTTTGGATTCTCTTAATTTAAGTTTTTTATATTTTATTTTGTTTTAGAAAAGAAACTTCTTGCTAAAAAACGCTTTATTTATTTTTTAGTACCCCTTGTGTTATCTTAAATGTTTTTTATATATGCTGTTTTAATAAAGAGGAGATAGACTGCTATTAGGACGCCTTTTAAAGTAATTAACTAACGTCTTTAAAATTAAGGAACAGCTTTGTTAGCACGTATTTCAAACCGCAAACCCAAAAATCAAAATACTTTTAAATATTTTTTAACTACATTATCTTTTTTGAAGTCACTTTGAGTGAATTTTTTTATATATTTTCAGAGGCATTTGCTAATCCTTGGGGAAATTATTTGAAATAGTAAAATCCGTTGAAAAAAATGTTTGAAATATTTTTAACAAAACAGTTTTTAAGCATTTGTATGTCAACTAAATCTATTGTTTAAGGGTTCTTTTTATTGAAAAGCTTACCATTCAGTTTAGACATTTTACTATAGAATTAACCTTATACTTTACAGTAAGAACCTAAAATACTTTTTAAATGTGTTATAACAGTTTAATATAATTTCCTTTTAGCAACGATATTTTACAGAAAAACATTGTTACTATTTATCACAAAGTACAAAGAAATTTCCATCACTGTTGACAGCTTTGTGATCTACAAGTAAAAAGACGTAAAATCACACCCAAATAAAAAGAACCACTTACTTAAAGCTAACATTTATAAAAATTTTCTACAAAAAACACTGAAAACATTTTTTACAATTAAAATATTTTGCATATTATCTTTGAATGGAATTAGTTTTCTAAAACATAAAAACCATTTCAGGAATATTATTTTTATAAATCCCTAAATAATATATACTAGCAAAGAATATGAAAGTAATAAAACTTTTTAAACCATAATACAAATTATTTGTGGCATGTTTAGTGTGATATGTGTATGCACACATGTTTAACCTGAAAAATATTATGCTGAATTTCTTGAAATCCATGCTTTTAAATAAAGAAAAATTATTAAATTTTTTTTTTATGTTAAAGCTTGAAGCACAAAATACAAAAAATCCTTAAAGTATACTTACAAAAATTACAAATTAATTTCTCCTTAAAATATGCTAAATAATAGAAACAAATACTTAGCTCTTTGCACTTGTATATTGAAGTAGATGTTAACAAGAAAATTAAATAAGATTATTTTACCCTGCCTAACTATACATTTACAGTTACTTTATGTATTTAAAATTATACAAAAAAGAAAAATATTGTATGTATAAGCCACATCAACAACAAATATTTACTAAATGCCACAAATAAGTGGAAATATACACATGTTACAGCTGTATACCTTGTATCACGTAGTTATATCGAAAAGTTTTATGTTTAACCGCTAAACTGCTTAAAAACTTGTAATGAACTTGAAGTACATTCATACAACAAGTAAAATGTTAAGAGTTTCTTATTTTAAGTATAAGTATGTTAAACAATTTTACTTGTTTCTGCTCATTCTTTCTGTTCTTGAAATAAGTACAACGATTTCTTTTTAAGCTTTATACATTGCAAAACATTACATAGCCAGCTTATAAAAGATTGTGGTAAAAACAGTGAAGGTATACCAAATACTAAGGCAAATTGTGTTTATTATTTTTTTAATATTTAATAGCAAAGTCCTTGTCTTTATCTTAGCATTACTTCTCTGTTGCGTTTTTAACATTTGTTAAGATTTGTAAACGTATGTTAATTTTTTAATATTAATACTTTCATTTACCATTTTTCCACAAGTACCCTCACTACTGTAGTTGCATACGTATTAGTGCAGCAAAGTTTCGGTTAACTTAAAAAATGTCACTTTTTGGGTCCTTTCTATATCGCTATACATATTGCTAACGCAAATACAAGTAATCAATTCTTTATATTTATAACTTATTTTTCTTTTAATCTAAATTCATATATAACCATTAAATAGTCTTGAAAAGCACACCTTACGCTGATAGCTCACTTTTTTATGCCCACAATGAGTCTCCTTTTAAGGACCTGCAATATGTTTCGCAGCTCATTGGGGAATAAAAATAAACATATAAAAGGCAATATACTTAAGGAATGCTTCCCGAAAGTGTGAATATAAAGTTGTTAAGGGCCGTTTTTTTCGAAGATGAGGCTGGAAATGCGGTGCAGGTCAATAGATCGCGCTATTGCGAGATAGCAACAACTCAATTTTGGCCTATTATTGACGACGTGTATATCTCTGCCATGTGATTTCAATAGGACGGTGCCACATGTCACACAGCCAAATTTTTCGATCGCACAATTTCACGAAAATCTGCAGTTAAGCGGTCAGCCTGATCGTGTGATTATTTTTTCGTGGGACTATGTTAAGGACACAGTCTATACGGAACCAATCGAATCGATTTCAGCCTTAAAACTCAAAGCCCTTGATGTGGATAACGAAATAGGACCGCCATTTTGCCAAAAAGAGTGATTAAAAAATTTAATAAAAAATAAAAATTTGTCAGATTAATTTTTCATCCATAACTGTCGAATTTTTCTCTTCATAATATAACAAGAATTTGAATCATCTTAATCTAAATTTTTTGTTTTATAGTGGTTTAGAAAACAAACTTGTTGTTGAAAAATTGTTTATAAAAAAATAATCAAGGACGACGTTCCTACAGAAAAGCCGTTTGTCTTATCGCTTGAACCCTAAAACTTTCCACTACAATAATAATAAAAATTAAAATATAATCCACAGCACGATATGGAACCCAGTGTGAAAACACATTATTTTTAAATTGCTTGAAAGATCAATCTCGGAAGACTAAGAAGTGTAAAGAAAAATGTAAAGAGTAATAGCAAAAAAAATATATATTCTGAAAAACTATCTTATTAGATTTTAATGTTTTATTTACATCTTTTTAAACTTTCAGTAGTGATGAATTGAGCACTTTGTAATTATACTTCACTTCTTAATCTGTAGTGTAACAAATTTTTTACATTTCTTATTTATTATTAAAGGAAATCCAAACGTTAATTTGTACTCTGGTTGTATGTATTTGTTTTTTGATTGCTATGACTGTGTTTTTGGAATGGCGTTGGTGCACCAACGTAAGCATACACTCACAAAAGTATTTGTATTCTCCCGTTCAACGCAAATGTTACTTACGAATATGTGTAAAAATTATATATGTTTTTATATTTATTTTTTTACTATGGAAAAGTGCAACAAATTCGGGATTTTTGGAAATCATCTTAATGCAGATCATACCCAGGCCCTTCTGGAGTATGGTTTTATTTTTTACTTTTGTGTTTGTGTTATTTGTAATATATGTGATTAAACGATTAAATAAAAATAATGTTTAGCATTATTTCGTTAACTTAGCGCAGCATTGTGTGTAGCTTGAATTATTATACCAAAAACCAAATATTATAATAACAATAACTTGTTATACTTTTACCTTTATTTATGGTTATACTTAAATACAATTTATGGTTAGAAATAAGAAGATCATTAAATTTATCAAAAGATTCTTAATTGATATTTTTACATTTCAAATATAAGAAAAGCTTTATGTCAAATAAAAAATAATTACTAGGATGTTACAATAGCGCCATTTACTTTACTTCAGAACTATTCGATACTTTTTTACAAATAGATGGTGCTTTACATCTTTAAATAATTTTTTTTTCTTTAAGTTACATTTATTTTTCTCAATTTTTGCTATTGCTTTGTGCTATTAGAATTTTCAACAATTGCAATGCTATGAAACGCACAGCCATTAAATATGATACTTATAAGCAGTGAATTCAAATTTTATTATTAGCATCCCGAATGATATATTTCTAGAAAAATTTTGTGAAGGTTCAGCAATATCAATCATCCGTATTTCTTCAAAAACAACCTCGAGAAGTCTATCTGCTACAGCATATTCTTCATAAGGAAATTGAGCGACATAAGCCACTCACTCGGCCTTAAGGAAAATAAAAATTATACAATTTATTTCCCGCTTTCACAGTGGTCATTGTTATTGTCTTGATACAAAAAATATATTAAAATATATTATTAGACTTGAAAAAAAGTTTTAATGTAATTTATATTGCAACTTCTTGCTATCTCCTTCAATGCCTAGGTACAATTAGTTTTATGGGAATATTTTAAATTAATTATTTTCACGATATTTAAGTCAATCTTTTAGCAAATTATTAAAAAGAATGAGTTCAAAAAAGTTTAAACTTTCTTACAATTTTTATAAAATTGAATTACAGATGTGAGATAAAAGTATAAGAAACAAATTAATATTTTTTATATGAAAAGCAATTTATAAAAACGCTTACTTTTACTTATGTTGAATGGATTTTATATTAAGAAAACTAACATTTATTATATTATTTATTATAATTTATTATCTGCTATATAGTGTTATTGCTGAACAAAGTGTTTTGTTTTAACAACTTTTCTTTTTTATTAATATTTTTTTTTGTTAAATTTTTGCTTAATAAATTTTAAATAACTTCTAACAACTATTCAGCAAATATCTTTTGTATTTAGTTTTCCCAAATGATGACAAACAGTGTTTAGTTGGTATTTTTTTTTTATACTTAAAGTCGCAGCTAAATTTTCAAATATCATACGTTAACGTTACAGTTATGCTTTTCACTACATTTATTTGTTAGCATGCGCAAGTATGTGAAATTACACTTAAAAGCCTGTATTAAATAGTTTCTGGAAACTCATTTACCATGCCTTCTTTTTTATGTACAATATATGTGTGTGTGTGTGTGTGTGTATATTTGAAAGTTTTTCGTTTTATGGTTTTAAGATTTCTAGACAGATAACACAAACAAATATTTTGGTTTGTGATTTGGAAATTTGTTTTCTGTGTATATGAATATTGTTGTTGTTGTTGTTTTTTGTGTCTTTCACCAGAAAGATATTTTGGCAAAAAAAAAGTAGTTGGCATTTAGCCAAAAATTAAGATTTCCACAAAACATGCTCTAAAGCCAACTGCGAGTGTAGAATAAGAAAAACTCAAAAACATGTACTCATATCTTTTGCAGGCGTAATGTCAGATTTTAGTAGGACTTTTTACATTTTTTCAGTATTTAGCAGAAAACCTAAAGCAGACATTAAATCGTTTGATTTCTGTTTATCTATAGCTGTGGCTGCGTGTGTGTATTTAAACAAAAATTTACTTTCGTAGCTAAGAACTTATTCAAATATGTACCCATACGACTATATAAATATTCCAATTGTTTAGCAAAGTATATACATACATGCTATATACTATATACATACATATATGCTTCTTTCATTTGATTGCATTTTATGCAACTATTTAAAGCATCTTTTTAGGCTGAATTTATCAAACAAAAACCAATTATAAGTATTTAAATATACTTGAATGAAAAGATGAAAAAGTTTTTGTATTATCTTCTATTAAGCATTAGCGCAAACAGAGTTGTTGCAACATGTAAAATTATATATAAAAAAGCTTTTGTGTCAAGAGAAAGATTAGAAAAAAAAAACATTGAAAGTATCCTTTTTTAAGTCCCTTCAAATGCATGCATTAATAATTTGCATGATTTCATGGTATTTTTCTTTTAATTTTATTATCTTTTATAAAGACCAAAAATTTAGAAATTATTTTTGAAAGGACTTATTTGCCGTTATATATGTGTTGAGTTTTCAGAATATTTTTTTATTTGCTTGGTAAAGTCTTAAATGCTTTATTGCTTGTAAATTTTCGATAACAGAAATATTTATACCGTTATATACAAATTATTTTACCACTACAAATTCGAGGGTATCTGTCAACTGCAGAATAATTAATTGGTTTGTCTCCTTACAACAACCTACAAAATAATCTCTTACATAAATCAAATCGCTTCCATATCTCGATTAACCAACATGCATCCTCGAGTCCAGCTTCATTTTAACGAAAAATGGATGAATGTCACTGAATTCTAATTTTGAAAAATATTAAGCCATTGTGGTAACCGTCTTTTGCTTGAAATTGAATTTTTAATATTTGTTCTAATCGTTTAAACTAACGGACACTTATTGTGTTGCATGAGAAGATTTAGATTCAGTACCTAGTACCCGACGGTCGGTCAAACTAGTGTGGGTGATATTATGTGGTAAGATTTACATCTGCGCCTGGCCGTAAGCCGTAAGCAGATGGTGGTCAAACCACTGGGAATGAAAAGCAACGTCATTCACGCCCTAGGAAGCCGAGGACTAATTCTAGCAACAGGCCATCCCAATTTGCAATTTCAGCGGTTCCAAAGCTGGATTGCAAACGACTATTCCTTGCTGAAGAGCTGAAGACTATCCAACTCCTGGTCCAGAACGCTAAAGCTTAATATTATTAAGAACACGACGGCATTCATACTCACTGGACCTGGATCATTCATTGTGTTCAATTTTTAATGGTCCGACCTATAAACTCAAACGAGGAACTCGAAACACACAGCCACCACGATACTCCCGAAGGGCCTACCTCAATAATCAGTCAGAGAACAATTAAAAGTCTAAAAAGACAATTAGTGAAACTCTGGGGCTTACTGATTCCCGCGAAAATATAGTGGATCTTCCAGTTGGCTCCTTGCTAGCCTAAGGGGACTGGGCTCCCTTTTACCCCCGCAAGACACAAGTCTAGATGGTTGTGTGATCCATAAAGACTTATGAATGTGCCCCGGGGGGGAAGTGTGGGTGATATGTAACATCACCCTTGCCCTCGGAAACCGAAGCATAATTGTATCCAACAGGTCATTCCTAGTTGCAACTTCGAGAGCTTGGAGCAGGCCGTCACCTCCATTCCTTGTTGAAGAGTCAGAGATCAGCTGAAAGGCTAAATAGCCAAAAAGCTGAACTCTGGGGCTTATTGATTTCCGTCGAAATAACGCGGAGTTGACCAGTTGGCTGCTGCTAGCCTTTAGGGTACTGGGCTCCCTTTTACCCCCGGTGACACATGAAATGACGATGAGATTCCATCAAGTCATATAGATACTCCCGGGGGTTACTTATTCTGATCAAAGAAACTTATTTTTAATTAATTTGGGGACGGATCTTAAGCCAAAAATGGTGATTATTCTTAAACCAGCTAACAAGTACCTTGGGACGACTAAATTTTTTCAAGAAAAGGCTTTATTCCAAAATTGCAAATTTCATCTTCTATAAAGCTTCCTCATAACAAAACTGACTATTAAAAATGGAACCTATAACAGTTTACAAATTTTAGAATAAAACACAAAAAAGATAAAAGACCATCACATATAAAATTAAATCTCAGACTTAGACTGTTGTCATCGTACCACTTACAGTAGTTTGAAAATGGATTATTTTGGAAACAATTCGATAGCGCATGAATCATTTAAGATGCTGTAATGAAAAAATGTGTATAAACATTTTTCATGCAGTAATCCTTTTTTCAGTTGTACACAAAATGTGTTTATACACGTCTTTTATTTTTACATATAAAAAGAGAAAACGAGGTTTGTATAAGTAGATTGTATCACAGAAAAACTTATGAATCCAAATTAAGAATTTTTTACCATTTTCTTATACGTCGCATTTGTTTAGATGTAATTTACCTTTAAAACTGTAAATTTGACGTCAAAAAAGTTGATTTGCCACAAAATCTAAACGGATCAAGATATTCCTATAGAATTTTCAAACAACATATACAGCCTTTAATGATATGGCAAAATAAAATTTTAATTTTTTATTTTAACACATAAATTCCTTAAACGGAGAAAACATGTTTTAAAAATATTTTTTTTATAAAATTGGAGCTTTAATAACCTTTTTTCATTCATGGCTTTACACTACTTGTTATTTTCATTTAATTTATAAATTGTGTTTCAAAATTGGCTCTGTGTGGATAAGGCAGGAGGGTGAACTGTTCCAAATTTTGACACAATTTTTCTTTTATTCGTATTTGCTATAGGTTGCCTTTCAAATAGTCCAAAAAGATTCAATTATATAAACAAAAAACTCATAACACATTTTTGGGTAAAATCCTTAAAAAACGGTCGTTTTTACTTTTTAACAAATCAGAGGCTTGTAACTTTTTAACGAAACATGCGATCACAATCAAACTTACTATTGTTTTATAATAATATTTATCGAGAATGCAGCTAATATCTTATAATAATAATCCATAGTAAATAATAAATAAGCACATCACGTTCATATTTTCTAACCGGCGTTTCTTCCAAGTTAAAATAATTAACCAAGACAAGTAAGACCATTCTTTGTAGATATTTTCAAGGTCTACTTAAGTTATGCCCCCATTTTGGGGCATACCTAGAAGCCCTCTTCTAACATAGGAGGCTTTTTCGTCCACAAATTTATTTATTGGCCTCTGTGAAATTTTATTACGTTATCTTAGGCTGTTCATGAGCTGCCGAATTATTTCTAATATAAAAGGTATTCCAACTACTGTGCCACGTTATGTTAGGTATACTCGTTCGTGTATGGCAAAAGTTAAAATATTTACCACTTAGTCCTTATTCTTTTTGTTAGAACTCTTAAAATATTTGTCATTCAGATTTATTTTGATTGTGGTTTTTTTCTACTATTACGAGTTTAGTCTTGAAGTTACTAACTTACAACTTACAATAGACAATTATTACCACCACCACCACCATTGCCTTTTCTTATCATGACTACTTCATTTAATGCCATACTGCATTCATACTCTTTATTCCAAAAAGAAACAAAAATCTAGTGTTGAAATCTGTTAAAATCTGTTTGCAAGCTTATTTAATTAAGCTGGTCGTATCCAAAGTTATTTATTATCTTTGTGGCAATGCTTTTGCCTTTTATTTTATTATTGTTATTATTTTTGTTGCCAAAATGCTTTAAAACCTATTCAAGTTATTTTTATCTTATGGGTAATTGTTTGTGTGGTAAGTTCGAGTTTTATGTTTTATTTTATATTTTTTTTTTCAGCATCCAGATACATGGTTGGTTGGCTTGCCTGCTGGCATTATTTTGTTGCAAAAGCTTAAATCATAAAGAAATTTAACGTAAATTTATATTAACTGTTAAGTAGATTATGGGTATTTTAAACTTTTAGATAAATGTATGAAATAAAAAACAAAAATATATAAAATTCATGCACATTTTGTGTGATAATGGAAGCAACTGTTAAAGCATGTTAGATTAAGCTTAAGTTTAATATTCTAAATGAAATTTATTTTCGATTGTTAATAGCCCCCCAGCTTTTAACAGCACTGAATGTGGAGTTCCAGTTATGTAGTTATATTTATTCAGACTGGGTTTTTTTCATATTACTATGAAGTAATATTTTAATTTACATTTGAATACTAATGTTACTTATTTACTTACATAAATAAAATAACATTAATGATATAAAAATTAATATACATTAGTTTTGGAAAAAACAGTTCTTTCTCCCAGCACTTACGAAAGCAAGTAGGGTTAGATCTACCCAAATTAAAGCTAAAACTAAATATTAAACCAAAAACTTAAACTCAAACAAAATGTATTAAACAAAAATTAAATCAAAAAATGTAGATGCCGGGTGTTATACTTGAGAAGAAGTTTGTTTTGACCAGAAAAGCTATTGAGTTTCTTACCAACTAAACCTAATTTTCTATATAAAATACCTTATACTCGTATTTCGCTGCTTTCAAAGTAACCCCTTAACAAGGGCGTAAAAAGAAATAGAAGACGTGTTTTTCTTCTTTTGTATAAATTTAATTGAAAATCTGTTACTCAAAGGTTTGTAAAAGGATTTTTAAGAAGAAATTTGTCTTCTATAACAAAATAAAACGAAAAATTTAGATTAAGATGTTTTAAATTTTAATTGTTATAGAAGAAAAAGCCACGACCACGCTGACAGATGTCAATTCCTTCATGAAAGTTTTTTATCAAGTTTTGGCAAAATTGCGCTCCTATTTTGTTTGTCACATCACGAATTTTGCGTTTTAGGGCCCCGTATATACGCTGTCCTTAACATAACGCCACCAAAAATAATCCAGTGGTGCCTATCGATCGGAAAATTTGATTTGCAATAAATAGATCGTTTCGTTGGCTGTGTGGCATGTGGCACCATCCTGTTAAAACGACATGCCTGTGATGTGTACTTTGTCAATAATAGGCCAAAATTGAGTTGTTAGCATCTCGTAATTGCTTGATCCACTGACCGTTACCGCATATCCAGCCTCATCATCGTAGAACCCCCCACGTCTCCAGACCACATAGCGCTCTAGGCTTTTCAGAAGACCAAATGCGGCAATATTGCTTGTTGACATATCCTGGCAAGTGGCTCTGTATGAAAATTTTATTATTTCAGAAAAACCAACCGGATGTTCCTGAATGAATTGAGTGAATCTACGCCGATGTGAATAGTTGGTCGGCTTCAATTCCCGTACTATTTGAACCTTATAAGACTCTAAAGTTAAATCCTTCGCCATGAGCCTGCCGACTCATTTAAACGCCCAAGTTCTTAACAGCGGTCTCAGAAGGATGGTTATGTTGTCCGAAAATATCACCAATTTTACGAAGTGTAGCTTTAAGAGAACCACTATTTTCATAGTGAATTTGAATTATTTTATTGCGATTTGCGTGTAAAATTAAATTCATTGTCAAAACTATCACGTTGCTGGTGTTGCCACAATTGAAAAAAAAAGTTCTTGTTGAAAAATCCGATAGTTCTTTTCTATGCATTTTGGCATAATATAACGCTAAAAAATTTCTAAAATTATCATCATTGTTCTTGTAATGCTGAACCATATTAGAAATGTATAAAGAGGAATTGGTATTATACTTAATTTGTATAAAATAAATCTTGTTTTTACTGGTAAATATTTACAGCTGAACAATGATGGAAAAGCTGATTAGCCTTCCCCATATTACAAGAAACATGACTGTTAAATTTCAAACGTTTACTTAATCCAAGGTATTTAATATTGTCTTCAAATTTAACTGCATTGCCCTTCAACGTGTGATTAGATTGACATCCGCGTCTGGCCATTAAGCGTTAATCAGATGGTGGATCAAATACTGCATAATTTGGAACGTCATGCTCGTCCTAGGAAGCCGAAGCTATAATTCTATGCAACAGAACTTTCTAGTTGCAACTTCGATGATTCCAGAGCAGGGCTGCTGCCTTGCCGTTCAATAATATCTATAAATTCTTACTCTCCATAACAAAATTCTATTTAAACTTTCCAGAAACTTTTCTTAAACATATTGGCTTACTCCGCTATATTAATCTTTTTCCCCCAATGAGCATTGTATTTGTCGAATTTTTCTAGCTGCCGTGAAACATGTTGCAGCGCAATAAGAGGAGACTCATCGCGGGCATAAATGAGCAAGTTAGCTTAAAGTATGCTTTAAGAAAAAAAATTCATGCGGATAATCATGGTTAAAAATGTTATACAACTAAGGAGCCAACACAGAGCTTTGTGGAACACTGTAGGAAATTTCATCCTCACAAAATAACTCATCCTTTATTTTCACGAAAATTTTCGATCGTTAAAAAAAGCTGTGAAAGAGTTTAACAACAGATGGATTAAATCAATCCTAATCTTTTTAAATAAAATGCCATTATGATCTGGCTTATCGCAGGCTATTACGAAGGTAAACCGCAATAGTACACCTACGTTCTATTATGTTGTTCATAACATTACTATGGAACTTGAGGAGAATATAAACCGTTAAAATACCTTTTTTAAAACCAAATTGCTTTTGAGGAATATTTTAAGATAAAATAGGCATAGGTGTACAATGCCTATTTTATCTCCGATCATTTGCACAAAAAACTTTGCTACATTAGAAAATAAGGAAATTGTTCTAAGCTAACGTATTTCTTTTTTAATAAATTTAAAATATTGGCAGATCTTTTTAAAGCAATTATTGTACAATAAAAATCTATATTAGCAAATTCCTTATCTATAACAATAAAGGGTCCTCAATTTAACGTTATTTTTCGACTAGTGCTTTTTCGTGAATGCTAACAGTTAGCTCATGTTTAATTTGACAGATGACTAGTTTAATCCTTCCGCTGAACGAATATGGTTGTGTATACGCTTGAACAACGCTTCGCTAAGTGGGCCTGCGATCGACTTACAGAAGATGCCGATTTTGCAAAAAAAATCTTCAGATGAAGCTCACTGATCTTGGCGGGTATGTAAACAAGCAAAATTGTCGCATTTAGGGCACAGAATACCCGCACGCATACATTGAACAGCCGACGCACTCAAAACGAGTCACTGTTTTGGTGCGGATTTCGGTCCAGAGGCATAATTGGGCCATTTTCAAGAGTGGCCGTTACAGTCAATGTCGATCGTTATCGGGCCATGTTGAACGAATTTTGTTCACAAAAATTGAAGAGGATATTGACAACATTTGGTTTCAACAGGACGGCGCTACGTGCCACAAAGCCGAAACTGTGTAGTTTTGGTTATAGCATTCAAAACAATAAAAAAAGTTTTGGCGGGTCCGATATTATCCGTTTTTTATACCAAATATTTTTTTAACAATACAAGCATATTTTAGCGGTTTTTATAAGGAATTTATAGCTGCCTATTTTAGGGAAAACGTTTTACAAAAAACTTCTTTAAATTGATTTTTCTTTTTAATTTTAGTCTAAGAAATTCAATATTGTAATCTAAGTTGATTGCTATCATTTAGGTAAAATATTTTACATATTATGTACATGTAGCTTTTAGAAGTACAGTACAGTACTTTGTTTTACTGAATACTCTTAAGCATAGCATAAAATTACATATTGTTAGGTTTCTTGGTTCGTGAGTCCTTAGAAAAAATGACGATACAAAGTTCTAGACAGCTTAGTAAAATTGTAAAATTGTCAATACTTCTCCGAAAAATATGTGCTCCTCTCTTCTGTTGCACAAAAAACAATAAAAATAAAATTACAAGTAAATATATAAATTAAGAAAACGAGAAAAACCTGCTGCAAGTGACCTTACACACTCTATAGCCAACTTAGGCTAAGGCTGAGGAATAGGAAATTATTAAAAACAAAAAAAAAAAAAAATCACAATCACCATGAAAACGTATTGCCAACATAATCAGAAACTAAAATCTTAACATTAATACAAATAGCAGGAAATTTCTAACAAACGACTACAATTTTGAAAAAGCAATAACAATTTTCATATGAACAATTCAACATGAATGAATTCTCAAATGGGATTTAACATGCCAGCTACCATATTTAGGCATGACACAATATATTTGCAAAGTATAAAGCAAAATATAACAACAGCAACAATGATTTAGCAAAAACAGCAAAGTTTTTTTAGGAGAGCATGCAGACTTAATGTAAGAAAGGTTAGGAGAAAAAGAGGCTAAAACTTGCTTCGTGTAGGGTTACCGGTTAAAAGGAAATCATAGTTGAAAACTGACTATAGCAATAACCCAGCAAACTATTCTTTATTTATTTTAAAAAATAAAATCTTTTATTTCATAAATTTTATTTTTTATAAAATTGTAATAACAAATATTCTGTCTCTGAATGCAATTAAATCTTCAATAAAATTTTTATAATATTTTCAATAATATTTTTTTAACGAACAAGCAAATGTAAGCCATTATAGCTAATAAAAATTAAGTCTAAAAATGTAAAAATATTAAAATCAAAGACAATTTTTTACCTCAAAATTAAAGAATTTTTGCATAAACGATGAAACCAGCTAAATTAAAAAAAAAACATATGTTAATTAGGGAATATAATTTAGAAATTCTTAAAGCAAACAACATAATGGAAAATTCATTCATTTTTTTCATTATCAACTAGTTTTTTAAATTTCAAACTAATTTGCGTGAATTAGATATTTGAAAATAAAAAATTATTAAAAATTTTAAACAATTTTGTTTTTAGTTTCGTTTTTTCTTCATCTCAACGAATGTTGCTATATAGAAAATTTTGGAGAATTTAGTTTTACAAGATTTTTTTTAATACATCTAATGTTTTCTTAAACAAAATAAATAACTTCCTCTAGTGTGACTGTGTGAGTTATTTCAGAGGCATTTATTATTGTATTCAACTTTCTTTAACAAACAGATAAACATGGCATTAAGTCTCTAATTCCCAAAACATACAAATGAGTGATGACCATTGTCTAGGCATAGATGATGCCAAAAGCTACAAACCATAACAAATATTTCAAATTCTAAATCTCAGCAAAATAAATACTCCATCTCAAAACAAAACCCAAAAAAAGAAACCATCAAACGTACAAAATTTTCTCTTCCCTCCTTCCTTCCTTCCTTCATTTCTAACCAGTATTAAAGATAGTTAAGCCCAGAAAATTTAAACGTTGTAGGAACTAAATTGAAGTTGTATCGAACAGACAACAAATAAAAGAAAAATACACTAAATAAAAGAAGAAATAAACATAGAAAGCAAAGCACGTTGCAAAAACGTGCATCATGAAAAATAATAGCAACCAGAAATATAACTTGCATTCATTCTATGGTCAATTCCATCCAAGAATACATACACAAAACAAAAAAAAAAAACAAACCAACACAAGACCAAAAATAAAAACAACTTCAACATGAAACCATGAAAAACGTTTGTGTGACTAAATGAAATGGTTTAAGACAATAAACGAAAGGATGACATACAACAATGATTTAAACTTAACAGTTAAAGTTAGAGATTCAACGAATGAGAAAGAAACCAAAATCATAGTGGGGTCTATTCTTGGATAAAAAATATAAAAACAAATAAAAAAAATAGTTTCATGTTGGACAATTGCTACATTAAAATGTTTCCCATTGGTCATCAATAACGACAAATGTTTGTTAAAGTTCAAAAGATATGTCCAAAGCGAAAGAATAATGAAAAGTATGCAAAAATTGAAGGAAGTTTAATAGGAAGTTAACTTAAATAAACAAACAAAAAATAAAAGAAAACATAACGACACTTAATAAAAGTTCCGATATGAACATTTTTAAAAAACTCACAGTTTGGTAGTTTAAAAGTGCTTTTGTTGGTATTAAAAATGTAAACCAATAGAAGGATTTAGTGTTAATGAAGCGAGAAAAATAAGTATAAAAGTAATAGCTTTATACAACTACTTTTGGTTATCGGCATAGATGGCGATTTTTATTTAGTCCGAAAAATATATTTTATATGATATCAAAATCCATCTGTAATTTTTGGCTTCGGAAATCTCTTCAAGTATCTTTTTCAAATACCAGAGACTTTCCGCCTGATGTATGCTAAATATCCAGCGAGTACAAATTGCAGCTTAAGAAAAAAGTGTCCATTAAACGGAAACAATGGAGAAATCAGCATGCTAACATATGTCCTACTTATATCTCTACAGAAATAGAGCATCGGAACTTTTGGAAAAAAAAAATTTTAATATCTAAAGAAACGTGCAAAGCGGCCATGCTTTAGTTCTTAATAATAAATACTTTAGCGTAAAATCATTAAATGTAAACTAAATTGAATTCATAAATTATTCCAAATAATAATTTAAAAAAAAATATGGCATGCAAATTTTTTCCCACTGCAAATAAAAAAATCGGTTGAAGTAACGATAATCTAAAAGTAACCATACTATGGTACTTTTGAGGTACAAAGTGATAACCAAATCATACTAAAAATAAACATGTGGTTTTTGTAAAAATAAATTATAAATTTTTATAAATAATTTGTACTTGCTATAATATAAATTTTCCAATAGTTTTAAAAAATTTTCATCGAAAATTAAATTTGAAAATTAAAATTTCATTTTTTCTGTGTATAAGTTAAGAAAAAATCAATACTAAAGTATTGTTTGAGGCAATAACTCTAATTTATTTACTGCAACAATATTATTATTACAGGGAAAATAATATGATTCAAGTACGTCCATTAAAGTACTTTGCTTCAAGCATGTTCTGAATTTAATCACAAATTAAAAATAACAAAACATCTGTGTCACCTTAAAATTTTCACAGAAACCATTTCCTGTCCATAATTATGTTCACCAATAATTCTATTCATTTTAGTTTTTTAATCTTTTAGCAAAATATCTCGCATAAAAAAATTTAGATAATTGTTTATGTGCTGCAGTTTATTGTGTTCTTTTATTAAATAAAATTCCTTAATCCACAAATTTCATTCACCAACAATTTTTATTATTATTCACCTTAAAGGCATTTTCCCAATATTATTTAAAAAAAAAGTTTTATTTATTATGTAAATAACTGCAATTGTTTACCTAAAAAAGCAAACTATTTTTTTCATTATAAGCAATTGAATTAATGATTTTATTTTAGAAAATTTTGTATAATTTTAGAAAATTTTATTCATTAAATTGTTAATATATTTTTTAACGTTTTTCTGCAAAGTAAAAAAATTTGAGGGTTTTAAATTTTCCCTGGAACAGTTAAAAAATTATATTAAAATAAAAAACTAAAATAACATAAAATTGCTTTTTATTTTTTTTAATAGTATTTTTGAATAGTTTTTTTTTTCTTTACTAAATTCATTACTTTTTTACCTATACAATTTTAAGTTTTCCGGATCATTTAAATATTTGTATGCAAGTGCTTGTAATAGCTTTACGTTCATTAGAAAGATTATCTGACCAGAAAGCAATAACAAACCACAACTCATTTTAATAAAAATTTCATAAAGAACTTAAGATAAGTTTAATTAATGTTTGCTACTTATAGACAAAATCATCTTCTTTTACATTCAAACATCTTGTTCCACTCCTCTGTTAAAATGACATTCAACGCTTCAAAACACAATGGCCATTGTGCCTCAACATGAGTTTCGGGTTAATAATTCATTTGAAAGACAAAATATGTGTAGGTGAAATTTATTTACTCCTTGTTTTAGCTTAAAAAACTAAAGATTTAAACATTCATGGTAGTTGGTCATTCTGGGTTGTGGTTAAAATATAGTGATTACGTAAATTTGAAACATGCAAGTAGGTAAATTTGAGGTTATATGCTGAGAAGCTGTTGGATACAGAAGTAATTTTCTAATGACTTACAATCTAGACGTACATAAATATAGTTATGAAAGTCTTTTGGTCCGTAAATCATAATTATGAAATAACTAAAATGCTTTTAAAGCAAAAGATGTTGTCTAAATGAAAAGAAAAAGATTTTAATAAATATGAGGACAAAGGGTAATTTTTGCAGTTTTGGTTTTTGATGCCAAAGAAACAAAAAGTTATGCCTCAAGAGTGTTTTTGTTATTTTTTCTAATTTACTTTTGAAAGAAAATTTTAAGCAAAAATTAATCTACTATATTAAGTATATTTTTTTAACGAGGCTTTCCGATCAAAAGGCGGGGAAAGTATTTTATTTTTTCCCACTATTTCCACAAAATTAGCAGGTATAGTTTTGGATCTGATGACGAGCTCTGTAATCGTGGTTATTCATTCATTAAAATTAACCATATTTTAATATTTGAATTTAATTCTGTAGCTGTAATCCTGCTCAAAATCATCGCTTTCGTTTCGTAGTTTGAGTCGTAATTGGTTTTGAATGAATATCTCGCTTGGATAAAAGCCATCATTCTGTTTGCAAGATTTTAATTTAAATCAATAAGTACCAAATCATTAAGTACCAAATGCCTGTAATAAACCAAGTAGCATGTCGCACAAGTAACCTTACTTTAACACATTTACATGAGGATTGTGAACTCAAACAATGTGCAATCACACGCTTTAGCTGAAAAAAAAACTGTGATTACAAAATAGAAAGAGCACATGAAATTCTGAATTATCTTCAAAGTACTAACTCCTGCAATTATTCATGTAATATTGTGATAATCGCATTACTAAACCGTTAACTGGAAAATGAACTTTAACACATTTCGTCAGAAAATAATACACCTTCAGCAAACTGTATTGGAATGTATGCATGTTCAGCTGTTGAGAAAATCAAATTTTGTAAGAACGCAGATGTTTGCCGTCTGATCTTGTTTAAACCGCCTAGCAACTCCAAATTGATTAATTTGATTACCGCCCTAAACATTTCATTTTCGGTCTTGATAACCTAACTTAATATTCTCAGTCTGTTTTTAGAAGTTCAATTTTACTCGCCCGAAAATTTATTTAACCTTTAATTAAGAGAAAAATAGTGCATTACATGCGCATACTTTTTATCTTTTCTTCTTGTATTTAAACATTCATGATTAATCATAATTCTTATAGATTATTTTTCCATAGACAAGTTTCTTCAATAAATAGAATTTTTAGATTCCGTATCATTCTATTTGGTGTCGTCAATAAAATAAATAGGCTTTAACATAATTACAAATTTTTAAAATTTGCTCTTTCCTCTTGTTGCTCCCCTGGCTGACTTAAATTCAAACAGAACTTCTTGCATATCTTTGAATTTATTTTCAGGATTTTTTGCAGTCTTATTTTTACGTAATCGCACATTTTCAAAAGAAAATCGTAAAGACTGCGGAAATAGTAATAAGGATTACGGTGACTGATTACGGAAAAATAACCAAGCTAGTTAAGCAACATATGAATATCGAAATAGTCGAATCAAAGCCAAAGTCAGTTGTAATGGCAGTTGGTTTTGTAATTAAGAGGTTGTGCTGTCGCTTTTCAAAAAAATCAAATTTAATTTGATTATTTTATAGAATGTAAGACTTCGTCATTTCAAATTCTCGGTATAAAAAGCAAAGTTTTATGTCTATTTTAGTTTTTTTACAAATATAAAATACCTGATTTATTCAGAAATCAAGTAAAAACCTTACAAATGTTAAGACCTTTAAAAATATTTAATTGTAAAACTAAAAATTCTTGTAATCTACAACATTAAAAAACACAAATTTCAAGTTAAGTATTCACAATTTTGCGAAAATAAGTCATCATTTCCCATTAGTCAATAATAGTTTTTTTCTGAATATTAGAAAATTACCCACAGGTTTTTCTTTAAATACAACAGATTTTACAAAGCAAAATTTTCAATTGTATAAAAAAAAACATAAAATAGTACGATGGTCAATAAAGTTAAAACGTTAAATAACTTTCACCCCTGCTTCGACTTTGACTAAAGGCAGACAAAATTTTAATCAAACGAATAATGACATTAAATATTCATCATTTAATTAAAGAAAAACAAAATAACAGGAAACAAAATTTATACTTTAGATTTTCCTATTTCAATGGTAATTGCTTCTGATTGAAATATGGAAATAAGTTAGTTAAGATGAGCTATTAAATTACTTATTTTAACAGTAAGGACATCTGTTAATGTTGACTTTTTGGTTGAATTGGTTGTTTTATTTGGTAATTTGCTTTGAACAGCCTTTTGAATAAAATTTTCCGATTCCGATTTAGTCATAATCTTTCTTTACTATTGACATATTTAGTTTAAAAGCACCCAGAGTGATCACTCACAATGCATACATGTAACTGTCAACTGCGATAATGTCTATGGAAGAGAAGTGAAAGCGTAGTTAGTTTAACTCAGCCTTTTGAAGATAGTATACAAGCCAAGCTAAATGGAGACCGAATCTGTTTTGGAGGCGTTCAAAACGAATATAACTATGGCCAGTTCTGATACTCTTAGTAGTCCCATCTATAGAAGTACAAATGAAACAACCTTATTTCTTGGTATTCACAAATAGAATAATTGCTTTCTTTAGTCATATCCAAATACATAAAACAAGGTGAGGTCAACATAAGTGTAACGGCTAAAATATAAAGAAAATGTACAATACGACTTATAAAATATGCAAACGTACATAATTATCAATGGGTCTTAGACACTGGAAAGTGTCCCTGTAAGGAATTATACACCATATATTTTACACATCTACCAAACTACCATAAAACATAGCAATTGGCTGGAGCTCTGTGTGTCTCACTAGTAGTCAAAATTTAACCTTATTAGCACTTGCCCTATATGAAAGTTGATAACAGTGTTACATTCCAAAATATTTTAAAAAGATTATGCAACCAACTTTAATTTTGTATGTGTTAGTGCATATCCTGGTTTTTTTTGTGTTTAAATATTGTTCCATCCGCCTGGAGGGAAACATTGCTTTGCTAATGCTATTAAAGCTCCTCACATGAAAAAACAGCTAATATAATATGACAGCGCATGGCAATTTTCAACATTTAATTGTAAAAAGTCTAGCCATCAAATTCTATTCAGAATGTTTTAAGGACTAATATTAATCGGTTTACGTTAGCTGAATTTAGATTTATTGGAAAGAAGAACTCAAAGAATTTTGGAGATTCATTTTTTTAAACTTAAACGAAATTTTAAGAAGTAATCTAATGTATATGTCGTAATCCGTATGCATTTACAAAATGTGCGAAAATTTTCTAGTACATATAGCTTATTTGGAAAAAGAGAAGCAAAAAATAAATAAAATATTTGTTAAACAAATTAAAAAAGTTTTCGAAAAAAGACTACGTTTTGAACAACTTCTAGCAAACAACATGGGATATAACAATTTCAATAAATTAATAAGTTAACAATGTCTGCATTATTTTAGAATTTAAAAATATATTACATTGCTGAAAAAAAATTTCTGATTATAATAAATTCAAGTATAAAATATAATAACATTAATTCCTTTTAATAAGCATTTTGGGTATATTAAGTTATTTTATTGGAAATTAATAACACAGCACTTTCGAGCTTTAAAGTTAAACGATTTATTTACTATCAATGCACACAAAATAAACACGATGGTAACTTTGTTGTCTTTGCTCACTGACACTCAACTTTAGCATCACCTCATAATGTTGTTGTTACTATTATTCAGCTTAGGCACTTGCTTAGCTGTGTGTTTTGTTTGTGTCCGGTGTTAGTTCATTTTTGTTTGTTGTTGTTTATCTTATTTTGTAGAATTTCTTATAAGCGTGCTATTGCTGTCTGGTGTGTTTAAGACATCTGAAAAAACTTGGCAGTTCGTAAAATGAACAGTGGTTCGTTTTTTTAATTTTTTTCAGATAATTATTTTAATCTAAAACAAATCATCTTCATAACATCATTATATTGCTTAGAAAGAATTCTTGATTATGATAAATCGAAGAATAATATTTATATAAATATATATATAATAAGAATAATATTTATATAAATATATATATATATATATATATATATATATATATCAAGCTTAAGAAATATGTCTTTTTTATAATTATGTAATACCCAAAAAAACATGTTCAAATATTTATATATTTCATAGCTAAGAAAACTTTAAGTGATAAATACATTGAATCGTTATAACTTAACTTTATGGGTCAAAATAAGAAGACTTTATACTGATTTTTCTACTGTCGTAAACTTATTTCAGCAGCTACTTAAAGCTTAGTAAAATTGTTAATATATATTTATGTAATTGTTTAACACCTTTTATCAAACTCATTATAATAGTTCATATTGCAAAACAAATCCTTACAAAAAGTGAAAAATGTGGCAAATACTATTAGACACACTATATCATGCAAAATAAAACACAAAAAAAGTAAAAAATAATTAATTTTTGGAAGAAGAAACCATACAGCAGGATGTCAACAAAAAGTATATATGAAGAAGGATGGCAGCCCATTAGTAGACTTTAGCATAAGCAAAAAAATGTGTGACTCTACTGCACAACAGCGTACATGATGCTGATGAAGATCCTGGCATAGGTTTCCTAGCTGTATTTGTGTATATTTATTTTTATTCACACATACTTAAGCTGCTTTCGAATTCAAAACAAAAAAACATTCATTATCTCATTTCACGCATTCGTACAGCGACCTACTTATGCCACACAGTTGTAGATTTTAATACAAAAGCATTTTTACAAGAAATTTTAACATCATCAGGAAAATTGTGATAATGATGACGTTGCCGCCATATTTGAAAATTAAAAATTTCCTTTAAACCACACACACACACTAACACAGGCACACAAAAAATAAACCTTCAACAATGTCGAAAAGATTCAGTGTTGAAAACAGGATAACACACAAAAATATTATTCTTACTTACATGTTGTTAAAAAAAAATATACAAGAGTTTAATTTTCTTTACTTTGGCAATGCCATGCGTTATATAAAAAAGCGTCATACTTAACCTTCTTTGCCATGGTTTTATCGTGCACACATTTATTAAGTAATAAAACTTTGGTGGCATTAATTTTGACATTTTTAATGTCAAATGTGGAATACAATGATATAATTGTGTCAGTGTAGTTGTCATTTAAGGTGAATGAAAAAATTTTGATGCCATTTTTTACCATCAATTGGTAGCAAATAGCTAAAATTATTAAACAACAATCTGTTTGACGTATGTCAAAGAAAATTGTGTTAAGAAATAATTAAGTTAAACGTGTTTTGAACAGCAGGATATGCGCAAACCAAAGTTGTCGCAAACCAAAGTTGTAGAGAAATAATTTTAAGCAAAAGATAAGTGGCCAGCTAGATCGCGTGATTTAACACCACTGGATTATATTTTTGTGGGGCTACGTTAAGGACAGAGTCTATATGGAGCCAATCGAATAGATTTTAGCCTTAAAAGTCAAAATTCGTAATGTAATTAACGAAATAGGACCGCCGTTTTACCAAAAAGTGATTAAAAACTTTGATGAAAGAATCGACATTATTGCAGAACAATAAAAATTTGAATCGTGTTGAACTGAATTTTTTGGTTTAATTTGTATTAGAAAACAAACTTCTTGCTGAGAAACCGCATATTTGGTATCGAGCCTGTCGACTCAAATTGAACGACCAAATTCTTGATAACGGTCGCAGAAAGACGATTGTGTTGCCTAAAAATATCACGAATTTTACGGAATGTAACTTAAACAGAACCACAATTTTTCTAGTGGATTTCAAATATTTTAATCCGATATTCGTGCGAAATTGTATTCATTGTAACAGTTGCCAATGCATCTACTACGAATACGTTAAAAACTAAATGTTAAAACTATGTTGTTAAAAATATAATCAAAGTGCAAGGATACAATTTTTTTGTACAAACTTTCAGCTCTTATGAGTTAAGAAACATTTCTTTCACTTAATTGTATAAAATTGTTAATATTAAACCAAATGTCCCAATCATTCCAATTATTTGCTATTTCGTAGATGTACAGTAGAAGCAAATACTTGGTAACGACAAATAATGCTTATGGAAAAAGGGCTGATTAGAAAACTCATTTTCAAGGTTTCTTAAAAAATAAAGTTAAAAACACTACCAAATTTTTTAGTGTATTTATTACAGGGCTATGCCTATGGAACCATAATATTAAGCTACGAAAATTTTAAAGAATTTGTGTTACTATAAGAGCCATAACAAAAAATATTAGCACTAAGTTAAAAAAAAATAGCTGCAATAACAGAGATTAGCTTTTGAGACTTATTGCTTTTATAGTTAATGGCAGATACTTCAATGTCTTCCAGGGTATCAAAGTTTTGCTATAAAAATCAGTTTAACACTAAATTAGTAAAGGATGTCTACATGGAGATATAATTTTATTTTATAATTTTTTTTACATTCTTTAGAAAAGAGATAGAGAAGGGATGAAACAGGTGGTGAAAGTAGAAGGATAGTCGGAAATTAACTGCCGCGTAAAACAGCACAGCGACATCGCTGAGCAGCCCCACCGACAGTCAATTTTTATTTTTGTAGGGAAAAAAACCAATGTCATCGTTGGGAATCGAACCCACAACCACATACTAACAAGCTAGTACAGTACCTACTAGCCTACAAGGACATCTTATCTTCTAACATTAACATGTTAATATTTGGAATTAACACAGAGTGAGGCCATGTACTCAAAGGTAAAGTAAAATGTTAGGCCGCGTCCTGTTAAAATATTGATTTTTAAAAGGTTTTTGAACTGTAACGGTTATCAAAACATTCCCTCGACAAACGCTTGATATGGAAAAGCGGTATGGTTAAATATGACTTAAATAAAGTTAAAAGCCTTTTATTTCCGTCAACCCTCGTCAAATTTGGTTTGTGAACAAACCGGTTTCGGCTGTCTGCCATCTTCAGTGTTTTTTTCGTGCTAGTTGCGTTCTATTGTCAGCTGTGTTTATATAGTTCGTCTTGTTCGTGTTTCCCTTCGTGTTATTGCGTTCGTCACTTTCTCTCTTTTTTGCCTGTATCTCTCTCTCCTTTTTAGTTTGTCTCTTTTTTTCTAATTTGTTGCTCCCTTTTTCATTCGTCTTTTTTCCTAACTAAATCTTTTTACAATCATGCTTGTTGTCCGTTTGTGTTTATGTGTGAACCTATTGGGTTTGTTTTTCTTTTTTTTTTTATGGGACATAATAATCTGTAATTGTACTTTTATGATGTTCTTTATTGCTTTGGTATTGTGCACCTGCGTAACGTGTTTGTGCTGGTGTAATGTTTGTTTTCCTGTAAAAATGTTTCAATGGTTCAAATATTGTGTCCGAAGCAGTGTTTATTTATTATTCGTCCGTCAAATGTTTCCTGTTTGTATATTTCCATGTTTCCTAATACATTTAGTCTCCTTCCTTTGTGCTGTGTATAAAGCAGTTTAACCGTTGTTCTGATATGTCCTGGTGTACATTTGTTGTTGAATATATGGTTCGCCAAATTCGATTCCGGAGTTAATTTTGGTTTCCGTAGTTTTCTGTTATAGTCCATAATGTATTCCCTAAATCTGCTCTTAATTCACCGTCCTGTTTACTCAATATAGCTATAATGGCATGTACAAGTTAATTTGTACACTCCTTGTCTGTCTAGTATATTTGTCCCGGTTGTCTTATCCCGCAGTATTCCGCCTAGGTTGTTCCCCGTCCTAAATGCGGTACTGATGTTGTGTTCCCCAAAGAATTCTGGCAGTCTGTATTTTGATCCTCTCATATATGTTAATGTAGCCCATTTTCCCCTTCCACCCTCCTGTTCTTTGCTCGTTCTAATTTGTCTCCTGATGTTATCCACGATGCGCTTTTTGTATCCGTTGTTTTCCGCTATTGTTTCCATTTCCTTCATATACATTTGCCGTATTAGTGGGGTTCTCTCGAGTCTTGTTATTAACTGACCGATTGCTGCGTTGTTTTGTTGCTGGGGATGATTTGTGTATTATTGTGTCCGTTGCTGTTGGTTTCCTGTATATTCCATATTCGATTCTGTCCGAGATTATGGTCCCCCTGATCGTTAGGTCCAGATAATTAATCCCCCCCTCCCCTCCTCTCCTCCTCCCATCGCAAATTTTATGTTCCCGTGTCTTCCATTCGTGTCTTCAGGTTAAAAGCAGTACAAATGAACTGGTAGGAACCTTACACTTCTATATTTCAGATATTTACTCTAAAAACAATTTGATGGAATAGCTTAATGGGGATTAAAAATTATCACGACAGCTTGCTGCAGCAAAAATTTCCTACCACCATAAAGAGGTACATTTTACTATGGTTAAAGCTGAAATATATTAAATATGCAAACACATATGAGAAAGATGGAAACCCAGGCCCCTATATAGCAACATACTATACGTTTGACTAAGCAGACGAGACATTATCTTCCTAATAGATAATTAAACACAAAAATCATACTATTATTAAAGCTATTACGGTTAACACTTATTGTCAGTTAAATAATTTTAAGATAATGTTATCTGACCAATTTTGTATGTTTAATCATATCTTTAAGTTTTGGCAACTACTAATGCTATATACATTTCACTAAGTGAAGAATAACACTGAGTTTTATTCACTAAGTGTTTAAAATAGTTTTAAGCTATATAATTTTTATGTTGTATGTTAAGTATATTATTTGTGGGCAATCTCTTTCCTATCGTTAATATTTACTGTTTGCTGCATAGTAAAGTCTATGCTTCATCTTTAACATGACTTTAACAGAAGAATATTTTTGTTTCTACTATGGAATGCTTAGGAAATTTTTTCAAATAATTTAAAAAATAATTACTTTAAGCCTTTGCTACAAAAATTTTTACCTGTTTTAAACATAAAATTCTCTTCAGACACACATGTATGTGCTATAAATGAATCTATTTTAAAATGGTAAATATCCACTCTTCATAAATAACTTACACTTCAAATGAAATTCCTAAATTCCTTAATAAAATTACAATAAAATTTCATTAACTTCTTAATGTTAAGTTATATAAATTTAAGGCCTTTTAAAATTATCCATAAAGTTACCACAAGTAAAAGTCATCAATAATGAAATATAATAAAAATACATAAAATAACTTAAATATAAAATAAAATTCATCAGCAGCATACCGAAAATAATTATTCACCAAATGAATAAAAAATTTATTGATTTTTTTAAGTTTTTATTATTTTTGTTGTTTGTGTATTCTCTGTTGATTTATACATTAATTGAGGCTAAAACAACATCAGTAATAAAAAAGTTATGATGTTGTTTATGTAAAGTCGTTTTTTTAATTATTTTATTGTAATAAATTAATGTGTTAACCAAAGATATATTTGTTATTGCTTATTTATTTTATTTAAATAAAATTTAAAATGGATTTAATATTATCGAAAAAATAGGATATTTAAAAGTAAAAAACACATGTTCAAAATGAATTATTTAAAACAATAATAAAAACTATTTGAAATTTGTGAAACTTCTAACAAAATTTAATTAGTATAAAACCTATAAAATGGCACTTTTTAAATATTAATTTATTTGGTACTCTTTGAATTTACCAAAAAAAAAAATCCAATAAATTATATATAAAGTTATTATTATTTATTTATTATTCTTATGATTAAAAATTATAAATTAATTTTCCTTGAGGGAATGCAAACTAGGGCCTTTAGCTCAATATTTACATATGTGTGATTTGTGTTTAATACTTATTTATGACTTGGTATTAGCAATATTTGACCATTTATATAATAATAATAATAATATAGGTTTATAATTTTTCCCTATACAGTTCCGCTTTCTTAAGAAATTTAATTGAATGTGATATGGTGGATTGAGTGGAATTTGATAAAAGTTTTATTGGGTTGGAATTTTGTAGGATTTTTGGGCATTGGAACATGAAATTGTGGGTTTGGTTGGAAGGCACAGGTTACAGTTAAAGAAATGTAAATTTTTTGTGACCTAAACGCAGTCTCGCCAGTTTTAAATGATCTAATCAACTTACATATATTGTTATTTCCCTAGTTATAAGTAGAAAATTATAATACTCTTACGTTTATTACTTTTAGTAATAAACGTTTTGTTATCTTGAGTTCTGTTGTTGCAAAATAATAACCCAGTACTTTAGAGTTTTCAAGTAAATTAAACGATTTATTTTGTTTCAATACACTCAAAATAAAAACGATTGTAACTTAGTTATCTTTACTGACTGATAATTTAACTTGCCCAGCAAGTGTTAGTGCCTGCTTGGTGTGTGTTTTGTTTTTTTGTTCTGTGTTAGTTGTTTTTGGTTTGTATTATTTATCTTATTTCATTGAATTTCTTATAAGCATGTTGTTGTTAATTTGTGTGTATTAGATTTTTTTTACAAAACTATGCAATTTGTAAAACCACCTACTATGGTTTCCTTTATTTTTTACTGATAACTATTTTCTTTTAAAACTTAAAAAATCATCTTCCTAACAATCTTTTAATAAAAATAGTAATTATGAATTACACGAAATTTTACTACATAAGAAATATAAAATTTTTATTTGGAATTTTTCATCAATTTTTCACCTTTTCTTGAAATATTTTAATAATTAAGATTTAAAAAAAATTTTTTCTAATCTAACAATCTAAAAAACAACATAGTTCTTTACATTAGTTATTGTTACCATAACTACTAAACATACAATTGATATTCTACTATCATATCACTTCAGCTACTAATATGTGAACGGAAATTTTTTAGAGTTCTCCATCCCCGAAATATTGTTACAGCATAAAACCGCTATCGTTAAAAAATACATAAAGTATTTATTACAACTTGTCACTATAATACACCTACAGAGCACTAGAGGCGCTATTAGACCATTCTAAAAATAAAGATCCCATAAAATTGTATTGTTGAGAAAACCATAGCTTTTTATCAGTCCTTCTCAACACAATTACCTTGAGTTCACGCTTTCAACTAGGGATGTGCTGTCTAAGCACAACTTTTTCTATATCATACAAAATAGACACGAAATAGTTTCATTGTTGGTGTAATTGGAAGTTGCTTTATTATATACCAAGTCTAACAGTTTTCACGAAACTAATTTAATTAGTGATTTGATAGTGATTTTATCATTATCAGCTGTATGTTAAAAATATCTAAATCTACAAGTTTTTAACTTCTTATTTATGCACTTGAAATAGCAGAAATAACTCAGAGTTGTAAAGAAAAATTGTGGTAAAATAATTGTTTTGAAGCAGTTTGCCAAAGCTGTAAGGTATTGTTTGGAATATTGTGAATATTTTGCATAACAAACTAAATTTCTTAAGCGAGTTTTAAAAGTTTTTTTTCATTTATTTTCCCTAGGTATTAAATTTAATAATAATTAATTTTAAGTTTTCATAAAATTACTTTGTACTTTAAGGACTTCTTTTTTATCTTGGGTGCAACAAAAAAAAAAAAAAAAAGAAAAACATTCGTAATTAAATGTATTTAAACTAAACAAGAAGAGAAATACTGTCACAGTATAAAATTTATGACCTTTAAATAAAGAATAAAAAGTTAATAATTTATGTTAAGCTCTGTTGGTCATTGTTTATTTACTGACGAGATTTCGTTTTGTGACTGTTTTCATTATTTCAGGGGGCGTTATTTATATGTATATATATATTTTTTAAGTGACTCAAAAATTTTAACATACATTAAATATGGATGAAAAAAAAAGAAAACTTAAATAGAAGGTGGATATAATTATTCAGAATGTTTTTTTTAATTTCTTCATCTTCAAATTTCTTCATGTTGTTTTTTTTGTTATAAAAATAATTTTGTTCTGTTGTTATTATAAACGCGAATTTAAAAGTTTAGTTGTAGTGAATGGTACGTAAGGAACGTAACGGTAAGGAATTCAAAATGTTGGTATAGTTCTCAAAATGTAAGAGCTAAATACACTAAACAACTATAGCTATGCTGTTTTTGCGATTACATATCCACAAGTCGGTCTAATTCTAATGGATCTATATCGAGATAAATAAGCGAAAATTGTAAATGCTTGCACTGCGGCCGCCAATGATTTTTTGATGATCTTTTTAAAATTCTAAATTTAAACGAAACTTCTGCTAAGCAGATAATTAACACAACTGCAATACGAATGTCATAAACGCACGAAAAGCTTTTTTATTAGAGAAGAAGTCACTGGGGCACAATTAAAGTATCCTAAGTATCAAGAGAAATTAAGTTGTGAAGACAGAACTCTTGGCTAAATATATATTTATTATATAAAATTTTTTTAATATAAAATAACTAAATTAATTAATATATTTGTTTTATATTTCAGTTTTAACAATATTGTTTTCAAAAGCTTGTTCTTTTTTTTCATTTTATAACAATTAAAGTTAAAACAATCTAGAGAAAAAATCTTCTGTATCTTTTAACTTATAATTCTCAGAAAATTTAAGTATAACACTTTCTAACTACAAAATTATTTTAATACACCGTGAAAATTACGGAATTCGAACATAATTAGAAAACAAAAATCTTACTTTAGCCATCACACTAAAATTTTAAAGGGAAGTTTGCACAGAGTTTTAACTATTTCAAAACTACAGGTTTCATATTTTAAAAAGCCAACCCAAAAACCACTTTTAAAAATGTGTTAGTGTTGCTAACAAAAAAGTAAATTAAAATTTAATTTAAAATTTTACTGAATACCATAAATGGTTGAAATGAGTTCGCACTCCTCAAGGTATTTTCTAAATAGGGAGTTTGGACTAGGTAGTTTTGGTAAATTGAATTTGATTATTTTATATATCTTCCTGTGTAGTGTTGCAATTAGTTCTACTTTGAATTTCAAGTGAAATTTTATTAAGTGTTATCACTTAAAGCTCTAGGAAAATGTTAACAGCAAATTAAAAAAATATAATTATTCACGATGACAATGCTAAAAAATAGCAAAATAATATTCCCAAAATCCCAAACATACATAATAGAAATACAACAAAGAAAAAGTCGCAAAAACGAAATAAATAAATAAGCCCTTATAAACACGAATAAAGTATATTTTGCAAAAGGAAAAAAAGTTTTATATAAAATGGTCCATTATAAGAACAATCAAAACAAACCTAAAATCAACAACATCACGAACACAAAAAAAAAGAAACGTCACACTCAATATCATGAACAACAATAAAAAAGGTAAAATCCAAGAAATAAAGTATAATCAAACAAAAAAAAAAACAATTTTAATATCGACACATTTTAATGGAAGATATCTTTAAGTGTAACTAATGTTAAGCAATTTGGCACAAAAGCTCTAGAGACTTAACAAAATGTTTTACTAGACTGTAAAACAACAACAGCAACTACTACTTTACTTGGCTAGTAATCGTTGTCATGTATAATGACAAATACAAACTTGGCTCAAAACATTCAGCCAGCCAGCCAACAAGCAAGAAAACTAACCAACCAACAACACAACCGAAAACTGACAATCACAACAAAAAGAAACACCAAAAATTGTTTAAGAAAACATACAAATATAAAAGGACAAAATCGTTAATGTAAACAATATATGAATACAACAAACACAAGAATACGAAACATTAAATTCAGTAACAGCAACCATTATCAGGGCACAAAAAGACAAAAAAAAAACAATTTAACAAAAGAAGAACAAATGACACAAAAACAATCAAAGTTATTTATTGGTATCGAACAAAACTGCACAACAACAGCAAGAACAAGGGAGCTCGAAAAATATCTGCATTCAATTTGCTTATCAACAATGTGAAGAACAAAAAAAAGTTTTATAGAACTTTTAACACAAGGATCCTTAAAGCTTTTTTGTTCAGTTTTTTATTACGTATCTCTTTTTTCAGTTTGACAAGGAATAATTTCTTCTGTTAATTGTTAAAACTTTACAGCCTAGTTAGAAAATATTTCTAATGCGATTATAACTCTAAGCTGGAAGGAAAGTAGAGCTCTTAAAAACGTCCAAGGTTTTTGGGAAAAGCTAAATTTTTTTTAAGAGTGCTGTAGCCCACCCCAGACAAACTTATTTATGACAATTAATGTTGTTCTATTATAAAAAAAGCGTAAAGGAAACAATTGTCTTTTCACACTTCTATTTACCTAGCAATCTAAAGTTGCTAAAGTTGGCTAGGACAAAGTCCGTTTGCTTCAGCACTTACGTATTACTTTACTTTAAGGAGCAAATAAATCGGTAAATTTATATAAAATGTATTTTCTTAAAACGTTCTTCTCATTATTTAGTCTTCTAACTCACTAAAGAGACCAAGCAAAACTATAGTAAACGTTTCATTTTCTTTACTTTTGTACCCTGATATTTTTGAGATAAATAAAGTAAGGACGCTAAAAAAGCTTAAGAGTGCTGTTACCCACTCAAGACACACTTATTTATGACAAGCGTAAACGAGATAACTGGCTTTTCAAACTTTTATTTAACTCAATATAATACTAGCCATCTAAACGTTCAATTTGCTTTGTTTAGTTTAGTTTTAAGGCAAAAAAGTAAAGTTAATAAAAAAGTAAAAGCAGTTTAAAGTTCTGCCAAAAAATTAAATATTTCGATTAAGATTATCTGCAGTTATATTTAAAACTTAAACTTGACTAAAACCTATGAAACTCTCCTAATTTTAAAATTTGTTTGCCGTCTACAGCTCTATTAAATGACACCTTTTAATGTCTGCTTTAAGTTTATTATTGTTTATATTGTATATAAGTATATAGGAGCAAACGAACGAGAACAAGCGTATCGTCACAAGAAATCAATGACAAAATGTCATTAGTATTAACAACTTTGCTAAGAACACATTTAAAATAAAGTATCAACATCAAAACAAAGTAATTTTTCTTTGTTGTATGTATTAAAGTGTGCTAAAAGTAAAAAAGACAATGCTAAGCAAATGGGCTTAAGGTTTCCAATACCTTAAAAGGAAAGACACATAAAAACACACGCATCCTTACTTGTATGAATTATTACAAATACACACACACACATATTATTATTGTATTATTGTATGTTTGTTGGAGGGAAGCTAAAATTAAATTTTTAAGCACAAGCGACATTTGCCAAGTCCCAACCAAATGAGCTGAGAGTTAAAAGCTTTATATGTTAATGGCTCCAGTGATAAGTATGGTGACGATGACGAAGATAATAATAACAACGGCACACCAATAATAATGATGATGGCATACAAATACAAAATAACTTTTCTTCTATGTGATAGCATGAATATGGGTGATTTGTGTGTGTGTACATTATTTCATAAGTATGTGTGGCTTCCATCCAGCATACTCAATTAAAACCAATAAAGCACTTTAATTTGCTGTTTTAATCATTGTTTTTATTTATTTTTTCTTTTTTTATTTCTTCTTTTATTATTAAAGTCTTCAGTCACTTGTGAGTAAATGAGATTAATTTTTTATTTATTTTAGCTTGATATATGTCTTTTCTGTTATTAAAGTTGTTAAAGGTAAATCATTATTTTACAGCAAAATAAGTCTAAAAACACTACTCGTTGGTTGAACGTTGCTAAGGGCATGACTAAGTAAAATTTCTTGTTAAATTTCTTTTTATTAAGATTTTTGCAAACTTAATATTATCTTTTGTCTGATGAGGCTTTATAAGTTATAGTCACATTTAAATGATTTATGTTTTTTTTTTTTTACTTGTAACAATAAACTAAAATTTAAAACAACAGTTCAGCATTTAATTTAAATAGTTGAAGTAAGAAAATAATTAAATTTTAAAAGAGAAGAAAATATTTTTTAGTTTAATGGCTCGTAAATGTTCGTCATGAAAAGAAGCTATTTCCATACCCAGCGAAGTATGTTTTCGTTCAATAAAAGGCTGTTATCTGCACGAATAGAGCCTTTCTGCTAGTATTTTTTTTATGAATTAAATTAGTTCTATGTATAATATTTTATACGGACTGGCTTTTCAGTGATTTTCAGCAGAAAAGCAATGAGGCTAATTATGTTGTAGCAGATTACGAAAACAGCAGAAAAGGACCAGCCTACGAAGTTCTCCTTTTGTTACAAATTTTTTTTTTATACAATTATTTATTTATTGAATATTCATTTATATGAACTGACAATAAGTATACAAATCTTAATACTAAAAATTTATTTGAAGCTAGCCAATGCAAGACAACAAAGAAACGTTGCAACGGGTGTTAAATCTGCAAGGTCATCTGTCTTATGCTCGGATGATAGCAAGGGTATCGCTCCTTTTCAACCGAGCATGGCCGCCAAAATTAAGGATGTTACGTACGAGTGAGTTAGGGTGCGTTCCCAGTATGTCGATATACTTAATCGCGAACCTCGCGAACTCTGCTTTTACCAAGGGCACTCCTAGGTCTTCGTGGATACGGGAGTTTTTAATATATCATGGAGCTGCTGTAATCATACTGAGAATTTTGTTCTGTTGCTTTTGAATTTTCAATATATTTGATGCTGAGGTTGTACTTCATAATTGAATTCCATAACACCAGATGAGTTTTAAAATCGCCTCGCACAACAAAAGTTTGTAATCCAATTTCAGGGTAGAGTTTCTACCGATAAGCCAATTCAGTTGCACTGCTTTTAGTTTCATCTGAATCAGTTTTGCATCAATATGAGACTTTCACGTAAGCCGGCGATCAAGGTAAATGCCAAGGTACATGACTTCATTGTGCTGCGGGATTACTTGATTGTTGATCTTGACTGGCAAGCATGTTTTCCTGCGCAATGTAAGTGTCACATGAACACATTTCTGTTCATTTACCTTGATTATCCAGAGTTTTAGCCATTTCTCTAAATTTATAATATGTTTCTGCAAATTTCGTGAGACTAGTCGATGATCCTCTTGAACACTAAGAAATGCAGTATCATCTGCAAAAGTTGAAGTGTGGAGTTGGGATCCTATTAGCATGTCAGACGCATAAATTAAATACAAGGTAGGACCCGGTATACTGCCTTGCGGTACCACTGCTTTAATAGGCTGAGGGAGGCTTATGAAGTCTCCTTCTTTAATGATAAATTGGCGACCACATAAGTAACTTTCTAAAAGCTTGTGGGTGTTAGTAGGCAAGTTTAGCTATATTTTGTAAAGTAAGCCGTCGTGTCACACTTTGTCAAAAGCTTGAGAAATGTCAATGCAGAGAGCTGAACAATATTTTTTGTCTTCAAAAAATTTTCTTATGACATTCACTAATATGTGTGTTTATTCAATGGTGCTGTGCTTAGCCTTAAAACCGAATTGATGGTGAGGGATACGTCCTAAAGCATTTAGAACGGAAGTCAACTTTATCATGAGTAATTTTTCGAATAATTTGGAAATCATCGGCAGTAAACTTATTGGCCTATAGCACTCTACTTTAGTGAAATCCTTCCCGGGTTTAGGTATCATTGTAATCATTGGCAACTTCCATTCTGCAGGAAAATACTCCAGGCGTAAAATAGCGTTCAAAATAAAAAGCATAATCCTTCTAGCTACTCTAGGTAACTGTACAAGCATTCTATTACTAATTTTATCAATACCCTGAGCTTTTGTGAGTTTTAGGTTACAAATAGTATTTTCGATATCTCGAAAGGTAAAATTTGGAGGCACAGGGGATCTACTGACAAATGGCGGCAATTTAGCTGCCTTTTCAGATGTGTTCAAAGCAAAAACATCTCTTAAATGGGTAATAAATAAGTTCCCCTTTTCGGAATCGCTTACTTTGTTAAAAATAAAATAATTATCAGTTTCTTTTATTTTAAAAAAATTTTTCATGGTTTAATGTAAACAAATCGTAGCAAGATATGGCTAAGAAACGGCATGTCTACATGCCAAATCTACGAACAGATGTCATCTTGGTAATCTTGGTTTATATTATTCAGTTCTTATTATATTTGAGAGAATATTTTACGCTTATGGGCTCCTTTTCGCCGCTTCTAAAATGTTGAATGTTGCTGTGAAAGTATCCTCACATATTTTATATATAATTAAAATGCAAGATTTGGGTCTACTGAGAAAAAGAATAGTTTGACAGTTCATAATTTAATTTTAGTTATTTGGAGTAATAGTTGGAATGGAGTAATCTACATTAATCCGCAGTTGCTGATGTTTCGAGCAAAATCAACCTAAGCTATTAAACAGATTATCACTTTGACCGACCGTAGAACTAACAAATTTTTATCGAACAGAAAATACATCCACAACGTATTACTATTTGGTGTGGATTTTTTACTGAAGGCAACACTGGATCTTACTTGCTTGATATTGCGACATGATAACAAAGTCTTTTACCCAAATCCATGAGGTCCATATGTGATTTTAAATAATTTAACTGCTGCATGACCTATTTCTATGTTGTGTACTTTCTCACTTGAGAGATTTGTACATTACAGAATGAGACTAAACACTAAATTAAATAAGTTAAGCCGTAATTGTGCAGTAAGGTCAAAAATAGTTTCGCCAAAAGAGCACGAATGAATCAGCAAAGCTGTGATGATGTCTGCCCAGCTTTACTTTAAGAAATCTTTATACATAACTAAAGAAACTAAAAGGAACAAACAAAACCAACATTTTGACATATTTTGGTACAAAACTGATCATTTCATATAAAAAATCATTCTGAGAGATTAAGCACATGATTACTTTGACCGTCTGATTAACCACCGAAATTTGTATATTTGAGGTTTGCAGAACTAGCATGTGATTATCAAGCACTAAAAAGATCCACAATGTGTCACACTTTGGTGTAGATTTTGGACTTAAGGCATCATTGGGTCATACTTGCCTGATATTGCGACATGATAACACAGTTTTTTTTTACCCAAATTCATGGTATTAAACAATTTAATTACTGCATAAGACATTTCGTAATGATGTCTGCCCAGCGTTGCTTACGTAATTTAAAAAAAATATTCAAACATATTTAAAAGAGAAAAACAACCAAAAAAACTTAAATCTTTAAATTTTTTGGTACAAAACTAATTTGGAGTAAAAAGACCAACTAGAAACTAAGTTAAGTAATTATAACCCCATTTAACTTAATGGGCAGCACATAAATAAATAAATATTTCAAAACTGAATAGTCAGCAAAAATAGCAATAAATGATGATTTAAAAAGTAAATAAAACTTTCCATCCAGGATTTAAATATTATGCATGTTTAATATTTTAATTTAAAAAAACACACATTTTTTCTGTTTGAAAATTACTTTAATAATTGTTATATGTCACCTGAGCATATAGTCGTGTGTAAATAATTGAACATGAATTTACATGTATTAAATAAGTCATATTTTTTTCCTTAACTTTCTTTGCTAGATTGGATTGAAAAAAAAATTATTCGAATAATAAAACAAGAACACACATAAACACGCATATATAGATATGCTTAAATTTTAATAATTTAATTGTTTTAATTGTTTTCTTCAAATTATTTATTTACGGCTGTATGCATAAAAACTTAAAGTAGGTTTAACTGCCGTTGTTAAGCACAATTTCCTAAAGTTGTATTCATAAAACACTTTTACCTTAAAATACCTTTGTTAACTTTAAAGTAGGAAAAACCTACGTTAAACCTACAATAAATTGACAGTTCAATTTTATTATTGAAAGTTCAAAAACCAAACAAATTGTTTACAATAAACTGAGCCGTTTTTTTTAAAGTGGCATAAGTTACTTTGTTATAGTCACCTTTTTATTTTAAATTAGTTTATAAAACATATTAATTTTTAGCCATTTCAACTAGTCTGTATTTAGTTTTCTTTCTGAAACGGATTTTTCTAATGATTTTGTTGAAACAAAATCTTTTTTCTCCATGTTGTGTACTGTGAAGGATATTTTCGACAGGGGGCTATTACTACTATTACTATTTTGTCCTTTGCATAAGTCACAATGTGCAGTAATATGCTTTTGAGTTGTGACATTCTTAGATATTTTATACAACACGAAACAACCTCCTAAGAATAAAAAAATAAAATAATGGTAATTATGTGTAGTATATTAGATATCAGTATAATATTGTTCCGTAAACCGCACTATTCTTTCGAACTAATAAAAATAAGTCAAATAATCACAACAATACTTCACACGCACTTATTACATGTTTCCATTTCTTTCACACCAAGCTCCGTAATTAATTTCCTAAGTACAACGACTAACGCCACTTTCAAAATAATCATTTTTGTTGCACCGTTAATTATCAACACTCCTCTCAAGCAAATCTCAATACTTCTTAACTCTTAACAAATCTCAATACTTCTTAATTTCAAATTTATTAAAAATAAAAAAAACTGTTCAGTTGTGACTTATGCCACTTTTAATGTAAACGGCTCAATTGACAATTATACTTTGTTATTCCAAAAATGTTAAAAAATATTTATTTAAACAAATTGTAGTATACAAATAATAATAAAAACGAAAACATAACATGCCATTCAATATAAAACATTTTTACATCTTTATTTTATATTTTACAAAAATATAATTATAATTAATTATTTTAAACAAAAGTTTTATTGATGTACATATAATCAAAACAAGCTCGTTATCCGAATAATTATTTTTTTAATATGAACAAATTCTTTGTAAGTTCTTCGTAAGCCTTGCAAATTAACCTTTTTTGGGTGCTTTGCTTTTTATTAAAAAGATTAATATAAAAAAAAACAAAAATATGTTGATTTTGCTGAAAAAAGTGAAAAACAATAAAAAACATTTTTTATGGATCTGACTACCCGGATAAATAATATTTATTTTTATACATCGTTAACTACAACGTGACAACTGAAAATAGTGGCATTGCCAGAATCAAAATACTAATTTTACTAAAGCATACATTAGCAAAAGTACTGTTTATGAATACCATTTTTTAACAAGCGTCTGTTAGCCTTAAAGCGTTTGTTAACTAACGTGTACTTCAAAGCTCAAATAAGCGTTTTTTATGCATACAGCCGTTAGTCTTTAAAATAAATGTAGGCAGTGTTAGACAAACAAAAATAATTCACATGATAGTTGCAATTATAGGTTTTTTGATATTTGGCCAAGTGGACAAGATTTTTCCTTTTCAGTCTAATGAAAACATGATCGTTTACTACGTTGGGCGGTAAGGGAGTTAAATGTGCTTCAAGTTTTTTAGATATCAGGTGGTTTCAATTAATTACTGGCCATGAGACAGCAGGGATTATTTGAAGAATTTTATTTGATTTTATTTTCATTCTTCCATCGTAGTATATTCATGAACTCTCTAGCATAATAATATATTCGTAAATTGAGATTGTGGAGTTATAGGAGTTTATCTTTAATAACCGGTTTCTGCATAAATAAACTAACTATTAGGTTTCAATAACCCTATTAACCCTTTTGTTCGTCTTTTATAAACTTTGGAACCATGAACTTTACAGAAAAATTGTAGCGTAACTCCTCTAACAATAAGAAAAAATAATAAAATAAATATAAAGTTAAAAATAAAGTGACGTGACTCTCATTTCTCTCTCTCTCTCTCTCTCTCTCTCTCTCTTTAAGCTGTTAGGGTAGAATGTATTAGAAATTTTCAGATTATATAGTATTATATTCGTTTTAAGACATCACAGTGACTTGAACTTGTACTTGAAAACTGTATATGTCTCTACCTCGCTATTTAAACGTTAAGTAGTTTCACAAAATTCGCTAGTAATTTACTACCTGGTTATATTATCAATAACATGTATTACTTGCAGCTAAAGCAGAAATATTTTATAGTATAACTAAGTCACATTTAAGACTTGGATTAACAATTGCTCTACCGACACCAAGGGGATTTGCGTACGTTTGAACGCCCAGCATTCTTGAGTACATCTTCTAGTTTAGAGTATTTTCTATCCACCAGATCAGTATCAAATGCCATATGATTTTACTTCTATGAGAGTATAAAAAATGTTTATTATTTGGGCGCATAATAATTATCTAACATTAGCTACAATAGCAAAACATTCTCAAGTACACAGTTAAGTGCTCTTTTCAATTATTTTGTCCTTATAAAATTTTATTTCCTTGTACTCTCTCTCATCTAGCTGTAGCTGTTAAAATTATTTTATTAAAAAATATTTATATTTTATTTAAGCACCCACGTACTTACAAAAAAAAAGATTATAACTGTGTGAGAACTTGGTTCGGATACATTCTTTCCTTGGCTTAAGTTTTAGTTTTCTACTATTGTTAATGCAGCCACTCTTACGTATGTATAGATGGGATGTATGTATAAAAAAGTTTTTACGTATAAATGTATGTGTCTATTAGTTCAAGAGGATATTGTTAATTAAATTTATATTTTAAACATTTCAAGGCAACGTGCTGTACGAAAACTTTGTGCAAAAACTAAAACAAAAATACGACAACTAAAAACGAAAAACAAAAATAAAACTTGGAGAAAAACTACAACGTAAAGTGTAATACATTATGCTGCGTTAGAGTTCAGCTAATTTGTATTATTTTTTGTTTTTTTACTTAAGAATATGTTTTTTGTTTTTTGTTAGCTATTACATAAATGGATAATAAAACGAGCACACACACACACATAAACACACTTTCATTTCAAAAAACTGTGCAAATTTTTTTAAAGCAGTATAATTGTTGTGGTAAAACAATTTAAAAACAACAGTATAATGTGGGTCAAAAAAAAAAATAATAATAAATCGAAAAGAAATGCATACTTGTACAAAATACAGGATGAAAAAGGCAACTAGAACAAAAAACCTTTAATTTTAAGTTAAATATTTAATACATTTTAGCAAACTAATTACAAACAGCCACTCTAAATTAGTAGAATGAAAAATTAAAACTCGTTTAAAGAGCAATGTTTAAATAAATACAGAAATAAACCGATTTACAAACAATCAACGAAATTTAAGGTTTTACAATAATTTTTATTTATCGGGTTTTTTAACAGGGAGTTTGTTTTTCAATTGTAGCAACTCCAACATCATGATAGTTTTGACATTCATTTCTTTAACATATTCGTAGATGGATGTATTGGCAATTGTTACAAAGTATTCAATTTCATATGACAATCGCATTAAAATAATTAAAACCCACCATGAACAGGTGGTTCTGTTAAAGTTACATTTCGTAAAATTCGTCCTTCTGTGACCGCTATTAAGAATTTGGTCCCTAAATTTGAGTCGACAGGCTCGATACAAATTGTGAGAACACCAATGTGTGTTCGTCCGGGTCGTTTAACTGAAAACATCGTGTTGAAACATATCCAATTTCGTCAATTCCTTTACGTTCTCAACAATTGGGGTTACCCACAACCACCACATAGTGAATTTTGCGTAGGGATTTGATTTGAGGCCTTATGAGGTTCAACTGGTGCAGGAATTGAAGCCGACCGACTATTAAAATTACCCTAGATTCGCTAAATTAATTCAGGAAAAACCGAAAGGTTTGTCTAAAAAATCATTTTTGCGAGGCAAGCCCATTTTCACTTGCCAGAATATGTCAGCAAGCAAAATTGTCGCATTTGGGCTTCTAAAAATCCTACAACGATTATTGAGAAGCCCTTGCATGCTCAACGTGTCACTATATGGTGCGCTATGTGGTCTGGAGACGTTATTGAGCCATTTTTTTTTTCTCAAAAATTAGGCTATCACGAGATGCTAAAAACTAAATTTTAGCCTATTATTGACGACTAATGTGGGGTTTCAACAGGATGGTGCTACATGCCACACAGTCAATGAAATGATCAATTTACTGCAAACCAAATTTACCGATCGCCAAATTTTACGATATTCAGCAGTTAAGCCAGATCATGTGATTTAACACCACTGGAATATGTTTTTGTGGAGCTATGTTAACGACTGCGTCTATAGGGAGCCAATCGAATTGATATCAAAAATAAAATTCAAAATCCATGATTTGATTAATGAAATAGAACTGCCGTTTTGCCAAAAAGTGATTAAAAACTTCGATGAGAGAATCGACATCTGTCAGTGTGGTCGCGGTGGACATTTGACAAATATCATTTTTCATTTATATAAAATTCAATAAAAATTTGATTTATTTTAATCTAAATTTTTCGTTTTAGAAAGCAAACATTTTGTTGAAAAACTCTTTGCAATATTAAAAAGAAATGGCTAAGAAAAAAAAAACTAGAAATTTTTGGTTAAAAAATTTATTTGTGTAATCACACCAAAATATGCTTTAAAGGATTCATTGTCACATCTCATTACCTTCACAGTTATGCTTAACATATCGTTTCATTCTGCAGGAATAAAAGCATCTAAATTGCATTTTTTATCATGGGATCTCATAAATAAAAAAATGTTTATGCGACAAGAATAAATAATTTTACCTGTATGTATTTCTTTTAATAAACTTTTTTATATTGATTTCTTGTATTGCAAAATAATAACACAATACTCTTGAGTTTTTAAATTAAACGATTTCTTCAATTTAACTACATACACAATAAACACGATGGTAATTGCAGCACTGTAATGAATTCAATTCATCTGCCCAGCAATTGGTACTTATATTGCACTCTAAATACAAAACGGTCACAACTCAAAATTTTCCAAAACTGGCTTTTTTCCATAAATTAATATAGAGCACACATCTCTAACTACTGCAAAAATTTCTTTCACGTCACTATCTCCTTTAACTAGAAAAAAACAGTTATTTCTATTTTTGTGTTAAGTGTGTTGTTTCTGCACGATGAACTAAACAGTTTTTTGTCTCTCCTAAAAATTTTAGTATTTCGAGTTGTGACCCTTTTGTATATGGGGTGCGATATATCCACCTGAAGCGGTTCTTGAATTTACATTATTATCATTCAGTGCAAGCGCCGGCTTGTATATGGGTTTGTTTTTATTATGTGTTTTAATTTTTGCTTTCTATTATTTAGCTTAAAAGCATGTTGCTGTCTTGTATATGTAAGATTTCTTAGAAAACTACGCAGTTTGTAAAATACACAATAGGTCATTTCGTTTACTTTTTTACTCATAATTATTTTCGTTTAAAACTTAAACGAAACAACTTGGTAACAATATGATATTTTAGATATATTTGAAGATTTTTGATTCTTTTTGAAATAACATTAAATGTTTGACAGAAAACAATATTTGAATTTGATTTAAAATTTATTTTGGTATTTTAAAACTTTGTCCAATATATTCTTTTGAATCTTTTTTTCTAAAACAATAAAGTTTAATTTCTTACTTCTTTATAGCCAAGTTAAAATTTTTTATGCTGCGAATATTAAGCAGAACAAATTTCTTTTAGCATTAATTTTGGTTATATTTTTTTTTTCATTATTTATTCTGACAAAAACGGAATTCAAATTTTTAACCGCTAGCTAAACTGCTAATTAATACATAAAACTATACCATAAACTTAGGAAAATTCTGCAATGAGAAAATTCTTTCGTTTTAATTTAAAACATCACCATTTCAAATTACGCTTTATTGCTTTTAATATTTTGAATTACAAATTTTTTCTAAATAAAAAACAGAAATCTACTTGACCCATATTCAATTCTTGTTTGTTTTAAAACAAAAATGTATTCATATCGTTAAATATTCAACAGAATACCTAAAAACATTCTCTTAATCTTACATTTCATATAAATTGTAGGAAAGAGAACATGAAAAAAGTAAAAAATATTTGCATATTTACAGGAGCCAAAGCATTCGATTTTACAAGAAGAAGTATGGCTTCAAAAGCCAACAACTTTAATCATAAAAATTTAATTTTTTTACTCCTCTTTTCAATATATTTTATGAAACATTTTTAGGTTTCAGTGGCAGGAAAGTTTGCATGCAGAAATAGCAGAGAACCAAAATTAAGTGAAAATAAAAACAAGTATAAGGAAGCTGCATAAATAAAACAACAAAGGAATCGCTAAAGGAAAATAATAACAGGCATAAACAGGAAACGTATAACATAAAACTCACTCACAGGCAAAACGAGCGAATATTAAAAACAAACCACGAAAATATGCTTTAGCATACAGCTTTTAAAGCCACAAAATTAAAATTTAAGTTAGAAGATGACACACCCAAAATATCAAACATATACATTTTTAGCTAAGCAACAAAGTGCTCAGGCTAAAATACAATCATGCTCGCAATACAACCCAACAAACATAGAACAAATGATATATTTTACAATTTTATAATTTAATGTTTGTTGGGAGGTAAAAATTCTTTTACGTCACATATTTTTAAATTGTACTTGTTCACAGAAATATTTAATACAACTTTGTCGCTACTTTCAACTGTTATTGCGAGTTTAAGCTTAAACGGTTGTTACCATTTTAACAAATGAATAAATTTCATTTCCTGTTTACACAAAAATGCTCTTCTTTTACCCCACTTTACCTAATATCTACTTTGCCTTCATGAACCCAAAAAGGATAGAAGAATGGAGCACCAAGTAAGAGGAAATGTAGTCTTTAGGAATGTATTTCTTTCTATATGTCTGGGTTATAGGCAGACAATATTTTTATTTGTTCTTTTTTTTTGTTTTTGTTTCTGCTTTAAGCCAGCTTTAGTATTCTATTGGGAAAATTTAAACTGCCATAATTGCATGACAAATGGTTATATTATGTTAAATTTATATGAAAAAAAGCCGTACGAAAAATATATGAAACAACAGTATATCAGCTATACTTCTAGTTATTTTACATGATTATGCCATGGTATTTATATTCTCTTAACAAAATTTACCCTTTTCATTTTAGTTATGGCAAAAAAAAAAGGGAAAAACAAAGGAAGTTAGTGTAAATAATATTTAATAAAAAACAATTTTAGAAAAAAGTATGGAAAATTCCTTTACCTTCAATAAAAAAATACAAAAAGTGTTGTTTATCCTATAGGGTTAGTTTAATTTCTATGATGAAAAATTGTATAAGTGTGGGTGTGTGTTGCTGTTGCAGTTATGTTAGTAGGTAGATCCTTATAAAAATTTCAACGCTTTCTACTATCTGTTGGGAATGAACACAGGCTACGCATAATTTTCATACTTCAACTGATGGTATTAAAAAACAACGTATAAAGCTGAAAGAAAATTAGGTTTTCAAGATTTGCATACATAAATAACCTTTTCTAAAGGTGCGTAATTTACTTAAAACTAAATTCTTTCTCTTACCTTATATCTTATTTTTCTACATGACCTTTATTGTCAAACTTTCTTTGTACTCTTTCGCAGATGGCAGCACTATTTGTCATTCGTATTCACTCAGTATTAGACCCACCCATTTCGATCACGATCTCACAACAACCCCTGTTTTGGTCGTCTGAATAGAGTCGATTTTAATGCCCGTAATTCTCAATGCAGCATGCTTACGCCTACATGTTCGGAAATAATGTTAGATTTGCTATTATGGGTGATATAAGTATTAAGCAATCGTTAGCTCTTAATGTTTTTAGCACGAAAATCCAGTGTGATGTTCGATAGAAAAAGCATATTTTCTAAAAAGCTTTCAAGTGCCTCGGTTTTCTAAAACGGTTTAAAAGATACTTTATTCCATTCGATTTTCGTACTATTTATATCACATATGTCCGTCAAAAAAATGGAATACAAAACTCTTGTATGGACCGGTGACCCAAACTCTAAATTGGATTAGCTTGATGGCCTACAAGACAGGACCAAGAGGCTCGTTGGGGTACTAGGGAATTAACGCCAATGATTCTTTAGAGCATCGACGAATTATGGGTTGTATTGTATTGTTTTATCGTTACTACAATGGTGAGTGCTCTAATGAAATTAGGGAACTTGTTCCCGTCAGCCGGACGTTTTTACAATATTTTCATTGAGGGCCTGTTCATTTGCGGTTGATTATCCGCCGAATCGCACTAAACATTACAGCAAAAATATCTTCTTTAGTAGAACAACATGTGGAATAATCTCCCTCTAAATTTCTTTTCTAACACTTTCAAAGTAGGAAAGTTCAAGTCGAACACCCACAAACACTAATCCCTCTTGCCTCCTCCCCATAACCTAATTTCCAACGTCTGACAAAATGCACTGTATGAGGGTCTTCCTTTGAGTGCTGGTCCGAAGATTTTGTAAAGTTTTTTATGGGTATTCATAGCGGCAGAAACTATGGCCTTCAGACAGGGTGTGCAAATTTTGCAAGGGAGGAAATTGAAGTACTGGTCATTAAAACTTTGCATTTTATAAAGGATGATATTCAGTAGATTTTGTTTTTTTTATTAGAAAACTAGTTAATTCATAATTAATTAAGTAAAAAATGAAAATGGTCAGCCAACTTTTGTTTTTACATAAAAAGAAAGCAATACCAGCATTGAAGTTGCATTCGATCTACAAATGTTATTCACACAACAAAAGGTTAAATAAATTTTACAAAAAGGTTAGATTCATCACACATATCGAAGATGTTGTCCTTGAAAGTGATGTAAGTCCATATGGTATATTATTTGTATATGTGTCATGCTAATGGTATTGTTATAGTTAATACCTAACTAAAATTTAGAACATGTTCATTTTTTTAGATTTTATATAATTATTATAGTTATTTGACCTTTTTAATATGTAATTATTAGTTTTTTGTTATTAAGCACTAGGTCTTTATTTTGTAAAAAATTTTTAAACTTTATTATTTATTTTATTTCAATATTTCGCCAAACCATTGGTTGGCATCGTCAGGATAAACAAAAAAAGTGTATAAACTCAACAATTTGTTCATTTTTTGAGTTTTTATAAATATTTATGATATCATACTTAAGCTGAACTAAATGAAAAATCTATTAATTTTGGTTTATTTTTATAAAAATTTTTATTAAATAAAAAGCTTTAACGTTATTAAAAAACAAACATTTTTATAATGCAATTTCAATAATAGTCAGTCATTTCAATAATTAATGACTGCTAGTTAAATTGTTGCAATAAATTTTAGTGTTTCTAAAAAATGTTTAAAAAATACACCAAAATTATCTCAAAAATAGAACAATTTTTGTACACTTTAACTTTTAAAATGGGTAAAAAAATTGTTATAAATTAAAAGTTTAGGCTAAAAATATGTTTTTCTTATGTAGTCTCCTAAATTATTATTATATTTGTTTACAAACAAGCTAAATTTAGTGAAATTTCTTGAGTTTCACAGGACTATTTGTTTGACCTTTCAGTCTTTATTTAGGCTTTATTAGGCTTTTAAAATTTTATTCAATTTTACTAAAATAACTTAAAATAAAGTTTTGAAAAACGTCTTCAAGTAATCATAACTTTAGAAAACTAGAAATATATGATAAAATAAAAAATTAAAAGCGATTACTAATTCACATTAATATACTTTTAGGACCTATTTATTTATATGTTATTTTTAATTATTTTATTTATATTGAGTCTGTGGATGCAAGATCCCTACAGACATTAAAACTTAAATGTAGTTATTCAAATTAAATAACATTTAACAGCATTAAACGGGCCAGAGTTAGCACAATTTGATCTGAATACTTTAATTAAAATACCTCGTAGGACGAAATGGAACATTAAATGTAATCAAAAAAACTAAACAGACATTTTCTTTCATTAAACCACGGGTGACATCTAACGTTATTCTTCGGCTTTTTAGAGTTAGTAGCTTAATTAAAGCAAGTTTATTAGTGCAGGACGATAAGCCTCGAAGACAAAATAACAAGAATTGCTTTTGCACCGACTCCACGTTTTTATAACATCTTCAGAAGAAAGACATGTATTTTCACTTTGTAGGTTCAATTCCATAAGGTTAATATTACACCAGGAACTAAATACATCTAAATCATTTTGCAGGAGAATATGATTAGCGTGACGTCGCACACTGGGGAATTTTCAATGGAGGTGAGGAAAAAATATATTTGTCAAAAAAATGTAGTTATTTTATCACAAATTTAGTTTTATTTATATAGTAATACACAAATTAATCAAAATAAAGAAAGTTATAAAAATGTAGAATGCTTCCTGCAATGTAAAAATTTTTTTTTTAATTTTTAATTTATTATTGTAAAAACGCCTTAACTTCGTCGCTTATAACACTATGCTTTTTCTGGCTAAATGAAGGCGTCAAACGTGAAATCATGGGTACTGATATTACCATCGTTCTGTGCATAATATCTTCGTTCGTGGCAATTCGACTGCATTTTCTGGAGTGTCTAAGACGATATTTTTATAGTCTTTGTTACGACTTTCCTGAGCCTCTTCGGATAGTAGGCCTACAGGTAAAATTCACTTTTCAATTATATTTTTTTCATGAATCAGAATTTTGTACCACTCTTACAGTGCAACAAACTCTTTTGTCGTCTCCAAACAAAAATCACCAAATTTTTTTGAATCTTCTACCTCGGTGATAGTTATAGCTTCAAGAAATTTCGAAAACCTCTTGATTATGTTGTCATCTAGACCCGTGATTTCGGATATTAAAGCAGTATTAGCAAAGAATCTTCGTAACATATTTCCTGAATTTGTCGTACCAGAGCCTTTTTTAACAGTATCAACCTGTATTCCAATTTTCTCTTTAAGTTCACGCTTTATCAAACATTTTCGGGCTTCTTTTATCGGACGAGTATTTAGAAGCTACATGCAAAAGACACTCCATCAGCTTAGTACGCGCATGAAGTGGTGACATACCAAATTGCAGTGCTTGTTAATATACGGGCATAGCTAGAACTGCTTCGATTTTTTTCATCTTGGATGTTGTGGCTCCACAAATAAAACAAGAAGATGCTTCTGGTGTTTCTGTTACTGATTGTGCTGTCTTGCCGTCAATCATTGTAAAATATAATTCATGTTTTATTTTAAAATTATGATTATTTACTGTTAACTCAAATTCTTTTAGTTGAGATAACTCCTAATTGACTCTTCTCTTTTCTTCTCGTATAACTTGAGGTGTCTCTGTAACGTATGCAAACTGTACTGTTCTACAATACTATGTGGAAGAAGGTTTATTGTTGTTCTATACTAATTTATTTATGTCATCACTTAATGATAATTTAAGTGGTACAGCTGATGTCATATATAAATGAGAGTTAGAAATTTGATCATCTGAAAACCTCTGTTGGTATTCGCTTTGACTAGATGCCCCATCACATCCCGATTTATAGAACATTATTAGATTTCCGCTTTCAATTTTATTTATTTCCGTTGCTGACTTGGTCTCTAGGATTCTTTAAGCAGTATGATTCAACAAATTTTGCAGAGGCACACTGCCTGAACTTTCAGTAATAGAAATTCCTTGCGGATAACTGCTAGTTTTTTCTTTCGTGAGTTCTTTGTAAAAATACTCAATGTTGTTTTGTGCATATCTCGAGCAAATTTATTAAATTCATACCTTTACTTAATTGTGCTTAAAAGCAAAACGCGTTCATCGATTTTTATGAATTATGTGTCATTTTGTTACGTGAAACTAATAGGACTTGACACTTTTTTACCGTTTTGAATTTTTTATGAATTAAAAAAAATAACTTTTTAGGCAAAAAATATTTTATTTCTGCATACATTTATTTATAACTTCGAAACTGTTGCTTATGTAGCGAAACATTATATAAACAGATGAAAGTACTTGTAATTCTTGATTTTTCTAAATTTGCTTAAGTAAAATCCCACTAGTGGTTCTTGAGTTATATTAAACAAAAAGGCCTTATCAAAATTGAGTCGCGAAGCAATGAGCTGAAAAATGTTGTATTGTGTTATGTTACAAATTGAGGGGTGGTACCTGATGGCAGTTGAAATTTATTAAAAATGTTAAAGCAGATATGAGACAATGTATTAGCAATGATTTCCAACTGTAGGAAAGTAAAGCTAAAATTGCAGGTTCAAATGTTTGGAGAAAAAAGGAATTTTTTATATGTTTATAAAAAACAAAAGAAAATTAAATCTTTGCAGAGTTTATTTTTTCAATTTTATTATACTGAAATATCCTACTTTAAATAAAAAATAAAAAGAAAAACGTTAGCTCACATATTAAAATAATATTCGTATTGAAATTCTTAGGTTTAAATTAAGTTGATTCAGTAAAACTTACAAGTACTGAGTTGGGACGGCTATAAAAAAAAACTAACAGTAACATCGGAGTAATTCTTTTTGATTTGATTGTACCATTTAGTCTAAAATTTCAAAATATCGCTAAATATTGAATGAAGAGGATGTTGACAATTTGACTTTTTTCCGTGAAATCCCCACTGTGCATCGGCGGCATATAATAGAACGTTTGGCTACGCTTCTATACACCAGATGAAATTAAACTAATTTCATATATGGTTTTTCCCAGGATATGCTACTGCTGTTTTAACTAAATTTTTAATTATTAAATTTTTTTTTTGGTCTGATTAAAAACTATGTTTAAAATTATTTAAAAAATTGTCTGTTAATTTCAATAAAGTTTGTTATTTTAAATAAAGCATGTATAAATTTTAAAAAAATTATCTTGATATATGTATGTTTATATAAATCCAGTTCAGCAAAAATAATAATAATAACGAATTTCAAATTAGAGAATAAATGGCAAATAAATATAAGCGATTATTCAAGTTAAAAGAGACTACTAAAATGGACAATTTTAGCACAAAAATCTGGTCTACTTAATAATTTAATGAATTTATTTATTGTATTGGAATTAATTTACTGTTTGATTACACACTTTTCTGCTGATTACACACTAAGAAAAAGCTAAAATAACAAAAGATTGTTTTGTTTTGATTTTAGACAAGAGTGTTATGGATGCCAAAAAGGAAATGTCGCAAATGTTTAGCAAGCAAATCATATATTTATAAAATTTTCAGCATTTTTAATTTAACAATATTTTAGTTCAATTTTGAAAACCAACTTTAGTTCAATTCTTAAGGCCGTGTCAGATAAAACTTTGTTGCTTTGCGTGACATTTGAAACTTTAAAGCAAAAGCGTAAAGCAAAACGTGTATGTCACAATGAAAACTTTGACAACACTCATAATATGTTTGTTTACATACGAAAAAGGTACACATGTGGAATTATTGAAGTTTTTCTTTTAATTAAAACATTGAAATTATTTGGAATTGTACAAGTATTTCGTTTAAGTAAAAAATTGAAGTGATTTGGAATTGTAGAAGTGTTTGTTTTGTGTAAAAAAATTCAACTGATTTCGAATTGAAGCGCAAAGCACATAAAAAGTTGAATGTTGGTTAACTTTTCGCTTTGCTTTGCGTCAGAAGTGCTTTATGTGGCAACTTTCATACATTTACGTACATTTTAACTCAAATGTCAAAGCGAAACTCTGACGCAACGCAAAGCAAAAGTTTTATCTGACACGGCCTTTACAGTTTGCCTTTCATTTGAAATCAGATTTTTTCATTATATTATTTCTATTGCCGTTTCCACAAATGACACAAATGTCAATAACCTTAAAAATATTGCAAATTTACAAAATAGAAAATCCATCTACGACAACTTTTATTTTATCCAAAACCACCGCCACCCCATTTTAATGAAACTAGAGGAATAATATGCATTGCTAATGGCAACTTTTAGATTAAATTGTAAATTTAAGCGGGAAAGAAATGGCATGAGATTTAAAAAAGCACTGTCCACATTGTAAATGTTAGTGTGTTTGCATTAATAAAAATACCCTTTTCATGAAAGCTTTAGTGGTGGTTTCCCTTTTCGTATACAAGCAACAATTCCAATCAGATTTAATTTTATATTTTATTATTGTTTTTCATAAAGATCATAAGATAAATAATCATATTACTTACGAAGGAAACATATTTTTATGAAACCCTTATGGCAAGCCAGCACACGCCTACGCCTTCAATTTCATCATACTTCTGTGAAAAAATTATATACTGTCGATGAAAATTCTATTTATTTATAAACAAAGTACAAGGTAAAGAAAACAAAAATTGCATTTCAATTTTTGTCATTTACGTTAGTGACAAGCAGCTGAATGGGTTTGTTGTTCATAAAACTTAAAATATACTTTAAGGGTGATTTTTTCTTTGTTACTATTAACAAAAATTGGCATTTTCAAATTACATGTACTCGTATACTTGCACGTTTACGCAGTGTGTTTTTCAAAACTTAATAAAACAAAAAAAACCTGCACTTTATGCTTCATGCTGTGTTTTGAAAATTGATTTTTTTTATTAAATAAATATAGTGTAAACGCAAGGCGGATTTTCCATTTATGTATTTTTTTTTTTTCATTTTGTACTATCTAATGATATTGTTAGTTTTTTACATTATTATTAGCTGATCCACTTTAATTGCAAAATTTTTTGAAAGCGAAAAAATAGCGGGTGTTCCTTAAACTGCAATTTAATATTAGATTTAAGACCTATAAGCATAAAGCGGTATAAGAAATTGAATTTTGATTTAAATTTTAATAAAGGGCGTTAAAGCAAACAAATTTGTAAGAGCTTGTAAAAAGGGGGAATATAGAATAAGTTAAAAAAATTAAATTAATTCGGATTTGTCGCGAAGTGTGCTAGAATTAAACTTTTTTTTTGCGACTAGTAATTAGCAGATGACTCCTACACATGCAATGCATTATGCCAGAACTAAGAAATTACGTTATAGGGAGGAGAAAAGAGGGAATAGTGTTTACGGGCATTCGATTTGAATTTTCCGACATTAAAGAGAGAGTTTATTCCACATGCGAACTATTCGGCAAATAAACGAGTTTTCCCTGTAATGAGATCCACTTGCCAAGCAGCCACAAATGTATGGACCCTCAACGAAAAGCGGTTTAAACGCATAAACGTGCGAGTAACGGAAACAAGTTCCCTAACTTCATTAAAGCACTTACCGTAATAGTAACGATAAAACAGTAAAATGCAAACCACATTGCGTCCATGCTCTAAAGAATCAATAGAGTTGGATATCCTACAGTCCTCTTCGCCCTCTCGAGCAACCCCAACATAGACATTTAGGCGCCGGCCCATACATGACAGCTGAATTTTATATAACTCAAATAAAAAAAGGACAATCAGATTTATGTTTCTATTCTTTAATTATTTAAGTTAATGCATACTTAGAAAAAGGCCTAAGCGTGGTATTTATTAGCCATTTAATCGCACTTGCATCTCAACCTTATCCATGTTCAAGCCAAAAGTATTTTTTTCTTCAAGTTACAATTTTGCAATTGCCCGTTTCCAGGCTAAAGCAATCTAATTCATTACTTCACTTCTACCTGAGAAGTAAACTCTGAAAAATAAAATTGTGCCTCATATATTTGTTTTATTTCTGAAGAATTTTTATTCTTGGCATTTTTAGCAAGTAAAAGTTTTGCCTACTTTTGGATTGTTTTAACCGCAGCTCAGATTAACTCCGACGAATCGTTTTAACTATGCAGAATTTGGTGTATGAGCTTGTGTTATACATTGGCTGTTGGCTAACAACCAATTAATTATTAACCCAGCCGATAACAACCTATTAAAGCGTTTACATTTTTGCCAAATAAAACTTTAAAATTTAAAATTTTCCATAATTTTTTTTTGTTTAAATTAATAAAATATCGGTTTAATAATAAACAAAAAATGCTTAAAATTATAAACCGATCTAAAATATGACAAAATAAAATTATGTCACTTTTTTTAAACAAACAATTACCAACACTAATAAAATAGAGTTTGTGGCTTTTGCCTCAGCCTTGAAATAATTTTAAATACACACCAACATTCATACATAAATTATAAAAGAAATTTGTTTAAAAAGGACGTTATATTCCTTGTTTTGGCTGTTTTCTGAACACAAAGAAACAAAGCAGCTTATTAAAAATATTTAAACGTGCTGCTAAAGTGAAATAGAAATGAAAAAAAATAGAAAATAAATAACTAGACAACAGCATAAAGCTACAAAACAAACACTCTTACTTAGCGTTATAGTATGAGTGTATTTGTATAATAACAAAATACGTTATCAACCAATTATGCACACGTTAGAATGTACTATGACCATTAAATTTGGAAATAATCAAGTACAAAATAAAACTACCACCCGCATAAATTCAAATTAAAATCTCAGTAGACCTTTTGAAGAAATGCAAAACGTGCTTGTAGAAAAGGAAATAAGGATGTTGGGTTTTTGTTTAGTAACAGGTCCTAAACAATGTATTTAAAATACTTTAGAGTTTTAAATGTAAGCGTACACTTTCAAATGCCATTATCAGTGTTAAGTCACAAGTTCACCAAAAAATATATATATATATGTATACATAAAATTTTATTGAATATTCGCCAAGGAAAAGGGTATATACCCAAGTAAAAAGCATTACTGTTTGTTTGGCTACATAGAAAAAAAAAATGTGAAATAAAAATATTTAAAAAAAGAATTTTTTTTATTAGCCAAGGCGAGCTATTATTGTTATACGAATACTGTGATTGTTTTACTTTTAAATGGAAACTTCGAAAATTTATGCAACAAATATTAATACTGATATAACAAACAGCACAGGAAGAAAACTTTTGTTAAGTACGCAAATATAAACGCTAACAATACTCCAGGGCATCGTATTGTATTTCTTTTTGCTATTGTTATAGTGGTTTATTTTCACTATAGTCAAATTAAATTTTGTTTTATTTTATTTTCAGAATACCTTCGGCCAAACCTATTGTGTATTGTAAATTTTGTTGTGTTGAATTAACAATTAAATAAGAGAAAACTAATTATATTAATCCCTTGAATTTAGAACGGAATTGTAGCTTAAAAAACGCAATGCTAAAATATTTCATTTTATATAACGATCATAGCAATTTCCTGATCTTAAATAGAGTATACGAAGATCGGAGCCTATTTCAAAAGCTGTATCACTTGAATTTAATTAAATTGAATAAATTGCTACTACTAGTGTTGTAAAGAACAAACCAAATTTTCGGAAAGAGAACTCTGCGATGCATATTTCCTTCCTGCGTCTTTATTCCAATTGTTATTAAGACAAGGACTATATCAAATTTGTTCTCGAAGGGTGAGTCACTCTAACCGAACTTTATATTATTGAAGATGTTGTAATTGTTCCTAATCTACTAGTTACGTTTAGATTTTTTATAAATATACCAATTTAATTAAAAAGTACATTATCCATGCCCTTTGGCTAATAATTTCATTAAATCCTAGAAATCTATTAATTAATACCAAAAATGGCAGAACAATTTATTTGCAAAATATCTTTAACTTATTTTTTCTGAATTCGTGTATGTCGTGTACATGGTGTATTTACGATTCGTACAGTGAAGTTAGTGCCTCATTTTTACTAGACTGAGGGCTGGCTCTTTTGTCACAGTAAAAGCTATATGATCGTGATCTTAAGTAAAGTCCTCTTAGCAATATAGAAAGTCTACTGCAGTGGACCCTAAATTTTTAACCATTTTTTAGCCCCTTTAAACTACTCACTGATGAGTTCCAAATATTACAGGGTGACCGCAGATAAGGTATACTACTTTGTTTTACTGCCATTTTGATAAACATTATTCTTGACAGTCCATATTTGGCAGTACTGAATTTATTATGGTAAAATATTCGATAAACCAACATTTTTTAATCGTTAAAACATTTTCCCATCAATCATCGGTTACTGTGACGATGAGAAAGCTACGTGAAATTTCTGGGAGAAACAATGTGCCAATAGAACTCATTATGTATCGTGTAGTAAACGATTTCGGAGAAAGAGGGCCTGTAGGTGATGGGCCCCAGCGTGGACAATAAACTACTGCAAGATCGGCTGATGCTGCTCAAGAAAGTGGTCAAAATAAAACATCAACCTCAATTCGACGTCGTCCTCAGTAGCTAGGTTATCAAAGAAAAACTTTGACCACAAGGATTTGCATTTCTTTCCATATAAGTTTCAGTTGACATAAGAGCTTCTTGCACAGGCCCATTTACGCGGACGTACCTATGCCAATAGGATGTTACAGCTCACCCATGACCATGCCGATTTTAATGAAAATATCATAATAAATGAAGAGGCAATTTTGCATTTCAATGGATATGTGAATTAACAGAATAGACAGTTCTGGAGAATGGGTAGCCCTCAAAGACTTACTTCTGGATCCATTAAAAGTGGCAGTCTGGTGTACAATTTGGACATGAAGAATCACTGGACCTTACTTCTTTGAAAATGAAAACGGCGTAACGGTAACTGTAAATAGGGAGCGATGAAATGAATGAACCTTTTGACGCCACAACTGCAAGCTTTAGATTTGATTAACATGTGGTATCAACAAGATGGTGCCACATCGCATAAAACCAGGATTACAATGGAATTACTTTCCACAACAAGTTATTTCAAGAAATGTGAGTGATGTTAATTCACTGCTCCAGACTTTATTTATGGGGATAACTGAAAAGCAAGGTTTATACAAACAAACCGGACACGCTTAAGCAATTCAAATAAAATAATGAAAATATTCTCAAAAGAGGCTAACAGAGGCAGACAGTTATCTGATATTGTATAAGATACAGTCTCATTCACTTAATCAAAAATTGTAAACAAACAAACAAAGAGTATATCTTTCCGGCGGAAACTCTAAACGATGGAAACGATTTTTTTTTTGACACAAGTAGTTTGTTTTTCAATTGTTTGACATTTATTTCGTTGACGTATTCGTAGTAGATGCATGGGTAATTGTTACAACGACTTCAAATTCACACGAAAATTGCGTTAAAATAATTAACATCCATTGTGAAAACGGTGGTTCGGTTAAATTTACATTTCTTCCTTCTGAGACCGGTATTAAGAATTTGACCTTTTAATATGAGTCAACAGGCTTGATAAAAAATATGCGAATGCCATCGCGTGTCGTTCAACTAAAAACATGGCAGCCGTGAGCCACTGTGTTAAATAAAGCAGATCTAAATTTGTCAATTCCACAACGTTCTCAACAATTGGGGTTATCCAAAACCACCACGTGGAGAATTTTGAATAAGGATTTGACTTTGAAGCCTTACAAGTTTCAACTGGAACAGGAATTAAAGCCCATCGACCGTTCATATCGCCTTAGATTCGCTCACTTTATTTAGGAACATCCAGTTTTTCTTTTTTTGGAAAATCATTGTTTTGGACATGGCCGATTTTCAGTTGTCAGGGTATGGCAGCAAGAAAAATTGCCGCATTTGTGCTTTTGAAAATTCTAGAGTGATTATTGAAAAGCATTTGCATGCTCAACTTGTTACTCTATGCTGCGATATGCGGTTTGAGGGCGGTAACGGTCAACGGTCAATCGCGAGATGCTAACAACTGAATTTCGGCCTATTATTGACGCCGTAGATATTACTGACATGTGGTATCAGCAGGACAGTGCCACATGTCACACAGCCTGTAGATTTCTTTAATAGTACATATATTCATATATTTTAGTATTATATGATATAATTTTTTTTTTCTCATTAATTATATGCTATGTATGGCTTGAGAGTAAATGCAAATTATTTATGTATGCAAGACATTGTATGCTTATAAAATAAAACTATATATTTTTTATGAATTTATCTTTTATGTTTTTAGAAATTGGAAAATATACGTTATACTTTAATTGAAAAATCATCTAGTGGCCTAAAAGTTTCAGTTGAGCAGAGCAAACTGTAGTATAAATTTATAAATTTTGGCTTAAAAAGTAATGCCAATATTAAAATTAATTTAGGCCATGAAAATAAATTACAAAAAATCCTACAGTTTAGCATGAAAACGAATATGCTGCATATTTTTAAATAAAACTTGAGAGATTTCTTTTGCATTTATTTCAATTAAACTAAAAGTTGAAGTAGACATAAAGTTCCAAGTGTAAAATGAAGTAAAATGATAAGGAATTTTCCAAAAATAGCTTTCGAAATATTATTTTTACTTAAAAAACTTTTCCCCATAATCTCCCCACCGCATTTAATTCTACTTAAATTCTAATTTTGCATTTAAATTAATTTTTTTTTAAATAAATTTTAGGCACATACTAAAGCAAACCATCTTAATGCTGTTATCAATGGCAATTGACATTAAGACATTAAATTTTGCTACGGGTAAATATTTTCCATGTTAATTTTCACAATAACGTGCAACCCTTTAAGCCGAAGGCTTAAACAAAAACAACAAAAAAAAAATGGTATCAACTCTCAACTAACTTTAAAAGAAATTAACGACAAATTTACCCTTCTCAATTGTAAAATCAGACAAAGGAATAGCAATTTGATATTGAAATGATATTAAACACATGTTCGTTTGTAAGTTCTTGTTTTATTTATTTTGGCATCTAAGACTAGAAAACAAATTTGGATTTTGAGAACGGCTAAAAAAAATGTGTGGGACCTTGTGTGCGATGAAATGAATGAAATAACTGACTTTGAATAAAAATAATTTTATAATTTGGTTAATGATTTCAATTTAGAATAAAATAAGCAGATAATGTTTCAAAAACAAGAAAAAACAAAATTATTCAATCAATTGATAAGTTTTTATACACCTTGATACATTGGTACAGCATGTAGGTCTTACTCGGACCACTTTTTTGAGTTATGGCTATTTCTCACAAATAACAGGAACAATGTTGACCTTCACGGTATAAACTCTTGCTAGTTTATTAGCCTGAACAACTAGGGTCCGTTACTCAAAGTATACTTTTCGACAACTTTTGGTTTTAATGAAAATATTTCCTAACATTTTATGATACTTTGCACTATCCTGTTAAAACCTCACTTCATCCCGATCAAAATAATTAATATTTTTAATACACAAATATTGATCGAAATACATAATTCCAGATTCATTTGTTAAGGAATAATAACAATTAATATAGCCAGTGTGTAAATTAGACCAAGAAGTGCATTTATTGGATGTAATATAGTCTGTAGGATTGGTTCCACTCCATATTCTGCACTGCCGTTTAAGTCAAATTGAATTAATAATTTATTTTCATGATAAATTTAGACAACTTATAAGCATTGTTCAAGCATTAATTTACATTTAAATACTTTGCCGCGTCATGCTGATCATACATCGCCAAAAGTGAGTGCAGTGTGCCAATTAGACCTGCTCTAATTTTTACTCGGGTTAGAAAATACTATTACGGTAAATATGATTTTCGACACAATTTTCACAATTTTCTAAGAAACGAAAAACATCCTCAGATAGACATATTAACGAAACAACTAATAAAAGACGAAAATGTTAGATTAGCCTGTCATAAAATGCCAGCTGGCGGGACATTTTACTTGAATAAATAGTTACGATTCTAATAAAACGGCGGGCTAAACCCTTCACTATTTATTCTAACAGATCTCATACTGAATCTCTAGTACTATTTGTAACACGGCTTGATAATGATATTGCATCGAAAGCGCTCGCCAAACGTACCAAACTAACAGCCAGTAAAGACGGTTTTTGCCGAAAAACAGTATTTCCAATTACTTATAAGTAAATTTATATTATTTATAGGCGTCGTTAAAGTGTTAATTTACGTTATATTAAGTTGTTTGGATTTCTGCTGTGGATTCTGATTATACATCGCAATAAGTGAGTGCAGCATGCCAGTTACACCGTAGTTATATCCGGTCTACAAAGCACCATTAAGATCAGAAATAAAACTTTCACTTTCGAATATTAACGAATGTAGTTAAAAGAATCATAGAAACTATAACAATTGACGGAAAGACATTGTAATACAAAAGAGTATTTATGGTAGATGAGTTGAATATGACAACTAAAAAATATAAAAATAGAAACAGCGGTTATCATATTTTTACCGACTCCAAAATAAATTTATAGTATATTTTTAGAAGAGATTTTCTTTTTTGTAAAATGTTTTAAAACTAAACAACTAGTTTACGTTAATATTCTTTATACCTTAATTTTACAAGAAATTATAGGAACTGCTCCTTTGTGAAGCTATCGATAAATTTCTATCTTCATAAAAATCATAATAAAATATTTACAATCCTCTTTGCGCGCCTTTTATATTCAATTGCGTTTATTTATTATTTTAAAAGTTAAAATTGACGCATTTTCTTAAAATTTTGTTTAGTACCTCTTATATTCCTTTTCAAATTAATTTAAATAATGATACCTGATTTATTAATTTAAAGATACTCTCCTAATAAAACCTTAAAAATATGCTCTTTCGTGTTGCAGTAGTTATCGGATGCGAGTTAATTTATATTTGAAGAGCAGACAATTAAATGCTTTTTTCCATATATACTATAGAAATATATAACATTTATGCAGGTAGTAAGATAACAATCTTGTGTTGCTGAAACTTAAAAAAACTTTTGAGATTTTGCTTCCAACCACATGTTTTTATACAAGGTTTTTTTGCCGAACTATATTAATATGTTCTCTAACTTCCTATATGAATGAACATGAGCATACACTGCTCTCAATTAAATTTTACACATGAATAAATGTTTTGGTCCGAAAACAAAAAAGGAACACAATAAAAAACTGATACTTGGCGAAAGAAAGATTTTACAAAAAAATTTCATACTGTGAACAAAAAAATTACATTTTTTTCATTTGAAAGAGATACAAATTTTAAAGCAAAAACATTTTGATTAGTATTTGTATAAAGAGAAAAACTTAAATGGTACACAGGAAGAAAAAATATTTATTGGATATATATTGCATAACAATTACACTTGCACCTAATTCACACAAACATAATTAACTCTCGCAAACATAAAACCATAATTTGTCATTTCTTTCGGTGTAAACCGTCATTGCTGACTGTTTGTTCGGTATAACCGGCGAACAAGTAAACACGGCCTCAGATACAATTTTTACACTACTAAAACTAATCATACACTCTAACAAACTAAAAACGGACACACTTACCTGTATAATAACAAAAGACAGAAATATTTGATTGGTCCAGCATAAAATGCCGGGTGGTGGGTAATCTACCTACAAGAGTGTATACAACACTAATAAAGGAAGTAGCTAAACCCGACCAGTGTCTCACCAGTACACACTATAACATCGTTGCATAAAAGTGTCTTACCGGCGCTAGCCGATCTTACCGAACAAACACCCAGCAATGATGGTTTGCATTGAAAGCAATGATAACAGTTGTTTATTTACTGGCGAAAAAAATCCAAACAAGTTGCTATAATTTGGGTTTTTGCTTGCAATTATTGAAGGAAATTATTTTATTGTGGCAATTTTTCTGACATACAGGGTGTCCACATTGAAGGTATATTACTTTATATATTTATTATTTTCGATTAAATGAAAGAGAATCGATGTTATATTGATAAATGTTTTATTTAATGTCGGCAATTATTTATGGAAAAAAATATCAGATAAATATCCGCCTCTGTTAGTCCTGCGACCCCTTTTGAGCACCTTTTTCATTACATTCTCACACATTTCACGTGTTATTTCATTAATTTCATCACAAATACTTTGTTTGAGTTGATCAAGCGTTTCTTGCTTGTCTGCAAAAACCTTACTTTTCACTTATCGTCACAAAAAGAAGTCCGGAGCAGTTAAATCGGAGGACAGTAGAGGACAATCAACAACACCATTTTTTTGAAATAACTTATTGCGGAAAGAGGTCTCGCAGTAATTCCATTGTAACTCTGGATATATGCTATGTGGGCACCGTCTTGGTGATACCAAATGTTAATCAAGCCCAAAGCATGCAGTTGTGGGGTTAAAGAGTTTTCAATCATATCACGACATCACTTTTAATGGATCCAGAGATGACTCTTGAATAATTTGAGGGTTTGCATTCCCCAGAACCGAATATTCTGCTTGTTCACGTATCCATTCAAATGAAAATGTGCCTTGGCACTCATTATGATTTTTTCTTGAAAATCGGGGTTGTCATGGGCGAGCTGTAACATTCTATTGGAATATATAAGGCGGCGTAAGTGGGAGAAGCTTTTGTGTCAGCTGAAGCTTATGTGGAAATAAATGCAAATCCTTGTGCAAAATTGCGGCCAAAGTTCTGCTTTAAAAGTTAAGCTTCTGAGCACGGCGTCGAATTGAGTTTGACGGATGGTTTTGAACACGTTCTTGAGCAGCAGTAATGTTTTCAGCCGATCTTGGAGTACGTTGTGGCCTAAGCTTGTGCCTATCATTTACACCTCTTTCTTCGAAATCATGCACTACACTATTCACTACTATGGCACGCTCTTTCTCCCAAGATTGCCGTAATAAATTTGCCACGTGTGTACTTTACGACTGCCAAATATGAACTATCAAGACTAATGTTTAATAAAATTGTGGCAAAAATTTTAAAGATTCAGTAAATAATTTGAAGAAAACAAATAAAAGTTATAAATTCCTGGCGTACACCCTGTATGTTAACATAGTATATCGAAGTTTCTTTTGGTTTCCTGATACCAATTCTATTATTTTTCGGCTAAAATAACATGCTCTCTATGTATAAACACCCTGTTACCCTATTATTTCCCATCTACAGCGATAGTAAAGAATAATGAGGAATGTTTCATTTTTAATTCGAACAAAAGTTAATATGGGGGTGTAAAATAAATAAATGAGGCAGGCCGCAGCCTTCACTCCTTGCTGAAGAGTTGGAGACTATCCAACTCCTAATCCAGAACGCATGAATCTTAATATAATTAAGCACCCGACGGCATTCATACTCACTGGACCTGGACCATTCATTGTGTTCATTGTGAATGATCCGACCCACAAACTCAAACGAAGGCCCCGAAACACACAGCCACCACGATACTCCCGAAGGGCCTTCCTCAGAGAACAGCTAAATGCCTAAAGAGACAAATAGCGGAATTCTGGGGCTTTACTGATTCCCGTGGAAATATACTGAATTGTCCAGTTGGCTCCTGCTAGCCTTTTAGGGGACTGGACTTCCTTTTACCCCCGCAAGACACAAGTCTAGATAGTTGTGTGATCCATAAAGACTTTTAATATGCTCCCGGTGGCGGGAGATTAACTGGGCATATAACGAATGACTAAAATTAATATACATACAAAGTTCTGGAAATTAACTTACAATATTGAATGACATTGCTGTTGTAGCCATTTTGTACTTAAGCAGATTTTCGTCTTATATAAATATATATCTCATTGTTTTACAAAATTGAAAATGCTACATAAAAAATATGTGATAATCTAATTTGTTTTAATATTCACGATAAATTTTTAATAAATTTCTTGTAAAAAAATTTAAAAAGGTTTTAAGGAATTTTCAAAAAAACAACTATGGCAGCATTGTTTTTCATTTTAGGGATACAAAAGATTTCTTCTTATTTATTTCATTTTGTTTTATAAATATGATGGATTAATATGATAAAAACATAATTGTGCATAAGGACTAGGATTTCCATCAAAGGACCGTTATTGTACTGGTAGGCAAATCGTGTTTTCTACGAAATAAGATTTCTTGACTGATTTGAGAAAGTTTTGTTTTGAGTGTTAAAAGAGAAAGCAGTGTTGATCATTTAAGTATTAAAACTGCTTGCAATACTTACATGTTATAACTAACAGCTTGATTAAATAAGTAAATTCCTAGAAAATTTTTATGGCATTTTCGATTGATGTAAAACTCATTCGCTTATAAGTTGTATGTTTTCATCAATTATAAATAAGTGTATTTTTCTCTTTCCTTATGTGCAATTTAAAAGATAGTTTATTTTGTAATGGGAATTATAGGTAAAAACTGTCTTTGTTTAGTACTTTGTGTCAGTTAAAAAAGAAACAATTTTTCATCCCTAATCTTACTTTCTCTACCTTAATAAAATATTTCGCTATGTATAATAACATCAATAAAGCGTTTACAGGATAACAACTAATCTTTACTATTTCTTACTATCTCTCACTCCCGCTCTTTCTTTCTGTTTTACTCCTTGTTTTACTCATCTTTATACTCTCTTCGCAACTTTTTCTGAGAGTAAATGTATACTTTAACATAAACAGCTGGCACTTTATGGAAAATTTACAACAAAATATGTTTAAAGGCAGCTCTCGTTAATATCAGTTGTTGGTTGAAAATTCATCTAAAATTTTTAAATTTGTGCTACAAAGGAGTGTTGCAGAAGAAGTTATGTTAGTATTTGTAAATCCTTTTTTATATTCGGTCGTGTATTTACTTAATAGTTATGTTCCTCCTTTCGTTTTTTATTAAAACCCTTCAATTGTTTATTAACGGCAGAAATACATAAGCTAATTTAATATTAGTGCGTGTTAAACAAAGCTTTATATCTTTAAGTCTGATGTGATCAAGATATATTTGTTAATAAATTTTTATTAATTTATGATTTGCTATTAAAATACGAATGAATTAATTTTATAATAAATAAAAATTATTACATAAAAAATATTTTCATAAATCTTTCATTATCTACCAAAACTGTAAATAAATATCTAACATGAAATTTATTACATAAAATTGTTTGGCTTAATCAGCACATTTGGATAACTATTTTAAGATTAAAAAATTTGAATTAATTTTTTTATAATGTTGACTGCAATACAGCATCCATTGCCACCTCGTCTGAAAAGGTAAATTATAAATAAAATATTTGTTATAACTTTTTTATTAAAAGTAAATAATTTAATTTGTTAACAGAATGGATTTTTAAGAGTATTAATTACTATTTCACACCAAATTGTGCGAGCCTAGTAGTTTTCCTATAAATAAATTACAACAAAAATGTTAACTAAATATAACAATTAGTAAATACTATTAGAAATTTTGCGGGTATTTTTAAATCTACATACATGATTTCAGTATACGATATTTTTGGTTCGTGGAAAATTAACAGAACTAATTTGCAAATGGCTGATCTCCAAATCACTCGATTTACAATACGTATTAGAAGAAGATATTATAATCAAGAGACTGAAAACATTTTAACTTTATAAATACTAGCCTATATAGTGATCTTTATTGTGAATATTTTTACAACAATCCTCTCACAGTTCATATCGAAAACTTATTTAATATTTTTTTATAATAGTTATAATTTTTTGACCTTTTTTTAATATTTTCTAGTAATTAATTTTAAGCACAAGGTCTTATTTAATAAAAAATTTTTTAAAAAACTTTATTTTTTATTATGTTTTCGATATTTCGCCACACCGTTGGTTGGCATCATCATCATCATCCTGATGATGCCAACCATCATCATCATCATCCTGATGATGCCAACCAACGGTGTGGCGAAATATCGAAAATATAATAAAAAATAAAGTTTTTTAAAAAATTTTTTATTAAATAATACCTTGTGCTTAAAATTAATTACTAGATAATATTTTTTTACTTAAAAAATTGTAAAAAAGCCAAGAATAGTGTTGCTCATTTTATTTTAAAAATAATTTAACAAAATATTTTCGATAATTTTAATTATACAAAATAACCTCAAGGACAATAGGCCTTCAGATTTCTAGACGAGTGAGGATACTTTAAGGAAAAATCAATACAAATTTTGATTTGAAATATAACTCAAATTTTCGTGTTTTTATAACATAAAAGCTGTGATCAATATTTACGTGTTAGGGCTATATTTCAAGTATTTATGGTATTAATTTTATAAACTTTTTTTTCTTAAATAATTCTAAATTCTGACGGATAGTCGGGATTTATTATTTAAAAAAAATTCTGGTATTTCTTCAGCTCCCGTTTTTCGTCCCCTTGTAATATGTAATATAGAATGTTAAAATAACTTCTCTAGCATGTTATTATGCTATAGTAAGAGTTAGAGCTCCACATAAAGTAATGTAATTAAAATTTGAGGTGAATAATAACAAAAAATCCGATAATAATGCAATCGTATTTATTTAGACATTTAGTATAATCGGCTTTTAATTTACTTCTAATTTTATTTAAATAGAAGACTTATTTTTAAGTGATGAGTTCATTATTTTTTTTTAGAAATCAGTAGTAAGTGTATAGCAAAATATATTAAAGGGAAAATTATTTTTTCTTTATCACAACACTACATCAATATTTTTTGCATCTATCTGCCTAATCTAGTATTCGTATTAAATGTCATCATCAGCCTTTTACTATAGACTTTCAATAGAAATAAGGGGCGCCTTCACTGGATTTCCAAAGAAAGGCGATATTGACCTATTTACACAATAGTGGCTATCCGAATTATGTGCCAGCAAGACACTTAATATAAGCGGAGAAAAGCTTTAATTTATGGCAAGCGGTGCCCCTGTAGGCTAGTAGATAGTGTACTAGCTTGTCAGTATGGGGGTTGTGGGTTCGATTCCCAACGAAGGCCTTGTTTTTTTTCACTACAAAAAATAAAAATTGACTGTCGGTGGAGCTGCTTAGCAATGAAAGCATAGTCACTGGTCGCTGTTGCTTTCTTTATACGGCAGTTAATTTCCGACTATCCTTCTACTTTCACCAACTGTTTCATCTCTTCTCTATCCCTTTCCTTTAAAAATGTAGCACGGTACTTCACTAAGTAGGCATGGTTGCCTGAAGTGCCACTTCTCTTAAAAAAAAGGGACTATGTGACTTGGCATGGCTTTAAATTTTTCTCTAAAGCTACGTTAAATTATAGTATATGCAAACAATCAAACCACTTAGCTAGAGTCCTGCGTTCATGACGGTATTGAAAAAAATTATCAGCAATAGAAATGACCGCTTAAAATATTTCAATCGATGTAGAGATAACCATTTGAATGATGTGCTATTGCAATCGTGATGGAGTGATGGCGATATAAAGCCACATATTTCCCACCGTTATTAAAGCCACTGCTGTGTTTTACCTGTAACTTAAAACTTAAAAATATCTTACAGTATGAGCAGACATAACATTAAATAACAACATTTTGCAAAATAACAACAGCAGTTAACTTTTACTTAAGGAAAAGTCTTTTTAAGTACAGCTGGCCAGAAATTCGATCTGATGTATAATCAAAAAAAAAACTTATAAACTTCTTACCTTTAATTCTCATTACAAAAAAAAAAAATTATTCGCAAATTAACTTACTTATAAGACTCAGTCACAATTATTTAATATTCATCACAAATATTAAAGAACATACTTAACACTACAGTGCCCTGTGTTAATTTATAGAATAAATTAAAATTTTATATTTTAATGATACTTTTTCACTAAAAAGATTTTTAAGTAGAGATATTTTTTTATTGAATAAAAGTTTAAATATATATTAAAAAGAAATAAAATGAGCAGATACAAGAGATAAAAAGATTGTTGATTGTGGCTTTAAATGTGTGGCCGCTTGCTGGGGAATTCTATCCAACTCTGCTACTAGTAAAACCAAAACACATATATCAAAATAATGATATGTAATTAGTATTATTTGTGCATAGTTATAGTTTAACCTTTTATAAAGTAATGACACCACATATTAGACAATATACTCAACAAAAAAAAAATAAACTAATAAATAATAATAAAAATTAAAAGTATGAAGCACAAAATCATTATTTATTATCAAATAATGATTCTTTGAGCGGTAAATATTAAAGAAATAATAGCAACAGCAAATAAATGTAAAAAGGAAGTTTAAACTAACAGCAAAAGAAATATTTAATAAAGAATTGTTCATTGGAAATCTAGACCTGCCATATTTTCGATTTCTGAAACATAATAACTTTTGAAATCAATATTAAATAAATCGAAAATATTTTGTTAAACGTGATAAAACTATAGTCCAATGTTAATTTGATGTCATTTTTAGTTTTTCTTTGTAAACGTAAAAGCAGCTAATAGATATGCATTCAAAGGAACTGCCAAGATGTCCTGAGGCTTAAGTAATAAAACTCGTATGAATATTTTCACTACAAGTAGTATTAAGTAGGTCTAATTTATGCATTTGTATTCCATTTCTTATGTGGCAAATTACAATATCTGATAGAATAAAAACACTCAAATAAATATCACACTCAAAAGTGTGTCACTCAATTTGTGTTCATCGCTTAGATCAATTGCTTTTGATTCGACACATGTTACTATTTGATCAAGTGCGCATTGCGTAGTTATGTGATATTTTACATATTAATACTATGTATTTTTCAAAAAAACATTTATTCTTACATACAATAGCTTGATTACAGCTAATACGAGCTTTAAAAATGAATTTGTGTTATTACTTTAAATGATTCTAAATCTAAATGCGTTTTCATCGAGTCATATTTAACATTTTTTAGTTTATGTGCAGATAATGGGACCTTAAAATAACAAGTAACAAACAGCCTGCAATTTGTATTCATTTCAGCTAATGAAATGTTTACCAAGGATAAACAATGTAATGCAAACTAGTATACAAACTAAATTTGGGAAAGTTTTTATGACCCATTTTTTACGGTTTCACAACACAGCTATGGCGCTGCATTTATACGAGTATAACTGTAAGCGCAGTAACACTTGATGGAATAAAGCACACTCCGACTGTGTTTTCGGGAAAAAAAATTATCCTCAATTTTTTAGTCCCTTATTTCGATCCTCCTGAGTTTTCTCGGATGGCGATATTCTATTGATAGGAACTAAATCTATAAAGAGAATACGCGAAACTTCTACACGTTCCGTTATTTAAATATTTTATTTTTGATTATTATCTTTATTCAACCTTTTTTCTGACTTAAATAAATAAGTATTTATTTTTATAAGGGTCTTTTTAATTAAATGATCACATATATTTTCAATATTTTGCTTTCCCTTGAAAAGCTTCGTCAGGATATTAATTTTTAATTTTTGTTTTATAAAAATTAATTTCCTGAAGAGGCTTTTCAAGCGGAGGCGTTATATTGAAAACATATGTGTTAATTTAATTAAAAAGACCCTTATAAAGATAAATACTTATTTATTTAAAAAATATTTTATTTTAAACTTTTTCTGTGTCATAAAATTACATAATGAAATGATTATAAAAGCTGTTGTCATTCCTTTTGGTAAAAATAGTCGTTACTCGTTGTTTATTAGGTACAATCGACAAGCGCCCTCCATGCGATAACATCATTATTAAATTGGGTTTTAGATAGTACTGGATAGATAGTATTATGTATGTTAGTATAAATAGTGTTGGGTTTAGGTCTATTTAAACCAACAGAACAGGAATGACAACAGTATTTTAGTTACAGGTGGCACAAATCAAATTAACTTAATACCAGATTATAAAGGATTATAGGTTTTATTTATTAAAAAAAACTTTTCGCAATTACCCTATTTACTTGTTATTCTAGTTTAGATTTAGTTAATTTAGTTTTAGATGCATAACTTCAATATAATTTTTAACTTAAAAAACCTTATAAAATACTACAAAAGTTATTAACACACATGCATTTTACGTTCTTTGGTTGTTCTAAAGTAAATCTGCGAATTTTTGTATAGGTTTTATGGGCCTTACATTCATATCAAATATAAATAATTTTTTTTTAATAATGAATTCAATTCCACACGAAAATTGCAAAGTATTTAAAATTCAATATAAAAATTGTGGGTGTAAAATACGTGATATTTTCGGACAATATAATAGTCCTCTTTCTACCGCTATTAAGAATTTGGTCTTTAAATTTGAGTCGACAGGCTCGATACAAAATGTGCAAACACCAAGGCGTGTTCGACCAGGCCGTTCTACCCTGAACTACACTGTTTGAGCTGATCCAAATGAATCTATTCCTCAACGTTTTCAACAATTGGGGTTATCCAAAACCACCACATATGGAATTTTGCATAAGGATTTGAGGTTTAGCCTTACAGGATTCAATTGGTGTAGGAGTTGAAGCATACCAACCATTCACATCACCGTAGATTCACTTAATTCATTCAAAAACAACCGGCTAATATTTCTGAAAAAATAATTTTTTAAGACGCACCCCATATTCACATGTCAGGATATGCCAAGCAGCAAAATTGCCACATTTGGGCTTCTGAAAATCCTAGAGCAATTACCGAGAAGCTTTTGCATGATAAACGTATCACTGTATGGCGTGCTTGGTTCGTATTGTTCGAAGATAAAGCTTAAAATGCAGCAACGGTCGCTGCCTATTATTGAGGAAGTAGATATTACTGGCAATCCCACATGTCATACAGCCAATGAAACGATAAATTTATTGTAAACCACATTTTGCGATCGCATAATTTTACGGCAATCAGCACTTAAGTGGCCAGTCAGATCGAGGTTGGGGCTATGTTAAAATACAAAATCCGTGAGGTTATTAACGAAATAGGACCGACATTTTGCCAAAAAGTGATTAAAAACTTTGATGAAAGAATCGACATCTGTCAGGGTGGTCGTATTCGATATTTGCCAGATATCATTTTTTCTTCATAACTGCCAAACTTTTGCCTTCATACAATAAAAAATTGAATCATCTTGATCTAAATTTTTTGTTTTATTTTGTTTTAGATAACAAAGTTTTTGTTGAAAAACCCTTTATACATATTTACTTAAGCCGAATTAAAATTGTTAATGTGATTATATTAAACTTTGTATTTAGCTTACATAATTATATTTCTTAACATTCAACTTTCCTTAATTTAAATAATTTTTGTTTTAATTTTTTTTATATTTACTTTTATGTCCTTTCTAATCCAAAGGCACTGGGACTCCTACAAATTTTAAACGAACAGTTTTCTTAAATTGTATTTCTTGTTTCTTTTACTACTTTTTCGTAGTTGTGCACAAGAGTAAGTGTGAAAAAGTAACAAAAAAAACTGAACAGGTGTTCAAATTTTAAAGGAAATAATAATTGTTTAACGCAATTATTTTTGTTTGTTTGCTTTAAGGGGGCTAAACATAAATATTTATTATTATTATAAGATATTAAACTAAATGTTAGAAATTATTAGATTTTTAGTTAAATTGTTTTTATTGTTGCAAATACAATTAAAAGTTTCTATTGTTTATTAATGGTTTTAAAACATTTTTATAATCTATTAGTTGATATAAAGAAACTTTAAAAATTAATTTTAATATACAGATAAATATCTATATATATATATAAAAGTCACGAAAGAAAATCGATGATGGGAACTGAATAAATATTTTACTAAACCTAAAAGCAAAAATAAATTAAAATTGAATTAATTCAGGCGTTTTTATTAAAATAATAAGTGAATTGAAGAGGAAATTTTATGTAATATATTTTTCAGTTTTACAGCAGATTTCTATCAAAAATTATTTTTTGTTATTACGTTTGGTTTTTATATCTTGGATGCATATTTAACATTAAAAATCACCAAAAGATACAATAATAATTTCTTTTAATCTTATATTTGACCTTTTTTCCTATACTTTTATTTTATTTTGTTCTTGAATTTTAATGTATAAAAATCAAAACGAGGGTATTAACAGACATCCCTTATCAATTTGAAGGAAAAATTTAATATGATTTAATAAATTAAAATACGCTTGAAATCATCTACAATTACTTAAGGGTCTTAATAGCCAGAATCCATACAACACATGCAAATGGCAAATGAAATATGTCAGAGAAAATGGAATAAGAAACAACATTATGGATACTCACCGTTCGCTACAGCAATATGTTGTAGCTATAAAAATAAAGTAGAAAAATGTAAAAGCTGGACAGATTTCACGCTTGGCGATATTATTCAAACCTAAAATTAACTTGGCCGCTTCCTTTCGGAATTTTTTTCCTTTTTTGAATATGTGTTATACCTGGTACAATTTTTTTGGCGCTAATGAAAAGTTCAAGCTTTTCGTGGTAAAAAAAACTCTAATTAAAATCCGTTTGTGTTATAATATCTTTAGACATAAACTTCTGCATTCTTCAACTTAAAGTGCCCAATTTATAAAGGCGCAATGTTGTTATCTTAAAGCTCCATACTTTAATAAGAATATTCTCGCTGTAACATAAACAGCAAATATTAACTTACAACAGTGGTGATAAATTATACTATCTGGCTGGCCACTTTACTACTGACTGTCGTGAAATTATGTGATCGGGAAATTTGGTTTGCTATAAATTGATCGTTTCAGTAGCTGTGTAATATGTGACATCATCTTGCTGAAATCACATGTCAGTGATATCCACGTCATCAATAATAGGCCAAAATTGAGTTGCTAGCATTGCCGTTATAGCATTTCCAGCCTCATCTCCGAAAAAAACGGCCCAATCACGCTTCCGACTACGTGGCTCACCATACAGTGACACGTTGAGCACGCATGGGCTTCTCAATAATCGTTCTACGGTTTTCAAAAGGCTAAATGCAGCAATTATACTTGTTTACATAACCTGACAAGAAAGACATGGTCTTCGTCGGAAAAAATTATTTTTTCAGAAAAACCAGCCGGTTATTCCTGAATGAATTGAGCAAATTTACGTTGATGTGAAAATTATTTATAACGTAGACGAATTGACAAATTTGGATCTGCTTCAACACTGTGCCTCAAGGCTGCATTGTTTTCAGTTTAACGAAACGGTCGAACGTGCATTTGTATCGTGTATATCGACTTACATATAACAACCAAATTCTTAGTAGCGGTCTCAGAAATATCACGAATTTTACGAAATGTAACTTTAACAGAACCATCATTTTCATAGTGAATTTTAATTATTTTAATGCGATTTTCGTGCGAAATTGAATTTATTCTAACAATTGCCAATGCACTACTACTACTACTACAAATACGTTAAAAAGCTATCATGTTGTTGGTGTTGTCACAATCGAAAAACAAGCTGCTTGGTGAGTAAGCCGATATTGAAAAACGGAACTGCTTGGTTTTGTTTTTAAGATTATAACCTTGATTAAGGCTATTATTTTAAATTTTATTTTATAAAATATAGAATTTTTGTATTAGTACAATATGTTAAAATGTATTTTTTTGCCTTAAAAAATAAAAATTAATTTTCGGACTGACTTAGTAACATTCTTAACAAAAATATTTAGAATAACATATTCCTATATTTTTAAATATACGTTATATGTGTAGAATTATTTTTGCAGTAAACTGTGCCTATCCGTTTTCTTTGATTTTTAATAACTCAAAAATATGCTCCACCCAAATATTTTAGCAAGCAAATCGTTTAGTTAATTTCAAATGCAATTTCATATTTGAAGATAAAATCCATGCTTCTTATACAACCAACCGCCAAAAGCAAAAACGAGACACACATGTGACAGAAATTTAACGCTGTAAATTTGTTATAAAGTATTTAGGAGGGAAAAAAATATTTATATAATAATACAATATTACCGCCGAATTTTGACTAATAACAGCCTAAGGGACCCGAACAAAAATTGTATTTTGTAAAATACAAAAAAATGATTTAAAGACATTGAATTGGTTCATTTTTGTGTGAGTGTGTATCATATGCCGCACTTGAAGCGGTGAGTAGATGATCAAAGCATTTTGGGGGTCCTGTATGTTTAATATTTGAGTGCATGTTTGTGTTTTAAATACCCATCAAGGATTTTTAATGTTTGTTTTCATTTGTTATGGGGAAAAAAATGGAAGCTTGAAAACAAGGGGATTTTAATTCAAACTTTTTTTTGCAAAAAAAAACAACAAACCTTATGTGTGTTGTTGATATTAACCCATACCAACAGCTGAATGTGTTCAACGTTACATCTAAGTACATATAAATGCACTGATTGCCTGCCAGTCTTTTTTGTCTGTTTTATGTTTAGAATTAAAAGGAGCGTTTATCATATTTGTATTGTTCAACAACAGGGTTTTTTAGGGCAGAATGGTTTTTGTTTTCTCTCATTGTATTTATTAAGGAAGTTATTTATTATGAGTATGTTAAATATTTAAATTTGTCAGCTTGTGATAAATTTTACTTGGCAATAATAAAGGGATGGAGTTTTTTAAATACTTTCTATAATTGGAACAACAGGAGGAAAAGGGTTTTTTAACTTGGAAAATTTCTGTTTAATATTATTTAATACTATTAAATTAATGACCACTAGCATAATCAGTTTACAGCATAATAGCTAAAAATTATCTGATTTATTATTTTTTAAAAAAATGTGTAAAAATATTATGTTGCATTATGTTATTTATACACAAAAAAACAATATAAATAAAGAGTGAATTAGAAATCAATACAGACGAAGCAACATTAAAAGAAACATTAATTCTGTGTGTTTTTTATTCGTTAAGCATTATTGTGGAACTATTGTATAAAGAAGACTACCAAAACTATAAGCATAGACAAAATGATTTTAAAGGTGTTATTAATTATAATAAAACACAAAATAACTAGTAAACGAGCTTAAGAGCAGAAGTACAATTACATTGAGATATCAAAACTTATCTTTTTTGCAAACTAATATTGTCTACATTACAGGTATAGCTATTCCGGCAAAAGTGCTATATTTTTCAAGATTACAACAACAACAACAACAATATATATGATACTAAATTTGAAAGACTAAAAATAAAAACAAATATTTCAACAGCTGATGTTGTTTATTGCGATTTAGTTAGAGAAATCTACGATATCACTTTACGGCATTATTATATATTACTGGTACTTAAAATAAACTCTCATATAACTCATGCACATCTTCAGATTCGAAATTTTAGTTTTGTTTTTTTAAATGTCAATTGTTTGTTGCAGCATTGTATGTTTTGCTATAATTTGAAGAAAAAAGCCACTGAGTACTACCAAATTTTGAATAGATTTGAAAAGAAAAAGTCGCTTTTAAGTAAAAAATATAGTATTTTATATATTTTCAGTACTTATTGATAAATTATGTTTATTCCTCATAATAAACATTTTTTAATTTTGAGTTCTTTTATTGGAAAATAATAACACAGTATTTTATAGTTTTAAATTAAGTTAAACGATTTAATTACTTTCAATACTTACAAAATAAACAAGATGGTATCTTTGTTGTCTTTACTCATTGATGACTCAACTTGGATTTATTAATTTGCCCAACAAGTGCTGCCTATATTGTTGTTTTATACAGTACTTTCATATACAAAAATATTTTAACATCAAACCATATTGTTGTTGTTATTATCAGTCAGCTTAGCCGCCAGCTTGTTTTGCTCTGTGCTAGTTGCTTTTATTTTTCTGTTGTTTATCTTATTTGGTAGAATTTCTTATAAGCATGTTCTTACTGTCCTTCCATGGCCGTGAGTGTGTAAGATTTCTTAGTTTGTATAGTGCACAGTGGGTCATCTCATTTACTTTTTTACTGATAATTATTTTCTTTTAAATATTAAGAAATCATCTTTGTAATCTTAATAAAAAATGATAAATATTACTTGTTTCATGAGCAGTAGTAGTAGTGTAACGACACATTCTCGTGTTACGCTGGGATAGAGCTCGCGGCGTCCAGAGTTCGTTACAAAAAAAAAAGTTTGTTTCACTAATTATACAAGAGACACTTTTGTTTTACTAATATTTTTTTTATTATAATCCACCCTTAAACTAAGTTAAAATTATGCTACTGAGCACGCCAACGACGATTCACCGTTTCGTGGCCCTCAAGAGTTCTCGTCTCCACTCTCCGCCGGCTAGCCTACTGCTTCTCACACTGGAGCAAATAAGATTCTGGTCCAGTCTGAGCAGAACAGTTTGCCTGTCCAACAATCTTTGACTTGTTGCTGTTGTCACGAATAAGATTCTGAGACAATCTTTTCACGTCTAAATTGGTGTTAGCCTTTTTACGATCTTGTTCAGCTAGGGCGAATAAAATTCTGGCCTTGCTGAACAAAGCGCGGCCTTGCTCTGGCCTCCGTTTTACTTGGGCGAATAATATTCTGCCAGGTGAAGCAGCGACAGAACTTGCTTGGCCGTAGACCTGAGCTATACTCAATTAATTCGAAGTCGAATAAAATTCTGACTCTGATTAACTGAGCTTAACCTCTTCGCAAGACTATTTTAATTAAGTTGAATAAAATTCTAACTCACTTAAAAGAAGTCTTGCCCGGTTGCCTGCCCGTGGCCAACTCATCCAAATACTAAATTATATCGCCTTTATATGTCCCAGCCAGGCACACCAACACACCCATACCACTAAACGACAGCTGCTTGCGACTGTTTAGGGTTGTGTTTAATGGATGTATCGTCATGTTAATAGGTGGCGCTTCTTAACGGCTATTATAATTTCAAATATTTCATTAGCAAATAATAAATGTAATTGTAAAATATGATTATGCATTATATAAAATGAAAAGTGTATAATAATAATGTTCTCTTTTTAAAAAATTATGAAATTCATAAAACAATAACGGCTGTATGCATAAAAACTTAAAGTAGGTTTAACTGCCGTTGTTAGGCACAATTTCCTAAAGTTGTATTCATAAAACACTTTTACCTTAAAATACCTTTGTTAACTTTAAAGTAGGAAAAACCTACGTTAAACCTACAATAAATTGACAGTTCAATTTTATTATTGAAAGTTCAAAAACCAAACAAATTGTGTTTACAATAAACTGAGCCGTTTTTTTTAAAGTGGCATAAGTTACTTTGTTATAGTCATCTTTTTAATTAAATTAGTTTATAAAACATTTTAATTTTTAGCCATTTCAACTAGTCTGTATTTAGTTTTCTTTCTGAAACGGATTTTTCTAATGATTGTGTTGAAATAAAATCTTTTTTCTCCATGTTGTGTACTATGAAGGATATTTTCGACAGGGGGCTATTACTACTATTACTATTTTGTCCTTTACATAAGTCACTATGTGCAGTAATATGCTTTTGAGTTGTGACATTCTTAGATATTTTATACAACACGAAATAACCTCCTGAGAATAAAAAAATAAAATAATGGTAATTATGTGTAGTATATTAGATATCAGTATAATATTGTTTCGTAAACTGCACTATTCTTTCGAACTAATAAAAATAAGTCAAATAATCACAACAATACTTCACACACACTTATTACATGTTTCCATTTCTTTTATATTAAGCTCCGTAATTAATTTCCTAAGTACAACGACTAACGCCACTTTCAAAATAAGCATTTTTGTTGCACCGTTAATTATCAACACTCCTCTCAAGCAAATCTCAATACTTCTTAACTCTTAACAAATCTCAATACTTCTTAATTTCAAATTTATTAAAAATGAAAAAAACTGTTCAGTTGTGACTTATGCCACTTTTAATGTAAACGGCTCAATTGACAATTATACTTTATTATTCCAAAAATGTTAAAAAATATTTATTTAAACAAATTGTAGAATACAAATAATAATAAAAACTAAAACATAACATGCCATTCAATATAAAACACTTTTACATCTTTATTTTATATATTACAAAAATATAATTATAATTAATTATTTTAAACACAAGTTTTATTGATGTACATATAATCAAAACAAAGCTCGTTATCCGAATAATTATTTTTTTAATATGAACAACTTCTTTGTAAGTTCTTCGTAAGCCTTGCAAATTATCCTTTTTTGGGTGCTTTGCATTTTATTAAAAAGATAAATATAAAAAAAAAAACAAAAATATGTTGATTTTGCTGAAAAAAATGAAAAACAATAAAAAACATTTTTTATGAATCCTACTACCCGGATAAATAATATTCATTTTTATACATCGTTAACTACAACGTGACAATTGAAAATAGTGGCATTGTCAGAATCAAAATACTAATTTTACTAAAGAATACATTAGCTAAAGTACTGTTTATGAATACCATTTTTTAACAAACGTCTGTTAGCCTTAAAGTGTTTGTTAACTAACGTGTACTTCAGAGCTCAAATAAGCGTTTTTTATGCATACAGCCGTAAGTATTCAGAAATGTGAAAAATGTAAAAATTTATGAAATTCAGTAAAAAAATTAAAAAATTTTAAAAACATATATACACACATATATATATATATATATATATATATATATATATATATATATATATATATAATGGCTTGTGATTTAATTGCTATGTGATCCAAAAACAAGCCTAACGACTTTTGGTCGCCACAGTAGTTATTTATAATAATAATCTACGTTAACGTAGATTATAATATTAAAAATTTTGTAAGAATCTTAAATATTTCGCTTTTAAATATCCATTTCCAAATAATTTTTTTTATTTTTTTATTTCCATAAAATATGCTAAAAGCAACAACTCCCTGTTCTTAGTTTATTATAAAGTATAAATGCATTTACTTTATCTACCGCATAATTTCTTACAATTATCATATTTGCTGATTATACAAAATATATACACATGTATAGATAAATAAAAATACACTTATAAAAAACAGACAAATTTGTTTGTGGATAGAACAGAGCTACGTAAAGTTGCAATGCACTTATGAAAAAAAAAACATTTTCTTTTAGTTATTACATTAGCATACATAAAAGATTATACCAACCAGACCAATTGAAACAACGAAAAAATAGCATAAATATTTTACAAAACATATAGACAAACGCATTATTAGCAGAAAAATAAAATAAAAAAATATCTACTTATACCAATATAAAATAACAAAATAAAAACAAAACTACTTAAGAACATTTGAAGTTGGCATTATAAGTATCATATTTATTTGATCTAAATACATGTTCACTTTCGGCCTTCATTTGTATACTTAATATAATTTAATTTTTATGCAAAAAGGCATTCATTGTACATATTTGCGCGTGTATGAATTCTTGTATTTTAACGATGTATCAAACAAAAAGTACACCCAACATATCTGTATAACAAATATTTTATTACACACAAAATATGTATAGCCATTATAAAAATGTATAATATTATTATGAAAAACTACATAAAGAAAATGAAATTGCTCATATTTGCTTTTACAAACAAAACGTTTTTTTTTATTTTTGTCTATCTTTTTTTTGTTCTTTCCACTTTACAGAAGATTACAATTTATTCGCATTCGTATAACCAGACACACTCTCAAATGAATGGAAGCAAAAAGCGCAAATTACGACAACATTTTTGCTATGGGTATCAATGTCTTTTGTGGCAAAAAGCCTTATTTGTGGTACAAGTGCACGTTAAACATACAAGTGGTTATTTGCGCATCCCCATTTATTTAAATAAAAAACATGAAACAGAAATTTCCCAATCACATATATGTTTTAAGTTTTTAATGGTTAATTATAAAAGTTTAAAGTTTATTTTATTGTTAACATAATTTTTTAAAATAAAAAATATAGAATGTTTTTACACGGAAGAATTCGACTTGTAGAAAAATTTTGTAGATAATTTTTATACGTGCATTATATTGGGTACTAAAAGTTTTTAAAATCTAGATACCAGAATCAAACCACTGGTTTATCCCCGGTTGTTCATCCATGTTTCTTATTTGATACTTCGGGAATAGCTATGTCTTTTATTTGGTATAATTATACCTAGATATGCTAGAATTAAAGCATTGAGCTTCCCTCTTCCAATGGCTTTTACAGTTTCATCCATTTTTGCCGTTTACAAGTTAGAGCCTTTCGCTAGTATATTTAAATATTTCGTAACTATTATTTGTTTTATAATTAATTTTTTAAGCATCTCTTTATACACATTTTTTTGCTGTTCCGGAAGATGCCAGCTAAAGATTGAAAATAAAAATAAATTTATTAAAAAGAATTTATTATAAAATTAGAAGTAAGCTCAGTATTATTATAATAACAATTATTTGTTATTAATAAATTATTTTAAGTCTTTATATTTTACTTCGCCTATAATAACCGCTGCTTGGCTTACTAACAGATTTTTAAAATCTTTGATTTGCTCTGTCATTTTAATTTTAGATTTAGATCGATTGTTCTTTTTACAACCCCCCTTGAAGCACGCATTCTTAATGGATCTCTTACCCATCTTCACAGGTGCTGCCGAGTGCAAAAGGCGACAACACTCGCGTGGGCTAGCCGGTGTTCGAGACTGGAAGAGTTATACGACTCTCGAAGTCCGACCACTGACTTATTATGCACACACTGGGGCTACGGCTCTGTTTTGGTTATTGCTAAGGCCTCTCGAGCAGTTTGTTGTGACTGTGGTGTAATCGGGCTTTGAAGAAAGTTCCGAAAAGATGTTAATAAAAAAGATAACAGCCAAAACCCTAGCTGGCGCATGCAAGAGGACTAGGAGTTGGATAGTCTCCGACTCTTCAGTAAGGAGTGGGGGCACGGCATTCAAAAATTAAATTAATTGTATTTTTTTTTTGTCTTGCATGCCAGGTAGTTAGTAAACAGCATATCAAATTGTTGTTGCGTGTTTATAAAATTTCTACCCAGTTTGTAGCCAGTAGTTCGCTTTATTGCTTAATTATTTTATTTTAAAACTTAAGCAAGACACATTCGTAACAATTTTAATATTAATAAAGTCTTTTCAGAATTATTAAAGTTTAATAATTCTTAACCAATTGCCATAAATAAACGTTTTTTCTCTTGCATGCAAAGCTTTGCTACTCCTTATAGAATATAAAATAAAATAAAGTAATAAATTAATAAAAAAAGCAAGCAATAATTTTAATATTCATTTACTTAACGCGTTAAAATCGTATGAAACTGTTTGTGTATGTGGTGATTAAACAGGCACTTGCTCCTTTATGCTTTAATGTTAAAAAGCAAGGGAAATCAGTATTGGGCTACATTCAAGCGCTATATGTTTAACACACAACAACAAGCCAAAATCAAATATGCGTTAATAATTGATTATTTTAGCTTAAGTAAATGAAATGATATGGTTTTATCGTCTAACTCCGCAAAACACACTCAGCTCACAAGCAATAGGGAAAACAAGTAAAAAAATAAATAACGACACCAAAACTAATACCAATAAAAATAAAACAAAAATTCTTCCCAAACAAAAACCTTAAAGTATACACATTAACTTGACGCCTAAATAGAATACAAACTATTCATCATTTGGTTAAAATCACAAGAGCAGAGCGTATGCTAAGAAATAATCCAAAGGGGATATCTTAGGAAAAATGGCGCTTTTGTCATGCAAAAAAAAATATGTTATTTATACTTGAATTGCGTTAAACAGAAACTTAATGTATATACCATCACGGCTCTGTTCCATGAAGTTTGTATTGTTTTGTGGTTTTTACTGTGTTTATTTTTTTTTGTGCTTTCACTTAAGATAAATGCTCTTCCTAGTAACACGTAAGAGTCTATAAATATTTACCGTGGAAAATTGTTATCAAATTGAAATGTTGGTGAAAATTTGTGGTGATTTCTTTTGCGAAATATTCTTAGTCTTTTTTTGTGCTACGTTTCACAAACAATTGAATGTTAAATGGTTAGATTTCGGTGAGCCTAAAGGCAAACACGTGTAGGTTGTTAGACTAATGATTGTAATACAGACATAGTCGTTCATACTTATTTTACAATATACATATGTGTATGGCGAGGTAAAATGTCCCTTTTTACCCCAAATAACAAATAAAAACACAAAATATATTTAAGGTTAAACTTATATATGATGTAGTTTACTTTCGTATTTGTATTTGTTTATATCTAAAACAAACACACACGCAATAAGCAGCTAACTAAAATATAAATTAATTTACCAGCCCTAAACTAGGCAATAAATTATTATATATTTTAAATGCGTTAACAAAGCCAGTGGCCCAATAATAAGACAGTGACTAAATAAAATAGACATTTAGAATTCTATTAAACAAAAAATTATATAAATTATATATAAATAATATTTTTATCATTTTTTGAACAATATATTATAAATATTTAATTGATTTAAGAAAGTAAATTTTTATTTATAAAAGAAAATAAGGTGTCAAGCGTTTTTAGTTTAATACTCATCAATAGTTCTAAAATTAAACTACCCAGAAATTTTAATGTTAGGGATTTTAACTAGTTTCCTTAGGGAAATTTAATATAAAATGTATTTTTATTTATTTATTATATTTTATTGCCAATCAAAACCTTAATTATATTTAACATTTACGTATTCTATATAACTTATTATTCTTTAAGCCTAAGTACCAATGTCTCCTCATTAATAATTATTTAAATTTTTACTAAAAGCTTTGATGGGATATAAACTTAGATCTTTTATTTAAAATTTTAAAAATTTTTCGAGGCTTGAGAAAACTAAGAAAACTACCATTTCTTAGTTAGACTGTTCAAAACACCTCATCAAGAGTTCTAAAAATATAAATTAAAAAAAAATCAAATAAACATTGCAAATATACAATATTGTTAAAAGAAATTTATATATGTATGTATGTAGGTGTAAAAAATATATAGTAATTTATGGGGCCGATTTCTGTAAAATTTTTTTGTCAGTTGTTCGTACTTTCGAGAAGAAGGTTTTTACAGAAGAATTTTGGAAAATCCCTCCGGAAAAGTCGGAAAATTGAAAAATCGAGTTTCTGTATGAGATTTTGTGTGAAATTACTCCTTAATTATACGTTGACTTAGAATTTGCGCAATCTGACAGGTGTCATTTTGCATTGTAATTTTCTACAGTAAATGTGCTATTTTTCGTGCTGCAATTTATACGCGTTTTGTGTATTGTAAAACTGATTAGGTCACACATTCACGTAAAAGCATTACATTCAAATGAAATTCTACACAAAATTCCATACAAAAAATCGGTTTTCTATTTACGCCGGAAAACAAATAAAAAAACATTGTTCATTAAATCGTTCTCTACTGATTCCATTCAAATAAATCACATTGAAAATTTAAATATTAATACTCCGAAGTTTGTCTGAAGGCTAAAATTGGACGAGGCGAGGTTCGCTATTTTAATATAAAACACATTTTTGAGAGAAATGGGGCTATTTCATCTAATTTCCTTTTTTCAGTCGAGTCTCTAATTAGTTTTCACTTATATTTATTTATTTTATGGGATATGAACTTGTACCTACTTTTTTACAAATAGAGATGCCTTGGCTCTATTTGTAGCAACCGAAAATTAACAACTTCTTTTCAATATTTATTAATATTTTTCTTATCTCTGAATTTTTTTCAATAAAAAAGTGATTTTTAATTCAGCGAACGAATTAAAAATTAAGGACGGACAAACAATTTTTTTTTATTGATTAAAAGGTTCTGTATCGAAATATACTTTATGCATTTATTTTATTTACTTTATGGTTTTTGATTTTTAAATTAATCTATACTGTATACTATTCTGAAGGATATTTATAGTATTAGTATAGTACTAAATTGTGTGTGTTTGTTTCGTTAATTGTTACTTATGTGATAGGCATCACTTAATCTTATTGTATTTTTCCGAATAACTTCAATTCCCAAATACCCTCTTTAAAAAAATACAGTAAAAATGAAAAAAAAAACTTTTTGCAATACGTGATTAGTGATATCTAGAGAAGAGAATATATAAATTTAATATTTTTATTTGAATAATTCCATATTTGATCCAAAGCTATTTTTTTAATTTGAGAAGGAAACAATTTTCGTTTTATAATTGCAAACTTTTTATTCGAATAAATGTTCATGAATAATTTGGTTTTTTGTCTTGTGTAAACAGTTTCAAATAATATCTAAAGAATTTTCCGAGGAATAAAATTTCTTCAGACGACTAATTAATAAGAAGAAATAAAAAAGTTTTTGTCTGATAAATCCTTAAAAACTTTTCGTACTGCGAAACTTAAAGCACAAGCACAAAAAAATAAAAATTTATATCTCTAAATCCATAAATAATAAGATGTTTATAAACCTTGCATAGGTCACATAAAAGTCACTGCCTAAGTATAGAAAACTATAATTATATATGATATTTAGCTGCACATAAATACCAAACCAAGCTCATTAATTCTAACACATTTATAACAATCCACACAAATATGCTAAATTGAAAATATGTAGTTATTCCGAAATATATGCAGCAAAAGAGTACGTATAGTCAAACATATAATTTAAATGGCTAGACTTAAATATAAAGTATTGTTATACATATTATATTTTTAAAGTATAAGTCTTAGAGTGTGTGTATGTGTTACCGTTATAAACACTAAAAGCACAAACTATATACCACTCACACACATCGATTTGTGCTGTTCGTTGCAAAAAGGGAAGCATAATGCTTTTGAGAATTGTAGAATAAAAATTTTGAATTATCGTTTACTGTGAAAACTTCATATTTATTCCTAAATATTAAAGAAGTAAATTAATTTTTGTATCCCCCCAAATATACATATTAAGATTTATTTGCAAGTTCTTCTTTTTCTGGCTGAACTAAAAATAGTAATACTCCCGATTGAAGAAACATCGGTTTTCTAAGTATACGCCTAGATCGTTCAGTTATAACTCTTGACGTTTCATCGTAAGTTTTGAGCTTCATTTGTCACTCTTAGGCTAACGGTTGCCTACAAGAGCCTTTTGAGTCTTGTTAAAGTGTTTTCATTTTTGTCAATTACTTAGGTTCCGCACCATCCAATGGGCATCATCGAGTGATATATATTAAATTCCCTTTTTATTACAAAAATCTTCGTTTTAATGAAAAACAACGCCGCTCATTTGCAGACGATGTGCACTGCAAAAATCACCACTCTTTTTGAAAGTGGTTTGAAGCTCTTTGAAGCTTTTTCTAGTAGATATATTCTTACAAAATCTAAGCTAAGCATACTCTGGTGGCTTAAAAAATATTCGAGGTACACATCTAGCATCCATATGTAAAGAAGTACTATATAATATAGGCTATTTACAGTAAAACTGTTACAAAGATAATCAATTTGCACACTGTTTAAGTAAACCAGTCTTTTTAAGTCGTGATGTTAGCACTATTAGTTTATCGTCAGATTATTTCAACTAAAATAAATAAAGCTGTTAAACACTTTTCGTAAATATAAATTGAATACTTAGCTATAATGAAAGATTAATACCAATTAAAAGTGGTGATGCAAAAAATTTTAAAATACCCCTCAAATGCATCGATATTCAGCAACGCAATATTGAAAATAAAAATAAAATAATGTTTAATTTTTTTAGACCTTAAATTTAAAGCAATTGTGGGGCATAAAATATTAAATCTATTGTTATTATATTACCTATCAATTTTCAGAAATATTTTCATTTACGCCACTAAACTTAGTGATGCCATTAATGCAATGAGTCCAGATTTTAAAGAAAACAATTCTGTTTTTCATATGCTTAAGTAAGCCAAAGAGGCTTCTGCTATCGCCTAAATTAATATTTGTTTAGTAGTTGATGGTTTAGCAAATGCATATGTATTTATTAAAAGTTTATAAAGTTTACTGGAAAGCCAGTTGTTATTACGATTGTTAGAATAGTTCAAAACTAACTAACTAATAAACGCACAAAAGTATGCACCATATAGAGATTGCGTGTGGTTGTAGTGATTTATTAGCAACAAAAATAGATTGAAATAATTTAAATTAAATTGTTCAACCATAAAGTTTGTCTATGGCGTTGGTATACAAACAAATATTTACATACGTACGTTTTAATGAATATAATATTCATTATAGAATTATTCCTAACTAAGAAATTCATTTTAGATAATATTTAAATATTTAGATGAGTTTTATGTCATAGTTATACGCAGTTAAGTAAGTTAAGTACTTTCTTTAATATGAGCAAGAATTTATATAGTTTATTGAATACATTGCCCAGATTTGATCAGCTAATGCTAAGTAAGAATTTTATTGTAGTTTTCTGGATCGAATCTTTAAAGGGTAATTATGAATATATCACGGATAATTATGGATTTTTAAAGTTGCAGGTTGCAAACATTTGAAACAGTGAATCACACTACGCATTACAGAAAGAATTCGTTTTTTAGTTGAACAGTATGTGAACAGTATGTAAAATTGGTTTCAAATCGATAAACACTACTCCCTCTTTCCTCCTCCCAATAACCTAATTTCTTAGCTCTGGTGCAATGCATTGCAAGAGTAGGGGTCATCGCCTGAGTGCTGGCCAGATAAAAAAAAGAAAAAAGAAACTATCTCTTTACGTAAAATAAGAGAAATAAAAAAAAGTATACAAACTTAAAACAAGCTTCTGGGTACATTGTTTCAAATATTGTTTTAAATTAACATTTTTTAAATCTGCTATAAATTATGATTAATAAAAAGCAAAATGACACTTTGACATCAAAGTATTTTCAAATTACAATATAAAATCTTTTAGTTTTCACATTATGACCATATAATGTTTTATTAATAATAAATTTACGTTTTTTATATATGTTAACATATTTTTAACAAACATTATTATGCATTAATAAATTTCCTATACGAAACCTAATGGCAATATAAGACTATAAACACACAAATAATCCAAAAAATTCTTATCGTTTAGTTTGTAAAATTTTTGAGTTATTGTTTATGTATGTTTTCAGTATACCCATACATGTAGGCTTATAGCCGTTTAATATTGTTGTCGATAATAATACTTGCACTTTACATTAACAGTAAATAAAATTTTACACACATTTACCAAAATAAAGTAAATAAGGAAAATTGTATACATTTGAAATTATTTCACTTTATACAACGTGAAAAGAGAGGGAGCGGAAAAGGAAGGCAACAAACACATTACCACTTGTAACTATTGATTTATGTTTTTTAATTTAAAATTTCCGTTTAACAGTATTTACATTTGGAAAATATTTATTTTTGTGTGAGTCTGTAAATAAAATCATAAAAAAGAAGGAACATTTATTATATTAAACACACAAAAACACACAAGCACAAAAACAATTGTACAAGGTTTCAGGAATTTTTATTAATGAAAAACATTTACATTGTCAATGTACATAATTCAACAGCATATGACGCGACATTATTTAAACACACATTAATACATAAATTTGTAATGTAAATGTTAAAAGTACACAAAAACACACACACACACACATATAAACGACATATATAATAATAATTTTTTTCTTTCTCTTTCTTTTAAATTTATTTGATATTCTAGATTGGGTCCTATGCCACAGCACCAACAACCAATGCCACAAAGTATGTCAACGGGTAATAATACCATTGGCGGTCATGGTGGCCATGATCGTGGTGGTGGCAGTGGTGGTATACCAGGCGGTAATATACCCGGTACTATGAACGGTCCTAACGGTCCTCACTGTCAGATGAGCGGTTCTCAACCTTTGGTTATGCCACAATTTCCATTGCGTAATTCACACTCAGCGCATGCACCACATTATTCACCATACTCACCTTCCAGGTATGTAATACAACATTTTGCCATATTGCCTGTTGTTGTTGATAAAATATATTTTCATATTATATTTTTATGTTATGATTTTGTGAACAACAGCAAAAACTAAAAGTATGCATACGAAAAAAGCCTAAAGTGTTAATATTTGCCAATATTCATTTATGCTTTTTTTTTGTCATATATAAATCATGGGACAAATTTAAAGTCGAAAAATGTCAACTAGTTGACATTTAATATTATTTATTAAATTAATAAGGAATTATTAGCATTTATGAGATTTTTTATTTTATTTTTTTTTATTAGTTTCAATAGTTTTCAATAATAAATAAGGGAAAAATTAAATAGTGATTTTTAAATAATTCAAAGAATATTGTAAAAATTAAAAATTAAACTGGTTTATATTTCGAAATGTTTTAATTACAAATAAATTTGTACATATCTTAAAAGATATCCTTATTAATGATACAAATGCTACACAAAAATATATTTTAAAACACTTTTACGAAAACCACAAATATTCTAAAAGAGCTCTTCAAGAGCTCTTCTCTTGATTAAATTTCAATTCGTTTTTATGTCTCTTTTTTAAATTAGATTGCCTTAAAAGGGTTATTGTTTATTTTAGTGAACAATAATACATTCAATTAATATCGCAAATTGTGTGCAGGTTAGAGCAATGCCCCAATTGAAGAAAGGACAACAGTATCATTTGTAAAAGAATGTATTGCATAGGAGTGCCAAAGATATAAAGCGTTTTTCGACAAGAAATTGGTTTGAAAAATGATATCTGGCAAATGTGCACCACGATCACGCTCACAGATGTCGATTATTTCATCAAAGTTCTTAATCATACTTTGGCAAAATGGCGGTCCTATTTTGTTAATCACTTCACGGATTTGGAGTTTTAAGACTGAAATCGTTACAAGTGACTCCGTAGAGACTCTGTCCTTAACAATAGCCCCACAAAAAATAATCCAGTGGTGTTGAAACACACGATCTGGCTGGCCACTTAACTGCTGATTGTGGTGAAATTATGCGATCGAGCCAAGTGAAAAGGCGCTTCGTCTGAAAATATTATTTTTTTCACAAAAACCCAGTCAGCTTTTCTGAATTGAGCGAATCTACGGCGATATGAATGGTTTGTCGGCTTAAATTTCAGCACCGGTTGAATCCTGTGAGGATTCAAAATCAAATCCTGACGCAAAATTCGCCATGTGGTCGTTTTGAATAACTCCAATTGTTGAGAATTTCAGTCAAGTAGTTGATAAATTTGGATCTACTTCAACACTGTGGCTCACGGATGCGATGTTTTCACTTAAACGACCTGGTTGAACAGGCGGTGGTGTTCGCACATTTTGTATCGAGCTAGTCGACTCAAATTTAAAGACCAAATTCTAAATAGGGGTTTCAGAGAGAGGATTGTGTTGTACGAATTCATTGTAACACCTGCCAATTGCCAAAAAACTAAATGTCAAAATTATCATGTTGTCGGCCTTGCCATAACTGAAAATCAAACTACTTGTTGAAAACCCGATTTTTACGTATAAGACCTGAAATCACGGCGTTACTTAATGAATGCTCTTCAAAAAAGTTGGGACGGTCATGAGTAAATATCAAGCAAGCGTATCTTAAAATTTAAGAAAATGGTATAGAAATTGGAACCAATAACTCAAGAATACTAAACGTCGTGTTTTTGTAAATGGGAAAGTATGCTGCAGGCAGAAGGAGAGAAATATTTTCGATTTATATCTTATTATTTTGAAAGTGGAAGAAAAGTTTCCGCACGCAGTTTATTTCACTAGTTTCTGCAGCAACAATAAGTTTTCCCATTATATGACTCTTGTTTAACAGATCATATCATACTATCGCCCCCACACAGCCACTTAATAGCACACAGAAATGCATTTACTTTCCTTTATTAAAACTAGTTATAATAGTTTTCGCTGTTATTATTGTTGTTTTTGCTTTGAGGGCTACAAGTTCTTCACCTTCTTAACATGGTTGGATACTTAAATATATCTTGTGGAAACTTAATTTTAGTCAGTTTCCTTTATAAGATTATTGTAGTTAATTGTTATTGTGGTTTAATGTTTATCTACTTTTTATAAGTATTGCTATGCATGTGTGGGTATGCCTCTTAGCATAGAATTTGTTTATACCATTCAGTTTGGAGCAAAGTAGGAGTTCTAGCGTAGTAACGACTTTACACCTTTCATTAGTTCTAAAATTTTTCATACATTACACTTTCACGTCGTTTTTCACAATTTATTTTTAACATTCGATTATTTGACGAAACATTTGATTTACAATAGAAATTTTAAATTTGAGAGTCGATATGAATAGCATTATCTCTGGAAACGCATCATATAATTATGATTGAGTAGCATAACATCATGGACATGGAATTTATAAAACAAAAATTTTGTTATGTAAAATATTTTATATTTATAATTTGGAAACCAATCGTTCAACGGGCGCCAAACTAGCATCGTTGTTGGAAGAAAATCCACTACTGTAGGATGTCCACTCTTGTAATTTGTCATAAAAATTTGTTCATAGCGTTTTCCAGTAGGTTTAAAAAAAATTATTTTAATAGAGTACACGATTGTCAGGGCCACGCTCTTAATTCTTGCTGAAGAGCGGAAGACGGCCCGTTTTACTTCATTGTAACAGCCTTTCACGTGATTTTCATTAAAATTGCAAGCACCATGTTACTTTTTAGAAGCATTATCATTAATAGTCCTAACTGACTGTTTGACTAAAAAGCGCAATGGTAATGCAAGTCGCTTGCCAATCTATCACATAGGTATTTATATGCTCTTAATGAAGAAGCTGTTGCACACACGTAATTACAATTTTTAGGAACAAGTTTCAAGATTTCATATTCTGTTGTAATAATAATAAAATAGGCAAACACAGTTAGTCAGTACGCCTGGATGAAGCTGAGTGTGTTCGCTTTCTCCTCTGCGCGGTGGAATAAATAAAAAATAATCTAAGAAGAACAGTCCCATTATTTGTGCAATTTTAGTTTTAGGACTTTTAAATATATCTAACGGTTTACGCAGAGGCAGTACTCTATTACTGAATTCCATTTTAGAATATAACTATAAAGTAAATTGTAAAATGTCTGCCATTGAGTTAATTCATTGCTACAACATTTGCCTGCTTTGTCGGCCTTATTTCTATGTCGGATTTAGGGGTCACGCTTCTACCTAGAAATTGTAATATATAAGGCGAATATTTCTTATATTAAATTTAAAAATATAATTCTTAATTTGTGCTTGATTATTTTAATATATGTTTTAGGATATTCTCATAAAATATTTATTGTTAAAAAAAATATCTTTCAAAATATCTTGTAGTTTTTTTTGTTCAAATAAAATATTTATCTTAAATAAATATCTGTTATTCTTTTTAACGGTCTTTTTTAATTAATTTAACAATATATACTTTTTCGATATTTCGCTTTCCTATGAAAAGCTTCTTTCGGAAAGCGAAATATCGAAAAAATATATATTGTTAAATTAATTAAAAAAGACCGTTAAAAAGAATAACAGATATTTCTTAAAGATAGAAAAGGTCGATTAAAAAAATAAAATATTTATTTTAGAAAATTTTAACTTATCAAAGAAGAAATTAATAATTGTACTGAAAGGTATCTAATAAGGTTAAGTAATCACTCAAATATATTAGCTATAATTCTGTTAACTGATAGTGATGAAATCCATAGATTAAAAAGGTTCCATGTACTTAACCTACCCTTCAGAAAATACAAAAATGGATAAGTATGTTATTTTACTAGTACCACAATTTTGTATTTTTTTTAAGAATTATGTTATTTGCTTAATATTTTATATATTAATAGAGAAGATTGCTAATAAAACCAACTAAAAAATAAAGAAAATTTAAAATCGTTACAAAATATATTTCTTATTCTCATATTTTTTTTACAATATTTATAAGTCTTTCACGTGTGTGCGTGTATATATTTTCATCATTATTCAACCTTTAACTTTAAGATAAGCCTCATTTAACTTTGGCAACAGTTGTTAAACAATAATATAAAAATTTTCTTAAGTTTCCAAATGAATCCAAAAATAACGAAAAATAACTTCTTAGTCGTTTTACATTCTAACCACTTGTCCCCAAAAGATATTGCTGAAAAGAGAAAAACAACAACTGAAAGAAAACTGTAGTAGTTGCACAATTATATTTGTGTTTGTTTATAAACTTAAAGTTAATCCGATTGTGTGCTATTGTCATAAACAAACTATAAAAAACGACGTGCAAACACACATAAAGAAACCAAAACAACAAATCGTTGCGATTTGTTATAAACACCTTCTCCCACACGTAGTTTAGTTTGATTTGAGAAGCAAATGTGTACGTTTTAGTTTGGTTTAAATATTTCCTTTAAGCTTGAATGCGCCTGCCAACAATAATTTACATGCAATACAAGAAGTGCATTTAAAGCAAATCGTTAGTATAGTCATCTATTTTAGAGTTCTTCTTTTATTTTTCTTATTCTTATTTGTAAGTGAAAAACAACTGTAACAAACAGCATGTTAACGAAAACTCCCATCACTTTTATGTAATCGAAGTCGTATATATACGTATAAACGTATATGTGTGTATGTTTGTTGTAGAGTATATTTTACAATATATTAACAAAATTTCCATTTATTTTAAGCTATTTATTAAAAAAAAAAAAAACAAAAGAGGAGATGAATAGCTAGCGATAGAACGTTTGTTTACATAAACATATTTGCAACAACGATCTTAAATGACACTTAAAAAAGTACCACGCTTGCGTGTTCTTCTTCATTGTTATTGAAAGTGTCATAAAGAAGATGCTCTTTCATGATACTTAAGTAGAAATGAAGAAGGCAAAATTCTATTTATTCTTCCTACTCGCTAAATGTTGCTCTTTAATCAGTAATTTAAAAGTGTATTTTAATTACTTGTTTAATTTTTCTAAAACAAAATTTTATATATCGGGTTTTTTAACAAGAAGTTTAGTTTTCAATTGTGACAATACTAACAACATGATAGTTTTGACATTTAGTTTTTTTAACGTATTCGTAGTAGATGAATTCAATTTTGCACAAAAATTGCTTTAAAATAATTTAAATCCACAATAAAAATGGTGGTTCTGTAAAAGTTATATTTCGTAAAATTCGTGATATTTTTCGGCAACATAGTCTTTCTTTTGAGTCCGCTATTTAGAATTTGGTTATTAAATTTGAGCCGACAGGCTTGATACAAATTGTGCGTCGTTTAACTAAAAAATCTCAGCCGTGAGCCACTGTGTTAAAGTAGATCCAAGTTTGTCAATTCCTCGACGTTCTCAAAGATTGGGGTTATACAAAACCATATGGCGAAATTTGCGCAAGGATTTAACTTAAAGCCATACAAGATTCCATTAAAGTCGATCGATCATTCGTATCGCGGTAGATTCGCTCAATTTATTCAGGAACAACCGCTGGTTTTTCTGAAACGAAGCCCATTTCCACTTATCAGGGTGTGTCAACAAACAAAATTGCCCCATTTGGGCTTCTGAAAATCCTAAAGCGATCATTGAGAAGCCTATGGAGGCGTGGTTGGGCTACTTTTTCCGAAGATCAGCCTGGAAATGCGGTTATCGTCAACGGATTACGCTATAACGATATGCTAACAACTCAATTTTGGTCTATTGTTGACCATGTGGATATCACTGACACATGGTTTCAACAAGACGGTTCCACATTTCACCTAGCCAATGAAACGATGAATTTATTGCAAACCAAACTCCCCGATCGCATAATTTCGCGACAAACATCTGTCAGCGTGGTCGTGGCGAACATTTGCCAGACATTTTTCACTCATAATTGCCGAACTTTTCTCTTCGTAATACAAAAAAAATGTTAATCATCATGATCTAAATTTTTTGTTTAGAATTAAGCTGTTTGTTAAAAAACCTTTAAATATATTTTTGTTTGTTTTTTTTTTGCTAAATAAAATATTCTTTTAATATTCTGTGTCAAGCAATAATGTTTTGCATACACAAACTTAAAGGCCTCACAAAACGGAGGTGCAAATTTCGTCTAAGAAAATAGACAAACGACAACAGCAGCAGCAGCCACAGCGGAGAAAAGCAAGAAACTAAAAAATAATGATGATGATTTGTTAGTGAAAGAACTAAAGCACACGTTTCATGTTTAACCAAGAAAAATAGTTGAGAAACAAGAAAAGTGTACTCGTACAAAAACAAAAAAAAAAGAAAATCCAGATAAAGGACGAAAATTATAAGTGAAAAGTGGTATACAGAGAAAAATTATGTGTGGGTTTATTGCAACATGCAACGACAACACGTTCTTATGAATGAATATAGCATTAACAACAACAACAACAAAAAGAAATCTTGAGAAAACTAATTTCTTGCCATTTTTTATTTCAAGTTTATTAAATTAAATATGGAAAATTAGAGGTAAAAATAAAATAAAACTCTAATATTTAAACACTAACAACAGTGCAAATTTTAAAGTGTGACGGTCATTAGGAAAATTAATGATTTAAAGTGGCTACAAAAACTTTATATACATATACAAATATATAAAATAATATATTAATAATAGGTGGCGGTACTTTCTAGTTTAAGGTAATATTTGTTCTCTTGAATTTAGTGTCTAATATCATTTCGAAAAATTTGTCTGCCTGCTTAATTATTTTCCAGCAAAGACGAGTATACTCGACATACACAGAGTAAAATACTTCTGCCTCCAAAAATAGGCAATTAGGTGCCTCTGTAGGCTAGTGGGTAATGTACTAGCTTATAAGACTGGGGGTTGTGGGTTTGATTCCCAACAAAGACCTTGGTTTTTTTCCCTACAAAAATTAAAATTGACTGTCGGTGGGGCTGCTCAGTGATGAAGGTATTGTCACTGTGCTGTCTTTATATGACAGTTAATTTCCGTAACTATCTTTCTACTTTCACCACCTGTGTAATCTCTTCTCTATCCATTTCCTAAAGAATGTAGCATGGTACTTTACTAGATAGGCATTGTTTGTTGTCTGAAGTGCTACTTCTCTCTAAAAACAAAAAAAAAATGTTAACAAACAAATTTTATTTCATTAATAAAAAGATATCACATAAAGATAAAAACTATGGCTTTGTAGAAATGAAAATAGAAGTAATAAATTATTATTAAATTTAATTTCAGGAAATCTAAATTACAAAACTAAAAATTTAAATTAAATTTAAATTAAAGCAAGGTGCAGCATTATGTGCCCTTCATATTAGGCACAAATATTTGGATTCTCTTTTAATATTACCTTTCGAACAGTATGAACATCAGCATGTGGAATTTGATTTTGCTTTTGTACTTGGTATTAAGTCAGGAAAATGCTCTCGAAGTAATCATAAATCTGTAGTTGAAGTTGGGCGACCAAATTGAAAAGTATTTGATGAATTATCAGAATAGAGTTCATTAGGTTTTCGATATGTTTCAATAAGAAGTCAATACGGTTAAACTTTCTATATTTTATATTTATTATATTTTTATATTTTACTTTAAATTTTATTTTAAATTTTTTTATCTTCACGACGAGTATTTTCGACATTACACAAAAAATTTGCATTTCATTCTGACCAGTATACTCGACATGAACATATAAAGGGTTAAGGAGTTTAAAATATAACTTGCTGAATTTAATTAAGATTAATGAAATTGCATTCAAAAAATCTTACGTAAACAAAATAATTTGATTTTACGATAATTAAAAATCATAAATTATTAGTTTTCTTTTAAACCTGCCATAGTAATAGAGTGTAAAAAATAACAAAATAAAAAATGCTAATAAAAAAATTTTTATTCGAAGGATTAATTCATGATATTAACATTTAAAAATGATTTTTAACATATGGCCATCACAGATGTTCCTGACAGGGGGGATTCTGGATGCTCTATTTTGAGTTAATTTTTCGGCTATTGCTAGCCATATACAAATAACATTAACAACATGCTGCCCGGCTACAAATATTGCTGACATAAAATAATGAAGTGTTGTTAAAGCGTTTAAAGCGTCGATAGTTACTATCGTCATATTACAGCTGTCCCCATTTTGCTTAAAACACATTGGGTCTAGGAAAAAATATTAACATTTTTAAACAAGACCATCGTACACGAACTCCATCGTAAAGAAATTAGGCCCAATCATGTCACCAGCATATCAACCGCATTTAAATAGTAGATTTTTGTCGATGAAATGGGGTCTATGGTCTGAATTGTATTTATTTCATATGAAACAATTTTATGTGCCAACATGAATGTTGAGCCAAAATTTGGCCTCATTTTAGTTGCAGAAATCGATGACTAATTTTTCGGGTAAATTTGGACAATGTGATAGTGTTATTTCAATATCAATCTGTTTATGTTTTGCTACATACATGTCATAAAGTGAGAGTTTTTTTTCACTGCACACGCTTTTGTGTAAATTCACTATTTGATAAGCTTTATTGGTCTTAACACAATGTTTTATAGGTTCCAAAATGATTAAATTTACATAAATTAGGTTAACTCTTTTATTGGGATCTCAAAAAGAGTCTTTTTGTAAACTTTGCTAACATTAACGTTAGAGTTTCCTAATGTCCTAGCACTTGTTGTAAGATACAAAAATAATTTTACCCATAATAAATAGAATTTCGTAAAATTAATTCAGTTTAGTTCATTTAAAATACTTATCTATAATTTAATTACCTGGCTTTGAGGGCGTATAAATTTTGCTACCCAACGACGTTATCGTTGACAATATCCTTATCTTGATAGAAATTTTCACAGTAAGTATAGTTCTATCGACTTATGTGCTTACATTTTTCAATCAAAACGTGATTTGGTAATTTGTGCTGTAACAAAACATTAAAGAAAAATTTTAAAATGGCATAAGATTACGTTATATTATAATTCCTCCTTATTAATAGAAAAAATTATTTACAGAAACTTTGTGATAACTTTTACAGAAAACAGGAAAACCACGATTATACGCTAGCGAAAACCTTTTAATATTTTTTAAAAACAATATTGAAAAAATAAATAAATAAATGAAAAAAATAAATATTTACTTTGTTAAAATCATTAGTCACCTTATTTATTTAAAATGTCGCTTGTCACACCCAAATGAAATTGTTTAATCAACCAAATTTTCTTTAGATCGACTTTTTTTTTTGTTATTAAAACATTGTCTGCGTGTATGCTTTAATGTCTTCATTTAATGTTAAAAGACAATTTACAGGTAATTTATGTCATTACAAACTTTATTGACATTAAAATAAAATACAAAAAAAAACTCAAATCCAATCAATTTTATTTATTACCAAAAAAAAAAAAAGCTTTAATTGAGAATGAAACCAACAGAAGGCGAAAAGAGAACAAAGGCCCAAGAAATAACAATAATTTTTTTAATAGGATTTCAGAGTGGGCGGCCTCACAGACAAGCCTTTAACAGCTAAAAAAAGAAAATAATAAGTATTGCAGTCATGTTACCATGACAGCAAAACGAGTATCATAAACAACAACTACAAAATATAGTAAGCAATTTTATGTTGTTGTTAATGTTAATATTGCTACTGCTGCTATTGTTGTTAGTATTCCTGTTGGTTTCACTGCTTGCACATCCTTTAATGAAATGCTTACCAAAGCATGTCTTATACTAAAAGTTTATGCTGATAGCATAAAGGGAAATGTAAGGTAAAACGTGAATCACTGTTTGAATAATAGTTACTTTAACAGTCGTGAGTATGAACTCTTAAATAGGTACCTGAAAATAAAGAATGTGTACTTTTAGGTGAGTAAGGGAATTTAATATGCGAATAATATCAAGCATAGAGCTTGTAAAAATAAATATCCAATGTGTGGTTAGTTTGTTCACTTGGTAGTTTGCTACATGAAAACTATCAAGTAGAATCCTCCTTGATCCGGTCCGTCTTATGATATACTACTAATACTATTAAACAAAGTATAGATCTGGGCAAACTATACCTTTATTTGTCACTTGATACTCACACAAAAGGTGAAATACCATTTCCTCGCAACCGTGCTCCATCTTGCTACGAAAATGCCAATTGTAGCATAGTCCATATTTACTAGCACCTCTTGAAAGGTAAATCTCAAAATGCCATTCGTAGTAATTTCAAACGGCATAGCAAACGATACTATATACTACTATAGTGTAAGAACAGTGTAAGAAACATTTACAAGAAATACATATTACAAATATTTTAAGTAGTTAAGAAAGCGAAACTTAGAAGATGACAGCACCAAATGTCACTCAGTAATACACCGAACCAGTTGGAAGTGCATTCAAAAAGGCAGAATACGAATACTACGCTCAACCACGAGATCGCAACAATCTCCAAATGGGATCGTGTGAATAGAGTATATTTTAATGCCCATAAGACTTATAGTAGTATGGAAATGGTGGAAGCTCTTGATGTTCTTCAAAATTCAATGTGATGTTCGATGGACTAAGAACATTTTTCAGGCTTTGAAAGAGCTTTCAAGTGCCTCAGTTTTCTACAACAGTGTAAGATATACTCCACTCCATCTGTTCTTCTTTCTACTTATACCACTTTTAGCCGTCCAAAAATGGAACACAGCTCTCGTGTATGGCTCGTCAGCCAAAAGTTTACTTTTGAGTTGCTCGACAGGACTAAGAGGCTCATGCAGACAGTAGGGTATTCAACTCTATTGATCCTCTAGGGCAACGACGCAATCCCCACCGTTGGCACACTGATATGTTTTGACGGAACTTCACCGTCAATATATGAATCAACGGGGGTAAAAGGAGCCCAGTCCCCTACACGACTACCAGGAGTCAACAGGACAATTCCACTTTATTTCTGCGGAAATCAGTGAAGCACCAGAGTTCGGCTTTTTGTCCTTTTACCCTTTTAGTTGTTCCCTGACTGATTATTGAGGTTGGACCTTCGGGGGTATCGTGGTGGTTGTGGTGTCGAGGCCCTCGTTTGAGTTGTGCGGGTCGGATCATTCACAATGAACATAATGAATGGTCCAGGTCCAGTGAGCATAATTAAGCTTCATGCGTTCTGGACCAGGAGTTGAATAGTCTCCACCTTTTCACTAAGGAGGGGGGCGTTGACCTGCCCCGAGCTTTGGAAATTGCAACTGTGACAGGAGAATAGACATACCTGAAGGCTTCCTAGGGCGAGGATGACGCTACATTTCAGCCACAGTGGTATGATCCACCCTCAGGTTATGGCTTATACAGCTGACGTAAATCTTATCACGCAACGACGCAATATGGATTGTATTTCACTGTTTTATGGTTACTACAATGGTAAGTGCTCTATGATATTAGGGAACCTGTTCCCGACACTCGCATGTTTTTGAGTTTAACTCGATTTTTATTGAGAGCGCAACCATTTGTGGTTAATTGGCCAATGAATCGCACTATAGACTAGAGGATCGTATATGGAATAAGTTCCCTCCAGAGGTCTTTTCTGTCACTTTCAATGTACGAAAGTTAAAAACGAATGTCAACAATCTAATTTCTACCCAACCTTAATTTTCTAGTTCTGGCTCAATACATTGCATGGGTAGGGATCATTTCTGAGGTGCTAGTCCGAAAAAGGCAGTCACAAAAGGCCTTGTCTGTGCTGTGGTTAAAATAAATAATGTTTAGTTAGAAAGAAAGCTTAGCAAATTTTCTTGGAGTTTAAAATGAATAACATTATTTGGTAGAGGTAAAGGTCAAAGTTAAAACAAGTAACTTAGAATTGTAAGTAATCAATATAGCAGCTTTAAAGATTTTATAATAATATATATGATTTAAAGAAGAATAACGAGATGATCTATGATTTAAACTTTGAGAGATGTAAGTCGACATTTAGTCACAAGTTGCTGAAAAATTTACAAACTTTATAAGAATTGAAATTTATTCATTTGTCAAGTTTGGAAAGAAAATTATTGGTGTTTTTATGCCTTATCCGATGTACAGAGCTGTGTTAATTAAACCGCAATATCGCCCACATCAATTTAATCAAACTTTATCGGATGACAAACGCTTTGGAAATGATAACTTGGTGTAGACGATTCGTGCGCTTATTTTGAGTAATAGCAAACGTACCAAATTGAAATATTCTATAGCACAGAATTATCAGAAATCTTAATCTTTTTATTGACTTTTATAAATGCGAAGAAAATTTAATTTTTTTGCGTTAAATTAGCCTAAACTGTCTATCTATTGGGTGCATTAGCATAAAAGTTGTTTGTCGCAACTCAACTTTCATATTCCTCTAAAAGGTGTGCTTTATTTACACAGATAAAAAAGTACCAGGGTACAAAATTTATCCCTAAATTTCATATAAAACATCTCTAACTTTGTGGTTTATTGAAAATGCTAATTTATACATCTATGCACGTAATTTAGCTTATGGTTAATTTTTGGCATAAATTTACACTGAATTAAAATTTCTTCATTACTATTTCTTTCATTCTTTACTTCAACAGCAAGATCTTCTAAAACGAAAAAGTGTTAGAATTGGGCAAAATTTGCATTACAAACATTGTAGAGAGTTAAAGAAGGAAGGCATGCCAGTAGAATATATCATTTAATGTTGATGCGTATGGGTGGGTGTGTTCGTAAATAATAGTGATTAGTTGTTAAGGCAATATGTTGTTACTAAAAATAAATAATTACATTTTCTTTTTCAAATTTCTGCTAACAACAAGTATAAAGGTGTACAATTTTGTTAGTTTTCAACAGAAATGAGTGGCTTGTAAAAATTGTCAAGTACACTTGTGCTGGCTTCCTTCTAACACGGAAACATTCTTATTATGGTTGCAATTTAAAATAAAAAATCCTATTAGTTATAGAAAAGCTTCATTAAACACACAAAATTGCAGGTGTTAGAAAGAAAGTATAAATTTATAAAATTCATGTGTATAAATTATTTTGTAAAATCATTTTGGTGAGTATTATTATTGCAAACTCACGTTTGTTTCAGGCAAGTGCTTTAAATTTTACTGCTTATACTGCTGTTGCAATTATTTTGTTTATTTACTTTTACAAAATAAACAATTTGAATTATGGCAATTACTTTTAGGTGTGATGTTGCATTTTTTAGTCGCATATAGACATATTTACATACATGCATTTTAATAATATATTGTATTTGTTTAGTTATTGTTGACACTTATTTTATTTGTATTTCATTTATGTCAACATGTGCTTAACAGCAACACTTTAGTTTTCCGTTTTTATTTTGTGAAAATTGCAATGACACTTTAAATAATTTCTATTTGTTTAGTTTTATTTAATTTCCTTTTTCTTTGCTACTATTTAAAATAATTGTTTAATGGGAAAAAATATAAACGGTTTGTAATTCAAATACATTAAAGTTTTTATTATTTATACTCACATAATGAGTCTGCACAACAAATAAATTTTACATTTAAAAATGTTGGTAATCTTTATTTTAGTGTTTTTCATATTTATAAAAATTAAACAAGTATTTGTTCATTAGTTATTAAATTTAACTTAAAAAGTTGTTATCTAAGTATAAAATAATTTTGCACATAGATTGATCACAGGAGGCCGTCTTCTGCATTGGAGACTGTGCAGGAAGAATTCGTTTAACTAGGTTTGACTTGGACAAAGTTAATAGGAATCGATTTAATATGATTTTATTCCCGGAGTTAGCTGGCAGTATACTACAGTGAATGTGTGTCAGATATGGACCCTTTTAAGCAATATTTCCAATTTGCATAGCGGAACTCCTATCATGGTATTTGCTGAGACTACTATTGCTGATGGCAACGGGATGCATAACCATGGGCTAGTTACTGCGGGAACTATTGGCAGTACTTTGAGAAGAGGGCCAAACAGGAAATCGATTAATTGGAATGAAATTATTGACTTAGTGCAGAAAAGAGCTCGCTAGGACATCTAGGAATATTAATAAACCATTGCATAAACTTGGGATACTTTCCGATAGCATATAACAGGGCATTTATAGTCCCAATGCTGAAGCCCAAATCCGATCCAAGGTGGAACGACAACTACAGGCCGATCTCTCTTCTTTATACAATCCAGGATCAGGGACAGAATAACTGACCGTAATATTCTTCCGGACTGCCACAAAGGACACACTCAACATGGCACGCATTAATGGTCTTTTCGGACTATATCTTAAGCGGACTGAAAAGGAGATATCCTACAATTGCGGTGAGCAGCGATTTTCCAGGGCTTTTGATTCCGCCTGGCAGGATGGAATTATTTTTAAAATAATGGAAAATCTGTGCAAAATCATCTGCACTTTTTTTGTCTGATAGAACATTTGTGGTTAAAGTGAGTAACACTCGATCTGTCGGGAGATGTGTAAGTGCTGTTGTGCCACAGGGATCACTATTTGGTACAGTTCTCTATAGTCTTTTCTTGGCTGACATACATAAATCTTCTAACGCTTCTCTTCTATGAACACATGCAGATGATATTCTCATGAGCAGTGAATAGTTAGCTCAACTGGAGCAATATTTCGCTTTAAATGGTGGCTGCGCCTGAACATGAAGAAAACTGAGGTCATTATGATCAAGGGGAGACGAAAGAACTCGTACTCCAACAGCAGCAGTTTTAAACCATCTCTGAGTATAGGTCATGAACTGATCAACTGACTAAGGTTTACGATAGGATAAAACATCTTGGATTAATTTTCCATGAGAACTTTGAGTTCTTTAGAGACATTAACTATATCTTTGAATGCGCGAAACGCATATATTTCTCCTATCGCAGTATTCTGGTATATAGGGCAGGTTTCGATAGGAAAATTCGATTTCTTGTATATCGTCAGATAATTCGAGCAATTATATCCTATGCCTAATCTGATAAAGAGGTTGGGAGAGGAGGACCCTGGCCTAAGGCCTAAACAGGGACCTGACGGAGTCTATCGCAGGCCCTCCTGGCTTTGATAGAATCGATGTTTATATGATGGCATCCTGTGTGAGTTTTCTCGAGAGAGCTCGTTTCCTGGAAAACAGACCCCTAGAGCATTGCTTTGAGGGAGCTAACTGTTTAGATACCATTCGGGTGCCAAAGTATGTATCTCCAGGGAACCTACTCACCTGCTCTGCTTTACGATAATGTGAACCTACTATATTATCATACTCCTTAACTCTTTAAATATAGGTAACATGGTGTAGGTTATTAAGTATCCTTTTCTTTTCTATATAATTCCCTTCATTATTTTAGGATTATTCTAAAACAAACGCATCCCTCTAACAAAAGTTGTTTAGTCATTCTGTAAACAAGCCCTTAAAGATTATAATAGTATATCAGCAACAATAATATAATCAAAATTAGTTTTAAGTGCACATGTAAATATTGAATTTTTGACAATATCTTAAAATTTGTACATAGCTCTCAAGTTATCGCAATGTCGTGAGCGCGTACACTATATGAGCATTCAACTTAAGAAACACAATTAGAAAAAAGACGCTTTAAAAATTTAACTTCATTTTTATATTAAAAATAATTAAGTTTTTTATCAATAATAAAACTAAATATTTTTCGAAATAAACTGTAATAAACAGAAAGGATTTGAATAATTATTACTGCTCTACTGCCAAATAATTATAAAATTTCAATTTATTTGTTATGATAATGCTTTCCGTTCTTTAGGATTGCTATTTATCTTAACAAATTAGCTCCATTTTTAATAACTTCCAATTGTACAAATTTAGCTATATACAAAGCAGTCGTCCTTTCTTTATAGTTGTTTGTACATTTTTTAATTAAACTGTTCCTTTAAACATAAACATAAAGCTTATAGATGTGGCCATTTTACTAGTGCCCTTCAGGACATTTTACCCAGACTTTATATAGAAAACTCAAACCTAAATGATTGAATAAGAATTATAGTCAACTAACATAGCAAAAAACACAAAAAGGAATCTAGCACAATTAACGTAGAATAATATAATAATAATTCCAAAAAATACATTTTTTATTTTTTCAATTAACTTTATGGTAGGGAAACTGAAACTGAAAATTTCTAGTTTGTAATACTAAAAACATTTGGATTTATATTCGCTGTAGCCATTTCAATCAATGTTGTTTTATGATCTTCAGATTCCAGCCAATGTTTTATATTTTAAAAAATGCTACAACTTCATTTAATTCTAAATGGCAAGTACACTAAAATAACAAGTAAGAGTTATCCAAGTAAAAATACAAAATATAAGTAAACTAAAAATTGTCAAAACTAAAATTTAAAAAAATAAAGAAATAGATTCCATTTTGAAATTTAAATCTGATTTAAGTTTTTGATTTCTAGTGTGTGTTTTGTTTTTGAAGAAGCAACTTGTGCAATTTAATCGGCTTTCCATCGTAACTGGGTTCGGTAACATGCCTATTATTGCAGCTGATGTATTTATATAAAGATTGTTATACATAAATATTAAGTTAATCATCTCCGTTTAAAAATTAATAATTTTTTGACAGATTAGATTTGTCATCAAAATACATCAATTATGCTTTGTGTCAGCTTGGGAAAATTTTCAGCTGTCGTTACTGCCAAGTTACTAAAATTATTGTTTTTAATAATAACACAGACGCAAAATGTACACATGTATGTGGTTTTTCAATAAGACAGTTGTTTTACGATTGTGGCAACACCAACAACATAGTAGTTTTGACATTTGGCAATTGTTACAATGAATTCAATTTCGCATGAAAATTGCATTAAAATAATTAAAATGCACTAAAATTCGTGATATTCACGGGCAACGTAATCGTCCTTCTGAGACCGCTAATAAGAATTTATTTGGTTAATTTGAGTCGACAGGCTCGATACAAAATGTGCGAACACCAGCGTGTGTTCGACCGGCTCGCTTATCTAAAACCAGAGTAGCGAAGTATTCACTCACTGTTCATACATGTATGAATATGTACATTTCATTTTTTAGCCTCTTCTTCCCATACATGCGTGAGAGACTACAAATTATTTTGTGTTTTCTCATTTGTGAATGCGACGATTTATTTTTTTTCTTTCTATCCATTAGTGAAAAAATGAGAAACACACAAGTGTTCATTATTGAATATTTACAATTTTGATAATTTTTCATAAATGAAGAGGTCGTAAAAATATGTGCGTTAAGCATTCGCGTACATAAACGCACATATTTGATAATGCGCAATTGTCGGAGTATGTAGAAAAAAAGTTTTTTTTATTTCTTTTAGAATATATTGCAATATTGTATTTTGAGTTAATATGTGCCCATGTGTTTTTACTACATTTTACGGTAAACTGCGATCGTAGGTAGAAAATTTTTTCACGTTCATTTATGAGAAATTTTATAAAATTTCAACGTTCATAAATAAACATGTACATTTATGAAAAATAACATTAATGAGAAGTAGCTAATTTATCATTTATCACATATGAATAAGACTAATAATTCTTGTTGTTCGCATTCATGTATGAAAATAACCAGAACATTTTTTGTTGTTCGTTTATGAGTGTGAAAAATAAATATAAAATTTTAGATTTCTCATTTATGAAAAATATCATGAATGTTGATTTTTACATGTTCATAAATGAAAAATTCTGAACCCTGTCTAAAACTACCACATGGCAAATTTGGCGTAAGGTTCAACTGGTGGAGAAATTGAAGCCGACCGACCATTCAGACCGTCGTAGATTTACTCAATTCATTCATTAACAACCGACTGGCTTTGCTGAAAAAATAGTTTTTTTCAGACAAAGTCCATTTTCAACTGTCAGGGAATATTAACAATAAAAATTGTCGCATTTGGGCTTTTTTATAATCCTAGAGCGTTTACTTAAAACTTTTCATGATCCACATGTCAGTGTATGGTGCAGTATATGGTCTATAGGCGTCATTGGGCCGTTTATTTCCGAAGATATGGCTGGAAATGCGGTAACGATCAAACTGTCGTGAGATGCTAACAACACAATTTTGGCCTATTATTGATGAGACCAATATCACTGACATATGGTTTCAACAGAACGATCCCCCATATCATACAGCCAACGAAACGATCAATTTATTGCGACCCAAATTCCCCGATGACAATTTCACGACAATCAGCAGTTAAGTGGCCATCCAAATTGTGTGATTTAACAGCACACAAAGACAGAGTCTATACGGAGCCAGGTGAATCGATTCATCCTTAAAATTTAAAGTCAAAAAAATCCGTGATCTAATTAACGAAATAGCAGCGCCATTTTGCCAGAAAGTGACTTAAAACTTTGGTGAAAGAATCGATATCTTTTAGCATGATGTCAAATGTCATATTTCGTTTACAATTGACGAACTTGTCTCTTCGTTATGCAATAATAATTTAAATCATCTTAATTTGTTGTTTTATTTTGTTTTTGAAAACAAACTTCTTGTGGAAAAACCCTTTTTTTGAGTAGTTACATTGCAGAAAACAACATTTGTTTTATTTTGCCGTTTTGCAGTTGGGAGTGTAAAAAAACACAAAGAGAAATTTGATATAATTACTTAAAATCGTAAACAGCGATTTACTTTTAAAACGAACACTTGTAATGTTTGGATCTTTGAAGTAAAAAGCCATGTCAGCTTTGCAGTAAAAAAAAATTACCTTGCAACCATGGCATGACCATTTTGCTTTTTTTTTTATTTACGACAATAGTGAATTTAATTGTCGAAGAACGGAGAAAAGATAAAAATATATTTTTAAAGGTTTTTAGGCTACTACTCAAACGCAAGCGATAGAGTTTGATAAAGTAATAAGTAAGTTTGATAAGTAAGTTTGATAAGGTAATAAACTTCAATTTAGCAGCTTTAAAATTGGTACATTATTGGAAAAACTTCTAAACAAAATCACTTTTACGCTGTCGTTAAAGCACATTCTGTTAAAAACTGATAAGAATTTGCTTAAAGCATCAATACCGGGAATTGAGATATGTGTTACAATTATAAATCTCTCTATACAGTCTACTATATAATCATTCTACTTTAACTAAAGACATATGCAAAAACGTTAGTTCATTCGCTTGATTACTAATAATGAGCCCGAGAGTTAAAATCATCTGTTTAATTTTTTCGCCTATTTGATACAAAACCTATTTTTAAAGCTTAATTTTTTTACATTTCTTTTGTAGCTTCTGGATTAAAATTATTATTTTTGTTCTGTGTTAGTTGTTTTTGTTTCAGCTTTTTCCTAAATTTTTTATAAGCGTGTTGTTGTTGTCTTTTGTGTGAATAAGAAATTCTTGGATACTATGTAATTTATCAAAAGACACAATAGGCCATTTCATTTACTTTTTTTACTAATAATTGTTTTGTCTTAAAACTTAAACAAAGGATTTTCGTAACTAATTATTTCCATAACTATTAAAATGTCAGTTGCCAAATCATATGTTGAGCAAAGCAACTTATTTCGAATACTAAGAAATAATGCTGGTAAGGGAAAAGTTATTTAAAGATCTCGTCGTATTAATCAAACATAAGCCTTTATATCCAAGTAAATAATTATTTGAGGTTTTGAAATATCATGGATATGAATTTGTATTAAAAGTTGTGGTTTTTAGATGTGAATATCCTAGTTAAGATAATTAACACGATCATCTCCACTGCTATCGCAAGCAAGCAAACAAATTTTAAACGAGTTTTCCTCTAACAGAAATATTTTCCAGCCATTAATTTTGCAAGCTGATACAAAGTTACCAGAAATTCAATTCTAGCAATTTTTGCATATTCTTTTCTCTTTTAGTCTTAAGATTTGTCCTTAATTTAATAAGAAAATCTCATTAATGTAAAGAACAATTTAGTTGTTTTATAATTATAAAAACATATTTAAATAAAGAACAAAACACCACAAAAACAACATCATCAAAGTAAAACCATTTCACAACATTTGTGCAATTTTAATTTCTAAAAATGCTTGTTTCAGCTAAAACTGTATTCTTTTGAAATTTTTGTTGTGTTGTTGATGTTGTTTGCTATATCTTTTTGTAACAAGCATAAAAATTTAATTAAATTAATACATATGGCCAGTGTATGTCCTTAACAACGTACAAAAAAGATTAAACGAAACAACACATTACAAAAATAAGAAGATATAAAAAAAGAAAAAGAGGATACAAAACATACACTTTTATGTGTCAACACTGTTTAAATGGTTAACAAATATTAATACACAATACACATTCACACATGCAGAGATAAAGTACATATCGTAAATGAATATATATATTTAGATGTGTGTTAAGATAACATAGCTGTAACATGGCCATTTTTAACAACTCTTTTTTGTTAGAAAAATATATTAACAACACAAATGTGCTTGTTTTAAATAAAAGCCATTTAAAAGTATTTAAATAAATAGAAGTCATGTTCAATTAAAAATTGAAGAAAAATAACTAACAAAATTAAAATTAATTTTAAAAATCCGTTTTTAGTTCGAAGCAATTAGAAAATTTGAAAATATATTTTTAACAATTGAAAAATATGTGCTTAAAACAGGCTACAATGAAATTGTACTCAAATTGTTAAATAAAATATTAAAATAAATTAACTTTTAAGAGTTTTATTATATGGCAAAGCGGAACAGTGTCTTTTGAAATATTTGATATGTGTATATGCGCTAATTTAAAACCCGGTAAAACTTATGAGAGGGTTAACTGTCAAGTGACTGTGGCTGAACAAATTATGTGGAATTCATAGATGACTTTGGATGTACATAATTGTCCATTTTAGCAGCTCATTTGCTAAATTGTGGAACGCTGTCAAAGAAGGTGTAAAAGTAGATACAATTTTTTAATTCGTGGTCTACTATTTAGAATTTGTGCAAACATTTTTTTTATACCTGCATAAGATACAGCTTGTGTAGGATTTAAAAAACACGGCCCACTGTATGACTTTTCAGCAGTTGGAAATTAATGGAATGATTTATTACGATGACAGTTATTTTTCGATTTAACGATTATGTTAATAAATTAAATTGCTCTATATGAAATGAAGCTAAATTCAACAGAGCTAGAAATATTAACCGTGTGGTATGGCTTATATGCTGGTCTCACTAACGGTCATATCATCTTCAAAAAATTATGCTGGAGTTTAGATAATTGTGATTATGGAGTTTTTTTTAGCGTAGCACAATAATCTATATTTTATTTGAAAATATGGATGATATTCGTCTGGGTAAGATTTGGTTTCAACAGGACGGCACTATAATTCACATGTTTCGCACTCAACTGTAGACTTATTGACATAAACATTTGGATTTAAGAAATGGTTCTTATTATGAACATTAAGAACCACTTTGCCAGCATTTATCGAGCTATTTGTTTTTCTTTATTAAACTTTCGAACTTGAAAATTCTTTTTATAAAAATAATAATTTGTGTTATTTTTCCAGGTTTAAAATGGCTTACAAAAACCGTTTATGTAAAAGTTATTTCCTAAAACTAGGTTATAGACTTTTATAAATTAAAATTCTTAATAAATAATATAATAAAAATATGTGTAGCATACGAGTATTTATTTTATTTATTTTTCAAATTTTCGCTAAAATATAAATTTCTGTTTTTGTTACAGGTTTCACATAGACAAACGTTGCCAACATCGTTGCTCCTGGAAATGTTTGAGTATCGCCTTAATTTTAATATCAGTCGTCCTAACAGCCATGTTGGCATATTTTGCAGGTATGTATTTTTTGCTTTAATTTAATAAAAAATTTTCTGTGTTTATTTATTTAATTTTATAAACGTAAATTTAATATTTTCTATTCAAGTCGAGAAAGGCTCCTTTGGCTTACATAGTTGCATATTTTAATTTAAAAATTCTTTTATTGAAACCTAAACATATTCCCGGGCCTAGCTGGAATAAGTGTTATTCGTTTTCACCTTAACCATTACTAGATGATACAAAATATGCCAAAGACTTTGGGCGTGGTTCATCTGTTTAAAAATCTTCCTTTTTTCCTAAAGGTCTTTTTTGTGTCTTGTAGCTTTCCAAATAAATAGCAAAAAAAAATTTAAGTTCGTTTACATAACGATGTGTATAGACAAGAATAGATTTTATTTTAAATGTTGAGTATATTAAGGCTAATTTAATGTAAACACACCATTAAGTGAAGATATCACACCGCATTAATAGTGCTGCAAATATTTTCAATTCTACGTGTAATCTGTACATACTTACTAATGTTATTCTTTTCAATCCGATAATCTTACTACACCTCTGCCCATACGGGCGGCTCAAATTTAGGGAAGTACCAAATGCTTGTTGCAATACAATGTAGGATTTTTTTATAATTTAATTATGTGCAGATATTTTTGTATATTTTGCTTTATTTATTCACCAATAAACCCTCTTGAACTTTGACTTTTAGAGGCCTTTCTCTCATTTTTACAGCTTTTGTAATATAAGTTTACATACCTTTTGTATACATTTTTATTTCATATTTACACTCTTGACTACTACCTACACTTGCATATATGTGTATATAATAAGGCATATTAGTCAGCATTAGTATAAGCTGCATAAAGGCAAATTATGGGACGTGTGTTATCTGCATACCTATGATTACTATTGTAGTTATACAAAAGAAAACAGAAAAAAATAAGTAAGAACAGTCAAGACTTAGATAAACTTTTAAGAGCTCATCCCAAGGAAAAAATTCTCATTAGCAAAGTAAATACATCTAAATAGTTTTTGTTTTTCTATAATCAGATTAAAGTTTTGTAGTGAGAAAATGTTTGAAAGGAATTTTAAAGAAAACTAAAAAAATGCACATAAATTTAATAATTGTTTTTTTAGTCATACGGGCTAACAGATCTCTATTTTCGAAATATTTATTACATTTATGGAATACAAAATACACCAAAGAAGAATTCTGGATTCACAAACCTTCGCGCGCGTAATATATTTACAGAAGTCATGTGATTTATTTAGCGACTTTCTTTATGTTTTACAGTAAAAAAATATCTTGTTGTAAATTAAAGCTAATTTTGATTTAATTTTTTGTTAAAAGGTTAAAAAATATTCTGAAAGTAAATAGAAAAGCCGCTGCTTCTGACAAGCGATCGCTGGAGTTTATTAATAGTTCTAACATTTTTGAACTTCGAAACCAAATCATATCATTCTAATATTTGTAAAACAGATTTTGATGAATTTATGGTTTAATTGAAGGATTTGTGTTCCTGATTACCTGATAGAATGCACATCTATTTTACCTGCTGCTCTAGATATATTTAATAAAAAGTTATTTTATATTCGGGGTTTATATTTTGTTTCCATTAGTTTCAAAGAGAAAATTTCGTATCATTTTTACATACATGGATGACAGTTTCGTTAAGGTTCGGAGAAGCTTTTCTTTCTTAAGGAAAAAAGAAGAAATTTTCAGACTATCAACTTGGCTGTCAACGCCTAACTATAGCTGCCTAAATTTTGCTTAGAGTAAGCACATTTTGCATGCTTATGCCCATTTTCTAATTTTTTAATTAAAACAATTTTTAACGCACTTTAAGAAAACAATTAGTAGTTTTCAACAATTTAATTTTTGGTGTTGGTAGCCAATTTCTTTAAACAAAATTTTCCTTCTGTTTACAGAAAATTACAAAATTGATTTTATTAAAATTTAAATTTTTTAAATCTGAAAACAAATTAAGGAAAATTTTAAATTAATGGAAAAATTACAAAATAGATTTTTACCATTAGTTAAACTTGATCCCTTGAGAACGCTCGACAATCTTGAAGACAATATAATTGAAAACGGTTTTCAAGGGATATTAATTTTCATAATAAAACTCAACAGGATAATATCTAAACCGTCTTAATTACGCTATTTTGGTGCATATCCAGCTACTTTTTATTAAAGACGAATTGAATGAAATTATACAAAATCCTGTACCTCATTAAAACTTAAGTAATTTAAATTCATCTTTATGGTAAGAATTTTTAAAACTTTCTTCATATCTCTCTCTCTCTCTCGCTTTCTCTCTCTCTTATGAAGACTACAACTTTACATGATATTTTGTGTAAAAAATTGACTCTACATGATTTTAAATTTTGATGTTTTCCCCTTTTTTGGTTGCATAAATAAATTAATGACTAAACGTGTATTTTCTGTGTGTACCCGCATGTCTGCACTGATTTAATATATTTTCTACAAAATGAAATCAAATTACGAAGAGAGAAAGAAAAAAGTAACACAAAAATGTTTTCAAAATTACTTTGTGGCATATTTGAAAAGGGTGTAGAAAAAAACTTAACAAACGACTAGACAATAACCCCAAAAACAAGCCAAAAATAACAGCAGTTTCATAAAAATTAAAAAAATATATAAAACATATAATAAGTGTTAGTAGTTGTTGTTAAGTAACTAAGAGCAACACCATTTAAATAAAAAGCAAATTTTTAACTTGCTAACAACAATAACAAGAACAAGAACAAAAATATACTAACTTAATGAGTATAAATTTTCAAAACAAACTTGAAATTTTGCAAATGCAGCCAAAAGTTTTTCTTGTTGCCATGAACATTATGTGCTGCTAATATGTTATTAAAAAATTTATTTATATACATACATATATGACTACAGAAGAAAATAAAATAATATTGTAGAAGCTGTGCTGTGTGCTTTTTTAGTCTTTTGTTGTATAGAGACAAAACATTAAATTGAGAGCTTAAATAAAAATGCGGTGTGTAAACGAATCTTACACATCTTAAATTAGTATTGTTAGTTTCTTTTGTTAAGTTATAACGCCTGATATTAATCTCCTGTTGTCTTTTGGGATTCGATAGTTGTATACTCTCCATTGTACTTTAGGTTTTGATTTCCATTGTTTTATTATTCCTATCTTCTAAGTCGTCTCTTTATGCGATTTCCTTAGTAAAAAGTGGTCCAAAAATGGATCCGGCTTAAGACAAACTGGTATCTAAAATCTTAATAGACATCTGTGTCGTTTCTTAATACTAGCATAAGCTTCTTCTGCCAACCTGCTTGTTTAATACATAGTGCTTGCTTGCAAAAACAAAATCCGTTTACTTCCATGACTAAAAATTTTACTGTCCCTCAATTGTAGAAGTTTTCTACAGGCAACTTAATATTTTAACTAACACATTAAAAAGATGCTACATGATCGTCATTTCGCTTTGTCTATTTTGTTTAGAAAATGTGGTGAAAACAGTACTCGAAATATTGAAGATAAACAAAAAGTTTTTAATCGCATGATAGCTCTAAAACACTAGCATCAGTGAAAACTGTACTTGATGGGTTATAGTCCCTTCATGGAGTTTTAGTACATTCTATTCCCTTAACCTGTATATGAGCGATAAAAGAAGTATCTTCTATTGTCCTGCAAGATAATCGGATATCTATATAGAAGTTACGTGGAAAAAAATGTGTTGCATATTGGATAGCCATTTTTCTTAACTATTAAAGGTATCTTACAATTTTCGCTTCTAACAAATTTAGTAAATTCAAATATTTTTTTAAAATCACTCGAACATTATGCCTGTTGCTGTTGTCTTATCTATGTGAACGTAAACAATTTTTTTAAAGAGATATAGCACTTCAGGCATTCTTTAGGAAAGGGATAGAGAAGAGATGCGACAGGTGGTGAAAGTAGAAGGATAGTTACGGAAATCAACTGTCGTATAAGACAGCTCAGTGACCAGTGACTATGCCTTCATCATTGAGCAGCCCCACCGACAAAAAAACCAAAGTCTTTGTTGGGAATCGAACCCACAACCCTCAGTCATGTAAGCTAGCACATTACCTACTAGCCTACAGGAGCACCTATTTGCTTCACATATTGGGAATTACGTTTAAAATCGATTAGTTCAGGAGTTGCCTAGGGTTCAATACCCGGATCGCTTCCTTTTTTCTAATGTACATTAATAACATTTTAAACGAACTTGATACGAATTCATGTCAAGCCTATAAATTTGCTTATGGTATTGCAGACTGTGGTTAATAATAATACTCTTTCTGGGGTTTATACCTGGATAGATTTAAGTAGTGGTAGGATTAGTTAATAAAAAATTAAAGTTATGAGGCTTAATATTCTAGATTAATAAGGTTTTCCTGTTCAAATTCGCGAAAATTGCATAGAGAAAGTGAACAGAATTCGATTTTTAGGTATATTACGTGACAACAAAGGAAAGCGAAATATTGAAAAGAAAAAATATATAAAAAAAGATCTAAAAAAAGAAAAAAGATATTTATTAAACTATAAAACTATATAAAATATATATAAAGGTATATTCAAATGTTAATTTTACTAGCACAAGCTTTACTGATATCTCATATATCATATTGTTTAAAAATTTAAATTTATTTTTACATCTCAATTGGTAATTTAATATTAAAAACGATCTTAATTAAATAAGTTGTTAGATTCATATTTTAAGATTTAGGGACCATATTTCCGATTTTCAGAAAATAATGTTTTCCAAACTTCTTGCCAATTAAATTTATATTAAAATTAAAATTCAACCGCTACATTCTTAATTCGTCGCATCACATTCAATTACTCTGCTAAAAATATACAAATTTACATATGTACATGTAAATAGCACTAGTATGGAATCCCTTACCGCCTTAAAATACTTTAATTTTTCTACCAAGGTTTATCAAAAAGAAATTAACAGCGTACTCTAGTACTCTAATAGTACTGGTTATTTGACATATTTAACTGTGGACTTAAGGTTTCCGTTGGTTGGTTGCTCATATGGTATTAAAAAGTTATAAATTGACGCCGTATTATACATTATGATTATATATATATAATTTTACTAAACGTGTGTTTGATAGTGGACTCCTCTTAAAGGGAGTTACTGATTTGAATGAATGAACCTGCATTTACATGCCCTGGATGGCTTAGATTCACAGCCCGTCTTATCTTATTATTATAAATTTTAACATAAATTATTGTTATTTTATTTTTAAACGTTTAGAATTACTTACGAAATTAGAAATTAAGATTCTATTACAATACTGTTATCTGGCCAGACAAAGATTTTTATTGTTACAAATTTTATATGAATAAATAAATAAAATAAAATTGTATATATTTATGCAGAGTTAAGAGGAAAAACAAAAATCTACTTAAAATGGATGCATTCCTGTATTTTTTTGTAAAGTTTTATTAACAATCTATCCATTCAAGGATAACAAATTTATTTAGCATATTATGTTGAACTCCAATTAGAACAATATATAACAAATAAAGAAAAGATAAAATAATTTGTAATTATACTCATGTCATATATGTATACATATAATTAGATTCTTAACGCCAAATCTAGGATATGTTGCCTTCTGTCTTCACGTTTCTTCGGCATCGTCAAGTAGGGTAATGCTAATGCGTTCACGTGTTGACTTAATCGTTCCAGATAGTTTTCACTATACCTCAGGATTTCATGTTTCGTGCGATAAAAATAATATTATTAAGTGGCATATCTCATGTGAAGATTGTGCATAAAATTGGTTCAAGAACATTGCCTTGTGGAGCCCCAAACTTTATGTTATATATATATCAAGAATTTCTGTGTTAACATTAACATAAGATTTTCAATCAGCTAGATGAGATTATAAAAGTAAGTAAAACGGTGTAGAAGGATATTTTTCATTTTAAAGCATAAACCAGCATGCCATACTCTCTTAATGCATTACTATGTAAAATACCAACATGCACCAGAGTACATTAGTGCGCAGCCACGGGCTTTCACGCAATCGTTAAATATTTTTTTTAGTTAGATGTAAAAGCTTTTAAAAATTACAAGATCTGTATAAGTTTCAGATATGCAGATTGTTTTCCGACATTTAAGACCCAGCTTATATTGAAACTTTTGATGATGAATGTTTATTTTATAGCCAATAATTTTAATTTGTTGAGAAGCATTCATTAAGAGTTAAAACGCTGCTATAAATTAGACATGTGACTTGACATTACTTTAGATTTCCATTTAATGTTACAAACGACTTGATAATTTTAATGTTGAATGAAAATGTTTAAAAATAATAAGTGTTTGTATGTAGAATGTCTATCCGTCTCATGAAGATGTCTTGAGAATTCTTACTCCTCCTACGTTTTGTATATTTTCCTTTCTTAGTTTGATAAATAAAAGATTCTTTTAAATGTTGTTATATGTTGATATTCACTTAAACTTACACATACATATAAATAAATAAATAAATAAGTAAAATAGAATAAAGATAGTGTGTCCTGGGATATTTAGCAATTTATTATCAACCCCAACATATAGTCATAAACTGCGAATGCGAGGAAATCTTTTTCCTTTTTATTTTATTTTATTTTATTTTCTTCATGTTATGGTTGTTGCATGTAACTATTATATTTTTTTCTTTGTGGAAATTTTTGCTGTGCTGAGTTTAGTCTACAGCTCTGATTTACAGCTTTTCAAGTCAAAGCAATTACAACAACATCACTACCATTACCAACCATACAAAAGTAACAAAAACAACAACAAATATAAGAATAAAAAAATAGACAAGTAGAACCAACACCCTGAACAGACACCAAATTCACTTAACTCGTAGAAAAAAAAAGACAACAAAAAAGCATTTTAAAGTTTTCTTTTTTTTGTGTTTTGCCAAAAATATTCCTTTTAACTTCTTTGACTGCTTTTATATTATTCTTTTTACGAGCAACAAAATACTCAGACCTTACCCCGTCCAATCCCCGTATATGCCATAAATAAAATATACTACAATTTTGTTTAACAAAGTTTATTTCCATTTTTTTCTTGCCTTTTTTATTTCATTATGTCATGTATACTCTAGTGCTTAGTGCATAAGTTTTTGTCATAAAATTTGTTAAAATTATGTGGGAGTTACTTTTTATGTTGTCTATGTAGTCGTATAATGACTTGTTTTTTGGTGCCAAAATTGTTAATTTTCGTTGTAGCACCCTCTTAGCAGTTGAATATTTTTGGCTTTGCTTTTGCCCATATAAAAATTATATTAATTTTCGGCATGTTGTTGCTTTCTTTCTTTCGTTTTACTCGCAATTTTTCTATCCATTTATGGTTAAATAATTTGATTTTAATTTGCAGCCTCTAAAAAGGTCCTTTAAAATGCTTTCGTAAATATTGTAAAAGGTATTTTATGATTACGTGTGCATCCAGAGATATTAAGAGTATGTTTGTTCTTTTGAAATAAAACCAGTTTAATAAAATTAATTTAAAGTTTTAATTTTACGAGGGACTAAAAGGTTTCAAATTATTTTTAATTGAAAGCCACTGAAATAGAATTTTTTAAATTTATAATTGTTTCTAATATTTTGTTGCTTAATAAGATTTATTGTGTGCGTCAGAGATGGAAGCTAAAAATCATTTTATCACTTCCAGAGAACTAAATTATTTTTTTTTTTGTCATTACTAAATAAAAATATACACCTTGTGTTCCAAACTAATCATCTAAAAGTTTACTTAAGTTATTTTTGCCAACGATTTTGTAGTTGTCATTTGCAGGCTTAAGCTTTAATTTCATTAACTATTATCAGTTTTCTTTAAACGCTTTAAACTATTAAAAGTAATTAGTAATTATTTTTAAAAAAGTTTAAAATTTACTCTCCATTTTTGGGTATAATAACAATATTTCTTGTTGCTTTTATTTCTTTTAATAAATGTTTTGTTATATTGTGTTTATTTGCAGAATAAAAGCCAGCACTCTAGAGTTCTTAAATGAAATTACACGATTTATTCACTTTAAATACACACAAAATAAACAATATGGTAACTTCAATACTGTAACGCCTAAGATATTAAGATTATTATGTCATAGAAAAAACCGAATAGATTCACACATGAACACAAACAAATGACAAGCATGGTCGTAAAAGTATTTAGGTAGGGAGAGAGACGAATGTTGTTGTTATCATCACTCTGTGTAGACGCCTGTTTTTGTTCCGTGGTAATGTTATTGTTTTCTGTTGCATAGCTTCTTTAGTGGATTTTATAATTAGCATGCTATTGTCGTCTTGTATGTATGAGATTTCTTAGAAAACTACAAAAACCACAGTTTGTAAAATACACACTAGGTCATTTCATTCTCTTTTTGCTGCTAGTTATTTTCTCTTAAAACTGAAACAAAACATCTGCGTAACAATAATCATTTATTTTGCAATGCCTTTCATTATTATTAGGTTCATATCATGTAAAGAAGTGCTGCGCTTCTCCAAAATTTTTTATATCAAAATTATTTCAGACAATCGGATATTTTTTCCGCAAGATAAAATCAAAAGAAGTAAAATACTGTTGCCAACATATTTCTTAATCTAGCACATAAAAAATGTATTGTTAACTATATAAAATAGTATCGAAAAAGTAAAATTTGATCTGCTTTTCCATCGCTGGCTAAAGATGCAGAAATGAAAACCATACTTTATAGAGTTTTTTTTTTTTAAAACATACACCATATTTAATAATTTTGAAAATATTTGCATTATCCTTAATGTCAACTTAGCTATGTAAAATATGTGTAAAAAAATAAAATTTTTATCTTCAAAATTAAAATTTTGGTTGACTGCATTTTAAATTCTAAATAAAAAACAAAATAAATTATGTTTTGTTAAAAGTTTATAGAAAATAGACATTTGCATTTAGAAGGAAATTAAATTAAATATTTAAAGAAAAGTTAAGTAGAAAGTTTAAAAATGTTTAAGCAAAGTTTACAAAAACAATGTTTAAAACATAATTGGAAGCAGAAGCAGGATATTTAATTATAATAAAAAAATGCTTCCGGAAATATTGTTTAAAAGTTCAAAAACATATTTTATTAATAAAATTTTTATTTTTTATTTATTTTTTAACTTTAATATGCAAAATTCTTAAGCACAATTGTATTGTATACTTTAGCAACTAAATAATTGTAATAGATTTAAATTGCACATATTTAAATAATAATAATAAAATATATTTGGCTTTGCGGAATTCAATATACACCATAGTTTAATAAAATAATTTGGTTTTCCAAATTTGGTGTTTTTTGCGTAGTTTAATATGATTACACTTGACATTTTGCTGGTTATCTTAAGGTCTTTTGTTCTAATTAAATAAAGTTTCACAATAATACGAGGAACTGACTGTTTAATATTTGACATTCATAGAAAACTAACTACGTGGGACACTAGCATCTACATCACCTAGTACCATCCTATCCAACATAAACTAGCACCATTTAGACATGTCACACACGGACTTAGGAGAATTACACAATATAGGCCAAAGCTACAAACCCACTACTATCGATGAGCTTCTAAGAAAATGCAAGACTAAACACAAGAAAAAAGAAGACAGAGATACAACCGATACAACACTATGACACACCTTAACTTCCATAGGTGCAGAAATATATAAGTTAACTAACCTTTTTCACACAGAAGGCTTACTCACAGCAACTGGCAAATCTAGTTTCACTATACAGACCTACCTGTAAACGTATTTATATAGGACAAAGTAGACGAAGACTTAAAACAAGATTTACAGAACACATATACTCATATAAACGATAGAGAGAAGACCCCATTACACCTTGACACTCACGGACATACACTCAAGGAAATAGATGAGTGTATGATATTACTACATCCTTAGAAAAAGGACGAATAATAGATATTCTTGAACACATGGATATCTGTCATACAAGAACTTTTAACAGTGACATTATAAACGAACAGGTTAACACAACCTCGGATACAATTTTCGAACACTTTAAAAAACGAAAAACACCCTCAGAGGGATAGATACACTTACCTTAATGGTGATAAAAGATGAAAATTGGCCCCGTTCTGAAATTTTCTAGCAGCGCATTTTAGACAATTGTACCATATTTTAGTAGTATAGGAATTTACCTATTTGACTACTTTACCTATAATTTATCTAGATTTAAAATTTTTTAATTATGTACGCAAAAGTATTCTTCAAAGAGAAACCCGCCTTATCTTCGATGTGTGCCTATTAAAGATACAAATGTCTTACAAATCACCAAAAAAAATTCCAACCAACAATACTCATAAATCACAATTTGAGTCTTTTAAAATAGAAATGAAAAGATAGACATCTTTCTCGCTTCTTCTCTCTCTCTCCTCTTCTATCTATCTCTTGCTCCTTTGTTCTACTTCTCGCTCCTTCTCCGGTATATGTACACGCGAAATATTTTATTATAGATGATAATAACTAATTAAGTGCGGTTTTACACACATCAACTTTTGTTGCTTAACTGTTCCATTAAAAAGAAAGAGAAAACTTTATACCCCTTCTCAACAAAAGTTGATGTGTGTAAAACCGCACTAACTAATTTTTTACGGCCTTGGTTGTACACAGTTTTGGATCTTTCTTATTATTGGAAGTTTTAAAGTATTTTGTAAACTGATTTCGTTCTCCGCAAACCTAAGCTTAACAAGTATATATACGGTTTTAATGAATTATTTACTTTTGTCGGATAGTCTATTTTTAATATTTATATGAAATTTTGTGATTTGTGGTAAAAAGCAGGTCTTTTTATCTCTTGAAATATAGCTTTTTGTACCTCAGTTTTATTCGAATTTTTTTTTATAAAAATATTTTCCCTCGATAAAATATTATAAATAAATTGTAAATAAAGATTAAAACTAAAATTTTTTAGTTCAAATAAAGTTATTCTTAGATAGTTTTGGAAGTTGTATATAACAAAAAATGTAGCCCTAAGAGTATTAAGTGACTGAGAGAAAAGTAAATTATTATGAAAATCTTTTCTTAAGGCCAAACTATAATATGCATAATCTGGCTTAAGCTAATGTCAAAAGTTGGACGAAAAGTCTGTCAAATATTTAAGCGAATCATTGAAGACTTTTACGTGGCTATATCGTACTTACATGAATATAGAAATTATTATGCACAGTTGCACATTTATCTTATTCGTACTATTTACAAAAAAATAATTTCGTTCTAAATAAATGAAATTAATTAGCAAAAAGGCGTTTAATAATTATATTTTGTATACTTAATACTATCCTTTATAATCCTTTATAATTTTTTGTTTATAGTTTTAAGAAAATTACGAAAGAAAAATATATATCGGTGTATGTATTATTTGGGCCAAAAGCATTAAAAAATGCAACTGTGTGCATCATTGAATTTATAAACAATAAAAAATTAAATTTTATTGCAATTTGTGTGTTAAAAAAATGGAAAAGAATATAAAATGTTTAAAGGCCCTCGTTCCTTTAAATTGCCGTTATAATAAAACGCGTCTCTCTTGTCATAGAAGATAATTTTTCTCTGTACATTTTCCATTAAATTCAGATTAAATATTTTTTGCCCTCCATTGGAATTTGTTTACTAATATATCTATAACACAAAGCAAAAGCAATGCTGTTTCCGTACGAAATGTGCGATCAGTTTCGTACTTTGCTTATGCAATTGACTTTTGACGAAAGTACATTATAGCTGTTTAAGTTGGCTTAAGCCTGCATATGCATATTATAGTTGGGCCTTTAGTTTTTTTATAATAGAATATATTGTCATTTAGGAATAAGTTTTTAAATCTGTCACACCCTAACTTTGCTTATAAGCAAATATTTATTGCGAATTGAATTTTGTTAATAAATACATTTTCCAAAAAATTGGCTGTTGAATAGAAAATAGAATAGAAAGTATAAAACGTGAATTTGAGAAAAAAAATTCTCACTTTTAACCATATTAAAATATTTTTCCATCACAATCAGAAGCAAATAACAGAAGACAACAAAATAAACTTTGAACATTATAAGACCAATAAATACCCCAGCAGTTGCTGAGACGCAGAAAAAATAAAACAGACATATAAAATTACGCAATTTATCTTTATTTGAGAACATTTTGCAACACAATTATTTTTTAATGCCTAAAAGCGTACAAAAAAAGAGTTTTTATGCTGCTGCTGCTGTTATTGTTTTCTGTTTATAATGTATTTCTTAAATATTGGGAGGGTGTGTGCGAGTAATTTTTGTCTTTTCCCAGTGAGCATAAACGTATAATATCAAATGCAATACGATTTCAAATCAATCTTTTCCTTAAAAAGTATATTAGTTAAAATACCTTTAAAAATTTATTTCGAACACGAATACGTTTATTTTTAAAAGTTTTATAACATTATTTTAAAATTTTACATTCAGCTTAATTATGAATATTTAAAAAGTATACATACTAGATCTTAAGCCATTGTGTGCACGATTTACTAAGTGACTTAATAATTAACACTTTTTCAGTAAAAGATATAACTATTTCAAAAGTGAATAATAAACAATAATCACATCCCTAATTTTTTACTTTTAAGCCATGAATGCGTTAAGACATAATAGTAAATATCGTTATTTTCCATACAACTAAAGTAAAACAAAAAAACATTTTTAAATGTTTTGCAAATTTGAACTTATCGAAAACCAAAGATTTTGTCATAGATGAGTATAGGGAGAACACTAAAGATGGCAAATAGCCGAAACCGGTTTGTGCACACACAAATTTGTCGCGGGTTGACGTAAAATCTTACCCAAATTTTGTCAAACATTTAAAATTCACTGGAATAAATAAAATTATTCCTACAAATAGGTTTGAATACACACTGACAGAATCTGACATAACTGCATGACATGCAGAGTTATGACTAGAATTTGTCAAAACAGGAATATGCTTGTGTTGTAAAAATTAATTTTATGCGGACAGAACCGCAATAAAACAGCTTATGCTTTTTGTTAGTTTTTTATATGATTTAAAAAACTATTTTGCGGTAGCAAACCAAAATTTAATAATAAAACCGTCGAAGAAGAGGATTTAAGTAGATTTATTACTTCAATTAAAACGTGTTAAAAAAAAGGTAAAAAAATTTATACAGTTATTCTAGTTGACAATATAACCTTTTAAACTTATTATTTAGAGTTGTATATATTTGGCTTGCGATCAGTGTTGCATATTATTAACACTTTTTGATGTTGATTAAACATTGTTGCTGGCAACAAAAAATATTTGTGATATTTAATACGACAAGACAAATAAAATTATTTATTTTAAAGAAAAATAAATATATATTTAAAGTAATATTGCGTTATATATTAAAAGCTTTAAGATTATTTTTTATAAGTCGTTGCACTGTTAAACACTTGTTCATTATGTTTCTTCCTATTTATATTTTTTGTATTTTGTGAAAAGTAGAACATATGAAATTTCAGTGCTTCTCAAGGTTTAAGTGTTTTTAATGTTTACTGTTTATTATTGTTAATGAATTATATCCAATAATTTTAAAAATTTTAAAGATGCGCCCAACGCCAAAAAATTGCTTATCTCTTCTAACAATGTCTTACGTAAATAATTAAAAACAGTGCATTTTTTAAACGCTAAAATATCTTAAATTGACACTACTGAAATATATCAACCAGATGTGTGTCATTGTTGATATCTCACATGTAATATTTTGTAATTAATTTTTATTAATACTGATTTATAAATGTTATTGTAATCTGAACTATTTTATCGATTAATGCTGTAAAATTTGTTAATTTTTCCAAACCCATTCTTTCAGCATTACAATTAATTAGTTTAAGAAATGTTACCAATATACATAATACCATCTGTTTTAATTATGTCGCTTCCGCTTTCAAATTAATTAAATAGCTGGTTACAGTGTGGCAAATATTGCTAGAGGTATTTGCAGTCGTGTGGTCGTGTAGTCTGCTGCAGTGAATTTGTTTAGTTTCGGGCTTTAAACATTTTTGTTTTTTGGGTTGCTAGCTTTTTATATGTGTTTCTGGGAGTATGCTATCTTTGTGTGAGTGTTTATAAAATTTTTTGCAGAAATAAAATAAATGAGTTAAAGTTTTATGGTTTGTAAGTTTTCTTGCTGTTGTTATTTCATTTTGATTTCTTATTATCTTAATTTTGGAAAAAGGGTTAGAAAACAATTTGTGTCTGTCTAACAAAAGTGCGTGTGTGTTGTTTTTTTTTCATTTATTTAATATTACTTTTGTTGTCTTTCATTTTTTTTATTCCAAAAAGTTTTTTTTAAGAAAAATCTTTATTTTCTCTTTTGTTTTATATTTATTTCCGCAGAACTGTTTAAACAAATAAAATGTGAATTTAATCAAATAAATTTTAATTTAAATTCTGTAAATTTATTTTAAATACGTATAAATATTTGAGGAAGTACGCACATGATGTAGTTTTTGCTACGATATCTTTATTGCAAGATTTGAAAGGATTGAAAAATATGAAATTAATTTGAAATAATTTTCTTTTTATCTTTTGTTTAATCAAGCTTTTAGGCTTTACCTTTCTGATTACGAAACCTAGAAAATATTTCATTTTACTTAAGATATTTTTTCAACCTAAAAGTAAGGAGTTCAAAGTACATAAAAGAAATAAAATAATAAAATATTTAATTTAAAATCTTTTTATTTTATTAAATTTTTTTATAATATCATTTATCTCTAAAAAATATTGTTCTTATTGTTTTAAGATAGATTAAATTGTATAGACGATTTATCTCTAACCCTTTTGTAATTTTGGTAGCAGGAAATTTTGCTTATTTTAGGATTTGGAATTTCATTAAAAAAACGCCAATTGTAGAAATATTTTTCACTTCTGAATTTTCTTTATACTATTGTGTTGCTACTGAAAGATTTATAAAGCACGAACTTTACACTTAAATGAAATAATTGAATATTTGTCATAATCTTTTTAAGTTCGAATTCTCGACTTTACCTCCATTGTGCAAGGAGTTGTAAAAAATATAAAAATCTACTTTTAGAATGCCTTCCAAAACTTTAAATAATAGATTTGTTTTACCATGTCTACGTATGAACAATTTTAAAAGGCACTCCGTTTCTGTGCAAAATAAAAAAGAAATGTACGCTATATTCAAATCAGTATATACAGGATTCTACGGTCCAAATTTTGGTTACTTTTACTTTTTAGCCATATTTAAGGAGTAAACATGTAAATACTTAAATGTTTACTTCACTTCTGCAACGAACTTATATGGACTTTCTCCCAACATACTTTTTTTTCAAGCTTTATATAACACAAATGTTGCCGCTTGGCAAAAAATTAAACATTTAATTTTACTTTTCCACATTTACTATTTAATACATATTTTTAATAATTGTTATAACAAAAAAAAATCGCTAAAGTGTTTACCATCTTGGCAATCCGTAAATATTCCCTAAACAATTTTTTTTATCTTTGAAAGCAAACAAAAATAAATGTGTTAATGATAAAAAATAAAAATAAATCCTTTATTGTTTAACGCTAAAAAAAAAAACATTTTTTAAATTTATTTCCTTTCAAAATATGTACAGCTTATGGCACAACAAGTAACAAAGCTGAAACGTTTAAAGCTCTTTGCATACCTTGCCCGCACACATATACATTGTTATTGTAATTTATGCTGGTAGTCTAAGGAGAAAGAGCACCATCAAAATAATCTTCAAAGTTTTTATTTATATTTTTTAAACAAGTTATTCAAAAGCTTTAACTAATTATGGTATTTAAGTTATGGTGGCATACCTCACCCACATACTTATGCTTTTGAATCTTAAAACAATCCATGACAACCTTAGTCACCATTATCAACAACTTCAAAGGATGAATAACGATTGTAATAATAGATAATACAAAAATAAGCTGAATACCAAAAATAACCATTTTTTTAGCTTTTTTTTAAATCAGCCTTATTCTGGCAACACGGTAATTGTTTCTGAATTCTTCGCGAAAAGTAAAGTTTCCAAAAATTGTTTTGGGAATGGTTTCAATTATTTTTTTTCTTCTTCAAGACACAAAGCGTTGTGTAAAATGATGTCACGGAATTTTATGTCCTTCCAGATCTGACTGTCTGTTCCTTATATTTTCTTTCCTTTTTCCAAGAAAAGCGTAAGAAAACTTTAGAAAAAGTTTTGTTTTCTCTTTTACTTTTAAATAAAATTTTCTTTTAATTTTATAAATTGTCTCACTTGAAGAAAAAGCAGTAGGAAGCAGGAAAATGAGGCAAATTTCTATGTAAAGCATAAAACTAACAGCTTTTTAAGCGCTAGAGTGAGTGTCAGTGTTATTTTATCACAGTGTTAAGCAACGTACATGTAATTTATACAGTATGGAGGTGTATGACAGATTTTTGTTTTTACTATGGAGAATAAGTGAGAAGTAAGAGAATGCGAGTGCGACTGATGTGCGTAATTGTAATTTAACTATTTACGTCACAGTTATGTTTGTGTGTCATCCCTTTCCACTCACATTATAATAAGTTTTTTATGTCAGTGTATTAGTAAATACAGATACGTTTGTTCATAATTTGTACTTGCACTAAGACCTCGAAAGTTTAAACAAAAAAGAAAAAAAGTTACAGTTTAATGGTTTAAGAGAAATTAGGGAAAAAGTCACGTAGTTGGTTTTATATTATATGCAATTTAAACACCTACAATTGTGATGATAAATTTTTTGCTACTGTTATAGTTTAATAATCAAATGGTAGAAGAAAATAACTACAACTGATACTAAACTTTTAATACTAAAAGAATAAATCAGGAGGTAAAGAAGAGGCGAAAAAAATTATTATTATTATTGAAGAAATTTGCATAAGATTATTGCGAACATAATTTGTTTAAGTTTTAACCGCAAATAATTATCAGTGAAAACAGTAAGCGAAATGGCCTATGGTTTATTTTAAAAACTGTGTTATTTTCCAAGAAATCTTATACACACAAGACAACAACAAAGTGCATATAAAAAATTTCACGAAATAACTTTAACAGCAGAAAAGAAAATCAACAAGAACACAGAACAAAAAAAAAAACATAACACAGACTAACAGGCGCCTACCCTGAAAGATAATAACAACAACAATATCGGGTGAGATTAAAGTAGAATATTCTTGTTTATGCCAGAATCGCTTAAAATAGATATATAAGCAGCATTTGCTGCAATATCGTTAAATAAAGACAACAGGATAACAAGGCATCTGTTAGGTTTTACAGTGATGAATTTAGAATTCTGTTTATTTAGTGAGTAAATCGTTTAATTTAAATTTCTCTGCTTATCTCAGCCAACTTTTAATCTTCAACTTCATTTTAATATAAAGCGGTTATACTTCAATTTTAATATGTTTTGTTTTCATCCTTCTTTAACATTTGTCGTTAATTTCTTTATTCATCACTGACGGCCAGTGCAGTGGTATAGATTTATATTTAGGGAACGAAAATGTTCACTTTCGAACCCTTATCTTTTTAAATAATGCATTAAATCGTCAATATTTGGAAAGTGTTTCAACTTGCATTCACATTCAGTATTGGTCTGTTCGTATCTTTCTGTCTAAAGTGATTTTAACTCGCAGTCTCTTGCAGGCGTAGATGAAAAACATTAGTTTTGCAATATAATATTTATGATAATAAATATTTAATAAACATAAATATAGCATTTTTGACGATAACAAGATAACCGAGAACACGCGACTTGTTTGACATCAAAGATATATATACCTCTATATACAAGAAACCTTAGTTGTCCTACGCAACACACTAGACAATTTATACCACAACCAATAAATCAACAACATTGCCACTAATAAAACGAAATTACTTTAGATTTAATAACCAGTTTTATAAATTGTCTGATGGCCGCGGCATGTGAAACCCAACTTCTGCAATCTTCATGGATATCTCAATTTACTACACGTAAAAACCCTAATTGAAAAACACAAAATAACTCATAACTATAGAAACGTATATGACATCATATGTATCCTAGAATAAGACAACATCGAACAAATTCTAATACACTTGAACACATTCCCCAACTGCATCACATACACAATGGATAGAGAGCAAGACAGAAACTTGCATTATTTTAACATCTCTTCCATTTAGATAAAACCAACTAAGACGGACAATACCATTCACATCACCTCGAACCACCATACCCGGTATGTCCACTTAAATTAATACCACTTACTCCAGATAAGTACAAAAAAGAACTCAGCACTATTTACACTATAGCTAAAAACAGCGTCTACAAACCCTCTACTATCGACAAACTTCTTAGGCAATACTGAAAACAGGAATAAAGAGGACAAAGAGGTAATTTATACAACACGACGACACACGTTTACTTACACAGGGCAAGAAATATATAGATTGACTAACCTTTTCCACAAAGAAGGTTTACTCACAGCTTTAAAAATCAGCAACACTCTGCGACATAATCGCAAGACATTAAAGGAAACTGACAAATTTAAATCCAGCGGGGTATACAGACTCACTTGTACCTGTAAACATACCTATATAGAAACTGGGCGAACGCTAAAAACAATATTTACAGAACATATACGCTCGTACAAACAAAAAATAGAACACTACAACTTTTCATTACACATTGATACTCACGGACACGTACCAAGGGTAATGGATGAATGTATGACAGTACTACACTCTAGCAAAAAGGGACAAAGGCTAGACATTTTTGAAAACATGAAAATCTTCAAAACAGGAATTTTTAACAGTGACAGTATAAACGAACAGGTAAACACGACCTTAGATACAATTTTCACACCACTAAAACTACTGACACTCTAACAAACAAAAAAAACACCTTCAGACGAACACACTTACCTAACAAATAATAAAAGACGGAAATATTAGATTACCGCAGTTGGGCTTCTGAAAATCCTAGAGCCTCAACGTATCACTATATGGTGTGCTATGTGGTCTTGAGGCGTAGCTGGGCCTTTTTTTTTCGAAGATCAGGTTGGAAATGCGGAAACGGTCAATGAATCACGATAAAGCGAGACGGTAACAGCTCAATTTTGGCGTAGTATTGAAGACGTGGATATTACTGGCATGTGGTTTCAACAGAACGCTTCCACATGTCACAGAGATAATGAAACGATCAATTTATTTTAAACCAAATTTCTTGGGCGCATAATTTCACGACAATTAACCTCTAAGTAGCCAGCCATATCGTGTGATTTAACACCACTTATTTATATTATATCTTGACTCTAACACAATCTAAAATAGTGTTATTAGTTAATAACTGAAAGACACATAAAATTTAAGACAGATTTTGAATTGCTTTAAAAATTCTAAATAATTTTTATTTAACACTATTTAATTTCAGGAAAACAATAAAAAATATAAAAAATATTTGTGAAAGGAGCATAAATTAGATAACAAAATAAAATAATATTGATCTTTTGGGTTTTCATTGGATTTTTTAACTGCATAATATATTCTCTTTAATGTCACATTATTTAATTAGCTTTGTATATATACTAATTCTATTTTATGTGAGGGGATATCTTCTCTTAGTTCAACCAAAATTAATAGTAGTTAATAAAATAAAAATAAAACATTTTAATAGGAGGGTAATTTAATTAAAAATTTAAATATATTTTTTAAAATTTAATGACATTCATTAAACTGATTAAAGGTTGCTTTTGTTTGCTTTCAAGTTTTTTTATTACAATTGTCCTTTAACTGCACTTGCATTGGCAACACAGTTGATGCATACATTAATGCACGTTTTCTTTATTGTCCTTCCTCACTTAAAAAGGGACAATGAATATAAAATGTTTACATAAAAGACAGTTAACCGCAAATTGACACAGAAAAATGGGAAAAAATATTTACTTCAACTATTTTTGCACCAGTAAAGATTTTAAAACAAGAATGAAAATGGAAAAGTAACAAATAAGAGATAGATAGATAGATAGATAGATAGATAGATAGATAGATAGATAGATAGATAGATAAGAAAAACTGACAGGTTGCGTTTACTGATGGTAGAGATGAGAGTTTGGCAAAATTAAAAAAATCTTTTTAATATTTTCTTTATGCAAAAATTAAATATCATGATGATGTGGTGGAGAATACATTCTCTATTGTATTTATGTAGAAAGAAAATTTCAAATTAAATTCTCTAAAAAAATAAATTGCAGAAAAGTTTCTGATTACTACAAGTTCAATTTTCAAACAAAGAGTGTCATGGATTTTTCATTTCGATATTCGACTTATGGTATTTATAGCAAAAATAATAGACATATTCTAATTATTTAACAAAACAATTGCTTTTATTCAATTTCTACTTGCATCAGTTCATTTATACTCCGTATTCCGTGTAGCATTTCGTGCAAAATTCTATGATATGTCAATATATAAAATATATAAAACGCTTAAAAATCAATGAAAAGTAATATTACTGAAGTTATACACACTTATTTTATGCGCCATCTAACGTTCTTTTTTTTCAACTAGTGCCTATTTCGTGAATGGTAACACTTAGCTCATGTTTGATTAGTTTAGATTAGATAGATAATTAGTTTTATCCTTCCGCTAAACGAATATGGTTGTGTATACGCATGAACAACGCTTCGCCTGCGATCGACTTACAGAATATGCCGATTTTGCAAAAAAAATCATCTTTTCAGATGAAGCTCATTGATCTTCGCGGCTATGTAAACAAGCAAAATTGTCGAATTTGGGGCACAGAAAACCATACGCATACAGAGTGTGATTTGTTTTACATCCGCGCCTGACTATGTAGTCTTAATCAGATGGTGGACAAACTACTTTGTATAATTTTGAACGTTATACATACGTCCTAGATAGCCGAAGACATAATTCTAAGCAACAGAACCACCTAGTTGCAACTTGAATAACTCCAGGGCAGGTCTGCAAACTATTACACCTTGCTAAAGAGTTGGAGACTTTCTAACTCCTGTCCAGAACACATGTCAAGCATGCTCACTGGACTGGATCATTCACTTAGGGTGTCATTAATAGCGAGATGATCCTGGCCACCATAAATTTATATAATCCCTTATGGGGCCGCAAAACCACAACCACCACGATGCTCCCATATAGGGGCCAACCTCAATGATCAGTCAGAGAACTATTATAAGTCTAAAGAGACAAATAATGAACTCTGCGGGTTACTGATCCCCGTGGAAATAAAGTGGAGTTTCCAGTTGACCACCTGCCTGTCTTCAGGGGACTGGGCTCCCTTTATACCCCAGTTGCACTGAGTCTAGATAGTGGAATATTCTATAAAGATCATATTTATATGCCCCTGGGAGGAACCATACGCATACATTGAAAAGCCGACGCACCCAAAACGAGTCACTGTTTGGTTGGGATTTTGGTCCAAAGGCATAATTGGGCCATTTTTCAGGAGTGGCCGTTACAGTCAATGGCGATCGTTATCGGGCCATGTTGAACGAATTTTTGTTTACAAAAATTGAAGAGGAGGATTTTGGCAACATTTGGCTTAAACAGGACGGCACTACGTGCTACACAGCCGAAGCTGTGTAGTTTTGTTTATAGCATTTAAAAAAAAAGGTAATTGTAGTAGAATAAATAAATAATAATAAATAAGAAATGTAGCATACCTAACAGCACACGTTGCAAAAATCATAAGTTTGAAAGTAAAAATATATTCAAAAATTTTGCATATATATGATTTGCGCGCCCATTGTTTAGATGCAGGAAAGTGTAGAATCTCCGCTTTTGACTGTTTTCATTACAAACAACATGACCTTTAAAGTAATAAATATATTTTAAAAATGTATGCAGCATTTGAAAGATAACCTCTTCCGCTTAAAAGTAAGTAACCTACAAAGCCACAACCCCACAGAAGCACTATGCACAATGGATTTTTATTGCAAAAATCATAATCTTTCAATTTACCAAGATATTTCTAATAGTTAAAAATCAATTAAATTTTAATTCCTTTAGTTTCAAAATAAGAGCTTTCACTATGAACTGTGACACCTGTAGACCTTTCTTGTGACGAGAAGAGACAAAAAATGTCTTTTGAACTAAAGATGAAATTAAAAAATCATTTAAAACACAATTCCTTATGCTTCAAACGATATTCTTATAAGAGAGTACAGAAAAAAACAACACCACTCAAATGTAACATGTTAAATTAATATATTTTTTATTTATAGTACAGCTACACATTTTTAAAATATTCATAACATTAATGCTATGTAACATATAATGCTATTAAGTTATTTAGCATATTTTTTTTCAAACTAGCAAAATTTTTTTATTAGCTAGTTCTCTTTAAAATAGTCATTAACATTGGGAGCTATAACGGACAGACAACATATCGGAGCTATATGTTCTTTAAAATCCTCTGAGATCTCTTCGTGATGAAATTATTGGGTCTGAAGAGGCCGGCAAGTATTCCTGTATCTAAAGTGTTTGTGGTCTTTGTTTTTGCATTCCTAGGCTTCTTCTGATAACTTTCCAATTGGTTAGCATGGTAAACATTAATATTCAATTAAATTTTTACCATGAGCCAAAATCGTATGTGTCGTAGATGTACATTGAGTCAAAATTTGGGCAGTTTTTGATGCTTAATCATAGAACTTTGGGCCGTTTGCCATTTCTCTAGAGCTTATAATATTTGGGATAACTCCCAACCTATCGATAATATTATTGTCGACTCTATTAATTCGGGCTATTACCTCATCGTTTTTATTTTTTCTTCGATGTTTTCAAAAGCTGTTACTCCATTTAACCAGTCGAGTTCTTTTCAGTAAAGGTTTTTTCGCACGATTTGAGGCAAACCATTTTTTATTATTCAGTAAACGAAAAGAATTTTGATTTTAAGATTCTTTTCGTGATGTCCTGGTAAATCGTGTAAGCTTTCCACCATAGCCAATTAAAATACATTTTCATTATCCAAGTTTCGTAACAACTAGAACAGTACCAAATGCTTGCCTTTTTATGCAAGGCTAATGCCAGGTGGCTGGCATTATACATGGGTAAATATGACCTTCACAACAGCACTACCTACACCCGAACACTGACTCAGCAGTACAGATTAAAACACGGCTTGAGTATGATGTCTTCACTCCGAAAGCGCTCGCTTCTCATACCGAAAAAACAGTCAGAAAGCGCAGGCAATAATGACAAATGTTTTTCATTTACTGGCGGAAAAATAAATAAATAAATATATATATATATATATATATATATATATATATATATATTAGTTTATATATTTTATTGTATTGTATTATTATATTGTTACATTTATACGTTTAAATAAACGTTTTGCTCTTTTTTCTTTTGTTGCAAAAAATTAACACAACCAGTTGGAATTTTAAATTAAACGATTTATGTACTTTCAATATACAAAATAAACACGATGGTAACTTTTTTGTCTTTACCAATGATTCAACATGAATTAAGTCATTTGCCCAGCAAGTGGTGCTTAAGCGGTTCTAACACAAACAAGAATATTCCACTTTAACATCACCCCATGTTATTGTTCAGTTTAAGCTGTGTGTTTTAGTTTTGTTTTATGTTAATTGTTTTTGTTTTCTGTAATTTATCTTATTTCGTAGAATTTCTTATAGGCATGTATTATTATCTTGTGTATATAAAATTTCTTAGAAAACTACGCAGTTTGTAAAGTTGCTTTTACTTTTTTTACTAATAATTATTATCTTTCAAAACTTAACAAACCATCATCGAAACAATATTTATAATTTAGAATTTATTCAATGTAAGGGCCTGGTAGCTGCGTGGTTTGCCATGAACCGCTAATGAAAAAGAAAGTCCATTAAATCGAAGAATAATAACGCAAAACAATACGACATTAGTTAATTAGTAATATAATATAATATAATACAAAAAGTTTTACCTGCTTATCAAGCAACACAGTGATAGCACACTTACCATAAATATAATAAACTTTAAGTTCAAATGTGTAGAAAAACCTTTATATTGTACTTTACTGCATGCACATGTAACAAATATGACAATAGAAAATAACAAATAATTTTACACTTGCACACGACAAATCGTTTCAAACTTCAATACAGCTATTCAAAATATATACACACACACAAATAGGAATAAGCATGTTTATCTAACAAATTGCATGGTCCAGGATTTTAATTTAATAATTTAGAATTTATTCAATGTAAGGGCCTAGTACCTGAGTGGTTTGCCATGAACCGCTAATGAAAAAGAAAGTTCATTAAATCGAAGAATAATAACGAAAAACAATATGGCATTAATTTATTAGCAACTTAATATAAAAGGTTTTGCCTGCTTATCAAGCAACACAGTGATAGCAGACTTACCATAAATATAATCAACTTTAAGCTCAAATATGTAGAAAAACCTTTATATTGTACTTTACTGCATGTACATGTAACAAATATGACAATAGAAAATAACAAATAATTTTACACTTGCACACGATAAATCGTTCCAAACTTCAATTCAGCTATTCAAAATATATTCACACACACAAATAGGAATAAGCATGTTTATCTAACAAATTGCATGGTCCAGGATTTTAATTTAATAATTTAGAATTTATTCAATGTAAGGGCCTAGTACCTGAGTGGTTTGCCATAAACCGCTAATGAAAAAGAAAGTTCATTAAATCGAAGAATAATAACGAAAAACAATATGGCATTAATTTATTAGCAACTTAATATAAAAGGTTTTGCCTGCTTATCAAGCAACACAGTGATAGCACACTTACCATAAATATAATCAACTTTAAGCTTAAATATGTAGAAAAACCTTTATATTGTACTTTACTGCATGTACATGTAACAAATATGACAATAGAAAATAACAAATAATTTTACACTTGCACACGACATATCGTTTCAAACTTCAAACTTAAATACAGCTATTCAAAATATACACACACACATAAATAGGCATAAACATGTTTATCTAACAAATTGCATGGTCCAGGATTTTAATTTAATTGTCTTAATAGAAGAGTTTATGTGTAAGTGTGATTAATGGTATACAACTAAATTTGTATATGTTTCATATCTATGAGTTGCTATGACAAAAATGAAACATAGATTAAGAAGAAAGAGAGAGAGAGATCCTCTTAAAAATCGATTAACCCATTTCCGTAACGATATCTACTGCATTGCGCATTTTGCCATATTAAACTCACAAAAACATACAGTCGTATAAACAAGCAAAATTAGAATTTTACTTTACAAATAAAAACACTGCGAAATTATATATTTGCTTTGTATTTTCACTCAACACAGTTTTCACTCAATCAAACTCAGGAAAAAATTGTACAAAAATTGAAAAATATTAAATTATTATTAATTTTGCTAGTTCTAAAATTAAAGTAAGTTATGTAAATTGTCGGTTAAGTATCCTTTGTGAAAAACTTTAAACTTTTATGTCCATCTAAATTTATACAAAATAATTCTTTTTTTTGTGCCTGGGAAATCAAAAGCAATTGTAAAATTTTGTGTTGTCCAACTTTTTTATTGCACGTTTTTTTGTAAATTATTTCCCATCCTAATGCAGTATTAAAATAAAAAGACAGCGGATACATATTGTGATGTATTAGTTTAAAAAAAGAACTTTATGAGATGCCCATTTTATGTAATTTTAAAATTAGAATCTCTTACAATTGAAAGTAGCGGTTTGCCCTAGTGCAAGCATTATTTGTATTTTTATATACCATATACGATGTGAAAGTCTTTTGGGCTTCGAAATAATATTTTTATTAACAAACACTGTTTGCTAAGAGGCAATCGCCTAGCTCAATTAAGCTTTGATTCACCACATTCAGGAAAAAATGTTGGTGGTTTATTAAAACTGAAGAAGAAATCGCCAACTGAAATCAGATGTTTTATTAAATATTAACTGACAACAAAAAAAAAACAGGTGTTTAAAAATTATCCTTCAGTCCTCATTAAGTTAGCAGAAATGATGTACAAAAAAGAACAAATAAATGAAATTGGATGTATTCCTTATGTAAATTATGACTATGATGATTTATCAAAATAATAATTTATCCGGAAGGATATGTTTATGAGAGAGATATAACAAGCATTACCTTTGTATTATACAAATTAGCGCCCCATAATGCTGTGCAAATTAATTATTAATTGTGTTACAATTACTTCAAGGCAAGAACTAACGGAATATTAGTTATTAGTTTTCCAATATATCGAGCATATCCATAGTCTTGATGCAAAATATGGCTGTGTTCAATTACTCTCAGTTGCAGAAATCTATATTAGATTTGATATTCAAGTAAATGCCCACATACAAGTGAAATATATTCAATTCCTCTCTGTTTAAGTGTTTTAGTAATCTAAAGTGTTTCCATATTCTTCACTTAATTTGATAAAATAAATCACCCAGTTACGAGTTTAATGCTTAACTTAAAGAAATATTAGCTTGTTTGGAATTGTTCCACCAGTAAAAGAAATACTTCTGTCATTCCTTTCGTTGTCAACTGTCACTGCTGTGTTCTAGACTGTGTGTTTTAGACGAGTAAAGTGACAAAGCCAACGATATTATACAAAGTATCCGCCGGGAAGTTATACTACTATAATATTAGAGTAGACTTTCAGGGTTGTGACTGTTGCAGGATTGTGGCTGTTGCAGTTTAAAACATAAGTTTATATACATAAAAGTCACAACTTTACATAAATGATTTTGTGTTTATCATTAAATCAAGTATAGTACACAGGATATGAGTAAATTTTAATCTGGTCATATAGGCAAACACTGTATTTCTATTGGGTCACCTTTTAATTTTCAACTTCTTGTTACAGATTACGAATAGGTATTTAGCGATATTATTCACAGCATCCATTGAATTTAAAGTCACAACAGGATTTTTTGAGTTACGAAATATATTCCTACTGTAGCTTCTAGGTTCGCTTTCTATGTAATAAGTAAGCTATTTTCACAAAAAGTATGAATGGCTATAGGTGCTACAATAACAAATGTCAAAAATTAAAGAATATTCCGTGAATAACATATTATTTATGAAAAATGTTAATTTTATAAATGTGACATCCATACACGTCATATTCATACAGTGTATGATTATGTCTGCATAGAAGAAAGTGCCCAAATATAAACTTCAAATTAAAGGGTGACCCACAGTAATGTGATTTTGATATACACCAACCTCGTTTTTTTATAACACAAACAAGTAAACAAAAGCAAAAAAATTAATAATAAACTAAAATAAAATATTCCTATTGTGACGTATTTTTGACTCATATGATTTAAGTTTTTTAGAAATTATGTAAATTATGTACAAGCATATTCGCTCTCAAAATAACTTTGACCAACAAATTTATAAATAAAGAAGAGTTTGAGCTCATTTTGAAGAGCATAGAAGCTCAATATAAAAAAAATTTAAAACAGCCTTTCATTACTCCTGTAGGGAGCTTGTACTTTACAAATGATATTTTCTCTTTTCATCCGTAATGTTGGTCTATTAAAAAATAAAATATTCTTATTTTTGAACAACGAATAGTAGCAAAATAAGATTTAGAATTAAAGGATAGTACTTCGGATGTTAGTTTAGCACGCACTTAGCAGCTTTATTTCACTCTACATGGCTACTACATTTTTTTTGTATACAAAACTAAACTAAAATGTATAGTTTAATCTCTTCAAATAGTTAATCAAGCCAAAATGTTTTCTAGAAATATCGCTTATGAAATTTTTATCAATGATTTTTTTTCTTGTTTATTGCACTATAATTGAATAATATTTTTTAGTAATTAATTTTAAGCACTAGGTCTTATTTAATAAAAAATTATATTTAATAAAAAATACAGTTTTTTTGAAAATTTTTTACTAAAATTAAAATTAATTACTAAAAAATATTAAAAAAGGTCAAAAAATTATAACTATTATTGAATAATATTTTTAAATATTTCGTATAACAAGTTAAATTTATGCTGATGCAAAATTGATACATTTTCCAACCTCCAAAGCTGCTTTTAGGTTTTGAGCCTACTGTCAAGGATTAACACTATAGATATATAGAAGTTATATCTAAAGTGAAACAATTTCTGTTATTTGTTACATATTTTTTTTCTTATGTATAAATGTTACTCCCACCCTCTTATCCAACAATTTACATCATCCTCTTAATTTAGAATACAATTTTGTTTTCCAAATGATGTGACATTTGCAGTGGTTTTATGCAATATTACAAGGTATGGAATGGAATGCACTAACTAACCAACCAGCCAAGCAACCACCCAACGAACAATTTCAACCAGCATTCTTTTGCTTTTAAAGGCATAAAATATGTTATATAGCTGTATATACAAACAAACATATTTAATCCACAATGCCACTTGTAAGTTGCAAATTGAAATTAGTGCGTCGTATTGTTCAATTTATTTTTTCGCAGTTGCTGTACATAATAAGTGGTCACAAAGAGAAGAAAGCAAAATAGATTATATGACAAAAAAAAAAAGAAGAAAAATGGTTATTGCAGTGACTGTCTGTCCGTTCACTTTCAAACAAGCAACAACAGCAGCAAATCCTTAAACAATAAAAATATTTTTTCGAAACAGTAGAACTTGAAAGTGTTTTATTGTGTATTATTTGTATTCAGATGTAATTTTCATTTTCATCTTCATTTTCTGTAAATGCAATTGCATAAGTGTTAAAAATTACTACCACATACAAAGCTTAAATATGGCACAACAACTCGTAGTGAAGTAATATGCAGCTTATTGCAGTGTATAGTAGTTGACCTAATTTATATTATATTTTTAAGTCACTTGATAAAATTGATGACACAAGTGTATATTGTGGCTGTGTCATGTGAATAGTTAATGAACGTTGGCTAGTAACTCAAATACACCCGCTCACTTATTCACTCACTCACTCACTCACTCACTCACTGCTACATATACACAGCTGATAGCGAAGACTGACTTTTTAACAGAGGATTTATTTAAATTTATTGTAGTAATTGGAACGTATTAATTTGCCATATTTAACAGCAGCATAAAAACCGAAAAAGAACTATTCCATTATATAAATTGCTATAGTTGCAAGTGTTTGAGTTGCCGTCATTTGCTGTGCAAAACAACAAAAAAACAAAAATAATTATTAAACTGTGAAATTGATTTTAAGCATGCTTCAATAAGTTGTTTTAACTTAATTGGTTGCAATGTAAAAATGTATACTTATTTATTTTTAATATCAAACTTGTCTCAATTTTTTTTAACAGTTTATATGAACGACAGGCTTTAAAGATACAAATATATTGTAAAAACATTTTATAAAAAAATTTAATTGTAAAATTTTTAGTTGTTTCCATTTCTTTAATGTTTCTGTTTTAAGCGCGTTCTTGCTGAGCATCAAATGCGCCACAAAATTCGATGTAAAAAATTCTTACAAACATGGCTGTATTATGTACATTTTTTTTATTTATGTTAATGTCTACAGATTATATTCAATTTTTCATATATTTATACAATTGCATATCCACATTAATCTGATTTAAAATGTTATATTATGACCTTTTTGTAATTGTTTCGTTCTTTTAAAGGCTTCTTGGTTTGACATTGGGTTATTAAATTTGGATTATAGTTTAATACAAAATATATCAGTGTATGAAAAACTAAATTAAACGTTTCGCAAACGTTATAGGCGAAAGCGTTAACTTTTAAAAATCTCTCAACACTTGTATACCTAAATAAAAACCAATTGGCCATTCACTTTACTGCTTATTTCGCATTTCAACACTATTGTGTTTCTTTTAATTGCTTATTAATTGCCAACTAGACAGAGCAAATTTATCAGCACACGCTTGCTAAATATTTTGCCCCAAAACGTCCTCCCTTATCTGCATAGCTAAATTGCAAAATCTATCATATGGTTTTTATTTTCTAAAAAGACGGAAACAAAGCAAGAACAGATCAAACGTTTCATTTTATTTATTTCCTAATCCTTTTTTATTTTAATTCTAGATATATTGAAATTTTATATCTCGATATATACGATAGACTTCAAATGCTATATTGACTTTAAAGAATCATCCATATTGCTTGCGCTATTACTTTTTTAACTTCATTTAAGGAATTTAGCCATCGAAAATAAAATTTAGTTAAGGACCCTCAAGGGTATCAAACCCTTCGCAATCGGATTTTATTTATATATTATTAAACGTCACAAATATAAATTCAATTTAAACCCTTCTAGGAGCAAAATATCTTAACAAAATTATATTGATTATAGTCGAGGAGTATTATTGTTATGCATTATAAAAGGATATTGCACACATTATTACTTTCGAACAATAATAATATTGCTTTAATATGCATACTTTTATTTTAAGTATAATCTTTGAACATTACGATTAGAAAAATATGACAAAATTTCTTATAATTGTGAGATATATTTGATTAGGCTTTTACTGTTTTTAATATTTTTTTTTTATTTATTATTCAAGTTTTTATGTTATTTTTAGTATTAATTAACTTATTTTTATATTCTTATACAAAATAGTTATTTACGATTTTTACAATTAACCTCACTATTTTGAGTCACATAAATTATATAATCATTTTAACTAAACTTAAAACATTATGGTTATTAATACTATATTATTACTATATAGTTATTAAGCTTGTTTGTGGTTTTATTTCGAATCAGCATTCAGGGGATGACCCCTACTTATGCAATGCATTGTGACAGAATTAGCAAATTACGTTATGGGGAGGAAGAAAGAGGGAGTAGTGTTTGTGGACTTTCGGACAGACCTCTGGAGAAAGTTTATTCACCATACGAAAGGTTCTGCGATTCACCGGCCCATCAATCACAAATGGATGGGATCTTAACGAAAAGTACGTTAAACGTAACAGATGCGAGTAAGGGGAAAAAGGTCCCTAATTTCATTCGAATACTCACCATTGTAACGATAAAAAACTGTGAAATATAACCCACATTGGGTCGATGCTCTAGAGAATCAATAGAGTTGGATATTCTACTGTCCGAAAAGAGCAACTCCAAAATAGACTTTGAGTTGCCGGCCCATACATGATTATTATACTCCATTGTTGGATGGATATATTTCATATAAATAGTAAGAAGATTGGATTGAGTGAAGTATCTTTTACACCGTTTTAGAGCACCGAAGCATTTGAAAGCCTTTTTAGAAACCTGTTAAATGTGCTTAGTCCATCAAATATCACATTGGATTTTCATGCCAAAATCATCAAGTGCTTCCGATTCCTTAATACTTATATTACCTATAATAACAGATGCAGCATTTGTTCCGAACACACATCTATGGGTAAGCATGTAACATTGACTATTATGGGCATTAAAATCGACTCCATTCACACCACCTCATTCGGAGATTGGTGCAAAATCGTGATTGAGCATATCATACATGATTTGCCTTCTGGACCCTATCGCCAACTGGTTCCGTCCATTACTGAAAAAATACGAATTATAAATCTGCATAAGAGTATATAGGGTTAAAAGTTTAACAGAGAACTTCATTTAGAAAAATAAGAAATAGAGTAGGAAAAAGAGCGGAGCCTTGCAATACCCCTGAGTTAATATTGAAAACCCATCTATAAGAGCTTGTATAGTGCGATTCCTAAGAACACTCGATATAAATCTGGATAAATATTACCGATATCAAAGCAACAAGTTAGAATTATAGCAAAAATAATCAACTTTAATTGATTAGTTTGATTTAATTCATTAAATTTACTAATAGTGGGTGACCCTTAAACTTTGCCCAAAAAACTACAGTTTAAAAACCATAACCACTTATTGTCATTAAGAACGTAATAAGGTTATTGTCAACATATATGCCACCAAGTGCGATAGACTGACAGAAATTTTGATGATAATATTTAACCATGAATAAATCTTTTACTTGGTAAAAAAAATAAAAAACAACTTTTTAACACGGATACCCTTTTCGTCGTATGTATCAATTTATGTTTTTAAGGTATTCATGATCATCTCTTCATTGAGTAGCATAGGCTTGAGGAACAATAAGACCAGTTTCTTTTAAGACAGAATATCACAGAAGAATCATTGTCTTTCGCTTTTATATTTAAAAATTTTATAAATTTTTCTAGCTGTCAAAATTTGCATCAATAATATATACTATATGTATATAAATAAAATGCTTAAATTTTATAACAAAAAATCGGTGCACAGGTTTAGAATTTTAAAATTTGACCCACCACAACTCATTTACGTTTTATTTTCTCAAACCGAATTACCCATTGTTTGGCTCTTAGTTCAGTAGCAGTTGAAGCCAGGCATAATGTGTTTTAATTACAATAGCCATAGTCACAATATGACGTTGAAAGGAGAAGTTCATATCAGCATTCGCGTAATAATTAAAAAAAATCTAAAAATTAAAACAAAAATCATAAAATATCTAAAATATATAATAAATATTTTGACAAAGATAAATTGTAAGCCAGTGTGGTAAACTAATATGAAAATTTGTTATATAAAAAAATATGTTGTTACAATCATTACAAAAAATAAAAGGGAATTTGTGAGCTGCATATATGTAACAGTGTAAATCAGTATTAGCATGTAATAAAAGACTAAGAGCAATAACTTGAAGAATTTTCGGTTTTTATTTCACTTTAGCAAGAATCCTCAAAATATTTTCTATTATTTGAAATGAGGCACAAAATTACACTAAACATAATGACTAACAGACAGAAAATCTAACTGACTGAAATACAAATACATTTAAGTGGTTGACACATACAACGACAATCTGTTGTCAGCAAAGGATAATGTCAAATCTAAAATAAAAAAAATCAATGACGTTAACAAAAAAAGAAGCCTTCAATATTCACACAAACTCTTATGTTTAAAGTTTCTTCATTATTGCAATTTTATAAAACAAACAACAAAAAATCAACAATGTGAAATGGCAACCACAATTTTTAATAAAAATACAAAAAAAAATTCTATCAACAGATTTTGAAGAAAAAAGAAACGCAAAAAATACTTTTGTGTTGGTCATAACGCTTACAAATATATGTAAAGAGCTTATAGATAGCAATTTGGTAGGAGAAAATTTCTTTTGAATATTATTTTCTAGTTTATCTTGAACAGGCATTCTCATACTGTTGGCATTAAGATGTGAAATACATAGCAAATATTCACAGAAAATTTTAGAGTTTGTTTCGTGTTTATCCTTCCAGCTTTTGTTTTTTTGGCTAGCAGCCACATGGCATTTGTTGTCGTCATCTGGTTAAACTAAAGTCCTTCGAAGCAGACAATTTCTAAAAGTCATTTTATTTAATTTTTTTTTTCAAATGCTGTTTTTAATCCTCATCTCAATTCCTAATTTTCTAGAACTTTCATATTGCTGCTCTTGAAATTTGCATGTTCATAATCGTAATGGAAATGGAAAAAGATATAGAAATTGTTTAGAGCATTAGCAGTTCTAATGGAGAGTTTGGTGGAGAGTATAGAAGTGTTAAACGAAAACAGGATTCACAATGTGTTCTTTATAAAAAAGAAATTAGAAAAAATAGTTATGCACGATGACATTAAGAGAAAAGTATTTGTTCAGGCCTGTACTGCGGCGTTTTTTTGTTAAGGCTTTCTTTATATTATATGTGAATATTCTGCACAATATTTGTCTGGGAAATGTGACACATTAAATGCAGTTTTGGTTATCTTTCTTTTTTGCAAAAGAAAACACAAACAAACCAAGACTGGAGTTGGAAAAAAAAATTGTTTAACATGCGGTTGCATTCATGATGTTCATTTCATGTTTTCTAAAGAATTTTCTTTGCTCCTGCCCTCTTTAGTTTTCGATTTATAAACTAAATTTTTGAATAAAATTGAATGAGTTGAATATATATATATATATATATATATATATATATATATATGATTATATAGTATTACTCATAGGCTTTGCTATTTTATAAGCCCAGTATAAAGATTTAATTTAAAAACTTTTTTTATATTCCTTTTTACAATTTAGGGATTTTCTATTCTCCTATAGGTGATTGTTTTCACAAATATGTAGAAACACAAGTGCGAAAATTGCATTGGGAATTAAAGCATTTAAATACCGTAACAAATTAAGAAAACTTTACTTTATACTAAGATGTGTAATGCAACAGTCACACATTTGAACAAAGTTAATTAACAATAAGGAATTAGTTTTTCTAAAAACAAGAGATAACAAAAATAGAATTTCTAATAGGCAATTTTTTTTTTAATTCAATTTGTGTAATAAACTGTTTATTTAATATTTCTAGCATAAAATATTTAAGTAAAGAAAAGGATAAAAGTAAACTAAGTTATTGTTTATGTATTTAAACATGATGTGAATATGATATTTTTGTTAAACAATTTTCTGCTATTAATTCAAACGTGTTGAATAAATATTTCATAAATATTTTATTTAAAAATAGATTTTGGTTTTTAATAAAATTGAAAATAAATAAAAAAATATCAAACTAATTGCAATTGCTGAAAAACCATCCGTAGATCATATCCTGTAGAGTATTTACTATATATATATACATATATATATATATATATATATATAGTAAATACTCTACAGGATATGATCTACGGATGGTTTTTCAGCAATTGCAATTAATTTGATATTTTTTTATATATATATATATAGGTTTTTCAACTAGAACACCAACAACGTAATAGTTTTAACATTTTTTACGTATTCGTAGTTTAGCAGGAAAGTCACATTATTATAATTAAAAACCACTATTACGAATTTGGGTTGATCAATTAAAAATATCTCAGCAGTGAGCCAGAGTGTTGAAACCAATTAAAAGTTGTCAATTCCTCGACGTTCTCAACAGTTGGATTTTTCGTGGTAAGATTTACATCTGCACCTGGCCATGGGCCTTAATCAGGTGGTGGCCAAACCACTGTAAATGAAAAGCAGCGCCATTCACGCCCTAGAAAGCCGAAGACTAATTCTAGCAACAGGTCTTTCCTAGTTGCAATTTCAGCGGTTCCAAAGCAGGGCTGCAAACCACTACTCCTTGCTGAAGAGCTGTCCAGAACATATGACTAGCATGCTCACTGGATCTGGATCATTTACCAGGTAGGTGTGATTATAGATAAGATGATCCTGGCCACCAAAAACAATTCCTGTTGGGGCCGCGAAACCACAACCATCACGATACTCCCGAAGGACCAACCTCAATAATCAGACAGAGAAACAGCTAAAAGTCTAAAGAGACAATTAGCGGAAACTCTGGGACTGACTGATTCCTGTGGAAATAACGTGGAGCTTCCAGTTGTACCCCTGCTGACTTCAGGGGACTGGGCTCCCTTATACCCCCAGCAGCGCAGGACTAGATAATCAAGTATTCTATAAAGACCGATAAATGTGCTCCTGGGGAGGGGTAACAGCTGGGGTTGTCCGAAACTACCTAATGGCAAATTTTGCACAAGGATTTGACTTTGTAGTCCTACCAGATTCAACTGGTGCAGAAATTGAAGCCGGTCGATGATTCAAATCGACATAGATTCGCTCTATTTATTCAGAAAAATCCGACAGGTTTTTCTGAAAAAAAATCGTTTTTTTCATTTTGTTAACAAGCGAAATTGCCGCATTTGGACTTCTGAAAATCCTAGAGCGATTATTAAGAAGCCTTTGCATGTTCAACGTGTCACTGTAAGGTGCGCTATGTGGTCTGCAGGCGTGATCGAACCGTTTATTTTCGACGTTTAGTCTGGAAATGCGGTAATGTCCAGCGGATCACGCTATCGCGCGACGCTAACAACAAAATTTATGCCTGTTATTGACGACGTGGATATCATTGACATGTAGTTTTAACAGGACGGTGCCACATTTCGCCAATGAAACGAGCAATTTATTACAAGCGAAATTTTCCGGTCATATAATTCCACGACAAACCAGCCAGATCATGTGATTTGACTCCACTGGATTACTTTTTGTGGGGATATGTTATGGATAAAGTCTATACGGAGCTAATCGAATCAATTTCGGCTTTAAAACTTAAAATCCGTGATGTGATTAACGAAAGAGCACCGCCATTTTGCCAAAAAGTGATCAAACACTTTGATAAAAGAATTGACATCTGTCACCGTAGTGTTGGTGGACATTTGCTAGATATCATCTTTCATTCATAATTGAATAAAAATTTAAATCATCTTTACTATCATGCCACTGTTGTTGTTATATCAATTCATATTTAAACTTGATAAAATTTACGACACGCGCTACTTGTTTTTCATTATCCAATGAATTTATATGATTTTCAGAAATTAAAAATATAATCGAAAAGCATTATTTCCAAAAATAACTTACAGAACAATTCCACAAGCGAATCCTTTTAAACTAATATAATTATATAAATGATAATTTTTGTTTCTTTTTTTGCTTTGTGGCTATTAAAATATAAGAAAAGAAATGAAATAATTGTTTGCTAAATTAAATTCTTGAGTCTTCCGCTCCATTTTACTTTAAGTTTTCGTTTTTTTTTTTTTGTTTTTGTAGTTGGCGAGGCAGCCATAATAATTTTTTAGTTTAATGTAAAAAAAAAATATCCCAAAATTAAAAGCAAAATCGCATAAAAATAATTCATATACTCACATTGTTAAATGTATAACGAATAAAGAGAAGCTGTATAAAATATAAAAAGAGAAGGATTTTGAAAGCAAATAATAATTTAAGTTTTAGTTTTTTAGATTGGATTTTTTCTATTTTTGTTTGTATTAGTGTGCCGCCCTTTTTCCTAGAAGAAACTTATTACTGTTGTTTGGCTAAAACAATGGATTGAAATTAAAAATGAAATGAAAGAAATAAAACACCATTGTATAAAAGCAAAACAATTATAGAAAAAATGTAGAGCAAGTATATAATTTTGTGGTTTTTTTTTGTTTTTTTGTTTGAAATAGTTAGAAGGGCGTCTATACGATAAAAGTGCCTTGTAAAATGTAACCAACAGTAGAGGGATAAGATTTTAATTGAAATTTAAAAACGTTTAGAGATAAAGAAGAAGAAACACGAGCTCTGAAATTGTCCTTAAGCTGTGTTTGTGTCACTAGGCTTTGCTAAAATTAGGCTGGCCTTAAACAAGAATTAAAGGTGGGCTGAAGGTTTTTAAACAAATATATGAATAGCATTATTCTTATTTACAAAATGAGCTTTCAGATTTACTAAACAGTGCATGGTTCCAAATAAATGTTAAGTTTAAAAGCTGAACTCATTAAATAATCATAAACCGTTTGTTTCTAAACGGGCACTTTTATTTCCTTAAATTAGTATGGTAGGAGGAGGTGTGCAATTTAAGCTTTAGTTTGAGTCTTAAAACTATTACAGCCATTACTTTTCTGAATTACATGTGGCTTTGAAAATAACAAGGTTTAAAATTAATTTTAAATTGACTTAATTCGAGTTTCGAGTGGGTACATCCATTAAAACAGACCACAATTGTAGTAATAATAAGAATTGTAAAAGTTTTTATATGTTAAAAAGAAATTAATATAAAAAATTCAAATTTATCCCAATATCAATTGTGCTTAGTTTGATAAGTTTATTTAAAATAAAAAATTATGTATTTAATTAAAAGTAATTCTTTAACTCATTCGTTACGTAGTATATAAATTTTGTATACATGGCGTTACTAACTGTTTTCACTAAAAGTATGCGATACAATTTATTAAAACCGAAACTTTTCGAATTTATTAAAAGTTAAGTTTTGTTCCTTAGGGTATACTACATGTAAACAGGACATATATACACACACACAGCTTCCTAATTAATTAAATTCAACAGCGTTTTACACGTTTTCCAACAAAAACACATTAATGCCGTTTCAATAGCATTAAACAAGTAATAAGAAATAAAAAAAACGAAAAATTACTTTAATTAAAAACAATGGAAAGAGATTAACCTCAAATTTGATCACAAGTAAATATAGACAAATATTTGCAACGCAACAACTCCACCAAATTCGCACACATTCACACGCAATGTTAATCTATACAATTTAATCACTGTTAACAGAAAGTTTAACCAAAAATTTCTTACCAAAAAATACCACAGTGATTGTTTTTGGTGTAAAATAGTAAGGGTAAGAGGTTAAATAAGAGCTTGGTTACAGTGTAAATGTCGACGAGACAGTTTGTTAGCACAACTAACAACAAAACCTTAATGAAAAACGCCCAAGAAACCAAGTGTGTAAGTGAATAACCCAGAGAAAACAACTTAAATTTGTGTGAATAAATGTATTTGACTGAATGCGTATAATATAACACTGCATGCTACTTAAGTCTAACCTCTTAAACATACATACATACATATATGTATATAAAATTACACCAGAACGTGCACTCACACTTAAATTTTAACGCTGTTATAAGAAAACAAGTGATGTTTTTTTAGGGTATGAAACTACAAACTATTCAGTGTGTATATATACTAGGTGTTTTTTTTATAGTTATATAGAACTTGAAGTTGTTTAGTTTGGTTTGGCATTTCAACATTAATAGATTGATTTCTAAACAACACTTTCAGATTGTGAAAATTGTGACTAAAATAAGATTTAAATTGGTATCGATTTTCAGAAGCGAATATTGTTTAGCGATGAAGCACACTTTTGTTTGAATGGATACTTTAATAAACAAAATTGACGTATTTGGAGTGATGGTAATCCTCAAATGTATGTTGAGATACTGTTGCATCCGGAAGAACTGTTTGGTGTGCTTTATAGGCTGGTTGAATCACTGGTGTGTACTTTTTTAAAAACAAGCCATGATTGCTTATTTTTTTCGTTCATCAATTAAACAACTATGATGTCCAGATATTGCAGATTCAACAAACGGCGCAACAGGTCTCACAGCTTGTGCGACAAGTAATTTGGTCTCTCTTTTTTGACCCATGAATTAGACTCTGTGAGTACAAGGGAAGTCGCTAGAATACGCCAATTGGAATTGACGTGATAAGATTTACATCTGCCTTAATCAGATGGTGGATCATTAACACTGTGGATGGTATGTAGCGCCATCCTCGCCCTAGAAGGCGTTCGAATACGTATATCTTCCGGTCACACCTAGTTGCAACTTCAAAAGCCCGGAGTAGGCCGCAGCCTTCAGTCCTTGCTGAAGAGTTGGAGACTATCCAACCGCTGGTCCAGAACGCATAATATAATTAAGAACACGACGGCATTCATACTCACTGGACCAATCATTGTGTTCATTGTGAATGATACGACCCACAAACTCAAACGAGGGCCTCGAAACATACAGCCACCACGATACTCCGGAAGGGCCTACCTCAATAATCAGTCAGAGAACAGCTAAATGCCTAAAGAGATAAATAGCGGAACTCTGGGGCTTTACTGATTCCCGTGAAAATATAGCGGATTTTCCAGTTGGCTCCTACTAGCCTATGCGGACTAGGCTTTCTTTTACCCCCGCAATACAAAAGTCTTGATGGTTATGTGATCCATAAAGACTTATAATGTGCCCCTGGGGGGACGCCAATTGGTATTGATTGACTACTTACTTGCCCCGCATTATGGCCTATATATAGCCACAAATATTGGAAAAATCATCGTAAATTGGACGTCTGTGCCAACCATGGCAGTCATATGCAAGAAGCCATATTTAAATTGTAATACCAGAAGATTATCTTTTTTGTGTTGATTTTTCAAATTCATCTTTATTTTATTTCATTTCAAAGTTCTATACCTCTATGAAAAAAACCTTTATATATATTTAAATTTTATTATATCTCTGTGTGTTTTAGTTATATGCTTCTGGGGTATAAAAATAAAGTTCCATCATTTCATTTCTAATTAAGCGACAGTAATTTTTGTCATTGTTATTTTTCATATCCCATGATGAGCTCATGGTTAGTTAGTAGAAGTTGCTCATTATATTTTACGCCATCATCATGAGCACTAGTAGTATTCTCATTTATAGCCTTTTTTAGGTTTCTTTATATATATATTGAAATCCTTACTCATTTGATTGTTTTTGTTATCGCCATACCATTCTTCTTTTTATCCTGACTATAGAAGCTTACAAACTGCAAAACAGTATAACAGTTATAAGAACAACAAATTGAGGTACAAACGACAAAGTTTTAATTGAATTTAAATTGCAACATCATAGCAGAATGCAAAACTTAAAGAAATAAAACATAAAATGCTTAAAAACTAAATAAAGAACAAAAGATATATTGAAAAAACGTATTTTGAAAACAAATAAAAATCCTATAAATGTTCAAATGAAGTGAAAATATTAAGCATTTAAATTTCAAGTAAAAAGTTTTATAAATTTATTATAGAAAATGGGTTTTAAAAATTAAATTGCTTTTTCTTGGAAAATATTTCCTAATATTTATGATCCCAAAATAAATAAAAATTTAATCCAGGATTATTATTAAATAAAGTATAAAATAGAAAAGAATTAGAAAGTTATTACGATGCATAAAACTTTCGTTACATTGAAATCAAAATATATTTGACCTTAAAAGTGCTTTTTAACCCTTATCGGACGTAAGTCACCTCTGACGTGACAACAGTACTTTTCGGCAACGGTCGCATGGCACGTGTGAAGTGACAAGGCGTATTATGTCGAAACATACTGTCATGGCGAGATAAGCGAATTATTACCATGTTAAGTTCTTACGATACTGGATCAATGATAACTACGTCAAGAATAACACGTGGTGGCAATCAGGTAGAGATTAGGAAACCACAAGTAGTACTAAATTATAATAACTTCATGGGCGGAGTGGACTAGGCAGATCAAATGAGATCTATGTATTGTTTTCTGAGAAAATCATTAAAATGGTGGCGGAAGATTTTTTTTTGGGGAATTGAAATGTCTTCCCTAAATTCTTACATTTTGTATAAAGTTACTTGTAAAAATAACAACACTAAACCAATGCCGCATAAGCAATTTATTCGAAAAATAGTTATGTCACTAGTTGGTGATTTTCGTGAAGGGGAAACTGTACGATATGGAAAGCCTTCAACATTAGACAATGAGGAGAGATTGGATGGCAAACTACATATCTTGCAACCTGATAGTAAAGGAAAGCATAACGACTGTTTAGTATGTTCTAATCGCAAGTTACCTGGAGGGAGGAAAACAACAGTATACTTTTGCGAAACATGCCAGAGAAAACCATTTCTTCATGTTGGAGATTGCTTCAAAAAATACCATACCTTACAAGTATATAAATAATTATCAGAAACTCAGACATGTAGTAGTTGCACAAAAAATAAATAATTTGTAACAAAACTGAAAATAAATAAATATAAATGTATAATAACATACTATTGTTTTTTTTTTCATATTTGTTAAAAATAACTACAACCTGGTGAGAATCAAACGTGTGAAAAGTCGCGTCCGATAAGGGTTAATGGGCTAAAATATATTAAAAAATATAAAAACATTTTAGGAAATGATTTCACATCATAATATTTTTTATACAAATCGAAATTTCTTTATAATTATAATTTTCGAATGGCACTCTTTGAATATATACTTGTTAGCTACAAAAAAAGGCTATTGCACTTCTCGTTAATATTCATATTAAATACCTTTACTAATTTTTTTGTATAAAGTGAGGATACTTACCTAAAAGTTAATTTCGAAAAATATTAGCCCATTCGAAACAGGCCTTTTTTTGAAAAAAATCCTTTTTTCAAAAATTGTCTTTTTAGAAATTGTTATTTGTGGGTAAGAAAGAATGAATTTTTAGGAAGAGAAATTTTTTCAAAAGTAAATTTTTTAAATTTTATTGTAACAAACTTTTTGAGATTTGGGAACTTGTAGAAAATATCTTAAATAAGTTAGATTTTTTTAATCGGACCTGTGTGTGAAGAGTGTATATAAAAACAAAAAGTTTTTGTGAGTGAAAAATATCGTGCAAGCAACTTTTACTTGGAAACTGTAAATTAAATCTAAATAACGTCAGCACATCGTGTTGATGAAACATGGTAAATTTAAAATTGTACTTTTCATGTGAAATCACCATTTAACAACTACGTGCTTTTTGAGTGAATTATATTTTTTCGGCTCACGGCATGTGACAAACAATAATGAAATTTATTTACTATTAAATCATCCGACGACTGATTTTATTTCAATTGGATAGATTGTAAAGGAAAAATATTCTGTTCTATATAAAAAATTTTAATCTAATTGTATCTTAAAATAGCTTTTCAACTGTAAAGTGCTGAAGGTGCTTAATTAGTTATTAAATTTAGTACCATCATTGCTTTTCAATATTTTCGTATTTGCAAAATTTATTCATTCTATGTACAAATCTCACATACCATGCTATGTTAGGTGGGTTTCCAGTTCATTATCAAATTAAGAGATTTTTTCTATGGCGCTATTTTAGTGGGTTAAGATAACAATTTTACCTTAATATTTGGCACGCTTCTACTTTAGATTAAATTTATTATTACTGTTATTTTGTTGTGAAAGTTTGAGCTATTTTTAAGGCATTAATAGGCCATGCACTTATAGGTTAACCTTCTTAATTGTTCCTTGATAATTTTTCTTTTTTTTAGAAAATTGCGTATAAACCATTCAGGAGAAAGATCATTTCCAAAATAATTATGATTATGCTTGGAACAAATTGTAAAAATTTGCAACACCTATCACAGCGTTAGGTATTTAATTATGCACCCAATCACACATCTCACTCATGGTTAATTTTCTATGTTCCAATATCATCTTGTGGATTACATTGACAATTTCCAGCATAAGGGGCATATTATCTTCGAAAATCACTATGATGAACATATATCGTATACCACATTCTAATACTATTTGGAGAAAACACCCAAAGATCTATAAGTGAAGGAATCTTAAATTTTCTATACAACATTCTACGTTGTTAAATTCAAGAGTTTTAAAACAGAAAATTTTCAAATATGCTGAGCAAACACGAAAAATCAACTAAAAAACACAAATATTTTATGCTCAATTGTTTCGAAACAAAATATAAAATTGGCTTAAAAGAACAAAATAAAACGTATAGTTATATGTATATATATGTGTGGCAGTGATATGGCACAGAACTTAAAAAAACCCAAAAACAAAAATCAAATTCAATTGTTGTTAAACAATAAAACGCCACAAAAGAATGAAAGAGTGTGTTTGGAAAAGATAAAAAAGAAAAATAGCAACTTGCTAAAATTGCATTCTTTTGTGACTTTTTCCTTGAGAATTTGACTCACGCTTACATAGATACATACACTTGAGCAGACTTTCCAATTGTAGTCATACAAGAAAATAAAAACAAATAACTAAAAACATCTACAGAAATAAAAAATATTCTTCTCTTGAAGCTACTGTTTTCCCTACTCTTATATATTTTGTTCTATTAAAACACAAACTTTCAGTGAGAAACTTCTTCATGTATATATGTTAATGTGTGTGTGTGCTTGTGTATGGTCAATATATCGCAGCCTAAATACAAAAGGGTCACAACTCAAAATTTTCCAAAACTGTCCTTTTTTCCATAAATTAATTCCAAGTACACATCTCTAACTACTGGAACAATTTCTTTCATATCACTATCTTTTTTAACTGGAAAAATACAATTATGGCTGTTTTCGTGTTAAGTGTGTTGCTTCTGCACGATGAACTAAACAGATTTTTGTCTCTCCTAAAAATTTTTGTATTTTGAGTTGTGACCCTTTTATATTTAGGGTGCGATATGTTCATATATGAAAGAACTACAATTGAAATTAATTTGTAGTTAAGCTTTATTTGTTGCCCAATATTTTAAAGATTTTATTTTTTTACTGTTTTTTCTACACGCATTTCTAGCATTGGTACCATTCTCAATGAACACTTCAAATTTAATCAGAAGTGCGCTTGATACATTTTTTGCACTGTAATTTGTGTATATGAAAATTTTGTGAAAGCGAAATTTTATAAAGTTTAAAAGCTGTTTAAGATGTTGAAATTGCACACGATCTACGTTGGTGTTTTTACAATATGAACATTTAAATTTGATTTAATTGATTTAAATACATTTGTGTATGTGTTCCTTATTTTATACAGTCATTTATTCCACATTTATAACTTTTGTTGTAGATATAATAAAGGACCATATTCTAAACAAGCTGTTCGTTAGGTTTTATATTAAATTTTATGTCTCATCCAGTTACTTATTTGTTTTTAGTGTTCTGTTTTTAATAAAAAAATCATAAATTTGGGCAGGAGTTTAAAACATTTAATCAAAATATTTATACGTTAAGTCCCACTTAAATTAAATTTTCTTATTAAACTTGTGTGCCTTTTGGTATTGTCATTTACTAACGCAAGGAATCTGTCATAAATATTATAACCAATGTTTTTAAAATTTTAAAATTATTGTACGATTAAAGCCTTTGTCATTTAAATATTTTATTCTTTATTCTTCTACCAATTTTAATTAGCTTTAGTACTATGGTAATGAGTAGTTGCATTTAAAATATGTTGTTGATAGTTTAAGTCAAAATAAATGTCTGCCTTTAAAGATATTTAAATTTACATATTTTAAAATTCTCGAATTCTATAAAAAGGATTACAATCGACAGTGAGCTTGAAGAAATAAATAGTTACAAATTGGTTTGTTACTGTATTTTTAACCAGAAGTTTGTTTTCTAAAATAAAATAAAATACAAAAAAATAGATTAAGAAGACTCAAACTTTTATTGTATTACGAAGTGAAAAGTTTGACAATTATTAAAGAAAAATTATATATGGCACATGTTCACCACGTCCACGCTGGCAGCGAGTGTTCAAAGTGTTCAATCACTTTTTGTAAAAATGGCGGTCATATTTCGTTAATCTTGTTTCATTAAGGCATATGATTATTGTACACACACATATATGAACATATATACATATATGCACGTATGAATATATATAATTCATATGTAGGTGCACAATATTTTTACAACTATTTGAAAAACCTAAAACAGGTTGAGAATGAAGCTATTTTTTCCAACAAAGATAGATGGATTCAGTAATGTCTACTAAAATTTAAATTTTAATGGATTTTCAACAAGAAGCCAGTTTCTCAATTGCGGCAAGACTAACAACATTATAGTTTTGACATTTAGCTTTTTGAAGTATTTGCTTGTAGATGCATTAGAAACTATTACAATGAATTGAAAGTCCCACTAAAATCGCATTAAAAAAATTAAAATCCACTATGAAAATGGTGGCTCTGTTAAAGTTACTTTTCGTAAAATTTGGGACAACATAAGCGTCTTTCTTAGAAGGCTTTTAAGAATTTGGTCGTTAAATTTAAGTCGACAGGCTCAATACAAAATGTGCGAACACCAATGCATGTTCGATCGACTCGGTCAACTGAAAACATTGCAGACGTGAGCTACAGTGTTGAAGCAGATCCAAATTTGTCAATTGCTCGACGTTCTCAATAATTGGGGTTTTCCAAAACCACCACATGACATATTTTGCGCAAATATTTGACTTTGAAGCTGTACAATATTCAACTAGTGCAGAAATTGAAGCCAATCGACCCTTCACATCGCCGTAGATTCGCGCAATTCATTTAGGAACAACCTGCTGTATTTTTTGGGAAAAAATCAGTTTACCACACGAAGGCCATTTTTACTTGTCTGGGTATGTCAACGAGCAAAATTGCAGCATTAGGGCTTCTTTGAATGCTCAACGTGTGACTGTATGGTGTGCTATGTTGTCTGGAGGCGTTATTGGGCCGTTTTTTTTTTTTCAATATGAGGCTGGAAGTGCGGAAACGGTCAATGGATCACTCTATCGCAAGATGCTAACAATTTTAACCTATTATTGAAGACGTCGATATCACTAGCATGTGGTTTCAACAGAACGGTTCCACATGACACACAGCAATTAAACGATCAACGGCTATGTTAAACATAAAGTCTATACGGAGCCAATCGAATCGATTTCGGCCTAAAAACTCAAAACTCGTGATGTGATAACGAAATAGAATCGGCATTTTGCCAAAAAGTGTTTAAAAACTTTGAAGAAAAAATTGGCATCTGTCAGCGTGGTCGTGGTAGACAATTGCCAAATATAATTTTTTATTCATAATTACCGAACTTACAATACAATAAAAATTTTAATCATGTTAATCTAAATTTGTTCTTTAATTTTGTTTAAGAACACAAACTTCTTTTTCCATTTCTTTTTTTTTTATTTTTAAAATGATTAAACAAAAAATATTGTAAAGAACAATATAATTTATTATTTTATTTTTATGTTTATTTAAACAACTTTTAAGCAAATTAATTTAATATTGATATTTTTGTTAACTTTGCTAACTTTGCTCGTAATAGAGTCTTCCGTATCCATATTCTCATTTCCATATTCCTAACCTTATCTATTTTTAAACATACTTTAGTTTCAGTTTGTATTTTAATTGATTCCACTGTTTATATTTTACAATTATTTATCATATTGTGTGTCATAGCGATATGTTTGCAACCAACTTGAAGTAAAATTTACTATGAGGAAATATTTACAAAGATTTGGTTAAATTCCTTTAACTACTGCTACAATACGTTTACTGGCATGAGAATGTAGCAGTTGTTTGGGTAACCACAACATTTAAGTTTGTAAAATTGATATTTGAGCCATAAATATTGAACATTTTAATTAAGAACATATTTTTTGGTATCCAAAGGAAACCAAAGGAATTTACATTACAGAATAACAAAAACAAACAAAAAAAAAGGAAGAAGGAAGAGAAAATTGTTCAATTAACACTTTAAAAGACATTTTCAATATAATAGTTTATAATTAAGATAATTTCTTATATTTATAATTTTAAAATTTAAACTTATAGGAAAGGTTTTCCTATTAAATTAATTACAATAAAAATACTAAGTCTTATATTTATTGGTGGCTGAGAAATACCAACTAAGGATGAAGAAATTATAGTAAGAATTGATGTTTTCAAGGCAAATATTTTATTTTATTTATTATTTATTTAAAGTCCTCAGCCAAATTGTAACTAATGCTTAAATAAATAATTTTTACTTATATTTAAAATTAAAGTTGAAGTCCGGAATCAAACTTTTCTTTCACTATAAGGCTGCTTCTTTTTAATTAATTTTAACCAAAGTCTTTAATATTCGTATTTTTTTCACACTTAGCAAGACTCAATAATGTAAAGTGGTTTTAATCGGTAAAGTGGTTTTAAGTACCAAACACTCCTATCAAAAATTACATGATATTAATTAAGACCGTATTGTATAGATCATACTAACAGGTAAATCTTGATCACATTTGTATGTTCAACTGTTAAAAATAAGATTTTAATCCGTCCTTCTATCTCTCTTGTTTTTGTTTTTGTTTTTTTTATTAATAATATAAAATTACAAGGATCCTCGAATTAAGTAAGAAATACTCAATATTTATTTCTACCTAATCTAAGGGCCGATTTCTTTAAATGCATAAAGAAAATACGTTTAATATATTTAATTTCTACTATAACTGTTACTAAGAAGGAAGCGAAACTAAGAATAGCACAGCTGCAATTTGGAGCATCCTTGTCTGCTCACGAAGTTAACATTTAACTCTTAGTTTTGAAAGTTCACTGCAACTGTACTTTACAAGATGTTAGGTTTTGTGTGACCTTTTCTAAAACTTTCAGTCATTCGCCAGATTTCGGTTACAATGTTAGCAATGTGATGATCTTCAAGCTTACATGTAATTGCTGAGGAAAAATTGGTACAGTTCGTTTTATGTTTAAAAATGAGACGAAGACTTAACTTAATATCCTTGAAATATAGAATAAAAGCAGTTTTTAGGTAGCCTATGTTTTGGGGAGGTAGGGATAATCATTGTTCAAATCAAATACGATTGTGAAACTTATACCATTTTAATGGTGTTGAAAAATTAATAAAATGTTTAACTTTTAATTCCAGCCTATATATATATATATATATATATATATATATATATATGATTTATATATATATATATATATATATATATATATATATATTTATATATATATATATGATTTTGGTTTACACGAAGTAATCCCTGCTTTGAAAATGGTGGCAGATTGGGTATCATAATGATATACATAGTATTACGAAGATGATTTGTTTGAATTTTAAAAGAAAATAGTTATCAATATAAAAGTAAACGAAATGACCTATTGTGGGTTTTACAAACTAAGTATTTTTCTAAGAAATCTTATATACACAAGACAATAACGAGGCAAAAAAAAACACCCCCAACCAGGCGCCTACACCGAATGATAATAACAACAAAAATATGGGGTGATGTTAAAGTAGAATGTTTTGTATACGCGGTAACAAGCAGCATTTGCTGGGCAAATAAATTAATTCAAGTTGAGATATCATTACGAAAAGAAAATAAAATGAGAAAGCATATTTTAAGGTGTTACAGTAGTGAAGTTACCATCCTGTTTATTTTGTGTGTATTGAAAATAAATAAATCGTTTAATTTAATTTAAAAATATAAAGTGCTATGCTATTATTTTGCAATTAAAAAGTATTAAATGTATCACTAGTGTTTTTAAGTGTGAACAAATGTAAATAAATTGCATTATATGCTTTACCAACTACTTCAAAAAAGCCAAGAGCAATTATATGTGATCAATCATAGTAAAAAAAAAACAACGAGGATTCTGTCCAAGAGGCAAATATTGTTGATAACATGTGTTACTAATCATAAAAACCTGCATTAAATTCTAAATGTTGATGAACAACCATTTATTTATAATTTTTTTTCTCAAAAATGATAATTATTATTGAATATGCGTAGATTATATTAATTAAAGTTTTTAATTGTTATAAAAAAAGAAAGAAGTTGTTTACATTATTAAAAAACTTTAAGTATTCTTATATAAATATTATATCATGTTAAAAAATATAATGTTAATAAATGTTTTTAAATTTCTATTGAAATATGATCGAAAGACTTTTAATGTAAATGTGGCAATATTCGTTAAATAAATGAATAAAAATACAATCTGACGCCTTAGTTTTAAACCAACTTAAAATACTTAAGTATTTAATATCTTTAAATCATCGCGTCCTTATATCGTTCTGCTAACAGTTTAAGTTATTTAATAAGTTTTAATTAATTTGTTTTCATAAAACAAAACATAATCGATTACAGACAGAAATAAAACGAATACTAATTATAAGCAAACTCTGATAAAATGCTTTTCGACGCTTTTCTTTTTTATATGAAAAAGAAAAGAAATAAAGGTCCTTTATTACACTTATTTTAAATCGCTAATACGTTTAGGAACACCAACCAAGAGAAGAGAATACTTTCTAGGCTTTTGTTTCTATGCAAGTGCTGCATTCAGTCGAAGTGTTTTTGATTTAACAAAAGTTTATATTTTCAGCAATAGAACACTTATAGTTGGATTATTTTTGATCCGGGTAAAATATTTAAGTATTGTGAGACATAAATATATTTTTTATTTTCATTGCACAAAAAGGCAAATGAAAAAGTTTAATGTTAAAAGTTTTCAATACTTATAATATTTTCATTTATTTTTCTTTTGTAATGAATGATTGCAATAAAAATGTGAGGAAATTCAAAAGCATCAAACAAGGAAAGAAATCTATAACTTATCCAGATCACACAAACACATTATTTCCTCTTATTTCTCCCTTAGTTTGAAGCAAGTTTTCACTTTGCCTGCAACAACAATGGCATCAACGTTTGGACTCTTGCAGAACTGCTATGACTGCTGATAGACTTTCGTCACTGCCACTAAAACTATTGAATGCCTTCAAATGTTTTTACCCCTCTGCCCCTGTTTTATCTGTTAATACAAGTTTTTATTTGTTTGGTGTGAATAATCACCGCCAAATATAATTTCCTTTACACAAGACTCTGTTATTGCTTTATCCTTAGGAAAAAAAACGCATAAATAATTTTTGTAATGTTTAAAGTTAAATGGTCAAATGCATATAAAAAAAATGCAAAAAGTTAAGAACTGCAAAAAAAAAGACTGGTAAATAAAAGACAATATGAAAAGTCTGCTTAAGTAGGAGTTAAATGCGAATGTAAAGCCAAAAGGAAGAAAAAGATTTTTGTTACATAAAATACTCCAATAATAATGCTTAATGCTAAGGATTCGTTTTCAAAGGATTTAAAGTTTTTAATACCGAAAGACTTTTACTCAGCGAAATGAGCTGGGCACAGAGAAGAAGACGAAGGGGGTTTATAAAAAGAAGTGAAATACTAAATAAACGTAAATCCGATAACGTAAAAAAATATTATAATGTTTTCTTGTTCTTATTGTTGTTGGTGCTGCAGCAAATCCAAAATAATAATAAAAGAAAATCCCTAAGGATTAATAACGCAAAACTTGAAGAGTAATTATTATTATTATTTTTATTGCTATTTCATGAAAACTTACAAAGTGCATGAAGAACATTTTTAATATTTTTTATGTATGAAATTAAGAATTTTAAAGCTGGCATTTGCATTAGTTATGAACTGGATATAATTTTTTGTTTGTTTTATAATCATTCCTTCAATTCCAGTTATATAAAATTATCTTTTAAATATATAGAAGAGCAAATTTAAAGGCCATTAAAATACATAAATAAATTTGCTTGTATGAGTGAAGAGTGTGATTTACTGTAAATAGGACCAAAATTCTTGCTCAGCTTCAAATTGTTATCGTGGCTTAGAAAAGATATTTCACTTTATTATAATTATTGCTTACAGCATTTTTTCTATTTATGAAACAATTTTGGTTTTTAATTTCCCCAAAAAATGTTTGCTAATTTTGGAAAAGAAAGCGAATAGCTGGGGGTATAATGGAGCCCAGTCCCCTGAAGGCAAGCAGGGAGTCAACTGGATGCCCCACGTTATTTCCACGGGAATCACTAAGCCCCAGAGTTTCCGCTATTTGTATCTTTAGACTTTTAGCTGTTTCTCTGACTGATTATTGAGGTTGCCCCTTCGGGAGTATCATGGTGGTTGTGGTTTTGCGGCCCCAAGCATTAACTGATTTATGGTGGCCAGGATCATCTCGACTTTAATCACACCAACGGGTGAATTATCTGGATCCAGTGAGCATGTTAGTCATGTGTTCTGGACCAGGAGTTGGACAGTCTCCATCTCTTCAGCAAGGAGTAGTGGTTTGCAATCCTGCTTTGGCACCGCTGAAATTGTAACTAAGAAAGACTTGTTGCTAGAATTAGCCATCGGCTTTCTAGGGCGTGAATGACGTTGCTTAACATTCCCAGTGGTTTGACCACCATCTGGCCGTAGACCTTAATCAGATCTAAATGTTATCACGAAATGAAACATGAGTGTATAGGTTCAACAGAGTGATCTTGCGAACTGTCTATATTATCATCATCTTACAGGAAGGCATGGACGCCTTCTGAGTTTCAAAGTTATATTGATAGAATCGATTTTTTATATATTTATTTTTTTTTTGTATTTAGTCAATGGATTCAAAATCCCTACCGATATTAAGAAAGTATGTAATAATTGTATATAAAGGTAAAATTTAGTTATTCAAATATAAAAGTAATTTATATTTAACAGCATTAATATTTAAAAAAAATTCATATGCTTATAAAATTTATTAAACTCAGTATAAGTTTTTAAAAACAATTATTTCAATTACCTGTGGCTTAAATTAGCTCGTCGGACGAAATGGAATGTTAAATCAAAAAATCTGAACAGACATTTCCTTTTATTAAATTTAAAACAAGGGTGAAATTTAACATTATATTTCGGCTTTTTAGAATTAACAGCTTTATTAGCGTAATTCTACTAGTGCTGGATGATAGATTTAAGAAATTCTATTGTAAACTTTAAAGTAAAAATAGCAAGAATTGATTTTAAGCCGATTCCAAGCTATTAGAGCCTAAAGTATTGAGTCAGCATAGGTCTAACAAGAGAAGTATAAAGATGTTTTGGGTCACTAAACTCCTTAGCCCATCGTTTTATAAATCCAAGAATCGCATGACTTTGTTAGTGGCTAACGAAATATATTGCATAAAATTTAATTTCGCATCTAATAAATTACCGAGATTTGAAAGTACATTCAGTTTCTCAACGGCTACGATCGTTTAAAATACATTATACGATCTTTGGAAGAAACATATGTATTTGCACTTTCAACTCCATAAGATTAATATTAAATGCATCTAAACCTTAAATGCATCTTTTTGCAGTGGAATATAATAAGCGTGACGATTGTATGTTCAAAACATCTTCATGTCGTCTGCATATAATAAAACATTTGACCATTTAGTGGCTTTGCGCATATCATTATAAATCCAAGAAGGAACCAAATGGCTACTCTGGGGCACACCAAATAAAACAATAATTTGTATGGAAGTAGGCGTGTTAAAAAGAATTTTTTGAATATTATTTGAAAGATGTGAATTCATCCACATAAGTTAATTGTTTGTGAAACCCATAAGGTCAAGTTTCCTTATCAGAAGTTTGTGGTTAACCTTATCAGATACCTTACTGAAGTCGATATAAATTACATTAGTTTGTTTACATTAAACAAATTTCCAATTGACTATCGATTTTAATTTCAAGAGGCTAGTAATGGTTGAACAGCCCCTTCTATAACTCTGCTGTGCAGGAAACAATAGAGACGATTCTCGATGGGAAAGATTTGACGTAACAATTTTCTCAAAAAGTTTAGGTATAGCGCTAAGTTTAGTAATAATTTTCTACAACCAAATTTGGATAATGGAATAATACAAGAATCCATTCATATTTAAGGAAAATAGCCAAATATTAATGATACGTTGAAGTTTATTGTAAGAGGTTTTGCCACTGCCATAGCATATTTGTTAAGTATGTAATTCGAAATACCAACCGGTTCATAAATTTAAAGCTTTTTCTAACAATTCAAAACTGTTGATTCATCAAGAAATGGATTTAATGTATCCGGATATCTTACCTCTTATAGTTGATAAGAGCGGGATTTATAAAAATTTTCATCAGAATAGAAAATTAACAAATTAATTATTGTTAGCTCATTATTAGATTCAAAATTTTTATACTTCATAACAGAGGGAAATGGCATTGATCTATTTTTTTTAAAGTTGGCAAACTTGTTTAAAGCTGTCAAATTCGATTAGAAATTGATTCGAATTTTATTTAAGTAAGAAGAGTAACACGATTGATAAATCGAATTACATTGAGCAAGACTAACAGAATACTTAGCGTGGTTATATTTTGTTTAATTGAATATAATTGTTATCAGTTTCGGGCAAGAACTATAAGGGTATACAAATTTTTTACTTGAAAATTTTATTTAGTAGAATCTCATAGAATTACTTTTTATCAAAACAGTTTGTATCCCATTTAAAACACTGTATCCCGTTTAGTAACGTAGTCAAAAGCTAAAAAATAAAAGGGAATTGAAAGCGACAAGAAGTGTCTGTGGACTTTGTTAAAATCCATTAAAGATTTCTGGATTCATGTTTATTTTAAGCACAATATTGCTGGCAACATATTGGCGAATTGTAATAAACGAACAAGCAATGTTGCATGCATAAGGACAATAAAAATGCAAATTTGTCTCTAACAACTGGGTATTTGTTAAATAATTTTTGGGGAAATACCTTAGCAGTCGAGTATTACAGTAGTCTTTACAAAGAAGTGAAGAGAGCTTAATAATATTTTTATATTCCAATTTGTTTCAATATTCATGTAAAAAGGTAAATTTGAAAGTAAATGGTAAAAATAAAAAAAATTTATTAAAAGAAACGCAAAACAAAATAGACAAGAATTCTTTGATTAATTATTTTAAGTACAAAATGTGTATAAATACAGATAAGTGACTTTGAGAGCAAACCTTAATAATTATTTTCTTTAATGTTACTTACCTTACTTAAACTGTTTGCCATTAAAAAATGAATTATACAATTCCTCTTAAGTTTGATTTTAATTCAGTTCCTAATATTCTCTTAAGAAGAAAAAATACTCTAAAAATTTTTGTGAACTTTTTTTTTAAGAAGAGACGTAGAATTACACATTAGCAAAATGTATTGAAGTATTTTCGCCACTATCTACTTTAGGTTAAGTTAAGTTTATTCCTTTTAATGCACGTTTTGTTATATTGAGACTTTTATAGCGAAATAATAGCACCGCATTTTAGAGTTTATAATTAAATGTTTATTAACTTTCAATACACAAAAAAAACCCCGATGGTAACTTCACCACTGTAACGCCTAAAAGATGCCTTAATATTTTGATATCTTTTCTCAACGATGTTTCAACTTGAATTCAATTCATTTGTGCAGCTGTTTTAAGCGGTTCTCGTATATACAAGAATATCGTACTTTAACCTCATCCCGTATTTTTATTTGGCAAAGTTTTTTTTTTGTGTTTTCTGTTGTTAAAGTCATTGCTAAGAATTTGTTATAAGCATGTTGTTATTGTCTTGTGTGCATAAGATTTCGCAGTAAACTACATAATTTGAAAAATACACAATAGGTTATTTCGTTTACTGATAATTGTTTTCCTTTAAATTTTAAAAAGATCATTTTCGCAAGAATATAATTATTTGAATTTGTAATTAACAATTTGAATTTTTTTAACCTTTTAAATAATTATGCTCAAGATGATACAAAGAAAACACAATATGATAGATTCACGTGTTTTTTTCTTCACTTCGATATTATCTTAATTTTATTTTTTAATTTTTTCTGTTATACGGATTTGACCAAATTGGCTCATTCTTGGAATTGTCGATTTACAAAAATGGTTGTATAAAAAGGACGCTTTTCACGAATTTTCAATATTAATTGACAAAGATTTTATATTGCTTTCAGTTTATCGGCAGGGCATATTGCATGAAAAAAGACTTAGAGAAAAGGAAATTTCTATATATTCATTTCGTTAAAGGCAATTTTACCCTCTTCATTTTCTACAACTTGTTGGAATCTAAAATTCATTAAATAAGTTTCATGTCACTTTATGTAAGTATGTGTGTTGTTTATAATTTAACACACCCTTTCACCAAAATATATCATTGATTACTTGTGAAACTCTAAGTTATTGCTACTCCGCTGACATAATTTTTTTTTTATTTATACTCCCCTTTTGCTCTTTATTGCTTTTCAAAATGGTTTAACAACAGGGGGGAAAACTTTTAAAGTTTCTCCCAAATGCTAAATAAAATTTAGGTCAAATCAATATAGTCTCTTTTGCCATTAAGTTAACAAATACAAAGCATTTCCAACATAATACAAATACTTTATAAAGAAGTAAACTATTTGTGTTTAATGATGTTCTTCAATTACACTTAAAGCTAATTAATTTAAATATAGAGAAATACAAAGGCATCATCTATACAATAAAGTTAATTTTATATGCACGAGCGTACAAATATATTAGAGAAATAAACTTAGTCACAAGGGTATTTTAGATAATTATCAGAATCTTTTACGAAAAACTAATAAATAATCAAATTTGAAAAAAAAACAAAAATTTTTGTTAGAAGGAAAGGTAAATTATTCACAAGCATCAACATTGATGGCATAGTGTATCTGTTTATGAAACATTATTTTGATTCAGTGGCCCTACTAAAACAAATTTAGTTCTGTTTTCTATACGTATGCTTAATATATTAATAAACATATTTAGAAAACGTAACAAGAAACTTTAATATCCATTAAATATTCTAATTTTAAAACATTTACTAGAAATTTGTTTTATATACAAAACTCATACTAATAAATGTGTCAAAGGCATATACGAAAGTTTATTTGAATAAAAGTAAGTTTGTAAACCCAATTTAAATGAACCGGCTGGCTACAACGACACCGATAACATTGTAAAATAATAATAAGGCACAAAACTGTACCTAATAATTCGTAATGTACTGGTGTTTCCAGTTTAAATTCCTAGATTTCAATTAATTTCTTGTCCCGGATTCATTCTTATAGATGGAGGTTGAACAATTGACATGAAATACGCATTCAGCTTTATTACAGTAAATGTTTGTAGATATTTGTATTTAGTATCTATAGCATGCATTAAGTTCTTTGGACTTATTCAACGAAGAAAGTCTGCATCTATACCTTAATGAAATGCAACAATGTTTGTAAACATTGTTTATAAATACAAATTTATATATATTTTTTAAATTTCTTTTAATTTTGATGTAATTTGCAATCTTCCTCCAAGTTTCAAAACATACGTTTGATATTTTTTTAGTTATGTCCAATAAAAAATTCTTGGTCTTCTTACTGCTGTAAACAGTTTTTCTACCCTTATAAGCGAGTCATTTCTATTATCAAATACCCTATTTTATTCAATATCAATTAATTAAGCTGCTGAGAGAGAGAGAGAGAGCTTATCTAAATCATAAATATGCCAATTTAGCAGTTTGTATTTTATAACATTGATTTTCTTAAGGTTGTTTTCATTTCTTTCCACATATTATATGGTCAACTGTCTTCTATTTTTGAAAGCTCTAATAGATCTGCCGTAATAGATGAAACATACTCAAATATACGATATAGGAAATCGTTTTGTTACTAATGATTTGTTATTTTATTTTTAATTGAGTTCATTTAAGTCTAAAGATAGCAGGCCATTAAAAGCTTGCTAAAGGTAAAGCTAAAATTTAAAAAATGACTTTTCTGACAAACAGCCCTTATAAATCGAAATTGTTTGTAGGAGGCAAATTTGTGCGTAGTGGTTTCTACAATTTCCAGAAATGTCATACAATGAATTAAATAGAAACAAGAGGGTCAGGAAATTGTTTCAATATGTCAATAAACACACTTATCCTTAAAAAGGGTAGTTTTTGCATTAAAATTCCCTGAAAGAGAACTAATTTGAATATTATAAACGAACGATTGCCTTTTAAAGGAAATTATTGATAGATATTTATCGTTATTAACTGAAAGAGTATTTTTTTTTTATTATTTTTCCTTTATGTTCTTTAACATTTTCCACTCAAACTTATTATACTTAATTATAATGGTTTGTTCAACTTATTGTTTTTTATATAAAAAACAGGGATTGTTTATTTTTCTGTGTTTGTGGTGTGAGGCTTAATCATAAACACGCACTTTTTAAAAACACATGTATTCGTACATATTTTTAATTAATAAAAATACTACACTCATACATTCACAGCTTAATGAATATAAATATTTTTTATAATTAAATTTAATTGACAAAAATCATTAAGACTAATATAATTATGTTTAAGATTTTTTTTTGTAATGAATTATTGTTTACGATTAAATTTAAAACGTTTTTGTTATACATTATTTTTTCTAAAATTATAAATGAAATTATACTTTTTTTTATTAAAATAGCTTTAATGAGTTTTTAATTGTTATAGTTGTTGTTATGGAAATAAAGAAATTTGTTTGATATTAAAAAGCATTTTTTTAATAAAGCTTTGTATTAAACATATTCACATACTTATTTTCAAAATTAATCACCTCTATAAGTTAATTATTATATAAATTCCTAAATAAATTCCTCTTATAGAAAACTGTAAAGTAGTTAATTAAAATAAAATATTTAAACTATATTTAATAAACTATAGTTTTTATATTTGAATAAAAATTATAATTACTATAACTAATGACAGAGCAAAAATAGATATTTTCTGTTCTTGATGCTATACATTTTTGATATGTAGATTTTTTGCTAAAATTTTAGTTGAAATGGAACTTTTTCTTTGTTTTTATTCATTATTGAAGGATTCTATTTTTACAATTCATTACAAAGGGTTTATCCGGAAGTTTGTTTTCTAAAATAAAATCACATCACGAATTTTAAGTTTTAAGGCTAAAATCGATTCGATCGGCTTCGTATAGACTCTGTCCGTAACATGGCTCCACAAAATCTACTACAGTGGCATTAAACAGCATGACCAGGCTGGCCTCTTAACTGCTAATTGTTGTGAAATCATACAATCGGGAAATTTGGTTTGCAATTAATTGATTATTTCACTGGCTGTGCCATATGTGGCACCGTCCTGTTTATAATTGAGTTGTTAGCGTCTCGCGGTAGCGTGATCCATTGACAGTTACCGCATTTCCAGCTTCATCTTCGAAAAAGAGGGCTCAATCACGCCTCCAGACTATATAGCGCACCATAAAGTGACACTTTGAGCATGCAAAGGCTTCTCAATAATCGCTCAAGGATTTTCAGAATTCCAAAGGCGGCAGTTTTGCTTGTTGGCATACCTTGACAAGTGAAAATGTCAGAAAAGTGAAAATTTCAGAAAACCCTGCCGCTTATTCTTGAATAAATTGAGCGAATATATGGCGATGTAAATGGTCGGGGGACTTCAATTCAATGTTGTACGAAAATATTACGAATTCTCGAAATGTAACTTTAACAGAACTGCCATTTTATAGTGGATTTTGATTATTTTAAAGCGATTTTCGTGCGATATTTAGTAGATTGTAACAATTGACAATGAATCTACTACGAATATGTCAGAAAACTAATTGTCAAAACCATCATGTGTTTGGTGTGGTCACAATTGAAAATTAAACTTCTTGTTGAAAACCCTTTAATTAGGGAACGAACAACTGAATGCAAGACTTTAAAAGAAAAATAAATAAGATATACTTTTTATTTATTTTTTTTTTTGTTAATCTTCACTACATTTAATGCTATATAAATATTTAAAAGTAATTTTAGTTGTCCTAAAGCATTTCTGGCTTATTTTATTCTTTCTATCCTTTTTCCCCTAAAAAAGATTCAACACCATAGTTAAATAAGAGTGTGGTAGCTAAGTAGAAAAAACTTTTATTTCATATAAGTAATTTTATAAAAAAGTTTTTGTTTATGCTAGAAAATAAAATTTTTGTTTTTCAACTTCAATCACTTCTGCCTTCACTTATTTTGGTGTCGAATTTTTTCCTCATTACATTGCTTTATTTGTTTTAACCGCAATACACATATAATACGGGTTGTTTAAAAGAAAACTAATAAAGAAGTAAAAGCGTGTTATAAATAAATATTAACACTTCCCTGGATGCTAACTGAACAAAAATCAAAAAAAATATTAACTAACGCCTTAAAGCAATTGTCCTTACAGGACACCATATGCATTTAATGTTTGTTTGTTTTAACTTTCTCCAAAAAAAAAACAAATGTTTTTCTTTACTAAAAGAGTGTTGGTACTATTGCCACTGTCTGAAGTGTTGAAGCATTTTCGCAGAAAATAAATGTGCACAGAACAATTGTGTAATTTGATAAATGCTCTCATAAAGGTCTGACATCAGCTGGTTTTAAAGTAAATAGAAGATTTTGTTATTAATTTTCAATCCATATATTCGATATGCTATTTTTTATTTAAAATTTATACGATTTCTTCATTTTAAACTGTTTAACATCAATTAAAATTCTAGGATTTTAAAGTTTTAAAAGCTGGAAAATTTGTCATAGTGGTCATAAAAATTGTAGTAACATAAAATTTTGCTTATACTTCGTCTCTGATAACAAAGTTACATTTTATTAGAATATATATTTATTATTATAAAGTTGTAAATATGCTTGAAAACCTTGATTATTGGCCATTGAAACGACGACTACTACGATAGCGGCTATGTAATTTTTTCTTCGATTCGGTAACAATGGTTTGGTCAAGAAAAATATGTAGAGTAACACAAAAGACTCGAAGTCAGTAAGGATGCATTGAAGTCTTCACAGATGCCTTGAGGACATAAAGTTGAGCCCTTGAACTTTTAAGCTTTTCTGAATGCTTCTTACAAGAACTATATATTTGCTATTAAACCGGAAAACTTAAAAATCATAGTTTTAAAAAGTATAAACACCTGGTTCTTCTTGTGTTAACTTTAAAATAATGTCACGGAATTTGATTGTAGCTACATGAACCACTTTGAGATTTGATTTTAGCAATTTGCTTAAAGCAGATTTTTTTTTAATTCCGATAGAACTGCCAAATGCACGCTACCTTGTACACAATTTTTGTAATTTATGATCATTATCATTCACATTTACTTTGAATTTGAAACCTCAATTCGAGCGACATATAAACGAAGCATAAAACTTAAATAAAATAATAAATAAGAATATAACTTGGCCTTGTTAATGATATGAATGAATGAAATACTCTATATATCAAAGATTTACGAAGTAATGTTGTTTTAACCAACAAATTAGCTGATACTGGTTGTACAGTTGTTATAAAAGGCACAAAACTCGTAGTTTATATAGCGAAAAATAGAGTCATCGAATTTATATAAGTTTTACTTCGTAAAATTATTTTAAAATATTGAAAGAATGATTAATGCGACAGCAAGTTTAAATATATTTGAGTCGGTGTTATCACAAAAAAAGTACGGTCACTTGAATTAGTTATACTATTTAAAGAGGAAATAGTTAATCGGTTACCTAAACTAAAAGATGTTTTAGTTAGTTAGAATGCCATCCGTTAAATTGTTGATAGATTTTATATCACATAACTGTTGCAGTAAAAAAACAAAAAATACTTCCCAAGAAGGTGCTTACAAAAGAATATGTAATTATATTAACTCATCGTTGGTCGCATATACTGAGACAATATCCATGTACTATATTATAAAATTTGTTACACTCCTGTACAAAATTTAACTGGTACAGGAATAAAAGCAACGGGACCATTAAATGCGTTTTTTCGCCGATTGGGAAATAGAGAAGTTGAAAAATAATCCCATGTTTTATAGAAAGTTTGCATTAACGCGTTTGTTACTACACAAAATAGCTAGATATTGAATGATACCAGCCCTTAGCAGAGGCTGCAAGCTCCGTCACTTCCAGATAAAATGCAAAATGGTAATAAATTTCAATTTCAACAAAAGTATGCAGATAATTTTAAATATTGATGTTTGCACGCATGATTTCATTTGACTTTATTTCTTCACATAATTAATTCCTAATCTCCCTTCAGGTTACTGATTCTCGTTAGCGCTCCATGATTAATATTTTTTATGTAAGAATGTAGATGACAAAATAGCCCTTGACTATACGCTGACTGCAGCTATCGCATTAATATTATTATAGTTAGATTTGGCAAAACTAACTTGTCAATTAATTGGCCTCCACAGTTGTGTTAGTTGACACTTTTCGTTTATTTACAGTGGGACTACATGAAGTCACTGACTAATGTTGGTAAAATACCAACAATTGATGCCGTCAAAGCCAACCTTGTTAATGTATGCCAGAAATGTTCCAAAAAGAAAGTTTTCGGTAGCCATATCCCCGAATTTATTTACTAATTTTTAATCCCATATTTTGATTTTTCGAAAAATTTATATATTAAAGAAACATTTTTTATGTCGCTTTTTAAAATATAATTTTCAAAGCACAAATAAAAAACTTAAATTAATTTTTATTGCGCAAAGAAATTAAAAAGAATTGGTTAATTTTTCGAATTAGAAAATATTAGGGAAAATATATTTTATACTTTGGCATATTTATATTTATTAAGGTGCGGAATCGGTTCTCTTTTTCGATTATACTCACAACACCTTGTTTGTTAATTAAAACAAAGTCTGTTAATATATTCTGTTGAAAATTAAAAGTGTCTGCTTATTTAATAGAAGTTCATTATGGTAAAATCTGAAATATTATAAAGCAAGATTTTTAAACATAAAAGATGATTGCAACTTTGCAACAACGGTTATTAAGTATTTGAGTATAAATAAATTTTATGTAATTTCATTTAACTTCTCTAATACAGGCTTAAGTATAACTATGCTCTTTTGTTAATGCAAAGTTTGTTAAGGCCTTTAGAATTTTATTGAAAAATATTTAACAACCTTGAAGAGAATGTTTAAGCTGTTTTGGTTTTGTTATATTTGAAATGTATGAAGACTGATTTATGCCCATTGAAGCTGTCATTGGCATAAAAAATGTTTATCACATAGTGGGCAAATATAATTCAAATTTTATTTTATTAGTTAAATGCTTAGTTTTATTCAGATAATAAATTATCTATGCAAAATACTTGAAGTTAAATAAATTATTGCTTAAAAAGGCACAAGTGGTTATCATTAAACTGTGCTAACAGAAGTTAAAAATGCTATGCCACCAATTGTGGCAGCAATATAAGATTTACATTCAAAACCATAAAATACCTTCTTCCTTTTTTTCTTACCCAAGTTGAGGGATAAAAACGTATAATTTTCGATAAAATTGCAAAATTTATATCAATAACTTTGTAAAACATGACTGAAAAATTATGATTTATGTTGAAGGAAAAGGTATAAAACCAGCTATACATTTGAATGCTTTTCTCTGGCCAACAAAATGCGAGGAGGATATGTTTTTGTTTTTTTGTTTTTGTTTTGATCTTTAAATAATTTTCCTTGGCCAAATTCAGAATACGTGCTTGATTTGGTAAAAAGTGAGAAAAGAAAATATTTATTTCTTAAACATTTTGTGGCTATCATTTACCATTGAATGTCTTTAACGTTTATTGGCAAAGTTTGCAAAACTGTAGTTGAAAGAGTAATATGAAAAAATATAACAAAAATATAGCCTACATTTTGGCGCATTTTTAAGTGCACGTTTTACTGCATACTTTTTAGCTTAACTTAACACATTTAAGAGTTGCTGCTGTAATTTTTATGTTCTTCTTGTTTTACTATCATAATTTATGAGCTTGAAAATTTGCTATGGTTATCGAAAAGGCAATCACTATATTTTGATTCTCTTAAAGCATTACACGCTCATTTGTATGTAAATATATACATCTATACACAAGCAAATGAAATTGTGTTTAAATCTGCATATGTTTTGGGCAAAGTCATATGAAACCATTACCATATGTTAATAATGTTTTCTCAGATAAGCAGTTTTTATGGTACCACTGCTGTATGTGATGGTGGTGTATTGTTTCTAGATTTGGTTTATGATTTAAAATTTTTTAATATGCGAACTCTGCATAATTTTCATGTGAAATATTTAATCATTTTTCTTTTCTTGTTTTGTTGTGTTTTTGCAGCTGTAAGCTCTATGAAGCCCAACATGGATACAACAAATTGCATCCTAGTCCAAGATGTTAAATCGCAACCACATGATTTACATGGCAATACAAAAACAAATCTACTTAATGGAAATAGTTTACAACCCACAGCATACCCAACAGAAGAATCAATACAGACTAGTACCTCGGATCATAGTTTCAGTACTAATGGTGGTGGTTTTCAAAATTTGGCACCATCTTTGCAATTACAGCATCAGCAGCAATTGTTATTACAACAGCAGCAGCCACATACCATTAATCAACAATTAAATTTGGGTATTAATACTAACGTAGGTGGTATAGGCATTGGTATGGGTAATGGCGCAGTTCTAGATGCCACCTCCCACCTACAGGACCAATCTTATACGGCACAACAACAGCAACAGCAAAACCATCACCATCAGCAATTGCTTAAGTGGCCACAGGTTGTCGAACTAAAGGACTTCAATGAACTGTATCATGCCAATATACCAGCCTATCAATTCTGGACTTTAGAATTCCGCAATAAACATCCTGCCTTTGTACGTTTCAATTTCACTTTACCGTGGGGTGCCAACTTTGCTGTTTATTCACGACGCAATGTTGCGCCATCAGTAACACAATATGATTTTGTTGAATTCATTAAAGGTGGTCGCTTGGATAGTCATTTAAGGCATAGACGTAGTACTATCGTTAATAACACTCATTATCGCCGCAAAGATATGAAAGATGCTGATGATATATTGCTCGATATGTCTGATGAACATTTACAACGTCTGTCTATCAAGGACATGGCTTTTATGGCAGCGAGACATTATTTTAATAATATTGACAATGAGAATGATGATATAAATGACGAAGATGATGACGACGACGCCATGGATGACGCAGATACCGTGGATGGTGGTGATGAGGAAGATCCGGGTAGTGAGAATAACGATTCAGTAGATGCATCATTTGAATATATTAGTGATATTGAGACGCCCTTAGATACTGGAAAAAATTTAAGATACTGGCAGCAGCAGCAACGACAACAACAACGTAGAAAACGTTCAGCGGCTGGCATGGATGGTGGTTTGCCTGCTTTAGATATGGATACAATGATGGTGAATGTTTCTTTGCTTCAGTATTTAGACACGGGCCTTTGGTTTATCTCTGTTTACAATGATGAATTGATTTCACACTCTGCTACTTTGATTGTGGAGGAGGCAGAGGGCGTTAGCACCACTTGTCCAAATGATTGCTCCGGTCGTGGTAGTTGCTATTTGGGAAAATGTGATTGCATAGACGGCTATCAGGGTTCGGATTGTTCAAAAAGTGAGTGTAAATTTAACATTAAAAAACAAAGAAAGTTACAACTAAAAATTATATAAGACAATTTTATTTAATTTAACTTAGAGTAGAAAGGTATACTGAATATATTGCTTACATTAGGAAAATTAATACAAGAAAAATTCTGGAAAGTTTAAACTTTTAAAAGATCGGCAACATTTAGCTAAAATTCTTCATGCAGTTTGCTTTTTGTTTTGAAAGAGCGGAAATATTTTTCTGACAGGTTAAAGACTGTTTAAATCAAGCTCATCGCAGCAACAATAAATGTTAAATTAAACATTCCGCTGCTTTTAGATAAGATATAATTTGCTCAAAATCTCAAGCGTCTTTCAGTTAAGCCCACTATTATAAATAACGACTTCGTGATTTCAGTTTCGGATAAAAATTTAAGGTATAAAAATGCTATCAGTAAAATTGTTATAAATTTTGTTAAAAATTATCTCAATTGTAAGATCAATTATGTATCTAACTAAAGTAATATATTTATAGATCCTTAATAGTTGCAGCAGAAGTTAAAAAAAATCAAGGCACAGCCATTTAGTAGATTCACCTTTTTAAAGGAACTAGAGAGCATAAGATCTTTATCGTTTCTTAACAAAACCACCTTTTAAAAATTTTATTTTAAAAAATTAAGGCTGAACTTAAGACAAAGATTTATTGTCCTACTCTCGTATTTATTTGGCCATGATTTCAAAATTAAAGTCATATCTTATGGCGTCGAAAAGATTTGTTTGTGCTTTTTTAACTGATTCTTCTTCCTTTACTTTAAGTGATGAATTTTAAAGTCATTATTTATCATCGCTGCAAACTGTTTTTGTATCCAAAGTAATAACAATTACACACAACTTGAAAACAAACGAAAAATTCGGTAATAAACAAAACCTGTCATCGTCACCTGTTTTCTGTTGTTACTGTTTTATTTATTCTGGATGCCTTGAACCAAAGAGAAAAACTTGAAGAAAATAAATAGTAAATAGAAAAAAAAGCAATGTTGTTTTTACAAAATTTTCTTCCAACAGCATGTCAGAGAAAAGTGCACACTTACCGTTTTATAGAAATAGAAAAACTTTTTTGTGTTGCTGCTAAATAACAATAAAATAAAATTTTGTTTTTTTTTTGCTTGCTTTTACTTTTTCTTTACCTTTACAGGCGTCTGTCCAGTTTTATGCTCAGCTCATGGTCACTATGGCGGCGGTGTGTGCCACTGTGAGGAAGGCTGGAAGGGTTCAGAATGTGATATACCTGTGGGTGAATGTGAAGTACCAAATTGTTCTAGTCATGGTCGTTGCATTGAAGGTGAATGCCACTGTGAACGTGGCTGGAAGGGACCTTTTTGTGATCAACGTAAGTAGTTTTTTTTTGGCGAGAGTACATCGATACTTTGTTACATCGATATTTTTAAAAAATACTCCGAAAGACAATTTTTCAATTAATCAATTAGTTTTGAGTACTCTGTAGATATCGAATTCTTAAATAACAGATAATTTGTTGAAAGTGCTGCGCCTGCATCAATTTTTCAAGTTAAACGATTTTTTAAGAATACAAGAATTCGCGAAATGGCATTGAAATTTAATTAAATTTAATTTTTTTGAGTTGTGTTTAATATTTTTAATTTTTGATTTTGAGTATTTTATTTTATACCAAGAAATTCAACAGACGATATATACTTTACAATCTAAGAAATGCAATATTACAAAGAAAACTTCTCTCCAAGAGCTGCGACAGGAACAGCAAAAAACATGAACAAATATTTGCGACGAATAATACAACGTGCAACAAAAGTAGATAAATATAAAGTATGCTAATGACGGACGTAGATTCAGATACAAGAGAACGGTCTAAGAAAATTATAATCCTTTTTCCCCAACTGATCTGGCAAAAATGAATTGATCAATAATTTATTATGGCATTTCTGAAAAAATGAGTGCCATGAGCAACCGTGCCATTTGATCAAGAAGCACTACGAAATTAATTTTTTTTTTCATCTAGTTTACATAGAATGCTCTCAGTTAAATGCAATAGTGAAATACAGCCGTGATTTTAATGAAATACTTAACTGCCTGTTAAGAAACAAAGCGTTATTTTCAGTGTTACAAGGCATTTGTTTGTGAAGATGGCAATTGGACTGAATTCCGAGTCTTTTTTAGGAATTAAGACATTTGAAGATACTTCTATTTCGTCGGAAAAGTGGTAGTCTTTATATGGCAAGATTACAGGCAACAATATCTTTCCAAATTAAGGATATAATTTAGTAGAGCCTACTGCATTCGACTTCATCAAACTAAAGTTTAATTGGATTTCATAGAGGCTTATTCAAGCAAATTGAAATACATTGTGTACGTTGTCGTTGGGAATAATACTTGAAAAATTAAAAAAATATGATCGATCTGTTGGTTGTAGAGGTATCTTTGTGAAAGTTCTGTTCAGCTCTCCAACACTGACTTGACAACTGCTTTTTTCATTGAGATGTTAAATATGTATTTGCATGTTGCATATAATTAGGTTTAATATATCAAGTATTAAAAAGTTAACATAAATTACCAAAAATAGTCCAGTAATTCTGAAAAAATGAAAAATAAAATATTGCTTATTTTTGGATACGTAACTTAAACTCCTACATAAAAACCAGCTTTACTTTTTAAAATAATAATATATTTATGTAGTGAATTTAAAATTCGTTTTCAACAAATGTAAATTCATATACAAATACATGTCTGACATCTCTTTTTCTAAAAAATAGAAATTTTCTAACTTCCTTTCTGCACACACATACACCTTTATAGCAATAAAGTTTTTTGTGTTACTAATATTTTCTTTGTATAAAAAATTGTTTCCAACTTGGTTTTACAAGAGTGTTAAATGTTTCAAAATAAGCAAAAACTTTTATCAAAGCATATGGCCATTAGCAATTCTTTAACTAGTTTAAGTTCTTTAAATGGAAGTAATTTTATTTTTTATTTTCCTTGTACTTATTTGTTTGCGTTAATATATTTTAATGACCCTTTCTGAACGTGGCTAGCATGCTAATGTTAATTTTTTAATACGAGGTATGTTTAAAGAATATTGGGTGCTTATAATTAGCAATATTTTGATATTGATTTTAACTTTTAAATTTATTCCAATTGGATTGGTTGTAGTTGTTAAAAGGTTAAAATAATTGTGTGAAGTAAGAGCTAAGTGACTTTTCTTTATTTCAAATTATACGATTTTGTAAATTTTTTTGGGGATTTCTTTTACTAAAAGTTTATGAAATAAAATTGTTGTAATTTTGAAAGTTGAAAATAAATAACGTTTTTTGTATTCTTTTGTATAATTTTTCCTAAAAAATAGATATTTTGAATATATTTTTTTTAATATTCAATTTTTAATTAATTCTTTTAATTAAGAAAGTCCAAGAGTTTAACTAGTTTGTGCTGGACAAAAATATCTGGATCAACAGTTTCTTCTTTAATTGTTGAACGTCTTTAGGGTATGTTTGAGAGCAAGAGATTCTCTCATCAGCCGATTTTAGCTTCTAAAGTTAAAGATATGGTCGACTAGGGGATTATGTTTTATGTTTTTATGTTTTTCTTATTTCTTATTTAGTCTACGGCTTCAAGATACCTACAGATAGTAAATAATATTAGTACACAAAACTTACATTTAGTTATTGAAATATAAAATTAAATGACATTTAACAGCATTAATATTTAAAGAAAAATCAATATGCCTTTAAAACTTGACTCAATACATATTCTTAAAAACGAATCAGAGTTACTATAAACTAATCTTTAATTACCCATGGATTACAATAGTGTGCAGGACAAAATGGATAGTTAATGAAATATTGCCAAACAAAAAATCTGAACAGATATTTCCTCTTATTATTAAGTTTAAAACAAAGGTGTCATAACATTATTCTTCGGCTTTAACGAGTTGGCAGCTTTTTTAAAGCAAATCTACTAGTGTAGAATGGTAGAATTAAGACATTCTATTGTAAGCTTCGAAGACAAAATAACAAGAACTTCTTTTGTGCTGATTCCATGCTATTACTATGGACTTTATAATTTGGATTTAAAACTATTGAACCATAGTTTGTGACAAATGTGTCACTAAAATCTTAGATTTATAAAACGCTGTGCGCTGCATGTCCTTTTTTAGTGCGTAACGAATAATACTGTTGCTAACGAGTATGCATCTCAAGTTTTTATGTAATTTTGTTAGCTTTTTGGAAAACACAGACTTAACCATCAGGACATCTAGATCTTTAGGAATGCCCTAATTTTTGGCATACCAGTAGTCTGTGCTATTATCATACATAAAATTGTATTTTACCTTTTAAATTTTACTTATATTTAATGCAGAGACTGTGTCCCATATTAGAAATAGTATCATATGAGGTTTAGAATCGAGTTGCTTAACAAGATCTTAAACAATTAAGCTTAGTATAGAATTTCTACCAATAAAAACGATTAATAAGCAAGCGCATCTAATAAAGTTAATAGTGGTTCACCATAGCTCTCTCTCTCTCTCCATGTTTACAGCCTACACCAACGAGCGGTGATATATGCAAGTATTGTTTGGAAAATGCTAGTTGTTTGAAGTAATAACAATATATAAAAATATGATCAGTCTGCTGCTTTATTTATTTGAACCAGAAGTGGTATAAAATTTGATGTGTTTCGAAGAACTTTGTATTTAAAAAACGTTTTTTAAATGAGATTTTTTTAAATAAAAAAAAAAACATTTTTCAAAATTCTCCCCTAATTTGCTTGAACATGCCTCTTTAAATTCTTGTTTATTATTCAGTTACTAACACTTGTTAATATTTTGTATCCTATATATTTTTTGTTTTCCTCTTTCCTGTTCTTGTCAAAAAAAAAATAGATGATTGCTTAGATCCTTTATGTTCGAGTCATGGCACCTGTGTGGCTGGTCAGTGCTACTGTAAGGCTGGTTGGCAGGGTGAAGACTGTGGTACCATTGACCAACAAGTGTATCAATGTTTACCTGGTTGTTCGGAGCATGGTACCTATGATTTGGAGACAGGTCAATGTGTTTGTGAAAGACATTGGACGGGACCAGATTGTTCTCAAGGTAAGTGCATTGTTAATTGAATACTAATCATTTTGGTAGGCAAACTACTTTTATTTAGCTAGAACATAGTATTAAAATAAAATGAAAGCAAAATTATTAAAGTCAAATATAACCAAGGAGTTTGCTTATGAATAAATATACGTTTAATAAAAATCACACAAACATGTATATACTATTATAAAACATCAAATATAAATTGCATTATCAAGCTTAAGGAAATTTAATTAAAATTGCTGTCGTTTTAATAAATTTTTAAGTAAATTAATTGAAATTTTGTTTCAACATATATATTTATGCCATAAATTATCATTGTTTGTTTTAAATATTTTGTTGTTATTGTTTGTTTTTTCTATTAACAAAATTTCCATAAATTAAGTCATCTGTAGAACGCAACTACATGCCTTTATTTAATATTGTCTTGTTTATTATTTATGGATTTGTGTGAGTTAACAGCATTGTGTCTGTGTGCGTGTTATTGAACCGGAAATTATGTCCAAAAATTTTATTACTAATTTACAATGCAAAATTTAACAAATATGCCCGTATGTATGCCTATGCACATATTTATGGTAAAACCATGTGGTTTTAAAAATGTTTATATTTATATTAAAAATATAATTATTATTATTTGTTTATGCAATTCTTCAACTTAAATTTAAATACCAATATATACTAAATTAATGCACTTCCTTAATAACAAATTTATACTTTTCCTCATGAATTTATCCATTTACAATACAAGTTACTCTTGGGATTTTCTTAATTAAAAATCATTCTTTGTTGTTACTGATTGAAAAGGGCCATTTCTATTGATTGTAAACGTATGTCAATGAAAAAGTTTTTACAGTTTTATATACAAAAGAGTATAAAAATAAATGTAAAAGTATTTTATAGCAATGTAAAATATAATTGTTCAAATTCAAGTGTAAACTTTTTAATTTTTAAACAATAAAAAGGTCTTCTTTCAATCAGCATTTCCGTAGTAAGGCTTCTTTAGCCATATGCTAGGAATAACACGAAGCCAGAAACTGTTGCTTTATTTTGACACAAATAAGTGACTACATGTCGCTCTACAGTAAATAATCGAAAGGTCAAGTAATACAATCATTTCTCGAAATGGTTATAACAATAATACTTTAAAAACGTATATAATATATTTTGGCTATTGGGGTAAAATTCACTGATGAGCTACTTGAGCAATAGTGAAATTGCAATATGGATGAGCTATCCCCCGCATTAATACATTTCAAATATTTTTATTTTTATTGGAATAAATGTTTTATGAGAATATCATAAAATGTTTAATTTTTAATAAAAAATTTTTTTAAAAATAAATCGTGAGAATATCATGAAATATTTATTTAAAGGAATCAAGCACGAAAAATAAATAATAATAATAACGAATAATAAATATAATAGAAAAATATTTTCAAATTGTTATAATTTTTTGTTTTTGTAAAATATAAAAAATAATTTCCTGAAGAAGCTTTTCACAGGAAAGCGAATAATCGAAAAAATATATATTGTTAAATTAATTTAAAAAGGACCGTTGAAAAGAATAACAGATATTTATTTAAAATATAAAAAGGTCGATTAAAAAATTAAAAAAATATTTTCAAAAATTTTATTTTAAGGTTTAAGACATCTGGAAAATAAATGTAAAATTTTGCTCAACATCATACTTTATTTGGAATTTGTTTTTTGTAATAACATTACATGCAATAAACGAAACTTATTTAGTTAATTTATTATCTTATCAAATGAAATCGAGAAAATATATTGGTTACACAACCGCAAAATAATCAGAGTTGAACATGTGGTTTTCACAAATTTTAAAACAATTATTTTTCATTTGATACAATTCGGAAATATCATTAACATTACAAATTTTTGAACAAATCTCTTCTAGTTCTTTTGAAAGTAAATTAAAAAATAAGCAAAAAAATAATAAAGGCTAAATATTGCTTAACCTTTTTTAGATAACAAATACAATATAGCTCTCCTGATATACTTTTATATAAATATGAATAAATATGATAATTAAAAAATAAATATAATTCAGCACAATGAAATAAATATATTAATATATATGTATATGTATGTATCTTATGTAAAATAATACATCACACTGATGTCATTCCCTAGAAAATTAGTCGTGCATTCCAGTATATAAGTACAGTTTTATTGAGATTCTTTAGAATTTTAACAGAATTTTGTGCCTTCGAATTTTTGATGGAATATAAGATCCTGATGGCAAACAATGTATATGGGCAAAAATACAGTTATTTTCTGGATGAAGGAATAAGTTGGGATCTGATTACGATTCTTGAAAAAATATTAAAAAGTGCAAATGAAATTATTAAAATAAGATTATATTTAATTAGTAACAATCTAAATTTGACTCTTGCATATTAGAGAGCAGTGAAAAATTTTATTTTTTAATAAACAATTGGCAGAGTTAGTGTGTTTTAATTTGAGTTTCAGCTCCAAAATGTAAAGGTTTTCTTTCAATAACTAACTAATTTTGAATTATAAAAGCAGGGTTTTTAACCAACTTGATATTTCTGTAATTAAATTATTAAGTGGTATTCCGTTTAAAGCGGTGAATATAAAAAACCAGCTGCTTTACCTTCTTGTTCCGGATCGCAAATTATCCTGACGTCGACGTCATTTAGATCAGAGAGCCTCTTTGGTCTCTGCAATACCCAGACGCTCAAAGAAATTGCCAACCAGACAGGAGAGGTAATGTGAATCCTCTATTAGCTGGCTTTTTAATCAACCATGCCTTTACCATGTGACTCCTCCAATTGGTCGCTACACTTTTCAGTATTGGATTTGTCCTCACCCCGATAGATATATAACTTGACATTGTCAAAACTATAAAAGGTTTTGCAACGATTCCTTATTCAGAACCAAAACAGTATTTCAGATCCATCCATCTGGTTCGGAACCCTTCACAATCTTCTAGTAACTTGCTAGAAAATTAGCAGTTAGCGGATTAGACTGAACATGAAATTGAACATGAACTTGGAAGTCAGAAATCCTGTTTACTTTCTGTAAAGGACCAACAAATCTCAATGTTTTCATACCTTGACTGCAACCTCCAAAAAATACGTGCTATGCAATTTAAAATTAGCTTTGAAATATTTTATCTCAATAAAAGATATTTAAACAGTTCTTTATGATAAATTTTTAATCAATTTATGTACGTAATATAGTGTGTATGTATGTATTTCTGATGTTGCATAAAAAAACAGCACTTAAAAATGTGCAGCTCCCATTTCATAGTTAATAGGAAAATGAAATTAATTTCGTTTAATGCCATAGGCTCCACCTTAAGGCTTTCATTAACTATAAAACAGATAACGCAAACAAACAACAAATTAAAAATAGTTTATTTGCAGAAAATAACACTTTTTGTAAAACAATTCCCAATTGCCTTGTTTATAATTGGATATATATATAGATATATATATATATGTATATAACAATATTTATATATATGTATATAACAATATATATATATATGTATATAACAATAGCTATCGCGCCTAAAAGTCAACTATACCAACTATAACCTTAAACCATAAAATAAAAATAAAATTCATAATAAAATAAAAGAGAAGCAGACAGGCAATATAAAAATATAAAATATAACACTCGTGTTTAACAAATGTGCCAAGAATATAATACACTTTACAAATACAAACTCTGTTAAATACATTAGAACAAATATGTATGCGCGTGTGTATTAAAACCCCATATAAATAGTTGTCACACTGGGCTGCCAAACAAACTGTAAACGTCATTGCTTACAATGTGAATCTAAATTTTAGCACATCTGTTTCTGCGTGCTGCTTTCGACGTAATTGTGTTAGTGGTTGTAAGAGTATGAAGATGCTTTTAAATATTTTTACAACTCCTACTGCCAGCCAGGTTGTACTGGTCTATTGTTTGATACTTAAGAGCATTTTTTGAAATCGTAATTGAATTTGCTTAAAAATAAAAAAAGTAAAAAGGACTATAATATCAGCTTAAATTTTATATTTTTTTGAGAAACATTTAAATTTCATAGGGTATGTCATCTCGCGACAAATTCCGTTTGTTAAAAGACCGGTTTAGGCTATTTGCCAGCTTAAGTGTATTTTTTTATCTATACATTCAAATTTCGTTAAGGAATGACGTGTGTGAAAATTATTCCTGCATTTTTTTCTTAATTAGTTCTTTACGAAAAATGTCAATAATTTTTTTATATTTGATAACCACTAAAAATATCAATTTCTTTAGTGTCTTCAATTGTGTTAAATCGAAACAAATAGAAGAAATTCGCCACAAAAATCACATTTAGATTCAAGGCCTAAGGTAGTCTGGTATAATTTTCGTATTGTGGAAACTTACTTCTGTCGTAAATGTGACTTGAAAAATCTATTTAAAAAGTTGCAATTAGTTATAGGTATAAGATTCTTGATGCGGTCACACAAAATTCTGAAGCTTGAAAATAAACTAGTGTAAAAATACTCGATTTTTACCCGATGTCAATGCGTTACTTTCTTTCTTTGTATAGTGACATATATTTCTGCAGATTGATGTACAAATAGCTTCTAGAATATGTTGGCCCTTAAATAGGCTTTAATATGTTGAAAAAGTAAATGTACTAATAGGATGAATTACTTAAACATGAGAAAACCTAAACAAGATTTCCAAGGAACTATAAGGACGACAGGATGTTTTTAGGTTTACGTTTATTTTAACACCTTTTTATTAGAAATACAGTAATTACCCTGTAATTGTCTTTATCTAGCAAAACAAGATTTTTCAAATTTTGTAATGTTTATACTTTACATGCATAGTTTCACTTTTTCCACGCATGTAACAAAATAAACACTAGTATTTTATAAAATTTCCTAATAAATAGGAAACATAACTGCGGTTGCCACAAAAAACAGAAGTTGTAAATCATGGAGCTGTATTTAAAGTTATTTGAACCACCATTTAAACACTCATTTTAACCCGTCACTTTTAATTTTTAAAAATTTTCGACAAAATAGGATTTATTATTTAAGCAAAACAAAATTAAAAATTCTTTCTATCGAAATAGAACTCGATTAAATAAAATTTTATTTAACCCTAGAAAGATAACGTTATTTTTTTAATACGGTAAAGATAAAGTTATGTCTGAAAGATGTATGGTTTCCAACATCCTTTTAAAATAAGCATTGGCATAGGAGTTATTGAGATCATTTATTTATTGAATTTTATTTTTGATAACCATTAGCAAGCTACTAAGATCAACTGAGAATACCGAGCATATAGATTTTCTCTTACTACAAACCACAGAGATGGAGTACAAAATTAGAAAGGCATACGTCTGACAGACATAACTTATTTATGCAGGGTTAATCGTTACTTTTAACAGAATAGTTTTAGGAACATTGGTTATCAGATATTAAATTATAGTATTTGTGTCTTGTTTAACACTGATCGCAACCACTTAGTGAAAGGCTTGTATGTTCTGTGCAATAGTAGTTGAAAGACATTTTCCAGAATGTTATTATGTATAATTTTATCAAGGCAGGACTGCAAGCAATTTACATGCAAAGCTCCTCGTTGAGATCGCCATTTAAATATGCACTAACAATATTTATATCATGCAATTATACACCCTTGTTTACAGCCAAGTCAAAAAGAAGCCTTATATTTGCATACCGTATAACTGGTGAAAATATTTCGTGATAGTTAACAGTTCTCGCAGCAACCTTTGCCACAAGTCTTGCTTTATATTTCTCATTATGTCCATCGCCTGTAGTTTTAACTGCATATACCCATCAGCATCCAATTGCCTTATTCCCAGCTGGTAAGTTAAGCCAGTTTCACGTTTTGTTACATGTCAATATAATAAATTTAAACTGTATAGCGGTTTTCTGCTCTGCAGAATTTTTGTGAGATATTGCTTCTTCTATGAGGTACGAAATCAACTCTTGCTGATAAACAATTTACCATGTTATATTGTATTTTTAGTCTACCTGGCATATCATCTCATCTGGGCGAGTGAATAAAGACTAGTTATCTTCTCGTGTTACTACAGTTTCCTTTAAATGAGTAGAAGTTCAAACATAAAGTATTAATCAGTAGTAGTGGATTTGTATTGCATTTTTGGTTAATATAATTCGATATATAATTGGTAGTAAAAAGTAATAATATAATTCGTATGACAAAATCATGAAGAGCGTAAACGAGTGATATATTTGTATTTTTTAAAAGACGATTTAATTTATTACGTTTCTTTGTCCAAAATTAATGGAAATTGCTCTGCCAGTAATTTAAATAATGTTGTCATGTCATTGTAACTATTAGAAATGTATCATTATAATGTCAAAATTGCCCGCCAATCGTACCCGTAAACACAGTTACCACAAGGATCCGCAGTATTGAATATGTGCTCCTGAATAAAAATATTATAGTCTTTTTCTCTTATTTCGGATTCGTTAAAATTGTTAAAGAATTTTTTAAAATAATATTTTACAACAACTAATGAATCTACATTTTCACTTACATGAATTTCAATTTGTTGTTGAAAAACTATTTTTAATTTCTCTACAAAAAAATGGAAATGATAAAAATATTAAAGACGATATAGAGTGAGAATCTTAAAATTCCCTTAAATTAATTTTGAACTTCAATAATGACTCTTAAATAATATTTATAAAAAATATTCATTAAAATAAAATGTTGCTGACATTAAAAGTAAACAACTTTAATACTATTAAAGCATGATAAATGTCGTGAAAGAATTTTTCAGTTTCTAAAGTTACAATTAAACGGAAGTCAAAAGGGTGTATGGATGGAATGATAACATATCTTCAATTGTTTAGTTATCACAATTTTTATCTCCTGGTCTTTTCTCTGTTGATTGTGACTCTTAAGGTGACAGGAAAAATTTTGTCGTGATATTAATCTAATATTTACGGCTAGGTCAAATATTTAAGACTACAATTTTATAATGCAAACATTTGATGTAAAAATTTTATGTGAGAATATCCAGCAATTTTCCAAAATTTTGAATAAATTTTATTGCTTGAAATAGATTCATTTTGAAGTATTGCAATAGTTCGTTATGTACTCGCCTATTCCATATCATTTGGTTTGGTTATAAAATAGTAATTTTTGTTCTCCATTTTATTAGTCGTTTAAAAAGTTTAGTTTTCTAGCTGTTGTCGGTATGTGGCCCATGACGACCACGTTGACATAAGTGTTGGTCATGGTCGTAATATGCTACTCTTCCGCTTGGTATGTATACACACCAGTGTATAAATTCTATATGTATTTGTAAATAACTTTGTATGTGTTTGTGTGTATTTTATTAAATATTTGGTTTTCGATCAAACTTGAGTGCACATATATATATACACACACACATACCACTTTCAACCCAAAAAATGGAGGTTGCAGTATTGAGATACATTGTGTGTTTTCTTCACGTTATAACTATTTTTACTCTGCTATTGTCAAAAACAAATTTTTTTTAACTGCTAAAGTTATGTTTAGTTTAAGTGTTTTGTTGCAATATCGTGAAATATCTTATTTTCTTTGCTTTATTTTTTTAGTTAAACTTTAAACGTGCTGTTGTAAGTCGTGGTTCATTTTTTTTTTGAAGCATCACACTTCTGCTATAGCTTCAACAAATATTAAATATAAATTTGTATGTGTGGTGTGCCCATGTTTTGAATGTTTCATTTCTTGTATTTCTATTTTTTATATACATTTTTCTAATTTATTTGTAGCCGAAACTTGTATATGTTTCTATTTTGGTATGTTTTTTTCTGGATTTTTTGTAGTGTTAGTGTTGTTGCTTCTTGTTTTAGGTTAAAAGTACTCAACATTGTTGAGTTGTTATTAAATTTTGCAATTTTTATTATAAAGTTTTTTTGTTTTGGTCCCTCTCATATACATACATACATACATATATAAATACGGAGGTTTTTTCAATGTATGGCAGTATTTAGTTGTTGTCGTTGTTGTTATTCGTCTGTGTAGTGGGTTGTAGTACTTTAATATTGTTTTACCCCGTATGTTGTTTATTTTTAGATTGTAACAAAATCAGGTTAAGTGGAAAAATACACTTTATTTAATTTTTTATTTTTTGGTTTGCTGTTGTTGCATTTAGAAAAAAAAAACAACAAATATTTCTATAGGATGTTATGGAGAGTTTGTTATTTAAGCTTTAAGTGGATTTAAAATAACTTTCGAACCAAAGCGAAATATATATTTTTAATATTTTCAACTTTAACATTTTTTTTTGTTTGTTGTTTAAATTTTGTGTGGAATTTTAGTTTATTAAACTCTAAAGCAACTACAAAGAGGTTAGAAAAAACTATTAATAAAGATTTTATAACATTTTCTTCATTAAAATCGGTTTTATGTATGTATTAGTAGGTCAGCTGAAGTAGTGTTTTAAAACATAGAAAATTGTTTTCAAACAGATTTAAAAGTTTCATAATATTTTTAACAAAAATATTTTTTACAAATCTTTTGCATTCTTATAAATATATAACATTATTTTGTTTATAATCTGCAATTAGATAGACTTCCAAATTAAAACGTAGATAAGCATTATAATATATGCAAACCAACTAATATAGGAGAAATATAATTCTGTTTTCAATTGTTACTAAACAACTACATAAAATATCCTTTTTAGCTCAAGATAGTAAAATTCGAAACAAAAAATTAACATAGAAACCGCGAAAACTTATTTTGATATGTAAACATTTATTGTCAATACGTTTACTATCATATTTATTGTTTTGCTGTAAAAGCCTACTACTTTAAGTTTTATTTATTTTTATTTAAAAATGGATAGAGTAACTTTAAGTGCCTGAGTACCGCAACCAGAAATACACCGCACATTTACTCTAGGCTTTTTATACTCGAGTATTTTAAACACCGCAAATATGAGTTGCTGTGTTGAAAGTACTTATCGTTCGTTTGTTAAAAGTATCGAAAAAGCCTAAAAGCGAGCATCTGTAAATATCGCAATCAGGAAGAAACGAGTTTTGTATATTTTACAGCTTTGTAGGCGAGTATAATTACTATTATAACTAAGCCAGGAAATCATTTTGTTGTCGCTATTGCCCGACAACTACAATTTCAGAAGTTCTAGGCAACACTTGTGACGATTTAAGGTGCATGTTCGATTTCCAACAATTTTTAGTACTTTACGGCAAGTTCGGCCTTATATTAATCCTTCCAATAAGGTGCCGTCCTTCTTTAATATCTCTGCAATTACAGTCCAAATCAGGCATTTTCCTTTTCGCTTTGGAGACAGGGTATATATCATATTTACAATTTTTTCAAACTATTAAATAACAAGTTATTTGCAATCTTTAAAATTATAAATGACTACTTAAGAACTAAATTTTAAATTAAATTGAAATTGTATTTCTTCATACTTCCGTTAATTAAAAAAAAAATATTTCTTTAAGAATTCATGATACTAGCTCGCAATAAAGTATCTTAGCATACAAATTTAATATATCAAATTAATTTTTTTTTCACTTTTTAATACATTTATAATTATCACGTCAAAATTAAAGTGCGAATAGAAGGTTTTTATTGAAAAAGGCTGGATATAATTAAGTAGCTCGAGAAAGAACTATTATCAAATAGAAAATATAATTCAAAACTTGGTTTTAAATTTAATATTTAAAATGTTAAATGAAAAAAGTCCACTCAAAGAAGGTTCTTAAGTAACAAACGATTATGAAATATATTAAGCCATTAGGAGGTGGATAATAAGGCATCAAATAATTGTAAAGTAAGAGGACTGTATTAAACAAATCAAATAAGTGGGATTTTCTTGCCTTGATTGTTTGTTTATATAATGTTAAGTTTTATCTTTGTTGTCACGCTAGACAATTTAAAATAAAAAACTTGAAAACATTATGTTTTTCTATCAAAACATCTTTACAATTTTAACTTTATGTTTTACACTGTCTATGTCAAGTATGAAGTACCCTTTAATTTTATCCTTTGCATATCATTGTTTAAAGAAAAGGAAATATACATAAAAATAACATATCTAAGGAGTAACCCATAAATTTTAAATGGTCTATTTAAATACCTTTCATTGTAGTTGACATATCTATACATGCTCGATATAAAATTTAAGTGTCCGCTTTGTTAAGGTGCTTGGTGATTATTTTTTGGCTTGGTTTGATATTTTAACATAAACAAGCTGACGCTCACACAATACTTCTAAACTATGCTAAACAAGATTGCCGTTGACTCTGATTTTCATAAGCAAATATTGTTTAGCAAAGAAGAACATTTTTGTTTGTATGGGGACATAAATAAACAAAACTGTCGTGTTTGGAGTGATGATCATTTCAGTGCATGTTAAAACCAGAAAACCGAACTCTTTGTTGTGCTTTATAGAGTGGTGAAACAATTGGTGCTGACCGAAATATTACAATTGGTTTAGTGAAGGAAACGATTGCTAACCGAATAGTTTCACATTTCTAACCCGCAAATTGACCTCGAGCAATTTAAGGTCGCTAGACTATTTCCTGTGGAGATATATAAAGTCGCTAGTCTACGCCAATAATCCCGAAACAAAAATCATAAAAAATTGGACCTCCAGATTAGACTAACTGTCAGCCAACGGCGCAGGTCACATGAAAGAATTAATATTTTAATTATAATGACAGAATAAAATCAATTCCACGTCAAATTAGAAAATTTATCTGTGATTTATTCCATTTTTAAATTCTATACTCCATAAAAGCACTCTTTATTAAAATCATGACAATATCATGTTATATAGCCAGATTATACAGTCAATATGTTACATTTAACAAATAACGCTTAACATATACATCTTTACGTATTATCGTTGCCAATATTTTTTACTTATTTTTTTTTTCGTTATCTAACTTTTTTTAAAAAAATTTAAATTTCTATTTTTAATTGTTTTAAATTATGAACTCAACACTTTCTATAAAGTTTATATAGAGTTTAAAATGTGAGTGTGAAAATCTATACATTTACTTATAGCTCCAACTAACTAATGAAATAAAAATCTTATATTGACTTGTAGGTAAACACATATTGAAAGTACATTAACCCTTTTCTATGTAAATCCAAGGTAAATAATAAACTTTAAAAAAGTTTTAAAGGTAAACATACACACACTCACATGCATATAAAACTAAAGATAAGCTTACGTAGTTAGACTGCATACGTTTTATTAATAGAATAAAAAACGAGAGAGAGAGAAAAGAAGAAAATAAAAAATAGAAACAGACGCCAGCCAACCTGACTGAATATGATTATCTTAAATAAAAAATAATACGTGTGTTTGTTCTTTTATGCATGGCTGTTTCTTCAGGAATCTATATATGGATGTGTCTGGGGATGTGTGTATTTACAGACTGAAAATGGAAAATTAAATTCTATAGCATATTTTAAGGTGCCCACATTTACCTTCCGTTCGACATATTTTTCTCGATATACAAATAACAAAAGCTCAGCAAAATAGTGTTTAAGCACTGTTTGAAAAATGTTTTGTGATACGAATAAATTCCATGATTGAGTTTTATGCCTGATATGCATATAACTACTCGGTATAAAGCATATTAAAAGAATAAACTTTTAAAACTAAAAGTAAGTGGGTTGTTCATATCACAAAAAAAAAAAAAAACATAAATAAATCAACCAAATTGAATCAAGAAATTTTCAATAAAAATAAGAACAAAATACTGGTATTTAGTTCTGACTTGTTTTATTTTTAGGTTATGTACATTAAACGCAGACAAAAGCCCTCACATTCTATAGACTAATATGCTTTAGTCTCTATTTTTTTTTTTCTTAGCTCTTAAAAACACAAAGCTTAAAGGGATTCACCTGTATTTAGTTTTAATAAAGCGATTGTAAAAGAATACAAAAAAGTTTTTATTAAGACAAAAATAACTAACAATACTTAAGATGTAGATTGTTTTGTGCAAGAGCTCTCTAAGATGACGATAAAATGATTTTTTGAAGAAACCTAGATGAATAAGAAAAGCTCAATATGATGTCGTTGCAAGAGCCAGTATCTATGAAGGAAAACAGTGATGTTATATAAATTTATTTAAAAAACTATGTTATTGAAAGCATAGTGGGACTTAAACATTTATATTGTATTGATAAAAATTACACTGAACGATATAAGAATCACAGTACTAAAAATTAATATTAATAATAATAACAATAATGTTAGTATATTAGAATGCATCTACAATACCCTATAAATCTTTAAGAATTAACAAGTCAAAAATATTAAAACTTCTTTAAACATGTTTTTTAATATTTTTGCAGTTTCTTGTGCACTTTTGACACACAGTTCGTGCTCCTTTTTTACTGTTCATATTTTATTGTTTTAGTTTTTTCTCCTTTGTGCTCTATTTACCAACTGTCTTATTTAGCAAAAATGTTGAACATGTATTAAAATGAAAAGAGCTTTTGTTTAACATGCCACTTGCAATTACTTTGGCAAAAAACATATTTATTTTTATATATATTTTTTTTCTAATGAACATGTTAAATAGTTTGGTATCCTTAAGGAATCTCCTTTCCCGTGTCTCAAATGATGGGTAATTATCTAAGATGTGGAAAAAGAAACTTTTACAAAAATTGCATTTTCTGTGAAATAGTTTGTTGAAAGAGATTCTCATATTAATGAGAACTCAGATAAAAGGAACTGCATGAGTTATTGTTATAAAAACATTTTTAAAAAATAGTTATGAATATTATAGAAATTTTATTTTGCCATGCTTTTTATTTAATTCAAATAATAAGATTTTTAAAACAGGAAATTTGAAATCTAAGTAAATTATTTAAAAAAAAATTTAAGTTTTGTAAAAAGTAAAAACAATGAATTTTTCAGTCGGTAGCTATCTGTTTATGTAAATAGAATATGGTAGTGGATTTATTTTTAATAATATAATCAGATTGATTCTAAATTGGTAGTCATGGATTCTAGTTAATTTCTTTCGTTTTTCCTATTTGTTTTATTTCAATCATAAACATGTCCCAGCATTGTTTTTTTGATTTTATATAACAAACCATTGGATAAAGTGCAATATTATCGTCAGCCGTAAAGGGGTAGAATGCCTTAAATTAAAGCAAAGTATTTCACACTTCCTCTACAAAGAAAATTAATCAGTGAAGATACATTTAATATGGGATTATCAACCATATTTACAAACTTCACAGGACGAATGATCAAACTGAGTTTAGGTGCATATTTTACTCTGCTTGAGAAGACGTGATTGAAAATGAATTATCAGTAAATGTACCTGAAATGCACATAAAAATCTACTCAATATGTTAGCGGAAAAGCACGAACAGTGCCGTTGTAGTCGTAATGATTCAAACATAGCCGCTGTCCAGCAAAGTATTGAGTATAAGCCTAAAATATCAACACGTCCACATTAGCAGCAATTGGAAGTTACTATAGTAACTCTTAATCTTTACGCTCACAAAGTACAACTCGTTCAAGAATTAAAGTCGATCAAGCACCGAAAGTTTGTGAATTGACTGTTTTAAAAACTGAACGAAAACATCGCTCTTTTCAACATTTAGGCGGTTATGCAAACACACAAAAATATAGCATATGGGGCTTAGAATATCCCCAAAGGTCTTGGAATAACCATTACATTTAAAGAAAGTGACCGTATGCTGTGGTTTATATATGATCAGGCGGCATCATCGACTTTTATTTTGTTCCAAAATAAGAAAGAAAATGTCGTCACCATTAATTCTCTATGACATCAGACCATGACAACCAATTTTTTTGGCCATAATTGGCTAATGTTGATATTAGTGACCTTTGTTTTCAGTAAGATGGCGTCACTAACCACACTGCTACCCATACAATTCAGCTATTGTATGAGCAATTCCCCGGTCGCATAATTTCTCAATTTGGCATGTCAATTGGCATCCTCGTTCTTGTGATTTCTGGATTATTTTCTCTGGGGCCATTTGAAAGGCGGGATTTACATAATCAATCCACAAAACAAACGATGCTGTGAAAGATGAAAATCAATACTGCAATGACGAGAGAAGTGAAGTTTTACAGCTTTGTGGGAAGAGCGAACTCTAACGTGGTTGAGGTGGGCATTTAACCGATATCATATTTCATTATTAATTCCTTATTTCTACTTCATATTGGTATCACAGAAACTGAACTTGTTACCGATTTTCTTTCCGGTGGAGAGCACTACACACAATAGTGCATATCTCTATTGTAGAGAGGATACTGCACACTAACAGCAACAGTTGAACTGAATGTCATAGGCTTATGGAACCTCAGATATTGAGGCCAACTTGCTTTAGGTACTACAAATGATGCTCCTGGCCCTCTACATTATTGGAACCCCCACATCCATCTTTATGACTATCTTAAATTGCGACTAGGCAAATGATTCCAAAAGGGAAACGATAATATAGAGCGATATTTATGTCGATTAATTTAGGATAAATTGCATTTTGCATTTAAATTGTTTATCATTAAGATTCGAAAAAATTCTTCTCAAACGTTTTTCTTACTTTGTTGGCAGATGATCAATGAGCGATTAATCAATCGTGTAATTAATCCTTATATATATATTAAAAATATTAAAATTTAATTTAATTTTTTTTCTACTTAAGACGAGTATTCCCTTGATGACAAAACAATATTTGCAGCAACGACTTTTCAAAGGTGAACAACTGATTCACACAAGAAAAATAAACTGCAAAGTTCTTCATCGTGAATAAGAAAACCATAAATATAGGCTAAACGAAATATAAATGATTTCGAGTACCGACTAAACATGATATATTTACTATACATTCTTAGTCCATAGGAAATATTACCCAGAATATGTGCGAAGCTTGCGTAATGCAAAATAACAAAATTACTTTATTGAAAATACTTTTTAGTCACTTTTTGACGTGGAAGAATCTGGTTCTAATCTTCATATCGAATAACATTTACTATTTTCCTAGACTTAAAATTTTTAATTTGAAGGGATCCCCTTAAGGAGAATATGAAAGTATGATTTTTCCCTAGCTGTTATATTTAGTTGATGGTGTTGATAAATGTTTACAGATTCAGTTTTTAACACATACTTTATGTTAGAACATTTTAAAAATCATTACCATCATATTCTGTATTATAATATTTCTTACTTGTTCTAATGTTCTTAAATACCTTTCAAAAGCAAAATCAATTTTAATCGAATTTAATGTAAGTGAAGTTAAAAATCATTTAATGTTAAATTATGTTTGTAAAAAGCTAAACATACTTTTCCATTAAATAAAAAAAAGAAATACAACAAACGAACCATCGCAAAAAACAAGCTTCATCAGCGTCCTTTATTTATATAAGCAATAAATATTAAAAGTGTATGAAGTAAATAGGAAAATACTTCATAAAAATGACATTTTATGATAGTCAGAACAGTTTGTCTTTTACTTAATACTACACTAACAGTCAATTATCATGCAACTAGTTTCATGATAAAGAATAAGTAAACAAAATAAAGAAAGAATGTTTTTTAATCGAATTTAATGAAGGCTTTTGAATGCACTACTACTATTACTACTACTACTTAAAAAAGTGGTAAAGCGGTAAAAAATATATAAAGAGTATTTTTATTGTTTGAATGATATAGGAACCCAAGAAACGTAAAATGAGTCTATGGCTTTGCTGGTAAATTTACACCCATGGTGAATTAATTTGAATCACTTTGCTAAAGTGGGAAGGGATATTATTGTAGAATTAATGGGTTTTTATGGAATGCTTGTTATAGACCTCTCACTCATTATTAAGCAATAGAAAGGAAATGGTAAAACTAAGGCACCGTTGTGAAATTCCAGACGAAAAAAATTTAGAAAATCTATAAAGAAGAATTATATTGTTTCACGATATATAGGAATTAGCTTTCTTTTCATACTACGCACAAATATTTTTTTTTTTGCAATTATCAGCACATCACTATTTACTTTATTCGTTTGTGTTACTTTATTTATTCTCTGTCGTTAGTTCTTAGATTTAAGAAAATTTTACCTTTCGTTCGCAAAACATGCAACTTTCCACGCTGCAATAGGCGTTTATTCCAGCGAGATACGAATTAACAGATATCCTTTTTATCAAACATGCAACCTTGCCCCGCATTTGCGCTCATGATACATCTATTTACAAAAATCATTTCGTTTTAACCAACTCACCTACAACTGAAATTTATTGTTATTATGTTGGTCTTTTCCTCATTAACCCTAAACTATTTTCTATTAAGGTTTGATTTATGATTTTATTGTTTATGTGTAGTGCGCCGTAACTAGCTCACCTACTATTGCTACTTGGTTCACTTGGTTTACTTTTCCGATATTATCATTTTGCTATACAAGAGTCTTAACCATCTCACTGGATTGTTTGTTATACAGGTAATTTAAGCATTTGATTAAGCATTCCAAAAGACAGTAGCCATGGCCAACTCATCTACCTCGACTGTGCAACAGCTTTGCTAACTTAAATTCATCAGAAGGTTTGAATGGCTCCTTTTTTAAAACTCGCCTCTAGATAATATTTCTATTAGGTTATTTGCACACACCAGCGATTTGCTTTTAGGAGAAGCAACAATTTTATCGTTTCTAGTGATATATATATACCGAATATTGTTTAAGTGCCAATATTATTCAATTTTGCTTGAAAAAATTCTGTTGTCATCTTTTCACGTCCATCGCATAGGATTATATGCTTAAAAATAATCAGATATCACAACTTTATTTTTTTTTAATATATTTTTCAACTTACAGCTGGTAGTTAAGGCAGCTCTCGTAAAATTTTTTAAAGGCTGGCAACATTTTTTGGGCTAAGTATGGGGAAACAAACTAAATTTGAAGTAATTTTTGGAAAATAGTTTTAATTCAAAGAATTTGAAGACAAGATCTTGGGCATTTTTTGGTCTTCACTGTTCACTACAAACCCGCATGTATATTAAAAAGCAGTATTTTACCACAAAAAAGATACCTTTTGTAAACTTTCGTGAGGCTTGCTGACACGAGCGGATGAAAAAGATGGTAGAAATTGTTTTCCAGCTAAAATTTCTGCTGTTGTATAGCGTTATTTTTTGTTTTTTGTATAGTAAAGAGTCATTGCATGAGTATGTCAATGTGCTTGTGTGGTATTTTTTTTATGATAAATGATCCATTTCTGATGATACCAACCAAGTTGGTTGCAAAAAAGAAATAAACGTAAAACAAAATGCGATTTTATGTCTTTTTAGAAGTAGACAATTTCTACTCCCTTAACTAAATATTGTCAATGGTTAGTTGTCGCTTTTTTGTGTCTTATTTTCCCAATGCACCTCAGCTTTATCAATGTATTTCTCGTCATCTTATTCTATCTTGCAGTTTGTTTCTCTTGTTTATGTACTTCGTTTTTTTTATCTTATTTACTTTTAAACATTGTAAGTTGGTTTTTTTGCTCATGTAACAAAATGTGTCTTGTGGCTTTTGGTTCTATATTTTATGACTAAGCTTTGATTTTTCCAAATCCATTTTTTGTAATAAACCAATAACAAAAACGACTAGTACTATCTTTTAATGTTCGATACGTAAATAAAATTATTGGTAGATAGAGAGAAGTATAAGCCAGCTAGTTGTTGGCTTAATTCAATTGGTAAAATTTAAACGCTGTTTTATTGAAAGTAACAATATAATACGATTTTAATATGTCTGCGCTTGTTTTCTTTTAGTAAAACAGAAAATAAATTTATATTTTCTGCAAGCAGCCAAACGAACAACTTGAGGTTAAGTAAATAAAAAACGAAACGTTTTTCAATAATGTCTGACTATAAAATCGTAGACATGTATATTTAAGGCATCAAACATAGTATACACTTGTTAAGGCTTAAAGCTCTTTAATCTTATGTTTGTGAAAAACAAAACAGGGAAAGGATTACACTGCTAGTTAAAAGTTAAATTTAGTGAAACAGAGGTGCGAAGAATTTTTAAAAGAAATTTTTGTAAAACAGGAAAGTTCAAAGAAACATAACCATTTGACGCGATATTGATTGTGGCAAATAATTATTTTGGATAACTCCTCTTTTTACCATTTTATTAAAACAATGAAAATTATTTCTGACTCGTATTGTAAATATTTTGGTATGAGTAAAAATTTCTAGTTTTGAAAACTAGTTACAGTATCAGCAAAAACTTAATTATACTGCAATTTTACTGGTATTGCAAAGTATCTTTCTAAGTAAGATGAATAAACAAGACATGTACTCTAACTGGCATAAAAAAAATTATAATACCCAACAAAATAATATCAAAAACTTTTGGTTAAATTTAGCAACCTTATAAAATTAAAAATTAGTTTTAAGAGGATTTCTCTAGAAAGGCCTACGGAACTGTTATTCTAAAAGACTCTTCTCTTATTGCATGTTTCTTAGATGCTGCTATATCTTATTCTAAATTAAAATCAATGATTCTAAATGAAAAAAAGTCCATCTCATTAATTTACAGGTTTTAAAATTGTTTTGATATGCAGTGCTTCGTACTTTTTATGAGCTTATAATATGTTATTCTGTATGTACTAAATTTCTCCGTAAATTAGGCTTTATGGTTAACAATGAACATTTTTAACCTGTGCATAAAAGTGGCTACAATATTAAATAGAATTATTTTAATAGCAACGCCAACTGTGTTTAAAATAGGGATTTTATTTTAAAGGAAATCAACAAATGTCTTTTGTAAAATAGACAGGTTAACTATAATAGTCGATATATTTTAGCTACAAACATAAATAATTGCATACAGTTTTTATGAATTAAGAGGAAATTAAGAAACCCTTTTCTTTAAGGTTCATTTTCATCTGTTATATATAGCTAAGCTAACGTTCGTTTGCGAATAAATCACAACAGTTTTAATTATTGAGAAACTAATAAACCACTCGCCCTTAATTTCTCTGTAGCTGCAAAAACGATAGATGTGATTTATACTATCTGTTATAGCCTGTTTCCACGACAGTTTGAATCTCGTGCTTTGCTCTCTGAAGCAAGTTTGTGAATCATGCTGTTTACACGACTCATTTATCTGCTTCGATTTGGCTGTTGTTATTAAACAGAAAAACATAAGTTGAAAAACAACAACAACAGTTGAAAAACAACAGAAGATATCCTTCTTGCCGCGATAGCATTAAGTATAAATTTTTTTTCCTATCCATTTTTTTTTTAATTTTATAAAATTAAAATTAATTAATTAAGTTTTAACTTTATTTTGTTTGTAAATTTTCTTTGTTTACAAAAACGTTTAATTTTGATAACTAGTGCAGATAAACTTACGATAAAAATTAGGGAAGAGAGGATTTTTACTTGCTTCGCAACTAGCTTCAATATGAATCTACCAGCTTCCCTCTCAAAATTTTGTATGGCGAAGCAGGTTGATTCGCTTATGATTGGGGTGTGAAGCAAGAATAGAGAGCGAAGCAGGTGCCGTGGAAACACCATATTATACTATTTATATAGAAGGTTTTAAAGTACAGATGAGTTTCTATGTTCAAATTAAGTTGTATAAGTACATCAGATGTCATCTGTTTTTTGTTGCAATCAGCTGATGTCAGATGATTTGTTAGATGACAATAGAATGCGTTCTAACTGAAATTTTTGATGGCTTTGTTATGCACATATATTTTTTTCAAAGTTTTAAGTTGCGTACTTTAATGGTTACTTCGATGAAAATCTGTTATATTTTCTGAAACGTTTCGTGAATTGCTTTCAATTGTGGTGATCTGAATAATTGCTATTAATTGGGCACTCTTCTTTTTTTAAAGAAGCCATGTTCGACAGATACTACATAAATATTATCTTATCTGAACTTTCATATATCGAACTGTGCCAAAACTTTTATTCACTTCAAATATTAAATTTCACTGACGCTGTGTTTTTATGTATTGAAATAAAAGTCTTTTGGAGAATTTTACTATACACTTTTGGTTCAAAATTCAAGGTATGTGACCTCCCCTCAAATCTAGAAGTAGCTTGTGGAAGTGTTTTGAATATTTTAGTTAATTCCTGATTATTTTGGTTAGCAAGTTTTTGACTTTACCAAATTAAAGTCAATTGCTAACAAAAATAACTTTAACGTGGAAACGCATAAAATATTATTAAATATACCAGCAAATTTTGCATTTTCTTATTTTCTCTTATGCCTTGTCATTTCTTATATAGAATTTTCTTAAACATATTTCATATCTTTTTTTTTTTAGCAGCATATATTCTCTTATGTTGATTGTAATAAAATATGTGTACTATGTGCTATTCACAGACGCAGTAAACGTCAGAAAGATAGACTTCATTAATTTCATAATAAATTATATAATGCATACTGCTAGTGCAACAGCAAGTAAAATGCTGATATAAAAAAATCCTTAGGAAAAAATAAATTTATAATATATTTTTAAAGGAAAAAAATTGTTCTAAGTTTAATTTATGACTTTAATATTTTTTATAGAAAAACAAAATTTCTAAATTTAAATCGCTAGACATATGATGTGTTTATATATGTAAAATGTGCAATTAGCAATTTACCCTTACGACCTTAAGTCACATTTGATAAAATGTTAGTTTAAAGTTAACACTTACACCTTAAATATATATATATATATATATATATATATATATATATATATATATATATATATATATATATATATATATGGCCTTTTTTTAAGCCAGCTAACATTTCCAATGTATAAAATATATTGCATATATATTTCCAAGCATAGGAATTTTTACAATAAAAGTAAAATTTAGTGAAATTTTAAGAACATTTATAGATATTTGAGTTGAAAACACTATTGACGCGTCGGTAGATGAAATATATCGAAGTATGTAACAGAAAATTATTCAGATAGTGTTACGACTTGTCAGCTGATATTTTGTTTTTATAAATGGAAAATAAGCAATTAATCAATCGTGTAATTAATCCTTATGTATATTAAATTTATTAAAATTTTATATAATTTTTTGTTCTTCTTAAGACGAATATTCCCTTGATGACAAACCCATATTTGCAGCAACCACTTTTCTTTTTTAAGAAAAAAAAACTGCGAAGCTCTTCATCGTGAATAAGAAAACCGTAAATATAAGCTAAATGAAATGTAGATGATTTCGAGTATCGACTGGACATGATATATTTACAATGCATTCTTAAAACGAAAAAAAGCGATAATAAGCATAGCGCAAAAGCATTGAACGAATAAACACTCTACAAACATATTCTTAAGTATCGGGAAAAAAATACTTCAAAAATCCATTCTATTCTCATAAATAATAAAAATGTTCATGCTATTTGCAAGAAATAAATAGTATTAATTTTTTTAAACCTTCTAAAAAAATACATATTTTACTCTTATATTTGCCGCTAAAGCTAAGAAGCACATTAAACTCCTTTTAAATTATATAATACAATATACATATATGCCGTGAGTTTTTGTAAAATTCAGAAGACAAAATAAAAATCTGACAAAATTTCAGTTAGATAGTGTGTTATTATGACCTCACACAGTATGTCCCATCACTTTGGAAACTAGTAAGTTTGAATGCAAAAATTGTGTTGTTTGTAAATTGGTAATTACATTTGTCTATAGATAAATAGTAGAGTTACTAATATGAGTAATTTGGAATATATCTACTGCCCCTGTGAATATATTTAGTTATCTTATTAAACTGCAATTGTCTCTTCTCATCAATTGTGATGCTGCTTTAACTTCTCCTTTAACATACAGTTCTAATATAGGTTGTCCATCAGGAAGGTATACCACTTTGTTTTGTGGCCATTTTGATAAACATTAGCCTTGACAGTTCAAATTTGGCAGTCGTGAAATAGATACGTGGCAAATTTATTATAAAAAAATATTCGATAAACCAACTACTTTTAATCATTAAAATATTTTACACAAATCAATCATCGATTACTGTGACGATGAAAAGGTTACTATTTGGGAGAAACAACGCGCAAAAAAAAATCTTGTAGTGAATGATTTCGAAGAAAGGGGATCTATAGGTGTCGGTGATAGCCCACAACATGGACCACAACATATTGCAAGATCGGCTGAAAACGTTATTGCTGCTTGAGAAAATATGCAAACCAATTCATCAAAATCAATTCGATGCCGTTTTTAGGAGCTTGGTCTTCAAAGAATAGCTTTGTCCACAATTTTGCAAATTAATATGCATTTGCTTCTTCCACAAAACCATTTACGCCGCTGACATTTTACAGCTCGCCCATGACAACCCCCGATTTTCATGAAAAAATCATAATGAGTGACGAGGCACATTTTCATTTGAATGGATGGTCGGTTCTGGGGAACAACAGTCACCTTTGCATCCAATAAAAGTGACATGGCAAATTTATTATGGAAAAATATTAAATGAACCAACGTGTTTTAATCGTTAAAACATTTAATCAAAATTTATTATGGATTACTGTCGCGATGATAAAGTTACGTAAAATTATGTGGTTTGGTTGTCCTCCGCCAGTAGATGAAATAGTATTGCCATTTCCCGTCGTAACTGGCCGGTTTGTATTCGTTGGCGAGCGCTTTCGATGCGTATGCATCATTTTCAAGCCACGGTTTAGTTTGTACTGGTGAGTAGTGTTGGCGTTCAGGTAGTTCCGTTATTAGGTTCGTATATATTCAGGTAAGCAGAATACCAGCCACCTGGCATTTGTATGCAAAGTATATGTAGGTACGTGTGTCCGTCTGAGGGTGTTTTTCGTTTGCCCGTTGGCATGATTAGTTTCAATGGTGTGAAAATTGTGTCTGAGGTTGTGTTTACCTGTTCGTTTATAATGTCGTTGTTGAATGTTTTTGTTTTGTAGATTTCCATATTTTCAAGAATGTCTAGTCTTCGTCCTTTTTTGCTAGGGTGTAATAATGTCATACATTCATCTATTTCCCTTGGTGTTTGTCCGTGAGTGTCAAGGTGTGATGCAAAGTTTCAATCTTCTCTTTTCCGTTTGTATGAGCGTATGTGTTCTGCAAACCTTGTTTTTAGTGTTCGTCCAGTTTGCCCTATATAGGTTTGTTTGCAGGTACAGGTAAGTCTGTATACCCCGCTGGAATTAAATTTGTCAGTTGTTTCTGTCGTTGTTCTGAGATAGTGTCTGAGGGTGTTTCCACTTTTTAATGTTGTGAGTATTCCTTCTTTTTGAAAAAAGTTAGTTAGTCTGTATATTTCTGGTCCTGTGTAAGTAAAGGTGTGCCGTCGTGTTGTATCGGCTGTCTCCTTGTCTTCTCTATTTCTGTTCTTAGTGTTGTATTGTCTAAGTAGTTTATCGATGGTAGTGGTTTTGTAGCCGTTATTCATAGCTATGGCGTAGATTGTGTCGAGTTCCCTCCTGTACTTATCTGGAGTAAGTGGAATTGTCCCAAGCCTATGTATCATATGTCTAAAAGCTGCTAGTTTGTGCTGGGTAGGGTGGTTTGAGGTGTTGTGGATGGTAGTGTCCGTTGTTGTTGGTTTTCTATAGATGTCGAATGTTAAATAGTCAGTTCCTCGTGTTATAGTGATGTCAAGATAATGTAAATTTCTGTCTTGTTCTTTTTCCATTGTGTATGTAATCTTATCATGAATATGTATAAGAAAGAAACAGACTGATGTTATTTATACCGACTTTAGTGAAGCCTTTTACAAAGTCAGTCATATGTTTTATTACACAAGGGATTCACATTTGACTCTCTAAGATGGATTTCCTCTTATTTGTTGAACAGACTACAGAATATCTACAATTTCCTTATTTATAATGTCGAATCTCTTCAGAAACAATTTTTGCTCTTTTGTGTCCGTAGCTTGCATTGGAATATGCAAACTTTACCATTCTATAATAATAGACTTGCTTTAGTTAAACTTTCGACGCTTACAAGTTGTAGAATAATGTTGAATGTGTCCTATCAATTTTTTATAATTAATATCTGTTTTATAATATAATTATAATCAGAACATACATACTATTAAGAAAACTTTTGTTCTCTTTTTAAGTAATTAATGTTGTAAAAAAAATAAAATAAATAATAAAAGCTTTAATAGGTGATAGGTGTATCATGAAATTTCGTAGAATAATATACATATACAATTATAAATTTGAATAATTAATTATATATGTAAAATTAAAATTATAATTGCATATTACCGAAATTTTAGCTTTCAAGACATCAATAAAAAAAAAACTTCCGTAATATGCTTTAGTTTCTTCATTTCTATATTAAATTAATAATTTTATTCTATATTGCAGCTGTTTGCAGTTTGGATTGTGGTCCCAATGGTGTTTGTGAATCTGGTAAATGTCGTTGTAATCCTGGTTGGACTGGTAACCTGTGCGATCAGTTACCCTGCGATGCTAGATGTTCAGAGCATGGGCAATGTAAAAATGGCACATGTGTGTGCTCACAAGGATGGAACGGCAGGCATTGCACATTGCGTAAGTTTTTTATATTATAATTGAATAAAAAACATATTTTCGAGTATATCTTTTTCATTAAAAGCTCAGAAGTGAAGTTCACCATGCAGTTTCGTGAACTTCACTTCTTTTCAAATAAAATTAAAGCAAACTTCACCTAAGCAAAGTTTTACTTTTGTTTCACAGCGTAAAATATACAAATGCCAATTTTTGATATGTTTTTTATGTTTCTATTATTTGTTTCTATAGCATAAATAAGTATAAACAAAATCAAATTTAAACTTTTCAGACTATTTGGTAATAGAAGTAGAAGACTACAAAGCAAAGCAAGCAAGCAAGATTTTATTATTTTTTTATCAGCAAATTAAATCAGCAAAAGCATATACCGAAACAAAAAAGAAATATGCAAAATATAAAATAACTTTTAATTTAAATTTAAACTTTGTACAGACAAAATAATGTGCCTGCATTTGTAGCTTCTTAAATCACACTCAGCTTAATTCTTCAGCTCTACTTCTAACAAGATGATATATTTGTTTTGTGAGCTAATTACAGAGACAGTCGAAAGTGTTAAGCGTAAACAAGTTAACGATATTCTGGCCTGACCATGCAAGTTTGATGTTAAAATTTTTAGACAATAAAATTACATTTAGTACTTTTTTTAATAATTCGCCCATAAAGCAAACGGCCCTTTATGTAAAAAATTTTCATTGTTTTAAGAGCAACCGGTGACACGCAGCTGTTAGCTAAACATGTTCATGTCATAACTTGAAATCATCATCATTTGCCCGATAATTATTTTATCGGGCGTTGGCGTAATTTAATTTATCGTGCTGTTATTTTTGTGGAGTTAAGTTGCTGAAATTATCATAACTATCTATTTTATATTTAGGCAAAGTAGTTTCGACAAAAAGTGTATCCATAGTGTTTCACTTACTTACTTACTTAAAACAAATATGGATTTTCCAAGCATTTAGTGCCCAATATCACGATCAGGGTATGAAATAAACAAAATAAAAAATTTATTTTTTTGTTGTTTGCTTTATTTGAGTGACAAGAATGGCAAGAGTAGTGTCTCTTAGTTTCATTTGCTGTTACTCATGAGCCATAGTAAATGCACGCAGTCAGAAAATAAAAACAGATCAATATGTTTTTAGCCAAATTGTCTTGGGATACTTTTGATTAAAAATTCATAACGAATTGTACAACTAAGTTATATGAATACAGTTCTTAATCACAGCAGGCATATAAGTAAAATGCCAATTGCTTTGTAGGTACCGTTTTTCCTTCTAGCCAAACTGAATTGTATAGAATAAACTACAATAATCGACCTGACTTTTAGCCAATATACCGCAACAAATGTTGGAAGAACTAATTAAAAATTGGACCTCCAGCTTAGACTATGTCCGAGCGAAAAGTCATATATAATTATAATGTAAGAAGATTATTTTTCGAGTAATGTTAATTTGTTCTATATCTCTAAAGTTCTATATCCCTATAAAAAAGCCACTAAAACTTTCATGATAGACTCTTACTCACCTTGCGTAAAACAAAGTACTTTAAAGCGATTTGAATTCGAAAATGATTGAAGAAATGTTGTACGTCAAAGACATAGAACAAAAAACAATCGCTTCTGCTGTAGTTCCTGCAATAACTCATTGTTTTACTTCACTGACCCAAATTTTTAGCTGATACTTACTATACTGAAAAACTGATATAAATTCTCATTAGAGCAACCAGGAATTAGGATACGATTGAACTTTATAAATCAAGATATGATCATTTTGATCATAACGTTGTTTGCTAGTATGCGAGAAGCTTCCTCTATATCTAATTTTAACATATTCAATCTCATTCTAAATAATCTATAATCTTTCTTCTATACCACATATTAAAAGCAACTGCACAGTATGTTAAGATAAATCAACCGTTGGGCTTAATTTAGTCTAAAAGGCTTCAAGGAAAACAGTGTTAGAAATAAAAATGGGAGATTATTAGATAAAGCGTCCACATTTATTTAGTTGAGCCACTAAAGGCAAAGAAACTTAAAATATAAAGGATAAAACGAATTGGTACCAAAATTGTAAATGAAGAGAGTTTTATTTTTTAAATTATATTCAATGAAAGATTATTAGAAAATTAATCCCAAAATTAAAGGTTCTAGAATAAGCATAGGGATGCAAAGTGTGGTAAGTTAAAATGGGAAACAACATAAAGTAAATATCTCTTGCTTAGAAAATATTTATATTTCGCTCAAATGAAACGTTTGCTACAAAGAAAACTTTTCAAACGATTTCCCATTCGTTCCTAGTTTTTTGTTTTTTTATATCCTTATTTCGGTTTCTGACAGATAATATTGCATGCCAATCTTAAAAAATTTATAATAATACAAGTTAATTAATATTTAACTTGTGTGGCTTTGTTTTGATTTTCTTGGAAAATATAAAATTTTTATTTTGACTTTGTTATATTTAAAGCTTCAAATAAATTTATTATGGCTTCTTTCTTTCTAGACATTTGAAAACTGTTTTAATATATTCCCTCATACGATATATTCATAGAAATATGCAATATTTACAAATATATGTGTATATCTATGTAAATTATATTATGTTTTCCTTTAATTTCTATTTCGTAAACTTCATTCCACTGTTTTGATATTCTATTTTCTAAAATTTTCTTGAATGTTTTCAAATAATGTGACATGCTAAGACATGCAGGAATATTAAAAAGTAATAGTTGTGTTCATATTAAAAATAAACTAAAGGGACGAGGAACTCTTTGAAACAAAATAAAATACAAACTTGGCATATGAAATAGACATTCCAGAGTTAAGTTTCACTTCAATGCCATTATACCAGTACATACATCCTTTTTTACGAAGACTACATCATGAATAGATAGCAATAGTGTGTTGAAAGATAAAGCTAGTATATATGCAAAAAAGATTTTATATATGTATATATGTATGTATGTGTGTGTGTGTGTATGAATAGGTGGAAAACTTATCATCATTATCATCAGCAGCAGTTTAATAAACAACATCATAATCATTCACACTCATAAAAACGCATGAAATTGTATATAGTTAATACTATTAATAGAAGGGCAATAACAGGATTATACGGCCTGACACGTACAAAATAAATAGCAAGTAGTCAACAACGATATTTAGTGTCGTGCTTTTATTAAGGTTCACGACTAAAGAGTTTGATCACTGTGCGATTGTCTGCTTTCATTATATTTTGGCTTCTAGTGCTAAGCACACATTATTTTCGAGAAGACTGTCTTATTTTTTCAAGAGATAAAAGGAGCTGCTCTTTCTAGAGGTAGATTACATAAAGCAGAGTTAACAAAAGTTTTGGTACTGCATCAAATGAACTTAATCCAGCGGCATTTGATATGTATAACACTTTTGTTCGCAATGTGCTTAAATAGCTTATCGCTTACAATGCAATTTCTTATTGAAGGCAACCATTTTGAAAGGAATAAAACTTAATATTTGTTACAATTAAAGATAATATTTGGGAATGGGTTTTAAAGTCGCCACAATTCACAATCTAAGAAATCGTATAATTAACAGGAATTTCAAAACTTCGATAACTTCTGGAATTTTGAGCATTTTGGGACTTCTGAGGCTTTCAAATCACAACATTTTTGGTTTTGGAAAACTACCTCAGTAATCAAATTATTGGAAATTCTGAAAATCTCTCAATTTAATGAACTAATTTAATATCAAAACATAAAACATATTAATTTTAAAACTTACAATACATAATTGTAATTATTGTGGATGTTTCTTTTTAATCCCTTTTAGCGGATTTAATTTGTTTTCAAATCTCATAAAAAGTGGAAAATTATTTTAAATAATCTAGGGATTCAAAATTTATCAGTCAGGAAAATACTCGTTATTTGGTTCGTAATTTTCCCTTCAACATTATTAGTTGTTGCTAGTTTTTAATATACTAAGTGTTTTGCTTAAAATCATATAATGCTTTGTTTTAATTTAAGGAATTATATGGCTATCACCCTGACAAAATTATCGATAAAGAATTTTGGAGAAATCCAAAACCTAAACAATTTTTTGTATTTCCATTTTTCACAAAAAGGCTTGATTGTTTTTTTTTTTATTATCAACCCAATTAAACAAAAATGACGGCAGAGGCATGTCGTGGGTAAATTGGTGGAATTTATGCATCTTAAGAATTTAATGTGTATTGTGGAGACGTCGTTGTAGTCTTAAAAACTGACGCCAGAGAATATGTTGTGTTTGAAACAGTAGCTAACTGTGGCGACCCGGCTAACATGATCAAATTAAAATAAAAAAAATGTTCTTTTAGTTTTTCCGAAGCAATAGTTATAATTTGATGTTTTAAAATAATATAATAAAATTGTTAAAATAAATAATTAAATTGAATTAATTTGTTTGTTTGGAAGAGTTCATAGCCTATTACACTAACTATAAAAAAAACTGAATTTTTTGATATCATGAAGAGATTTTAAAACTTTTCAGATTTATTCCTTAAAAAAATACCCATTTGCATATGCAAGGAAAAATAATAACCAGACCAACCTCGTCCTTATGCAACTTAAAAAAAATAAGAAAAATAAGAAATGAAAGAAAAGAAATCAACAAATTAGCTAAGGAGATAAAATGTTTTCGAAACAAATATACAAACAGCATATGAAACATATTTTTTTACAACTCTTCTTTTGAAGCATACTATTTGGCGCTTTAGTAGCATTTTAATGTCATTGTGACATGTGTCATGTACAAGCTTATATTGAGACATGTGTTTGCGTTGTAATGTGCAAAAGACAATCTAAAAGAGAATTTTTATCATTTGTAGCTTGCTTTCTAGCTGGCTTTTACTTTATACTCGCAATGCCCTAGCATTTTGTTGTTGTATAACAAAACTTGTTTGAAACATTTTATCTTTTTTACAGCAAGTACTTTATTTTGCCTATGCTTTTTTTACTGAAGGGCACACTAATACATTTTCACAAGACTATTGCTGCCTGCTTCCTTTCCTGTCTTTTTGAATGTCAGTGCCTCTTAACGGTTTTTAAAATTTTCATACGTGAAGGAATTTTTATTGATAATACTTTTAAGGAAGTACTAAATTGTTTGTCATTTTTATTTTTATAGATGTGTCTTCTAAATTAGTTTCTATCTCAATTTTGTTTGTACTCGATAAAAATCCAAAGTGAAAAAAAAACATCTACAGGAAATATTATTACAAATATGTTCATTGGTTGTGCTTGTTGTGCTAAAAAGTCATAAAGTTGTTTCTAAATTGCCTTAGTTTTCGCAGAAAGAAAACAAAAGTTATAATAAGAAAACAAATATTTTCCAAAAATAGTGGAAGTTTTATAGGTTTTGCACACGTCAACATTATTGAAAATATTTATATATAAATTTTTTTTATTATTGTTGTAAGTTGTTAACTTTTTTTCAATACAAATTATTTTTGTACTAAAATACATACACACACACACTTACACATATAGATACGTACATAAAAAATACATAAAAACCATTACGTTTTTATTCGATGCATATGCTAAAATTTTGTAAAATATTACAAATTTCCTGTTTAAAACTTTTTTGTTCTACACATTTATCGAACGAGGAAAAGAATCTCTTTCCGCATAGTGGAAATAAACTGTAATTAAATGATTTAAAGTACTTTTGTTTTTTTGTTATGTATTCGTTTCTCCCTACAACTTTCACCAATTTGTTGTTAATCGATGTGTATTATTTTGCAGCACACTTTTTATTTATTTATTTATTTAAACGGAATATTTTTTATATTCTTAAAAAAATGCATTATTGGCAGACGATCATTATGAAGTTTAGTAAAACTTAAGTTTTAAAATATTAAAGCTTGTAACGACGTGTTTCCACCGCTTGCGGGGAAATAGATCACGGTTTCCGGGGTCCGTTACGAAAAAATATTTCTTTGTTTCTTTATAAACAAAGTAGGAGTGACACCTCTCTTTGTAAATAATAAAGCGAGGGTCAGCTCTCCTTTTCTTAAATGTTATAAATTTGTTTTTTTTTTATTATTTTGTTGTTTTCTCTAAGAGTAAGTTAATCCATTACAACACCATGTAATAAAGGGTCCGCCAAATAACTTTTTTTTGTTTTAAATCCTATAAACGAAACTACTGAATATTTTCTCAAATTTCTTTTTTTATTTCCAAGTACAATCCTTCTGGTTAATAATGGAAAATAATTTCATTCAAATGGCTGCTTTGGCTGGCCATGCAGTTGCCTACACGATCGGTCCAAGTTTTAAGCTCATTATCGATTCAGTGCAGCTGTATTTTACCATTGTCTTTTAAAGCATCAATTGTCTCTGGTTTGTCGGCGTAACACTTATCTTTGACGGCATCCCACAAATAATAGTCCAACGGTATCAAATCGCAGTTCCGAAGTGGCCAAACGAAATCAGTTCTGCGGCTGATAATGCGATCTTCAACAATAGGGCTCAAAACATCGAGTGTAGCTTCGGCTGTGTGGCACCTAGCGCCATCCTGTTGAAACCAAATGTTGCCAATATCCTCATCTTAAATTTTTGAGAAAATTCGTTCAACGTGGCCCAATAACGATCGCTCTTGACTGTAACGGCCACTCCTTGCTCATTTTCGAAGAAAAATTGTCTAATTATGCCTCTGGACCAAAATCTGCACCGAACAGTGACTCCTTTTGGGTGCGTCGGCTTTTCAATGTATGAATGCGGGTTTTCTGTGTTTAAATGCGACAATTTTGCTTGTTTACATACCAGCCAAGATCAAAATGAGCTTCATCTGAAAAGATGATTTTTTTTGCAAACTGCGAAGCGAAAACGCATTGGGTGGTTACTTGGCTTCAACTCCTAAACCAATTGGACCTTGTATGGCGTCATGCAAAATTCGTCTATATGATGTCTCTGAAATATTCAATTGTTCAGAACGACGGTGAAGTGATGTTGATGGCCCTTCACGCACACGCTTCTGCCACAGCAGCAATATTCTCAGGTGTACGCACTGTTTTTTGCTTTGCACAATTTGGTTTATCGATGAGGATGCCAGTTTCTTTCACTTTTTTTACAAGATAACGAACATACGGAGCTGACGGTGCTTCACTTCTTCCAAAACCGTACGCAATTTTCGCACACATTCTTCAACATTACCATAATTTTCAAAGTAATGTCGTAATATTTCCCAGCATTTTTCAAGCGTGTACACAACCATATTCGTACAGTAGAAGGATAAAACTTATTATCTGTCAAATTAAACATGAGCACTAATTGAAAAAAAAACGTTAGATGGCGGACCCTTTAACCGCCATTAACCATTCTCATGTACCATATACTTCACAGGCCGGTGCAAGCCACGCCCGACTAAGCAGTAGTAGCCTTGCCCATCAGTTGCGGCCTGTCGTTGTTGAAGCGATTGAAATTCTAGATTAACTCCTTTGCGTCTTAATGATGTTGATACTCGCTTACCGTACGAGTTGGCCTATCTTGTTCAGCTAGGTCGGATTAGTTTATGGCCGGGCTGAACAAAATTGATTGTGTTAATGAAATAGTAAGAAAGGTTAATATTTCATTAATAGTTCTACTTTCCTAACAAATTTAATTAAACGTGAAATGCTGGATTGAATGCAATTGGGTAAAAGTTCTATTAGCTTGATATTGTTATTGCCGTAACTAAGAGCCTGCTAAGCATTAACATTACTCAAGTTATAAGGAGCGGCTATTTGTACAAACATTTTGGTTGAATATTATAATCAGTTGTGACATATTTAAGTATATATGCAAATAATACATTTTAATAAGGCTTAAGCTCAGTTTTTTCTAAATTTCTTATATCGCGTTTTTCAATAAGAAGTTTGTTTTTCAATTATGACAGCAACAATATGATAGTTTTGACATTTAGTTTTTTGACGTATTCGTGGTAGATGCATTGGCAATTGTAGCAGTGAATTCAATTTAGCACGAAAATCGCCTTAAAATAACTAAAATCTAGTATTTCCTAAAATTCGTGATATTCTCGGACAGCATAATCATCCTTCTGATTCCGCTGTTAGGAATTTGAGTCGACAGGCTCGATACAAAATGTTCGAACGCCAACGCGTGGTCGATTGGCCCGTTGAACTGAAGACATCGTTGTCCTGAACCGCAGTGTTGAAGCAGATCCAAATTTATCAATTCCTCGATTTTGTCCAAACCACCACAAAGCCTTACAAGGTTCAACTGGTGCGGGAAATGAAACCATTCCTACTGCTGTAGATTAGCTCAATTCATTCAAAAACAACTGGCTGGTTTTTCTGAAAAAATCATTTTTTCAGACAAAGTCCATTTTTACTTATTCACAAGTAAAATTGCAGCTTTTGCTCACGCAAAACGTGTCACTGTATGGTGCGCTATGTGGTCTGGAGCATGGTTGGACCGTTTTTTTTCAAAGATGAGACTGGTAATGCGGTAACGGTCAAGATATCACGCTATCACGAGATGCTTCCAACCCAATTTTGGCCAATTATTGACTTGGATATCAGTGGGATGTGGTTTCAACAGAACAGTTCCGCAGTCAATGAAGTGATCACTTTATTTCAAACCAAATTTCTCGAGCGCAAAATTTCATGTCAATCAGCAGTTAAGTGGCCAGCTAGATGTGATTTAACATCACTATATTATTTTTGTCAGTCTGTGTTAAGGACAGAGTCTATACGGAGCCAATCGACTCGATTTCAGCTTTAAAACTCAAAAGCCGTGATGTGGTTAACGAAATAGGATCGCCACTTTGCCAATTAGTGTTTAATAACCTTGATGAAAGAATCGACGTCTGTCTGTAGTCGTGATGGACATTTATCAGATTCTATTTTTCTTCATAATTGCCGAAGTTTTCTCTTCGTAATTCAATAAAAATTTGAATCATCTAAATATAATTGTTTGGTTTTATTATGTTTTAGAGAACAAACTTCTTGTTGAAAAACCATTTCGCTTGTCTGTGTAAATCATTTAAATCATTAAAATTTGATTTTCTTTCGTTATAAGTAAATTTTATTTAATTCTCTGTCTCTTTACCTGTTATTTTAGCTGGTTGCGAAAATGGTTGCTCACGTCATGGTCAATGCACTTTGGAAAATAGCGAATATCGGTGTGATTGTATTGAAGGCTGGGCTGGAACAGATTGTTCAATTGCATTGGAGATGAATTGCAAGGATAATATAGATAATGATGGCGGTAAGTTTAAAAAAATAACAATTAACACAACATTATTATACAAACAAAAAACTCTACATTATAAATATATAATAAATTAAATTATACTACAAATAAATAAAAAATTAAATGATAATTTCAAATAACATTGTTCACTAAAAAATTGGAATAACTTTGTTGTCTTTGTTTTTATATGTGGATTCATCAACTTAATTTAAAAAAAATACATACAATTTCATAGTCTATTTTATTTTAATTCTAATAAAATTGGCTTTAACTACAAAACAAAGTTTTTGACATGTATTGTCTGCATACACAGACTATGTTTTTCTGTGTCTGTAGATGATTTACAAAAATTCAATTATTAATCATGTTTATAAGCTTTTGGGAATTCATAATAATATTTTTATTTTTATTCATATATAATCTCATTTATTTAGTTAGTTTTTTTGGTATTTGTTGTTTCTTTTCAATCTTTTTTTTTCTGCTTTTAATTCATTTTTTTATTTATGCTTATAACATAAAACTTTTCAATCATAATTTTGTTGCTTGCTTTATTTCTTATTTTGTTTTGTTTTGTCTCTGAAATCGAAAAAAGTCCTAAAATAAAAAGAAAATATATTTACAAATAAATCAACTTTTTTTTCTATATTAAATAAAAGCAAAGAAAAAATTACTCCCATGACAGTGTTTTTTGAATTGGCATATTCTGTTTAGAAGAAAAACTAGCAAATTTTTATTTGGAAATATTTAATAACAAAATTGGCCAGTTTACTTAGAAACTATATATAAAAATTTTTATATTTCTTTAATATTTAAAAATTTCTAAAAATTAAACATTCTGTCATTAAAAAATTAAAAATTGAACCTTTAACAGGGATATTGATTGGGAAGAAGCAAAATATAGTTTCAATTTAAATTGACTTGTTGATGTTGAGATTTGCCATTTAACCGCTTTAGCTCGAAATAAATATCTTCGGCATAGAAACGGATACTCGTCGAGCTAGGACGGTGGTAAGAATTATTTGCAAATATATCAATGAATATTTGTTAAGTCTTTCGAAACTAAAGAACAAGAATTATCCCTTACTCTTTTCACAAAATTTCTTTAGCAGAAAGACGCTCCACGTACACATTTTTTTCCCGCCTTATTATGTTGGAACATGAGTATCTCGCTTTTTGTGTAGCGAATGCATCCTGTCTTAATTAAACTGCATTTTTGCACATCTGATTAAACCAAGACTTCAATCTGGTTTTAAAAAAATTTATAAAATCAAACAAAAATTGCAAACTGTAATAAAATAATTCATTAAAAAGAATATGGTCAAAAAATATTTTTGGCATTATATTGACACTTCGAAAACTTCATTAACTAGAGAGAAGCTCAAACTGTAAAGAAAAATAAAAACACGTAACAATCAAAATGTTAAAAAAAGCACCAGAATAACATCATGTTAATGGAAAGAAATTTGCTAGTTTCTCTAACTATGTTAGGTAGAAACTTCTATCGTGCGCTATGTGGTGTGGAGGCGTGAATGCGCTACATGCCAATGAAACGATCAATTTATTGCACACCAAATTTCCCGAACGCATAATTTCACAACAATCAGCAGTTAAGTGACCAGCCAGATCGTGCGATTAAACACCACTGGATTATTTTTTGTAGAGCTATGTTAAGGGCAGCATCTATACAGAGTCAATCGATTACAACCTTAAAACTCAAAATCCGTAATGTTTTTAACGAAACAAACCCGCTATTTTACCAAAAAGTGATTAAAAACCTGAAATAATCAACATTTATCTGCGTGGTCGTGGTGAAGATTTGCCAGTTATCAGTTTTCATTCATAATTAAAAAACTTTTCCCTTCATAATATAATAAAAATTTTAAGCATCTTAATGAAAATTTTTTGTTTTAGAAAACAAACTTCTTGTTGAAAAACACGTTTTAAGATTTACTTTGTGTAAATTAATTAATTCAAATGGAGTCTTCAGTGAGTAAAAACTACAAAGTTACCATCGTTTTTATTTTGTATGTGTATTAAAAGTAAATAAATCGTTTAACCACATGTGTTTTAAAAGTGGAGAGAATAGGTACAATAGTAGATGTTTTCCGGTTCAACACAAGACACCAGTTATTTCATTTTTTTGTTAATAACTGATTATTTCGTGAAGTTACTTTTATTTACTATGTCGTCTATTCCTCCTCGGCTAGTAAATGAAACACTATTGCTATTTGCTGTCCTAACTGGCTGGTTTGTAGTCAAAAGCGCTCGCTTTCGAAGCGAATGCATCATTCTCAAGCCACGTTGTGGCCTGGCAACACGCTGAGACATAACCTCAGAAACAACTGGCAAATTTAGTTCCAGCGGGGTATATATACTTACCTGAACCTGCAAACAAACTTATATAGGGCAAACTGGACAAACGGAAAAGAGAAGATTCCAACTTTGCATTACATCTTGATAATCACGTACACACACCAAGGGAAATAGATGAATGTATGACACTACTACATCCTAGCAAAAAAGGACAAAGACTAGACATTCTTGAAAACACGGAAATCGACAAAACAAAAACGTTCAACAATGACATTATAAACGAAGAGGTAAATACGACCTCAGACACAATTTTCACACCATTAAAACTGCTCATGTAAACGGGCAAACGAAAAACACCCTCAGACGTACCTATATAATAATTAAAGACGGAGGTATCGATAAATTTACTTTGCATAAAAATGCCACGTGACTGGCCCTCCGGTTACCAGAATAGATAAAAAAAGAGTACAGAACACAATGCGGCTTGAGAATTATGCATTCGCATCAAAAGCGCTCGCCTTTGATTACAAACCAGCTAGTTAGGACAGGAAATAGCAATAGTATTACTTTTATACTGTTAAAGTTATTATGTTATTAAATACGGAGAAAGTTTGTTAGACAACCGGAAGTCTTCTCAGCTGTTGCCCTCATGAAAAAACAGGTATTTTAAATATAGTTTAAGACTCACCATCATTATGACAACTACTGCCTAAAGAGAGGTAAAGGTATTCTCTTTAGTCCTTGAATTGTTAGTAAACAGAGTTTACCTCAAATTAAAACATTGTGCATAGAGCTATTAAAAATTATAAGATAAATTTTATATAGAAACAAACATCCACTGTTAAGAATGTGATCAAAGGAAGGAGACATGTATTTTTATAGTTAAGTAAACTGGAATCAGAGAACTTGTAATATTGTTACCTGGCTCATTTGAAGTTGTTCAGTTTTATCAGCTGTTATATCTCTTTTGTAATACAAGTGCTGTTACAGTATTGTAGTAACAATAACAACAATATTTTTCAACAAATTAAGATGTTAAAGTATTTCCTTTTATTTAAGTTATTGTTGTTTATAACGGTAAAGCATATATCATATTAAATTGTGAAGGTAACAATATTTCCAAACAAATGCATATTCATAGGCACGTATTTTTACGATGGTATTGTGTAGGTTTGTGTACCTTTGTTAAACAAATATACACAAAGGGTTAATATTATAAAACAAGTCTTTCTTTTGTACGGTCTGTTGCATTTTTTATAAATTTACATGGCATAAACTGTATACATATACATATATATATATATATATATATATATATATATATATATATATGTGTGTTTGATACTTGTTGAAATCTATAATTTTGTTGTGTTGTTCTTATTATTTATTTCATCATACTGTAAAAGTTACGATGACTACTTTATTAAATGGCCCTAGAGGTTGTAGTTATACAAAATACACATGATGTTACTGTTGGCCTTAAATTGAACAAAAAATTATGCTTTACGCACAACCTCAAATATACTTTATTCGCAATAAATGTTTTAAATAAGTTACATCGTTGTTTTTCTGAATAACGCAAAAAAATATTAAATGCACAAAAAAAAAAAAACAATCCAAAAGAGAAAAATTACCTTAGCTGCATCGATTATTCTATCGAAAAAGAAAAAGGGAAATAGACCCCCATTCAGGAGTCACTCTGCTTTCAGGCGGTCAACTGATACTTGTCGACTTCCTTTTCATCATATGGCAACCAAGATTCGGTTTAAGGTGTGGTTTCGCATGGCTTTCATAAAAGTATTCTACTGTTCATAATCATAATTCTTATTTTAGCTACTGCTGGATATTTTTAAATAACACGCGGTGCCATCTTATTATTTTCCAAACATATCATGAGCACCTTTCAATTATATATTGTAGTTGCATCCCGAAATGCATGCAGATTTAAGGGATTGAAGCATTACATGTTTCCCGTAAATAATCTGTTAGTTCGGGCATTAGCAGCTCTCTAGTTGATTTCATATGATCGGATAGATTGCAAGGCAATTGCAGCATTATGCTTCTACTACTGCCGTTGTTAAATTCTATCCGGTATCCTTACTTCCGATGGGTTGTCATCATTTCATCTACTAATGCTTCCATCATTTCTTTTTTGTGTATCTTTTCGAATTTGACTTTACGCCAATAATTATTCTCACCACCTGCGTAAGGTTCCAACTTAACAGGTGGGTCTATACAGGATTTAGGGTAGCACACGTACTCGAAATACATGAAAGTTTTATTATATTTTGCCCCACTTTAGCCAACTCTCCCAGCAGGTTTTTATTGTGGCACGAAGCATATCGAAACTATATCAAAATCATTTATTATGCAAACTGTATACAAATTTTAAGTTATTCACTGCTATAATATTGGCAGCTTGAGAACATACTTTGTAATAAACGAGTACTATTGGCTAAGATGACTTCCTTTTCAGTTCATTTGCGTAGTATTTGTCTAAAGGGTCCGCAATTTAACGTTTTTTTTTAACTGGTGCTTATTTCATGAATGGTAACACTCAGCTCATGTTTGATTTGATAGATAATTAGTTTTGTCTTTCCGCTGAGCGTATATGGTTGTGTATACGCTTGAACAACGCTGCGCTAAATGGGCCTGCGATCGACTTACTGATTTTGCAAAAAAAAAAAATTATCTTTTTAGATGAAGCTCAATCATCTTGGCGGGTATGTAAACAAGCAATATTGTCACATTTGGGCCACAGATAACCCGCACGCATATATTGAAAAGCCAACGCACCCAAAACGAGTCACTGTTTGGTACGGATTTTGGTCCAGAGGCATAATTGGGCCATTTTTCAGGAGTGGCCGTTACAGTCAATGGTGATCGTTATGGGGCCATGTTGAACGAATTGTTCACAAAAAATTAAAGAGGAGAAGATTCGCAATGTATGGTTTCAAAAGGACGGCGCTACGTGCCATACAGCCGAAGCTGTGTAGTTTTATTTAAAGCATTCAAAACAAACAAAAAAGTTATTTATACCAAACTATATGTATCATTTACATAAAAACTATGCTGCTATAAGATACATAAACCTTTTAACATCAACATATGAAAAAAGGCGTTAAAGCGTAAAGCTAATTTTCTAATAAAACTTGCAATTAACTAGTAAGAATATTGTATTCCGCAATGGCGAATCTTATATACCCTCCAGAATAGTTATGTAGTTAAGTGTGTTCAAGTATAATAAACTTATAATTAATAATAAAATATTTTTAGAATATTATAAATAATGTTGTATTGCAAACAATATGTTCGTAAACTCATTATTGTCATTCTTAGGGATACAAATAGGGATAAATTGAAAATATTAAAGAAACAAATTTGCTAGAGAGCAAAATGTAAAGTAAATTATTGCAATGCTAATTTATAGTAGATCTGATGATAAAGGTCGTTAATTTTATTTACTTCATATTAGCTTTTAACTCTGCTCGTTAATAATGTATGTAATATGCTGGTGAACTTCATAATTTTAAGCTATTTAAGGGTTATCAGAATCGGTAAAGAAGGAATTTAATAACTAAAGACTCTTTTACGAAATAACAAATTGCGAAATGCTGTTGATTTACATTTTACGATTTTGCATTTGGAAATATAGTTAGAAAAAGATCGTTCTAGTTTTTGATTTGTTTCATCTAAATTATAACTATCGGTTGGTTAGCCTACAATTCTCACATTTATTAATTACACACCGACATGGTGTAATACTTTGCTTAAACGGAGCCAATTTACGGTTTCGAAACTTGAAACTGAGTGGTTAGCAAGTGTTTCCTTAAATAGATCAATTGCGGCAAAAGAGCGGAATGACATGTTGCGCCGTTTTGTTGAAACCACAGCTCCTATATATCATCGTTGTTTAATTGATGAAGGAAGAAGTCAGTTAACATGCCTCTATAGAGGATACCATTAACAGTAGCGTTCTGCAGAGCATCATTTTTTAACAAGTATGATCCAATGATTCCACCAGCCCATAGACCACAAAAAAGAGCCTGTTTTTGTAGGTATAACGGTGTCTCAACATACACAACAAGATTATTTTACTCCAAACATGATAGTTTTGTTTATGCATTCAAACAAAGTTAAGCTTAGTCGCTTATAAAAATATGGGTCAACGGTAATCTTGTTTTTGCCCAATGTGCACAATTTGAAAGCATTCTTCGAGCGTCACTCTATTAAATTTCCAATGCCAAATCACTTGATAGTTGACAAAGCGGCTAAGTGTTACCAAGTTTAAATTCTATGCCTTTATAAGATAATCCGTTATTAAATACACATCTGTATATTTGTTTAATTTAAGCAATTTTAAGAGCAAATGACACGCATTTCAAATTTATAATTTTTGTTTATTTTTTTTTGCTTTTGCAGATGGAATGACGGATTGTTCGGACAGTGAATGTTGTTCGCATCCAGCTTGTTCGGAACATATTATGTGCTTGTCATCTAATGATCCTGTAGAAGTATTGTTACGCAAACAACCACCCTCAGTAACAGCGTCATTTTATCAACGTGTCAAATTTTTAATTGAAGAGAACTCTGTCCAGTCATATGCTCACATGGATGAGTACAGTGAAAAGTAAGTACATATAGTTGCAATTTCTAATAACATGCTTTGATTATGATATAAATGCATATCAAAAAGAATTATTTAGTTAATATTCAAAATATTCAAATGCTTTTAAGTTAGTTTCTTTTTTAGTTGAACCTTATCTCTTTTAAGTTTGTTTGAAATATTTTTAATTTCAATGAATGCACCCAGTTAAGAACTTAAAAACAAAATATCAGTTTAGGATTTTAATAATTTAGGACACTTTAATATATATTTATTTTATATAATTTTTCTTTACAAAGTAGATTTTATGAATTTTTTAAGCTGGTGCAATGAAGAGAAAAAGCTCAAATATTTTATGTTAGTTTTTTGTTAAAAATATATGGAATTTTAATTTTATTGTTTAATTCAAAATAAACAGAAAAAGTAAAGATTTGAGACCATTAAATCAGCTTGAACTAAGTATTTTATTTAACAAAACCGAAATCTTATAGTTTTAATATATATTGAGTTGATTTGTGATTTGATTTTTTTACTATTAAAAAAAACACATGAATAAAGAATAGCGAAAAAAATTAATCAAAAACCCTTACAATATCCCATTTAAATCCTTAACCATGTCCCCTCAATGAGTCTATCATTTATGCGTTGGAATATAAGTTTTATTTTCTTAGAAATCGTTAAATCCTTAATTTTCTTAAAAAAAATAACAACAACAACTATCCTCAAATTGTATTTAAATTTTTATTTTTATTATTTTTGTTCCTTTTAATTTTCTGTTGATTTCCCTTTGATTTGAGAACAAATTTTTAATCTAGAAAATAAAAAAAAATATTTTTTCTTTTGAGCTTTTTCTTTTCTTGCCTAACTTTAGTAGGGTTATTTACAACAAAAAAAAACAAACTAAATAAACTTTTTTTTTTAATTTCAAATTAATTTTTAAGTTAAATTTAATTTTTATAGTTATTATTTTTAAATAAAATTTGTCTTTACTAAAAGCAAACGTCCAAGCGAAAATAATGATAGCACCTCATTGAGTATGTGTGTTGTCTAGTGTTTTACCTCCTTGTGTTCGTCTTTACCCAAAAAAAAAATAATAATATTATAAATTACTAAAACCTATAAATTATTAAAAAAACAACCTTCTAATATACTAATAATATCATCATTAATTAATAAAAAAGCAAACATTAAAAATTATGGAAATAAAAACATTTCTTATCATCAATGAAACTTAAGGTTAAAGTTAAATGTTTTTTTTTTTAGTTACAATTTAATAATTTAATTCTTTATTAAAACAAAATTTTATTTAATTTTGATTTGCTTATTTTGGTTTAATTATTTTTGAACATTTTCATTACCTTAACTTAAATTGTTATTTTCTGTTATCAATGTAAAAGCTAGTTTTATTTAAGTTTATTTGATTTTACTAAACTTTTTTGTTGTTGTTTTAATTTTATTTAATTTATCGCAATAAAAATAAAATAATTTTTTTCCTTGGCGGTAAACTAGTTAAATTATTATGAAAAATTAATGAAAAAGGAAAAATACGATTAAGAGCTTTAAACAGTGAGTAACAATATAAAAGATTATACAGAAACTTAGTTAAATACAATTTAGTAATTTCTTGACTGATATTCGAGTTTGAACTCACTGAAAACAGGCAATACCAAAATATTGGCATTTCCTATAAACAATTTTATTTTCTATCAAAAAAATTTCTTTAAAAAATTCTATGCTTTCAAAAATGTGTATGCTTACAAAAACTTTCTTTAAACATTTTTTGGTCTTGAAAAAAGTTGTTGCTCTGGAAAATTATTTATAAAAAGATTTGATGCTTTCGAAAATATTTTATAAACAGATTTGATGCTCTTCAAAGTTATCTATAACGAGATTTGATATTCTGCAAAAATTTCTATTAAATTGAATTGAAAATTTTTTATAAAAAGATTTGATACTCTCGAAAATATTTTATAAACGGGTTTGGTGCTCTCAAAAATTTTCTGTAAAAAGATTTGATGCTCCCAAAATTTTCTATAAAGGTTTGATGCTCTCAAAATTTTCTATAACAAGATTTGATATTATTATATTTTTTATAAAAAATTTGAATATCTCGAAAATTTTTTATAAAAAATATGTTGCTCTCAAAAATTTTTTATTACAAATTTGAAACTTGCGAAAATTTAAAAAAAAAATTTTAAACTCGCGAAAATTTTTTAATTAAAATTTTAAAACCTCGAAAATTTTTTAAAAAAAATTTGATACGCTCGAAATTTTCTTATAAAAAATTTGGTGCTCTCGAAAAATTTCTATAAAAATTTGATCCTTCTGAAAACCTTTTATAAAAAATTTGAAACTCTAGAAAATTTTTTAAAAAAAAATTTTAAAATCTCGAAATTTTCTTATAAAAAGTTAGACACGCTCGAAATTTTCATATAAAAAATTAGACGCTTTCGAATATATTTTATAAAAAAAATTTATGCTCTCGAAAATTATCTGTAAAATGATTTGATGATCTTAAAAATGTTCTATTAAAAGATTTGATGCTCCCAAATTTTTTTTAATAAAATCTAAACTCTCGAAAATTTTCTATAAAAAAATTGATATCAAATTTAAAGCAAATTTTATGCTCCCAAAAATTAGCATCTAATCTATTTATATTCTAGTGAACCGCTTTAAAGTTGCTTACTCAAAATAAGGCGGTATTGGACAATCTTATTTCAAGAAGCTGCAATATTGACCACATGTACAAATCAAAAGAATGTCTAGTATTTTTTGTTACCAAATCTCAGGATGTTGTTGTTGTTTTCTATTGCATTGTTCAAAAGTTGCCAATTATTTTTTGGTGCATATGCTATCAACTTTCACACTGTTTTTATATAGAAGAGATTCACGTTTAACAAAAAAATAATTTAGAAAAACAAATTTTACTCTAGTAGAAATTTACCAAATATCTAAATTTCAGAAAATTTCTTTATGTCCTCTTTTTAATCTCATACAATTGTTACTCACTGTGGATTTAAATTTAAAAAAAGCTTCCAGTATAATTTAATAATATTTTAATATGCTACAAAAGAAAAAAATGAAATAAATTTTTAATAAAAATTCTTCTGACATCTGTCGCTAGTTTTTTATAAAATTTTATTCTGATTTAATTAACATTAATATGGTTTCATGTGCGTGTCTAAAGTTTCTTTTTTATTTTTTGTAAAATTTTTATTTAAATAAAATATAAAATATATATAAATGTATGTAAATAAAATAAGTAATTTTTAAGTAACAGTACTAACACAAGCTATTAAATAAAAAAAAATGTAGGTTTACAAAGAACAAAGAATTTTTAACGGAAAATATTTTATTTCAAAAAAAGGAAAGAAGAAGAATATTTTTAATGGACTTACAAGTATGAATGTGTGTATGTGTTTAACTCATTTAGGCAAGATTGTGTCAAATGTTAACTGTTTTTTTTAAATTTTTTGTTATTTCCTTTTTTAACTAAATGTTTTAGTTTTTAAAATGTTCTTTTTTGTTCTATAATTCAAAAACTTTATTTTTTGTTACTTGAAAGTCATCAAATAGTTTTACTTACTAAAAAATATAAAATTTTTGTATTTGTTTCTATCTTCTTTTTATTGGAAAATTTATTTTAAATGTACTTGTCCTGTCTTAACATGTGTATTGTCCTTCATTTATAATGCTGTGATGCCACAAAAATCTACAATTTAAAAACAAACATAAAATCAATTAATAAAAAATAAATAACAATTCGTACTGTGTTATCACCCAATGTGCATTTAAATGCATTAATTACTTGTCAAATAAAAATCAACCTAATCATCATTTATAATAAAACCTTTCCTAAAATGAAGTCTCTTCTGGAGCTCATTTACACCTTGGTAAGTTAGAAGGAATTTAAACGAAAAATAATTGAATCGTGACTCTTTTTTAAACAACACAAACCTTAACATTTCAATAAAATTCATTTATACCTTTTCCCCCAAAAAAAGTAAATAAAAATAGTTAAAAGGAGAAACATTGAATTAATTTTATTTAAATGTCTTGTTATTTAAATAAAAGACTTTAACAACAATTTCTAAAGGAAAACATAGATTTTCAGCAAACTAATACTCAAATATTATTATGCCATCGTTTAAAATTGCAAACTATATTCAGAGTTGTAAGTTTATTGTTAAAGACGGTGCTTATTTTCGTATGGAGATAAATTGTAAAACATGTAAGATACGTGTTCCAGTCAGTCAAATTTTCACTTACATATGTTCAAATATATTTATTAAACACTCGTTCCATTTTTCTTAGTATTTAATGGTGGTGATTAGTAGAAAGTGTATTTTGGATTCATAATAATTTACAGAGTTCCGTAATGATTTCATTACTAAATACCGTTTCTAAATCTGATCTTAAAATCAAAAAAGAAAAATGTTATCAATTCGTCCTTTTTTTTTTGCGTTTTTATTACTTTAATCTTTAACATAACGATTGTTGTCAAATAGGTTTGGAGCGGTATGATATTTAAAATTTTCCCACAGATGCATAATGCTATAGCTCTGAAAAACTAAAATCAAAAATTAAAAACTGTTCCTATAGAAGACATTTGGACTTTAATTACCCGGCATTTCTTTGCGTGGTTTTTTTTACTTTTAAAGTTATTTTTAAGGATTTTTCCCATGCAGCTCTATTTATTTATAAATATTTTCTTTTTGCCAGTTATAAAATCTTTTTCTCTCCCTCTCGTTAAATAAGATAAAAATAATTCAATGTTTCTCCCAAAGCAATCACGTCAGCTTCTTACATTGCATCTTCCTATAAACAAAACTAAATATTTTTCATAGCCAGATCGTTCATTCCATTTCATTTCGTAAACATAAACAATCCCCTTTAAATATTCTATAAGTTTTTGTAAAATATATTTTTTCCCTTCATAATATTTTTTTTCTTTATAAAACACACCAAAATAAAAAAATATTTCAAAATAAACTGTTAACTAAATAAAAAAAACAAAGTTTATTTAATAATTAATTAAGTATGTGTTTTACGTGTACGTGTCTATGTGTATTTAGTTAAATATTGTTTATATAATTTGATTTTTTTTTATTAAATTTTTAATTATTTTAAACAAACAGATACTAATACAACATTATATAAGAAAAACACATTTTTTTAAATATTGTGATTTTATTTGTTAAATAATATTGCTTTCTATATTTTCTTTTTTTTATTTATTTTAACATTATTACAACAACAAAAAAGTTCACATATATAAATATTCATATAAAAATAATAGTAATAAATAATCACTTTATTTATAATGATTTGTTGATTAATTATATATTTGATTTCGATATTATTTCATTTTTGCTTTTTATAAATATGAATTTATTATAAAAACAATATAATTAAAACAAACAGACCGATTAAAACAAAAAAAAAAAAGAGAGATCTTAAATTTATATAAAATTTTTGTTTGAGTTTTGTTTTTTTTTGTTTTTTTTTTTACAAATAAAATTGTTATTTAACTATCTATAAGTATTAATGACAAAAATACTGAAGAGTTAGTAAAAAAAATATTTCCTATTTTTCAAGAAAAAAAAAAAAAAAATTAAATAAAAATATAATACAAAAAAATATATCCTTATATGTTTAATCCTCAACATCAACCCAACAAATATCCCTTAAAACTGTTCCCACTTGTCTGCGTCTAATCATTTGTTTACATGTTCTCTCTCTTCCTACCGCAAAAACAATATAAAAAATTTTAAACAAATTGTTTATAAGATACGAAAAATTAGTTTATAGTTAAAAAAAAAACACAAATTTTTATGTTTATTTATTTATTTTTTTTTCTTATTTTAAGATTTAATATTTTTTTTTGTGTTAAAATGTGACATTTTTACAGGATTCGCTGCATTATAATAAAAACGCAAAATTGTTTTTCATTCATGCAGTGAGTAAGTTAAAGAAAGATTTATTAATTTTATCTGTAACATCAATTTTAGAGAGTATTTTTCTACGGGTTTTTTAATACAGATTTTAAATTTTTGCTTTTTTAAGAAAGCTTAAAAAATATCAAAGATTGCTACAAAGTTAATAAAAATTTTACTTAATACAATTTAGTGTGCCTTTTTTACAAGTTTAAACTAATTAAATATTGATTGATTTATTGATTGTTTTATTCGTACTTTTCAGTAGATAAAATAATTTGTTTTTACTCAGACCGAGGTCAATCCTTACTATTTATGTAATCTAAATTACGAACATGATTGGCTGCACGTAAGTCTGCCTTTAGAATACGTAAGGGTACGTACGGAACAGCAGACAGTATTGGTAGTTCATTGTGCAATCATAGGTCACTATTCCAATTTTAATGATACCTATTTATTTAATGATACCTATTACCACATGGGAGTAATTATAAGAATAGATATACAATAGAGGTGTTACTTATAAATAATATTTCCACGGACATGCATCAACTTTAAACCCAATACGGAAAATTGTGGCATACGTAACGAGATATTGTTTCAAAAGATATACAAAAGGGTTTTTAGTAAACATTGCACTCATTTTGAAAGTGCACAGTTTTACTTAATGTAAGATAACAATAATTAAATCTTTTTCTGATATTTATGTTTTGAATATATTGTCCTTTTTCACTTTTTAGTTTTCTGATGAAGAACACCAAAGGTGTTCAAAATCTCGAAATAATAAAATAATATTTAAAAATATATCTGCGGGGGAAAGGCCATCAATATGGGCTAACTTATCAGTGGATTTTACTTCAAATTAGTGAAATGGCCATATGATAATGCTTTCCCTTGCAGTAATACATTGGAAATATATATTTTTTGAATAATAACTAATTTATAAGAATATGATAAAATATTTATTAAAGAATCTAGCAATAATTAACGTAAAACAAATTATAAAACGATTCCTAAAATAATAAAATTGTTTATTTGCATTAAATGTAGATGGTGCGTTTTTGTAAAATCTTTTTTTAAAGTGTTTTGATTATTATTTTTATTCGACCTCTTGTTTTATTAAATAAATAATTATTGATCTTAGTAATGGTCTTTTATTAAATAAATTTAACTCTATATTTTCAAAAAATATAAAAAATATAAAGTTAAATTTATTTTAAAAAAGACCATTACTAAGATTAATAATTAACAAATAATAGCTTCCAAAGGAAACTGTTATTTGAAAAGATGGAAAATAAAAAGTGTTTTGTTTTCTATGTTTTTGTATAGAAGTGTTTTTGAGTTTTGTTGTCTTTTTGCTGTGTTATTTCAATGAAAACTCTCATTTAATCAATTTCATTTAAGATATGAGACCCTTGAATTTTCTATACAAAATTTAGGGCAATTTTCACCGATGAGCTATATGAGCAGTAGTGGAATGGCAATATGGATATGTTTTCCCCCTCAGCATATATTTCAAATAAATGTATTTAAATAATAAATATTTTATGAGACCATTAGAAAATATTTATTTTTAAAGAAATCTAACACAAATTAAGGTAGATTAAAATAATATTTAACAAAACAAAAAGAGAGTTTAATTCAAATAGATAAGATTTACCTCGTGCCCAAATAAATACAAATCATTTTATTGCGAAAAAAAATTTTACATTTTCATCATTGTCGTCATTTCTTTACATCATCATTAATAATTTTCTTTTTCAATTTACTATTTTGCATCGGGTGTATTAAAACTTAAAATTTGTTTAAACTCAGCAAATATTAAAGTCTTGTGACCTAAAATTTCTTCAAGTTAATGCTGTCTGATTATGCTAATTGACCTTAGTTAAATTAAATAAATAAATAATTGCCTTAATAAATAAAATTTCATATTTTCAACAGTACCATCGAAAAAAAATAACTAATATGTAGTGGATGTCATGGCTACCACAAAATTTGTAAAATGTGTTTAAATAAAAATGATTCATGATTTTTAATTTTTAATTGATTTGAGGTTTTTCATTAAAAATAAAATGATTGTTCATATTTTATAATGTTGTTTTTAATGTTTTTAAATGACATAAATTTATGACATTTACACAGTTACTGATGTTGTATGCATGTGTCACATGTACACATATGCACATGCATTTCTGTTAAGTTTTCTTGTTTTTGCTAAAAATTTTAAATAAATAATATATGAGTATTAAATATTTTTATATATGAATATTTTAATTTATGTGTGAGTGCGCTTAAGTGAACACAAAGAAGATAATAATATGCGGCCATTAAGTCTACATACATACACCCACCCATTTATAAATAAAATACATACTTTAAATGTGTTGCGTATATGTAAAATGTTATATGGGTTTGTACTTAAATAGTTGGGGCGGTATTTTTTACATGAAATGCAATTAATATTATAAAATTTAAATTTAAAGTTTCGGTGCCACACTGGATTTCATTTAGAAGTGAAAAACTGTATTGGTTATAGCTATTACGCATATAGTATTTTAAATTAAATATAACTATGATATTATTTTAGGCCTTGCTGATGTTATTAACCATAAGCTGAAATCCTCATAAGAATCCTATTTTGCGACAACGGAAAATGTTGGTATAATTTAGCATTCATATATCTAGCCTTGCTGTCTCATAAAAAATATAACTTTATATTCAAATGTGTGCATTGTCTTAATATCTCCCCCCAGGGGCATATAAATATGGTCTTTATGGAATATTCCACTATCTAGACACAGTGCAACTGGGGAAAAAGGTAGCCCAGTCCCCTGAAGTCAGACAGGGAGACAACTGGAAGCTCGACTTTATTTCCACGAGGATCAGTGAACCCGCAGAGTTCATTATTTGTCTCTTTAGACATTTAATAGTTCTCTGACTGATCATTGAGGTTGGCCCCTATATGGAAGTATCGTGGTGGTTGTGGTTTTGCTGCCCCATAAGCGATTTATGAAAATTGTGGTGGCCAGGATCATTTCACTGATAATGACACGCAAAGTGAATGATCCAGTCCAGTGAGCATGCTTGAAAATGTGTTCTGGACAGGAGTTAGAAAGTCTCCAATTCTTTAGCAAGGTCTGATGGTTTGCAGCCGTCTCCTGGAATCATTAAAGTTCCAACTTGGTGGTTCTGTTGCTTAGAATTATGTCTTCGGCTATCTAGAACGCATGTATGACGTTCCACATTATACAATAGTGGTTTGTCCACGATCTGATTAAGGCTACATAGCCAGGTGCGGATGTAAAATCACACTGTTAATATCTATCTCAGGATGAAATAGTTGTTTGCCTTAAGTGATTTTATATCTGTTCGAGTTTTCTGTGAAATATATCTGTCTTGAAGAAAGAGTGTGATATATATTCGAAATTTTACATATTTCGAATTTTGGACATACTTTGGGTTAGACCATGCGAGCTTATTTAACATGAGCAAAGGACAGCACAATATTTATAACTTAAACGTAAATGGTTATACTGGCAGTACGCATTTATTGTATCTCTTATAAGCTATTTATATACAATATCTTACATCCATTAACGATTGAGTGTAAGTAATTTACATATATTTGATAGCTAAATTTTTAAACGTAGAGCTCATTTGTTTTCTAATTTTTCTATTTATTTTTTTTATTTATTTATTTATTTTTTTGCATTTTGTTGTTATTATACTTGAGTGTGTATTTGAATTTCTTTTATTAACGTGCGCTTGTGCCAAATGTATGTAGTCATCCACAGCATACAAATATTTGACTCTTTGAGTGCGACTAGAACTTTTCTATATCTGCAGTAAACGAATTAATTACTTTTTCTTAAGTTACATTTTCTTTCTAAATTGTCTACAAGAAAGTAATGGTTTTTTTTTTCGTTGACATCAGAATACTGTATAATGAATAGATTTGCCTTTAAATATAAAAGTACATTTTAAAAATCACCCATCACTTTGCGTAACTTTTGCAAAATTAGTGATAAAGCCTAAATTTGTCTAAATAGGTTTTTAGCAACCAAAATTGGTGCACATAGAGTAGAAGTAATATATGCTGACTCTCCAGAATCCATTACATTTAAAAAATTCAACTTCCGGTTTAGATAAACTAATCATTTCAAAGCTTATGTTACAATAGATAACAAATTTGGGTTTTTAAATAGGGTGACATTGATTGGAGCGACAGCTGCTTTTAGCAAAATAGCAATAACTCCAAAATTCGACATGGAAAAATCAATTTAGCAAACAGCCTGCGAGGTCATACTCATAAATTGCTTATAATTTGTGAACATGAAGCCATTTTAAAATATTAAACACTTTTTGAGAAATACAATTTCACTTAATTTTTTTGTTTTTTACAAAACATTATGATCACCAGCATTTTGATTTTAGGAATTTTTTTTGAAAAAGAATAGTGATGCATCAAATGATTTTAAGATATTTTTAATTAAAATGGCTTTTAAAACATTTGTTTTTTATTGTTTGCAATTTAATAATTATATTTTTTTTTATAATTGTATAAAACTGTCATAGGCACACAAAAATTTTAAACTCTAAAGGAAACATTATTAAAGTGTAAATATTTATTTACAGTTTTAAAAAGGAACAAATTTTTATTATATTGTTAATAGTATTCTACACTGTAATTTTTATTATTTTCCACAGTTGTTTAATGGCAAAATTCTTATCATATTCATAAAATAATATGTGTAGCATAAAATAAGTAAAATTATAAAGCAGCACACAGCAAAATTATTAAAATAAAAGCAAAAAAGATAATAATAAATTATTAATTTATAATATACACAATTTTCGAAAAATAATTTATAATCCTTATATAAAACACCAAATTATAAATTAGCTTTTAAATTAATATTGATTGGGGGGCCTTAGAAAAATTGATTTAATTTCCTTTTTAGACATACAAGATTTTTGCATTATGGATTATTCTAAGAGTAATATTTAGCATTTTATTAAATTCCATTGAGTTTCTGTTGTTCATAAATTGCTACATCAGTGTTATTAGAAATTGGTGAGTTATCGAAAATTTACTTTCATTGTTAAATTTTTTCTATTATATTATTAATGATCTACATGTGTAGAAAAAAAATGCTTTAAATTTGCATATAATTTCAATGAGGCTTTATTATTTGAAGATACTTTCTTATTTATGGTTTTCTAACTAAATAGTCATATGTGGATTTTTTTTAACACAGTTGATTTTATGAAAATTCTCATAGGTTTTTCTGTACAATATTGGGGTAAATTTCATTGATGAGCTACTTGAGCAATAGTGAAATTGCAATATGGATGTGCTCTCCCCCGCAGTAATATATTGCAAATATATTTATTTTTATTTGAATACATGTTTTATGAGAATATCATACAATGTTAAATTTTTAATTAATATTTTTGTAATAAATATTTTATAAGAATACCATGAAATATTTATTTAAAGAATCAAGCACGGAATAAAATTGAAAATGATTCCGATGAATTATAAAATAATTAAAAAGTTAACAAATATTTTAGACCAATGTTTTACAGCTTTTTAGCTCCAATGTGTTTCTACTCCGCAAACTATATTAAACAATTTTTTAAACAAAATATTGAAGTTTAGGTGTTTATTTACCAAAATTGAAGGGAGTAAAATATCCATTTTTTGATTTTAAACAATCGTTACGACTGTCATAAAAATTTATTTCTTATTTACAGTTTAGTATTGTAAGTTTTGCAAATTTGAATTTGGCAATAGTGCTCTCTTGTATATTCAATTTAAAAGTATTTCCAGCATTTTTGGAATTAAATCCGATATAATTTTTATTCAAAAAGAAAATATTTTGATATGAAAATTCCATTAGAAACTAAGAGAAAGAAAAAAAAACTAGTTCTGAAATTGTTATTACCGCAGTTTTATTGTTATAAATAAAAACTATATAAAATGCACTGCAATAGTCAAATTTAACTGCCACATCATTGAGCATAAGTGTTTTTAAGCGCTTATTTTAAAAACATATCCGCTTCCTATAAAAACTGTTAAACACTCCAACACACTGCACAAACACAACCACAGCACAACACAATATACGTGCCAGCAAACACGCCCTAAAAATTTAGATGAATATATATATGTATATATCTAATGACTACAATAACACATATATATCTCACTATCTACATACATTTTTGTATAATAAACTTTAAAAACTGCTTTTATTGCTCCAATTTTTCCCCCTAAAATATTCAAAATAAAAAATTTCAAATATCCCTTCAGTAATGGTTAAATTTTTAAGTGAATAACTGTGTGTTTTAAAAAACGTGCTTAACTTGATTTTTTGCCATTTTTCTGTAACAAAAAAAAAGAAACATAACATAACATAAAACGAACACAAATACAAAAGTAAAATTGTAAAACAATTGTCACTTTAGCGCAAAAATAAAAATAGAAAAAATATATCTTTTAAAACTAGAAATATTTAAAAAAAAAAAAAAAAACTGCAAACTAGATTAAACCCGAATCAAGTGGCTTTTATGCACAGTGTAACTTTATATTTTATAGCAACGTTTGTTTTAAATTTGTTAGTGCTTTTATTTAGCCATAAATTGAATTTGCCTATACCAAAATGCTCTAATACAATTTGTTGCTAGCTAAGATCCACTTACACATACAGCAATCGTAGAGGCAATAGGGAGAAGTAAGAGACCTGCAATTGAGATAAATAATATTTTTGGGATAAAAATAAAAATACGAAATATAGGTTTTGTTATACTAAAATTCAGCTTTACTCATTTTAACAGCAAACTATATTGTTGTATAGAAGTATAAAGAGTGACATAAATTTTGTTGTATTGAAGCAAAGAATATTTATTCAATTAAATGACTTTACAGAGGCATACCTGCAACAGTTACTTAAAATACATACAGCCGTATGGATAAAATATTAAAGCAGTTTTAACTGCCCTTGATAAGCAAAATTTCTTGAAATTATATTAAAAAATTTTTTTTTAATTAAAATACCTTTGTTACCTTTGTTAATTTTAAAGTAGGAAAAACTGCAATAAATTGACAGTTGTATTTCGTTATTTTTTTATTGCAGCATAAAAATAATAATAAAAACTAAAACATGAAATGCTATTCGATATAAAAAAGAAATTTTTATTTACAATTTGATCTAAATATTAGCATTTTTAGCTAAACATATATCTAAAAGTTTATCTGGGAAATTCAAGTCCTATTCAACACCAAATGAAACATTAATTTTATCCTATTTAGAGTTGCTGAAGGAAAACAAAAAAACTAGAGATTTCTCAAAAGATTGGAAGCCAATTGAAGTATGATGCGCTATTATTAGATTTTGGCCTGTCAACTGCGGCTTATGTTACAATGTTGTTACTGGGACTACTTAAATATGACACACATGCTGCTACGCAATCATTACTGCAACAGGATGGTTCTAAGAAATATTAAGTCACTAGAGCAATCGAAGAAGAAATTGAGGTATTCACAGAATGTAAAAGAAAACGCAAAACGAAAAATAATGAAGCATCAATTAATCTAAACTGAAGTTTGTAACTTTTTATAACGTTTATCAACTAAACATTTTTTTTTGGATACCAAATAATTGTCACTATCAAATTAAATTAAATTTTGGCCTAAAAAGTCTTTATTTTATTTGTTGCAAAATCTAAACTTAAAAAGAAATATATTTAGTTTTTCTAAAAATTTGTATGAAGAATTGCTTTCTTTCATTTCATCAGAACACACGCCATTGTAGTGACCATAAAATATTGCAATACAGTCCTCATTACCTCAATGCTTCAGCAAATCAATAGAACTGAATATCTATTGATACTGTCAAAGATGAGCCTTGAGATGTCTGCTGTACGCGGTCGAGTAACACCAAAATAGCCATTGCGACCAATTCACCAGAGGTATACTACATTTTCATTCATAAATAGTTATTATAGGTAAGGATATCAGAAGAAGTAAAGTTTCTCTTTAACCATTTAAGAAAGCTAAGAAACTTGGTTACTTCTTTTACGGCCTAATATTACATTTAACTTTCATTCCAACAACTTTGGAGACTTCTAATTCTCCAATCGCTATGTCTAGCATATTTATATATTAGATAGTACAGCGCTTTTAGTGTTCGCAGCAATCAAATCTTAAGTAGTTAACATACTATAGAACTTTTCATTTTAATGTATTAAACATCCAATTTGATAAATTATCATGGAGGATAAATCGCTAAAATTAAAAATAAAGTCCAATTAGATACCTTTAGCTTTCTTATGAAAGCCGTTGCTTTTGAATTTTACACTTAAGTAAAAATCATACAATTTGCATCGTGCTGTATCGGTTGTCTCTTTGTCTTATTTATTCCTGTTTTTAGTGTTGCATTGTATAATAAGTTTATCGATGACAGTGACCTTGTAGCCGTTATTTCTAGCTATGGTGTTCTTTGTTGTACCTATCTGGAGTAAGTGGGATTATCTTAAGTCTGGGTATCATATGTCTAAATGCTGCTGGTTTATGTTGGGTAAGGTGGTTCGAGGTGTTGTGGATAGTAATGTCCTTTGTAGTTGGTTTTCTATAGATGTTAAATGTTAAGCAATCAGTTCCTGGTGTTATAGTGATGTGGAGATAATGCCAACTTCTAACTTTTTTTTTTTCCGTTGTGTATGTGATCTTATTATGGATTGTGTTTTAGTTTACTAGAATTTGTTCGCCAGTGTCTTGTTCTATGATGCATATAATGTCATCTACGTATCTATAATAATGAGATATTTTGTGTTTTTCCATTAGTGTTTTTACGTGTAATGATTCAAGATGTTGCATGAAAATTTCCGTGAAGATTGCGGAAGTTGGGTCTCCCATACCGAGTCCGTCAGGTAATTTGTGAAAGTGGTTGTAAAATCTTAAGAAGTTCTGTTTTGATATGTGCGTATATTGTCCGACAAGCCAATTTTGACGTAAAATCATACCCAAATAGTTCTGTTTTATTATCGTGTGTGCAATATTTATAATATCAGTGATGTTTTGGCGTTCGTATAAATTGTCTAGTGTGTTGCGTAAAATATCTAAGGTTTTATGTGTTGGTATTGAAGTATATAGATCCTTGATATCACAGGACACAAGTTGCGTGTTTTCGGTTATTTTGATGTCATTAAGTTTATGGATAAGGTGTTGTGTAGTACGTATAGTATATGTGTTTTGCAAATTTATCTTTTCTTAAAGTAGGCCGGTGAGGTGTTTATGTCTCTTTAAATATAAACAACATAATACCATAAATTTTAACATTACAATAATAATATCCAATTGACCATCCATTAACTCGGTCATATAAGTTTGACCATTAACACAAAAAAGGAAAACAAATGTTTCAAGAGCTGCTGTTAAAAATAATAAATTCATATCAAACATTTTTATGACATATTTAATCTGTGTGATTAAATCTACATCTGCGCCTGGCCATGAAGCTTTAATTAGATGGTGGACCAATCCACTGCATAATTTGGAACGTCATGACCGTCCTAGAAAGCCGAAGCTATAATTATATGCAACAGAACTTTCTAGTTGCAACTTAGATGATTCCAGAGCGATTCATCACTCCTTGCTTAAGAGTTGGAGACTTTCCAACTCCTGTCCAGAACACATGTCTAGCATGCTCACTGGACCGGATCATTCACCTAGCGTGTCATTAACGGCGAAGTGATCCTGGCCATCATATTAAACAAAAGACCTAATATGGGGCCGCGAAACCGCAACCACCACGATACTCCCATATAGGGGTCAACCTCAATAATCAGTTAGAGAACAGTTAAATGTCTAAAGAGACAAAAAACGAAATCTGCGGCTTACTGACTCCTGTGGAAATAAAGTCGAGTTTCCAGTTGTACCCCTGCTGACTTCAGGGGACTGGGCTCCTTTTTCCCCCAGTTGCACTGTGTCTAGATATATGTGTCCCCGGGGGGTACACATTTGATCTGGTATATTTTTCCACCATCCTTAGAGATTCCAATACCGGCATTAAGCTTTTAAAAAGCTTTAAAAAGTCTTTCGAATAATTTCGATAAAGCTGGTAGCAAACTGATTGATCTGTAAGATACGATAGTATTTTCTGGATTGTTAGGCTTTGGTATCATTATAATTTTTGCATGTTTCCAATTATGTGGGAAAATATTAGAGTTGCAAAATGGCATTAAATATAACCGTAAGGAATATTTTTAAGAATCTTGGTATCTATTTTGTCATAACTTGGTGATTTTTTTTAAATTAAGTTTACTAATTTCACCTTTGACTTCTCGATACCTTATTTGACATGCAATATCCAAAAAGTTATTGACTTCTTCTTCTTCTTCTACTTTTGGTATACAAAGTGAAAATGGGGTAAACGTTTTATCGAGTTGAGATTTAGAGGCAGCCGCTTTGCTAACATCAGATCGACACCATTCGCATTAGAATTCTTTATTAAAGCATTTCCTTTCGTGTACATTTCAAATATTTTATAGATTATGTGCGTTATTATGATATGACTAAATATCTGCCTATTGATTCATTCTTAAACGCTATTAATCTATTTTTTAAAACATTAGTCTTGTTTCTTTCCATGTTTTACGTAACCTTCTTTTCACGGCGATAAGCTGCCTTATTTCAACAGATAACTTAGAACTAGCAGTGTGACTATTAGCAATAGAAGTTGATAGAAAATAAGCTTCATGAATTAGTATTTGGAAGTTTTCAATGTCCAGTTTTCAAACATTTGTTTAAATGAAGTAGATTATCAATAAACTGTTGAAAACTGTTGAGGTTAATATTTGAAGTAATAATTTTTGTATTTTTGATTCGTTTTCTACAATGATATAACAACTATGATATGATAACTAATGATAAATTATTTTTTACTATTATATATTTATATATTTTAAGTTACTTACAAATCAATATTTTTTAATTTTTAAATATTATATTTACTAAGTAATTCAATCAATTTTTTTAAATTATGCAAAAAGTTGATGAATGTCTGAAAAGAAAAGGTAATTGGTTGTATGCACTGGGGCAAGAAAACCAGATGTGCTGCTTAGTGACTTAAGTTAGGAATTACTACCTTCGAATTCATAGCTTGTCTAGTCACTCTTTGCGTATATTCACTAACATATTGAAGGTTAACAGAACTGGTTCCTATATTCTTAAGATTTTCACAAATATACAGCAAAAGTTGCCCCTTATAAAGATCTCTAACTGGTAATATTTGAAGACCACAGTTTTTAAATAAATTGATAGTATGAAACGCATTGGGGGATTAAAAACGTTTTACAATGCTTTATTTTGGACTGCTTGCAGAGAATGATAAGATAAATTAACTTTTAACCCACAAATTATTGGAAGATATATCAAGTGTGACTGAATGAGAGATTTAAAAATTTACATTTTGGCATTCAAGTTAAGTTTGTTCTTCAATTTGTAAAGACAATGAATTCTAGATAATTTTAATTGTAAATGATTAATATGATCAGTCTATAAAATATTGGTAGCTAAAATATTTCCAAGATATTTCAAATTCTTTGATTCATCAATTAGTTCATCATCAACATGAACACTCATCCTGTGATCACTACTCGTTATATATGGTCTAAAACATACAAATTTAGTTTTTTTAGCATTAAGAATCAACTTGTTTATTCTAAGGAACTTGAAAAATATTGGCGAATCAGATTTAATGCATGTTTTAAGTACTTTTGCATATTTAACTATATGCAAAAGCAAATATCGTTCGAGCACCTATAAAGTCTACCGTTGAACTTAATATTTCTGATATGATTAAGAAGTATTTTTAGTAATAATGTACCACGTACACTGCCCTGAATAACGACACATTTAAAATCACATTCATAACTCTTCGAATCTTTAGTTTGAACAAACTGTTTTCGATACCAAAAAATTTTCAGTGTCATCAGAACAATTTCCATTAAAATAATATGGTCGACCAAGTCAAAAGTTTTTGATAAGACACGAAGTACGCCAACAACATTGTAACCTTCATCAAGTCCACTATACATGTAATCCACAAGATTAATCGCAGCCTCTGAAGTTCGGCTACCTTTTCTGAACCCGTATTGATGGTCAAATAGCAATTTATTATCTTAAAAATAATTTAAATGTTGCTCGCATAATAATTTTTCAAATATATTATCTATCAAACAAAGAACTGATATGGCACGAAAGTTTTCAATTTTATTTTAGGTTTTGGAATAGTTTTATGTTTCTGTAAGACATTTGGATTTAATAATCATTTACAAAACGGCAACCTTTGTTATTTGTAGCATTTTGAGGGTGATATTACCATATGCGGGTGTCATGAGCTCGTAAGTTACCTTAAACAGACTCCATTTTGAGACTATTTACAGCAAGTAGCCTGAATGTTGTCTGAATAGTATCGAATGTTCGAAAAAGTTTAACTCATCTCTTTAAAGTATTTGCAGAAAAATAGCTTGATCGTCGAAGCCTTTTCAATATCTGATATGAGAAATTTACCTTCAAAATTTTCAATATCTTTTATTCTAGTGACTTGATTTCCAACATTATTATTCAAAAACTGCCTAGTTTGTTTTACACCATCACTGTACTTTTCCAAATGATATGCATAATAATCCGATCTAAGCTATAATTATCTTGGATTTTCATGAATATATATATTCCGCGAACTTTTTCTTCGTGCTTTTAATAATTTATCTATGCGCTCATATAACTTAATCAAATAAAAATTATAGACTAAAAAGGAAAATATAAAACTCTGTAAGCTACTAAGAAACAGGGTCGCCTTGCAGTAATTCTAACACTCTGGGTTTTTGAAATTTCTTTGAGTACATTGTATACATGGTTAATAATTTTAACGAAATTTATGTTAACGGTAGCTGCCAAAATAATATAGTCTAAGGGAAAAACACGTCGGTAAGTCACTTCAGCTATAAAAATGTGGCTGCTAATTTTTTGCTTCACACAAGACTTTAGTGCTATTTTCTCTTATAAAATATGTGGTGTCAGTTCAGTCTGTTAATATCATAATTTGTATTTAAATTTTCTTTAGCACTGGATTTTTAAAAAAATTTATGTTATTTATTTTGTACTAATTTATAGCTTTTGCGTTGAATTACTTGAAGTATCTACGCAAATTTGAGAAAGATTCAGTAATAAATCGTATTTAATGTTTAACTGGTGGTAGCAGTTAAAATCTCCGGTTCTTTTGTAGCATTCTGCAATAAAGAAAGCGAATTTTAATTTCTTGTTGGTAGATGCTTTTTCATTTAAGCTAGCGATGTGTGAATTAACTAAAAGAATTAAGCCATACAAAAATTAATGGTACCTTTTTTCTCTTTAAAGTAAATCAAATCTGAAGAAAGGCATTTTCAAATAAATATTTTTTAATCCAAGCAATTTTATTATTGGTGCTTGATTCCCTTAAATAAATATTTCATGATATTCTCACGAAATATTTATTACAAAAATTTTTATTAAAAAATAAACATTTTATGATATTCTCATAAAACATTTATGCCAACAAAAATAAAAAATATTTCAAATGTATGCGGGGGAGAGCATATCCATATTGCAATTTCACTATTGCTCACATAGCTCATCAGTGAATTTTACCCCAATATTGTATTGAAAAAACCTAAGAGTCTTATATCCAAAGCCAAACTGATTTTATGAGAATTTTTTTCATAAAATCAACATAGCATAGACAGCAAGACTCAAAGACACTTCCATACAAACACTACAAAACATTTCAAAAACAACAAATAACATTGTTTATTTTCAATCATTTCTACATAAGGGTTGCCATTGGAAACCATTCATATGTAATTTGAAAATTCAGAAAATACAAAATATTTGTAAATAATTTTACAAAATTTCTAAGAAAGCAACGGGCACATGCAAAAAATAAATAAAAATAAACAACAATAAACAATGTTTTTCGTTGTTTTGAAATGTTTTGCTGTGCTTGTATAGAAGTGTTTTTGAGTCTTGCTGTCTATGCTATGTTGATTTTATGAAAAAATTCTCATGGAATCAGTTTGACTTTGGATATAAGACTTTTAGGTTTTTCTATACAATATTGGGGTTAAATTCACTGAATGATTCCGATGAATAAGTTACTTAAATATTTTTTACTTAGGTAATTCTTTAAATTTATATTTTTAATTCTTAATTGTTTGAATATTTCACTTTTAAGTAGTTTAAAATTTTCAGTACTCACTACTTTATATTGTGAGTGACTTTATATGAAAATTAGTTTTTAAATTATTGCTATTATAGGAAACAAGTTTCATTATTTTTATTTTAATTAAAATGGAAAATACATATAATTTCTTAGCCATTTTCGTTCGAAGAGCGCTTACGTTGCAAAAAAATCCTTGAAGGCTACAAGTTTCTAAAACGGCTGTTGATTTGAGTCGTATACTCTGATTAGTTTTGTTCAAATTCATAATTTCATTATAAAATAATAAAATTTAAGAGATTTGACAAAATTCGCCTTAGTTGATTGGATTTTTGATTTAAAAAAAACAATATTACCATTTTCCGTCCTAACTGGTTGGTTTGTATTCGATGGCGAGCGCTTTCGATGCGAATCCATCATTCTCAAGCCACTTAAGAACTTTTTATAAAATTTAGAAATTTACCATATTTTAAAATATGGGTAATACTCTTTCAAAAAAAACATTGTTTTGCTAAATATTAAGTAAAATTGTGTGTATAAAAATTTGTGGTTTAATGTTTTCGCTTCTTAAAATCATTCATTCATATATATATATATTTTTTTTGCGAAAAATTTGTAAAATTTAATCAATTTCGAAATGATTTAAAAAATAATTTTAACGTTTTGAAATAAAAAACGTTCTATATTAATATAATAATCTAGTGACGAAACTGTTATATGCAATTTATTCGCTGACTTTTTCTCGACAAATTACTCAGTTGCAGATTATGATGATTGTTTTAAGTACCCATTTAATATTGCAAAATCTCAAACGATTAATATACCATTTATCGATATTTTGACAATCTCCAAGGAATTGAAAAGGATTAAATTTTCATATAATTGTGGACCTGACAACATCCCCAGCAATATCTTGATAAATTGTGCTGAAAGTATTTCCATCCCTTTGGAAATTTTATTCAACATGTCAATAAAATATGGTACTTTTCCTGAAATCTGGAAGGATTCTTATATTATTCCTTTATTTAAATCAGGTAACAGGTCTGATATTTCAAATTACCGTGGTATTGCAAAATTAAGTACTATACCCAAATTATTTGAAAAAATTATCACTGGACATTTATGCTTTCATACATCAAGTTTGATAACCAACAATCAACATGGATTTCGGAAGGGATGCTCTGGCATAACAAATCTTTTACACTTTTCAACAATTATACATCGTGGATTTTTAAGAAAACAACAAACAGACGTTATATATACTGATTTCAGCAAGGCATTTGATAAAATAAATCATATCCTCCTAAAGAAAAAATTGGAATTAATAGGTTTTGCCGATTTAACTGTCAAATGGATTTACTCTTACCTAACGAATAGGAGACAAATGGTCCGTTTTAATAACGCCTCCTCTAGATGCATAAAGGTTCTATCTGGAGTACCACAGGGAAGCCACCTTGGGCCGCTTCTTTTTTTGCTATTTATTAATGACTTGCCTGATGTCATTCAATCATCCAATATTTTGATGTATGCTGACGATGTAAAAGTTTTTCTTAGTTATTGTCAAGTAACTGACCAGCAACGCCTCCAAAGTGACCTTAACTCTTTTCACAACTGGTGTAGAATAAATCGTATGGAGCTAAATCTCAAGAAATGTAAATATATGTGCTTTGCTAGAAAGAAACCGATAACTGCATGCTACTATATCGATGACCATCATTTGGAGGAAGTTGACAAAATACTTGATCTTGGATTGCTACTTGACTCCAAACTCAATTTTATTGCACATATCAATCTGACAGCAAACAAAGCTAGAGGTGTACTTGGATTTGTGAAACGTTGGGCTAAAGAGTTTGATGATCCATACGTTACCAAAAGCCTTTATATGTCACTTGTCAGGCCTATTCTAGAGTATGGATCCGTCATTTGGGACCCTATATATAAAAAATACTCAGATGTTCTCGAATCTGTTCAAAAACAGTTCCTGCTTTTTTGCCTCCGTGGTTTGAACTTTAACCCATTGGACTTACCTGCCTATTCAGCTAGACTTTCTCTTATTAAGCTACCAACTTTAAGGAGTCGTAGAACAGCACTTAATATTTCGTTCATTTTTGGTGTGATAATTGGCGATGTTTCTACTCATTCACTTATTAACAGGATTACTCTAAATGTACCGCAACGCCCTACACGACATTTTATACCTTTAGCAGTGGAATTCTTTCGAGCCAATTATGCTAACGCGGACCCTTTTAGGAGAATTTGTGCAGATTTTAATAAGTATTATAATTTCGTAGATTACAATTTGTCAGTAAGCGCAATAAGGAATAACTTATTAGTTTACCTGAACAACTAGGTGTTTGCATTTATGTATATTTTTTTTACAAAATTTGTTTTTATTGTATGTATGTTAAATTTGAGCAAATTTTTATGTTGTATGTAAAGCTAGTATTTATTATTAATTAATTTAAGATAATTATATTGTATTTTAATTAAAATGTCTGCAAGGATGTTAAATTCCGTAGACAGTTGATGATAAATAAATAAATAAATAAATAAATAAAAAAATCATCTGATCTGTTGTAGCTTATTACAATTTAAATCTTCCATTTCATAATGGGAGATCTGGAAATTAAAAAAAAAATTAACATTCTGAAATTCATAGTTCAGTTCTAAAATTTTAAATAACACAATTTTTTAAAATCGGATTTTTATTACCCAAACATTATTGACTAATGTTTTCCAAACCTATTCCTGTCAAGGCACATGAAGTGCCTTTATTTTCCCATATCAAACTTAAAAATAATATTTAGCCTGACTTGGAAATTGCATAATAATGAATATGTGATTGCATGTTTGTGTGTATTAGCGTGAGTGTTATTTAGTGCTTTCACATACAGTGCAATGGATTTTTGTACCATTCTCTTTCATGCATTTGATTTGTCCTATTTTTAATTTTTATTTTATTTGTGGGTATCTACGACAAACAAATATAAACATCAAATCATACATTCATACGAGCTAACCATGTGCAAATAACGCATAGTTTATTTTATATGTCTGTTTGTTTTAGAAGATGGAATCAAAAACAACATATATAAAAACTAACTCCTTTTTTAAAGATAAAACACTGTTGCCAATTTTCTGTACATAAAATCTTAATCGATTTGTGTTCAATACAATAATTTCTATAAAAATGGAATTAATATAAGAACATAATTTCGATTTGCAAAAATAAGAAAAATATTTTAACCATTTTATATTATAAATAGTTTTCAACAACTCTGCTAAATTTAATTAGCTGTTATACATATTTGAAAGTACATTTGATATTTATTTAATCTTCTAGATTTCCTTTTCTCTACTATTTTCACATGAAATGGTGTACTTTGGTATATGAACATACAAACATAATATACCCCTAAACAAATATCTTCTAGAAACTGTCTTGTTTTTCTTTTTTTTGCTTGTTTGTTGTACAACTAACCATTTAAGCAAATGCAAATAAAATTGTGCAATTTATTTTCTATCGTTAGCAACTGACACAATAAAATTCAGTGTAGCTTAGCATTCATTTTTTGCTTTTACTGCTGGCATGCCTCTTCTATTGCTACTAATTTTATTGCCTTTGGATCTGTTTGCTACCCACTTTTGCTAGGCGAAGCGTACGATTTGTGCAATTGTGTATTTCAAAATCCTTTTTTTTTTATTCATGGCAGAATATTTTGCAAAGTGTTGCAGTTTTGTACAACAATAATATCAAACATTATAATTTATATTTATAGAAAAACACGCAAATATTATTCCTACAAGCGAATGACAATAATTATCTAGAATAGGAAAAATAATTAAAAATATGCTTAAGACATTTGGAATTAGTTATAAGTTGCGTCCTTGAAAACTTTAATTTTTTTGTTTTGAGACAGAAGGAAAAACCAACATAAATTAATTTTATTTTCTAACAAAAAAAAGAATTTGTAAAAAGCCTATTGTTGTCACAAGATTTGAGATGCGTTTAAGAATTTATGTTAGAACCGAAAGTGATAGTGTTTTAATTCATTTATTAAACAACAAAGAGTTGAAAATATTTACGCAGTACCTGAATGCAAACATGATCTATTTAAACTCTTAGTAATTGTATTTTTTATCCTCTAAAATAATAACAATAAAGTTTTCATTACTGGCCTTAAGACTGAACTTTTATTGTTATAAGTAAAATATAAATATCATAGATTTAGAAGTTAAAGCTTAATGATTGTTCTATTTACAATATTAACATACTTAAAAAATCTATAAAAAAATTTCTCTGCTTGGGTTGTGTATTGAGTGTTGGGTTTGATAAAGGGTTTTTCAACAAAAAGTTTGTTTTCTAATACAATATAAAAGAAAAAATTTTGTTTAAGATCATTGAATTTTTATTGTGTTGCGAAGAGGAAACTTCGGCAATTATGTGTGAAAATTGATATCTGGCAAATGTTCATCATGACCATGCTGACAGATGTCAATTCTTTCAGCACAGTTTTTAGTCACTTTTTGGTAAATCGGCGGTCCTATTTTGCTAATCACATCATGGATTTTGAGTTTTAAGGCTGAAATCGATTAGATTGGCTCCATATAAACTCCAAAACAAAGTCCAAAAAAAAAAAGAATAAATAATCCAGTTTTGTTAAATCACACTTAACTGCTGCTTGTCGTAAAATTATGCGATCGGGAAATTTGGCTTGCAATAAATTGATAGTTCCATTGCCTATGTGATATGTGGCACCATCCTGTTGAAAACACATGTCATTTATATGCACGTCGTCAATAGCGTGATCCATAGACCGCTACTGAATTTCCAGCCACCAGACCGCAAAACACACCATACAATGGCAAGCTGAGCATGCAAATGTTCAATAATCGCTCTAGAATTTTCAGAAGACACAATGCGGTAATTTTGCTTGTTGACATACAATGACAAGTTAAAATGGGCTTCGTTCGAAAAAATTATTTTTTCAGAAAAACGAGTCGGTTCCTGAGTGAATGGTTTTGGATAATCGCAATTGTTGAGAACGTCGATGAATTGATAAATTTGGATCTGCTTTAACACTGTAGCTCACGGCTGCGATGTTTAAATTTAAACGACCCGGTCGCATGCAATTTTCGTGCGAAATTGAATTCATTATAACAATTACCAATGCATCTACGAATATGACAAAAAACTAAATGTCATGTTGCTACAATTTTTTCTACAATGACGTACAAATAATACTGTAACTAAAAAAATATTTCTTAAATACATACGTATAATTTTATTAATATTTCGCCTGAAAAATTAAAACCGTATGAAAATCTTTATAAAATAACTATAAGAAGAAAATAGAAAAATATTTATATCTTTTTACAGTATAAAATATATAGCAAACACAACATTGTTAATTGCGAATCTATCGACTAAGTTTGCTTATTTTTAAAATAGCAAGTATCAGTTACAACAAAATGAAAATTTATGGACACAGAGCAAAAATAAAGTTCGACAAGTGGTATTTTTTATTTGTCACAGACATCATTTTGATATCACATACATTATGAAAAACAATACTAAAGCTGTAGATGTATACAACTACACATACACTAAAAATATTGTATTAGTAAACTATACTAAAAGTGTTTTTAATAAATTTATTTAAATTAGGGTACGTTATTTTATCTACTTAGACCAACTTAATTTTATTTAAGATTAGTTTAGTTAGTTATATTTGAATTTATACTTCAGCACGAAAAAAATGCGTAAAAGTATTTTCAAACCTTCGAAAAACTACTTACAAAAATCATTTTAATCAACATTATTAAACATTTGTTAATTGAAATTTATATATTTGAATTTATAACGAACGAGCAATACAAAATCTTTGTAAATTTATAATAAAAATAATAATAATGTCATATATATGAAAATGTGCTTACTATCGGCATACCTTTTGTTTTAATATACTGTAATCGTTTTTACACTATGTGCTAATTTCTAACATTTTCCTTTAAAAATAATATCTTTTAGTACATTGTATTATAGTTTAGTATATTTATTGTGGCTAAAATTCATTTCATCCCAGTTTAAATTTTATTGGCACTATGCAAATTCGATAAAACTGTCTTAGGCAGTACGAAAAGTTACAGTATTCCGAGGAATGTTAAAACGTTTTGGGAATACTATTTTATGTTTTGAATTTTTAGTATTATTTTCCAAGACTATACCTATTATAGTTCTAGTGATAGACAAGTTTTGAATTTTACGTTAAGCATGTTAAAGTATGAAGGCTGAAAGTATTGAAATCTAACATCGAAGAAGAAGTCTCCCATCTGAAGCCGTATATCCTTGTAACAGCAGTTGCAGGTGATGTAAATTAAAAATAAACAACAACATATTTATTTGCAAAAAAATAGTAATTAGTCGATATTATAAAATGACATCGCCTTACCTCTTTAGTTACATACAGAATGGGATATGGAAGCCCGCTTTAAGATATTTAAATGGCTTTGGAAACGGTATTACTTAGTCTTAGCTTAACTATTATTTTGCCTTAATTGTTAAGTCCCTTAGTTTGTTTGAATACTTTAATAATTTTCACTGCTAATAATATTTAAATTATGTATACAAAGCAGATGTAAGCATATAGAATATTTACGTTAGTTTTTCCTTAAAATGTATTTGACTATTGGAAAAAAGAATCTGTTTTTATACACAAACTCCCTCATCCTTCTCTTTCTCTCATTTTGATTTTAAGATATGAGTAAAAGCTCACAAAATATAAAAAGAATCTTTTTTAAAGTCTTGCAATATATTTCTAAATGCTATATTGTATTCGTATTTTTTCCATTATTTTTTAATAAATATATTTAAATTTTTATTTTATTGGAATTTTATTCCTGATAACTATTTATGTTTATTTAAAAATTATTTAAAATTCTTTTATTTATATAAAGGGATTTATAGTTCAAAAATATTCCAAAATTAATTTATTGCAAATAGTGTTTTGTTCCAGTAGCTGCAGTGAAGTTGCTGTATATTTATGATAGTTCAATTGAAGTACATTTGTACGGTGTTATAGTATGCTTTTCAAGTAATAAATTTTATAAATATTAGTCTGTGTAAGTATTTAATGCAGAAGGCTTTTTAGTTTAATTTTTGAGAAATTGTATTCAAGTCTATAAATTAGACTTAAATAATTAAAAAAAGGACTATAAATTGTTTACGATATTAGGAAATATTTTTTTTAACATTCAAGTAAATTACATAACGAAAAGCTGTTTGCATGAAAAATATTTTTTTTTAATAAAAATAATGCTGAACAAAAATTATATAAATATTTTAAGGTGTTCTATTTACCGCGCTACATACTCTTCGCCTAATTAACTATTTTATAATATAAAGGTTAATTTAAAAAGTAATCCAAAAGCATTGCACAAATTTGTAAAGAAAAGAAGGCGGATGAATTTCCGTCTGCTTTAAAATTTCAATAAACCGAATCCAGTGATGAAATTGTTATAAGCAATTTATTCGTCGATTTTTTCTCGAAAATTTACTCAATTGCGAATTACGATGAATCTTTTAAGTTCCAATTCAATATCGTTGAAATTCAAACATTTAAAATACCATTTATTGAAATCTCAACAATCTCCAAGGATTTAAAATAGATTAAATTCTCATATAACTGTAGACCTGACAACATCCCTAGTAATATATTGATAAATTGTGCTGACAGTATTTCTATCCCTTTGGAAATTTTGTTTAATACGTCAATTAATTATAGTATTTTTCCCAAAACTTGGAGGGAATCCTTTTTATTCCTTTTTAAATCAGGAAATAAGTCTGATACTACAAATTACCGTGTTATTGCAAAATTAATTTAATTGCAAATTATCACCGAATATTTATACTATCATACATTAAATTTGAAACCCATTATTAGCATGGGATTTGTAAAACGTTGGGTTAAACAGTTTGATGATCCATACGTTACCAAATAACTTTATATATCGCTTTTCAGGCCTATTATGGATCCATAATTTGGAACCCTGTGAATAAAAAATATTCAGATGTTCTCGAATCTGTTCTCCGCGGTTTGAACGTTAATCTTTGTCTTACCTGCCAGAATTTTTTTTACTAAGCTACCAATTCTAAGGAGTCGCAGAAAAGTACTTAATATTTCGTTCATTTTTGGCATGATTAATGGCGGTTTCTACTCATTTACTTATTAACAGAATTACTTTAAATGTAACACAACGCCTACACAACATTTTATCAATTTACGCGTAGAGTTCTATCGGGCCAATTACGCTAACACGGACCCTATTAGGAGAAATTGTGCAGATTTTAATAAATATTATAATTGCTTTGATTTCATTTAGTCACAGCAAGCGGTTCTGGCATATATAAAAATATTCTACTTTAATATCACCCCATATCGTTTTTGTTATTATCATTCAGGGTCGAAGCCGGCTTGGCTGTGTTTTCTTTTTGCTCTGTGCTAGTTATTTTTGATTTCTGTTGTTTAGCTTATTTCGTGGAATTTCTTAAAAGCATGTTGTTATTTTCTTGTGTATATTAGATTTCTTAGAAAATTACGCAGTTTTTGAATTACAAAATAGTTCATTTCGGCTACCTTTTTTCTGATAATTATTTCCTTTTAGAACTTAAGTTAAACGTTTTCGTAGCAATATTATTCGACGCTGTCGCTAACGTTAATTGAGAGTCCTTATTTTCTTTGACAAAAGCTCTAAAAAATATAGTCCGCAGTGTTACGATAAATTTATCATGTCGCATCTGTTCATATAAGTTAAAGGTATATTATATAATATATTGTAATTTAAGTATATTTTTTATTTTCTTATTTCTTTTAATTCAGCATATTGCATTGGCTAATAAAATAAAATATTGTATATTTATGTTTTAATTAAATATATCATTTAAAAATTAAAAATTTAATTGATATTCAAACTGAAATCACGATACAATCCTGAATTGGAACAAATGAAGTAGGGCATATAGATATGGAATCGATTTTATTAAAAGTTGTGATTTAATATTATAGCAAAAGAAAATATATGTTTGTACCATTAAAAGTTATTATTTACTATTGTAATTTTCCGCCTTATCTGGCTGTTGTTCTCTTGAAGTTAAAGGCGAGCGCTTTCGATGTGAAAACATTGTCAAGCCGCGGTGTAGTTAGTACTGTTGTTCTCTTGAAGTTAAAGGCGGCTTGACAATGATGTTTTCACACCAAAAGCGCTCGCCTTTAACTTCAAGAGAACAACAGCCAGATAAGACGGAAAATGATAATAGTATATCATTTACTGGCGGAGAAAATATAAACAACAATACTTTTATTATTTTTTTCAGTCGCAGCTGTGCACTTATCTAATGTACCTAGGACGAAACTAACATTTTAAACAAATATTAGAAGAGCAAACATTTTTTTCGATAAATGCAATAAATTAAAATTGATTAATTCATTTAAAATTTATTTACAACTTAGCTCTAAAAAATCTTTTAACTTTCTACAAATATTCATTATGTTGGCTATAATTTAAAATATAAAATGATTAGTATACAATACAATGACAACTCAATTTTCTATGGTATTATTTGGTTCCATTTTGTTGACAAAAGAAAACTACATACACAAACAGAGCTTTTCATTTGTATCAATCTAGTATTTTGTATTGTATTATAATTTTCGTCTTTGTGGAGAAAAATTTTTGCAAAAAAGTGATTGAAGTGTGAAGCTCACCAAAATATGAAACTACTGAAGTGGGTGTAGTCATTGTTTTATTTCATAGATGAAGTAAAAGTGCACTTTGCTGTTTGGCAAATAATATTCAGCAATAGAAAATAAAAATTGCAAGACAGAAGAAAAGCAAAAAAAAAAAACAAGTCAATAAGATTTCAAGCAAACTGGTATACTTCCTGTAAATTTCCTGTTTTTTGCCATTATTGTGGAAAATGTTCTTCTCTTGAGTATTTTTTTTGTTCGTCTTGTTTATTTGATTGTTATCGTTCATTTTTGTGCACTGCAAAGAAATTAAAAAAACAGTCACTAAATTTAATAAATATAAGTTTGATTTTAAAATTTAAAAAAAATTGTTATAAACGAATATAAATCAATTAAAGGCTTTAGAATTTACTAAACCTTAATGGAAACACTTTTCAAATCATTCCTCTTGTGATCTTGTTCCCGTGGTGCCAGCGTCTACTGGTCGGACTTCGAGAGTCTTATGTCTCTTCCAGTTTAGTGTTGCAGGTGACTACCGAAAGCACCTGCCAAAATGGGAAAGAGTTCCCTGAAGAATGTGTGCCACTGGGGGGAATTCAGTGTAGTGTAAAATGTCCACAAAATAGATTTAAATGAGCATTACAGAATTTATAAGACCAGGTTGTCATGTTATCTCGATTGTATATTATTCGCAGTTAAATATTATTCATATCAAGATTAAAACCTATGATCTGCATTAAAATTATTTTAATCCCACAATTACTAAACTGAAGACACGATTATTAGTTTAACAGTGAAATTTAAAGCAGCCCATGAAGCTTTCTCTTGTGCTAAAATTAAATCTGCAAAGCAAAGTTAAATAGAGTGGCATCAATTAATTGCAAATAAATTGCGATATCACGTTAGGTCGTGAAAGTGGTTGGTTTTTTGCACCGGAAGTAACACGATCTTACTTTGTTAAAATATTTCACCATCAAACCTAGGACATATAAAACCTTTTGATTGACATTCTGATTTAGGTTGACATGTATGAAAGTCATGTTGTAATGAATGTATACTTGTCACTCGGCAGGTAACCACATGTCCGAATCACATGTGTCACTGATAGCAAATTGTATTTTTTTCAAACTATTATTACAAATTTATTAATTTTATTTTTCAGATAGGCTTAAGTTGTATAAATAAGTAAACTCTTAATAACGGGGTACGAACAAGAAGTTTTGATTTGTTCCTTTAGCAAATGAAATACTGCTTTTATTCCTTTCGGTGAAAACCATCACTACTGGCTGTTTATTTTGCACGATCGGTGCGCTCTTTCGATGCCATCACATTATTATCAAGACAGCCAGTAATACCGAAGGAATAAAAGTAGGTACGAATAGTTAAAAAACAATATTCATATCCTCCCAGACTTTTGAATAATGAATAATTTTAAAATAGTTTTAGAGCAATAAAGAGTACTTTATTTACAACATTATACAGCCTTTTGTATTGTAAAAGTTTAACAGTTTTGCTCACATTTCTTCAACTCAAGAATCAAACTTATAAGAAATGAAACCTTATTTCATTTCAACATTTTTATTATTTCCGCTAAACGAAAAACTCTTAACCAAACACATTTCTTCGAAATAATAAAAATAATAGTGTTGCAGTTGTTGTTAGCAAGCATGCAGAAATTTTTGAAAAGAAAATGTAAAATTTTTCAACTACAGAAAATTTATATAAAATATATTTGCGCCATGTTAGCTTAAAAAATATGCTTCTATTTACAGTGACATTAAATAAATAAATAAATGCAGTTTTATTATGCCAGAGTACAAAAAAAGGAACGATTTGTCTTTTCTTAGGCTGAGCTGTATTCAGAAAAACATGACGCCCAAAAAGTTTTTCTTTTCTTTGAAGACAAAAAAAAAATATTACAAAGTTTTCTTTAAAACAGTAATTTTATTTGCTTTTCATAAAAGAAAGTGGGAGAACTTTTCTGTAGTCATCTCAACAGTAACTTTATCTTTATTTTAATTTTTTGTTTATTTTTACTTTTAAGTAAAACTAGAACAAAAATAAATTTCCTAAATATCTTTTTTCCAGCAGTAGCTAGAACTGATTTTTTTTTGAAGCAATTTTTGTTTCTTTACAATTCTTTATCTATTTTATAATAAATGTTTCATGTTTTCTCAAGGAAGAAATATAATTTTTTGATTATTAAAATCGGCAAAATTATTACTGAATTTTATTCTTTAAATATTTTAAAATTTAAATATAAATGCATATACTATAATATGTGTATAATTTTTGGGTTTTATAAAGAAACAATTGTCTTGTGCTTTAAATTAGGGTTCTTTTTGAAAGAATTTCAGCTAGAAAATAATTTTGGTGTTCAAGTATTAACAAATTAAAAAAAAAAATCGCTTCTGTTATTCCCTTTACAAACGCAGTTTATAAAAAGGTACTGTCTCTTTCAAGACATTTTTATGGTACTTTTTTTAGGTATTTTATATAAACTTGTTTTTTCTTTAAGTGGAAATTTTTTTAATGGTTCTTTGACAAACAAAGGATGTTTACCTTAAAGCACCTGTTCCAAAAAATGTTTTCTTTAAAGCAATTTTTGAATTTTTTTTCTTAAACGCATTATAAAAAGTTTTTGAACAAGAAGTTCAAAAGCAGAACAAAATCAAACAATAAAAATTTAGGATTATTCAAATTTTTATTGTATTACGGAGAGAAAAGTTCAGCAAACATAATTGAAAAATAATGTCTGGCAAATGTCCACCAAAACCACGCTGACAGATGCCAACTCTTTCATCAAAGTTTTTGATCACTTTTTGGCAAAATGACGAACCTATTTCGTTAATCACATCACGGATTTTTAATTTTAAGGCTGAAATCAATTCGATTAGTTCCGTACCGGCTCTGTGCTTAATATATCCCCACAAAAATAATCCAGTGGTGTTAAATCACACAATCTGGCTGGCAACTTAACTGCTGATTGCCGTCAAAGTATGCAATCAGGATAAGATTTACATCTGCAACTGGCAGTGAGCCTCAATCAGATGGTGGTCATACCACTGGGAATGAAAAGCAATCATGCACGCCCTAGGAAGCCGAAGACTAATTCTAGCAACGGGTTTTTCCTAATTGCAACTTTGATGATTTCAGAGCAGGGCTGCAAGCCACCACTCCTTGCTGAAGAGTTGGAGACTATCCAACTCCTGTCCAGAACACATGTCTAGCATGCTCACTGAACCTAGGAACATTCCACCAGGTAGGTGTTTTTAAAGGTGAAATGAACCTGGCCCCATTTAAAACTGACCTGTTCTGGGGCCGCAAACCACAACCACCACGATACTCCCAAAAAGGGCCAACCTCAATAATCAGCCAGAGAACAGCTTAATGTCTAAAGAGACAAATAGCGGAACTCTGCGAGCTCACTGATTCCCGTGGAAATAACGTGGAGTTTCCAGTTGTACCCCTGCTGACTTCAGGGGACTGGGCTCCCTTATAACCCCAGTTGCACAGGTCTAGATAGTCGAGCGTTCTATAAAGACCACAAATGTACCCCTGGTGGGGGGGGGGGGGCAATAAACTGATATCCATGATATCCACGAGTTGTAAGACTTCCTTCCTTAAGTCCTTACGCTAAATTCGCCATTTCATGGTTTTGGATTGGGGATTGTTGAGAACGGTGAGGAAATGATAATTTTGGATCTGCTTCAATACTGTGGCTCACGGCTGCGATGTTTACACTTGGACGACCCGATCTAACACGCGCTGGTGCTCGCACATTCTGTATCGAGCCCATCGGTCAAATTTAACCATAAAATTCGAATTATACAAAATGTAACTTTAACGGAACCACCATTGTCGTGATAAGATTTACATCTGCACCTCGTCGTGGGCCTTCATCAGATGGTGGTCAAACCACTGTAAATGAAAAGCAACGTCATTCACGTCCTAGGAAGCCGAAGACTAATTTTAGCAACAGGTTTTTCCTAGTTGCAATTTCAGCGGTTCCAGAGCAGGGCTGCAAGCCACTACTCCTTGCTGAAGTGTTGGAGACTATACAACTCCTGTCCAGAATACATGACTGGCATGCTCACTGAATCTAGGTTCATTCACCAGGTAGGTGTGATTAAAGATGAAGTGATCCTGGCCGCCATAAAACAATACCTGTATGGGGCCGCAAAACCACAGCCACCACGATACTCCCGAAGGGCCAACCTCAATAATTAACCAGAGAACAGCTAAATGCCTAAAGAGACAAATAGCGGAAACTCTGCGCGCTACTGTTTCCCGTGGAAATAACGTGGAGCTTCAAATTGACCCCTCTGCCTTTAGGGGACTGGGCTCCCTTATACCCCCAGCATGGTGCTAAATTGAACTCATTTAACTCGATGCAAAGTACATTTTTTAAATAGGTTCATACTAGCATTAAGTGGTTTGAATTTTCGCACCATTGAAACTACTCATGTAAAAAACCGAGACATTAAATTAGCTCCGCATAGAATGCCAGGTGTATGGACAATTCGCCTGAATGAGTAGGTATGACCATAATAAAAGAACGACATAATATGTTAAGAGACATAATAGTAATTCTCCAGTACTGGCTTAAAAATGATGTCATCGAATCGAAAGCTCTCGCACGTCATAGCGAACCTACCAGGGACGGTTCTGACCGAGATGAATGAGAACAGATTCACACTATTTTACATAAATTTTTCTAATATTTGCCTTTCCCTTGTTCTTTAGAAAGGAGTTTTTAAAATTGGGCACTCTTAAAAAGGATTTTTCAAAAATAAAGATTTTAAACTGTAAAATTTTTAATATACTTACTACAAAAATATTTAAAATTTTTTTTATTCCAGACAATATTGTCAAAAATCCAAAACTATTTTTGTGCCAAGAAAACTTTTTGTGCGGTTTTAAATTCTTTTGAAATGGTATTTATTTTAAAAATTTATTTAAAATTCTCCTACAAAAAAAAAGTTTTTGTTTTGTAGGAACCTTATGAAAAAACTTCCTTAAAAATATATATTACAGAAAATGTTTACAAAGTATTTTTTTTCAGAAAAATTGTGGTTTTAATGGCACCCATGCTGAGAAGAAACAAATAATATATAAAATAATATATTTTCCACAATTTTCAATTCACTAAGAGTAGAATATCTTTCCTAAAATAGTATTTAAAACTATACATTAAATTACTGGTACTTTTCTGAGGTACTTGTTCTTAAATATTCCTATCAATAATATATTTTTTCAAAAATGTGTTTTTTCAAAAGATGCTTTTGCCAAAAGTACTGTTGGTTTTTTTATATGCATTACAAATATTTAAAAAAGCAGCTAACTTAATATATGTATATATACTAGTATTGCTGTATATACTTATGTGTTTCAATTTTTTACCTATAAAATTTTAACAGCAAAATCCTCTTCTTTCTGTTTCTACTTTCTTTTACTATCTGTTGGCTCGTTTGGTATTTTAAACTAAAACTAAACTTATCTAATGTAAATATCTTATAATTAATGTGTTGGAAATTAATTGCTATTACATGATGTAGCAAAACTAAAGGTAACAAAATTACTACATTAAAACTACTGATGTTAAGTAACTTCAAAGATTAATGCGAATTTATAAGCCTATTTGAAGATGCAGGTATAATGTAATTAAATTTTACAACTAAGCAACGAACAGTTGACAAATTATTAACTTAAATATATTTAATAATTAAAACGAAGTTAATATTTGAAATTTTTAAAAGCTCTATTTCCGTTTATTATTTATGAAAATTTATTTACTTACTGAATGAAATAACTAAATTTTGTAAAATTATATAATTTAATAGTTTCACAAAATTACACAAACCCAAATGGAGTTAATATCGGGGTTTTTAACAAGAAGGTGTTTTCAATTGTGGCAATACCAACAACATGATAGTTTTAATATTTAGTTTTTTGAAATCGACATAAATTCGCTCTATTCAGTCAGGAAAACCCGGCAGGTTTTTCTGAAAAAATCATTTCTCCATTTTGTCAACAAGTAAAATTGCCGCATTTAGACTTCTGAAAATCCTAATGCGATTATTAAGAAGCTTTGGCATGTCCAACTTGTCACCATAAGTTGCGCTATGTAATTTGGAGGCGTGATCGAACCGTTTATTTCGACAATTTTAGAAGATTACAAAAATATATTTTTAGTTGCCAAAAGAAGTTACCCAGTGTCCGTTTTCACCATTCCCAAATTTTTACCTTTTTTCGTTTTGCATTTTTTAGAGCTTTTAATAGAATTAACAAATTAACATTAAATAGCTTATAAGCCAGACAACAAAGCTGCCTTGGCATTTAATGTTTGCAATTTTAAATATTATTCTTTTTAATTTTATTGTAGGGCAACCCTAGACTACAGGGTTTTCTGTCCCTATTTTCGCCTCCATTTGCTGTACTCTTCATATTTTCTCTAACTATAAGCAGCAAACGAATACATACATACAGCTTCACTTTTTTTCATTATGGTTTTTGAGCAAATATTTCAACCAAAAAATTTATTTATTTTCATTATTTATTTCTTTGCAAACATTTTGCGTTTTATCAGAAGGTATTTTCTTCTTGGAATTTTTGCTACAAACTATATTTGTATTTCAATATTTTGCTTCTTGGCTAATGTATTTATATATTTGTGGTTACAATTTTTACAAACTAAAAGAAAATATGCAATTTTATTTGTTGAGTGAAAAGGTAAATTAAATTTAATAGAAAAATGGAATTAAGGTTTTATTTTGCATTACAACATTTAGCATCAAATAGAATATTTAAAAAATTGTCTAGAAATTATAAAATTGCGGTGATAATGAAAAATGTATCATTAATTGTGAAAGAAATGAAATTTTATCATTTATCTTACCTAAAACTGTTTGATAGTAATATTTAATTCTAAATTAAAAGTTAAGTTTTATTATTAATATATATAAAGGAACGCCAGTTTTCTGTTTATTTATACTTTCCTCAGGTAGTTTATTGTATATGATTTCGTTTTATCATTTAATTTTGATCTTGCAATGTTTGTTACAAAAACGATCCTGTGTTGCTTTTAAGGCTTAATCATTGTGTTTGGGAAACATGCACCTACACTCCTAAATCTTACAATAACGGTTTTGGCTACAGCATAACCTCCTCTTATCACAATCTCTTCCTTTGTATATCATCACTAATGTCCTTTTGATGAACTCAGGCAAGAGCCTCATAGACGAGTTTTACTTCTTTGGCTATTATCCTTTCTGGTTAATCGTAAAAATTTACAAGATTTTTAGATTTCTTGCTTAACCACACAGGGTTTTTTTACTATTGCTGCTGTTCTTGTTATTGGTGATTCCAAACCATATTTTCTGCTGCTTTAATATACACAAAAACTCACTGCAACAGCTGTACATAATAAATTCCTTTCTCGGGGATTGTTTTTCTGATGTTCTGCATTGCATCTTGTTTTAAACAACTCGTTCAACCATAAATATTGATATTACTATATTACTGCCACCGATGAGAATTGAACTCATGATATTTAGTTTTTAATAAAAGTGTAGGTACTCACAGTGTTTTTGTTTTAAGTAGTCGAACACCAACTGTATTTAGCGTATATATGGACTTAAAACAAGATAAGTTTATACACGATGTTGCCATTTTTAAACAATTTTCACTGATTTTGCGAAGCCGAAACTAATCTGCAACGACTATACCTAATAAATACCTTTCGAAAGTTATTACTGCTATTTTACTTCACATTTTGCTAAAAAAAAAACTCGTCCAACTATAACTAATGTTATTACTATATTATTTCTGCCGATGAGAATTGAATTCATAATCTTCGGTTTTCAATAAACATGTTGACACACCGCACCAACTGTATTTAACGCATATATCGACTAAAACATGTTTTCAGCTGGCAAATAAAACATTCTTCAACAATCTTCACTAAACACTCAATGCCGAAAGTAAGGTATTCGTGTATGTGATATTTGGATTAAATCTTAAGGCAAAGTGTCGTCCAAAATCCTGAATTGATCATTGTTTTTCATTTTAATTTCAATCTTTACAATTGAACTACATTATCAGTAGTTATAAATTTCATAACTATTTCTGTAATAGGTCTCTATAACTTCACTGCTGGTTTATTTATCGATTTAATTAAATTTTTGATTTCGATACCATCTCTCTGAATTTACAGACATTTAAAGGTTTTCGCAACTACTTATTTCTTTTACAATTTGGAGCTAGCTTTTTCCTTTTAAATTAGTAGTCAATAATGTAAAAGGACATTTTTTCTATAATAATTTATAATATTATTACAATTTCTTTTTTCATAAAATTAATCTATAAAAATGTATATTGAACTATTGTACTATTGGCGCTTTTTCGTATTCGTGAAGCCCATTAAAACAAAGGAAATGTGTTTTATTACATTTATTATGCTTAATTGCAAAGTATAAAGAAAAATAGAAATTTCCACAATAGTCATACGTTTTGAATGTTAGTTTCATATACTATTGCACATACGCATACACACACATACACAAATAAATATTGTTATAGAAAATTCATATATACACCCCCATTAGTAAAACCAATAAAAATTTTTTAACTTTAATACCAATGCTGCTGGTGATGTTACAACTACTTTTATAACCAGAAAATAAACACATACATGCGCACACATATACATATTTATGTGCATAGCATAAAAAGCATTTTTAAAACAATTTCTGTATAGAAAAGCATCCATAAATGTCATAATTTATATATTTTATTTTATTTTGTTTTAAGGTTTGAATAAAAATAAAACAACAACATCCAATTTGGGTCTACGAAAAAAGACGATTTTTTAGAAGTTTAATAAAGAAAACTTTAGCATTTAAACATAACGCTATTGTAAGCTAACATTAATAATCTATTATTTTCCACAAAAGTAATTAGTAATTATATATTTTTAACAACATTTAATTTGCAAACAATTTTTCAAATAACCCTCGTTAAAAATACAAAATACAATTATTATAAAAACGACAAAAATATTTTTCCTGTTTTATGTCGTAAAGTGCATTTTACGAAAAAAAAGCAAGAGAAAAACAACAAACAATAAAAAACGTTTGAAAAAAGTGTGTGCGTTGCTTTTGGCTGTGGGTTTAAACATGCAATTCAATTTAGTGCAATATATGTCAACGTATATTTTTTGTTGTATTATTCATTTTATATAAGTGCAGGGATATTATATTGTGTTCTTATAGAAAATAAATACTTAGACGTGTTACTTTTTAGTGACCCACTTAACATCTTTTTGACATGTTCTTTTTGATTAAAACTGATGTGAAATTTTTATATAAATTGGACTATTCCTCAGCTATGTTTAGTGGCATGTGCAATGGATTACTACTAGAAGCAAAAGTATTTCAAAAACAGATTTGAAAAATATAATTTCGTCTTAATATTTCATGAATTTCACAAAAGATCACGGTTGGAACAGATAAACATATTTCTATATTTTTGCTACATTGGAGGCTTTAAGGAGTTATTAGTTTCATATAATATTTCAGCAATATCTGATACCAAATATAAATTTTCCATTTTTTTTAATTGCAAGCTAAAACTCGTTAATTATTATTGTTTGTAACATCACTTTATTTATTTAAAAAAATGACTTTAGGTTTTCTATAACTTTGTAAGCAAACATTTTTAACGCAGTAACGCTACAGTTGCAACACTGTTCAAAATAACATTATTGTATGTATTAGTTTCTGTCGGCAATTTGTCTCTCTTTCTCGCTAATTACTATTTTTTCTAATGCCACTTTCACATATTTAAAACCAAAATAAAAAATTTTCTTTAAGTTTTGCATAATTTTGTGTGATATCTTAAGCCAGCAGCGTTAAAAATTAAATGTATTTTATTGTATTTAAAAAAATTACATTATATTTTTGCTAAGGGCGCTACAGTTTCTACACTCTTCAAAATAACAATATTGCAAATATGTTATTGCAAAAATATGTATGTATTAGTTTTGAATAACAACTCGTTTCTATGTTATATTGTCAACAGCTTCCCTGTTCCCATAGCGCTAGTGAATCCGATTTCTATTCATAGGCGCATTAAAACACATAGATTGTTCTTCTATACAACGATCTGGCAGCTTAATTATTTTTTTATTCTTCTATTTATGAAAGATGGGATGCGAACTAAGAGGAACAACTAGATGATAACAACTAAACGAAGCTCATTTTTGTAAAAATATTAAATCTTCTTTCGTTAGCAATATAAATCATGATAGGAACAGCACAATAATTGAAAAGCGTAACAGATGTGGATATGTGAAATATTGTTAACGTTACTTAATTAAATAAATAACACATTTGGGGTATTACTTTTAAAGCTAAAAAGCATCGAAATTAAGCTTTAAAACATGACATAAAACATTTTTTATAAAACTTTCAATTGTTTTCTCAATTAGAGAGCAAATTTTCTCACTGATTTTCCAATGCTTCGTAAGTTTTTATTATCTGTAAAGTAGTGACTTAAAGGTGACTTCACAACAACGATTTAAATTAAAACAATATTTTTAAGATTTATACACGCTATAGGCTGATACAAAATAAAGTACAAATTAGATTTTTATTAGAAAATATGAATTAGATACAATAACAACAACTTTTAAAATGCTCGTGTGTCGACAAACGCAGGTAGGCGTAGGTATTGTCAACAAATGGTAAATTTCAGTTTTACATGTACGTTTAATAAATGTTTTTTTTTTTTGTAGAATTTGAAATAAAAAGTAGAATGCAACATTTATAGTTTCAATTATTGTAACACAAAATTTATTGGATGTATTAGGTACATTTACTTTAATTATTAAATATCAATCGTAATTTATTTTAGCACAGTAAGTTTTAACTTTGTGCATATAAAAATGTAATTGCAGATAATTTTATAAATTTAATTTGGAAGTTCGGTTTTTAAAGGTCAAATAATAAGAAAATTTTAAACAAGAGCACACTGATAGAAAGACATATTTAATTTATTATCAAACAGTGTGCAAATAAGCACGTTTAAGATGTGCAAATTTTTTATAGTTTGAAAGACACCAAAAAAAAAAAAAAGAAAAACGAAAAAATAAAATTTAAATCGACCATATTAATTATCCTCATTCCATCACATAACTGAATAATTTTTGAATATAAACTTCTCAATTAAAAAAATACTCTTTGATGATTTTTATTTTTAGACTAATACAATTTTTATAATTATCTTATACAAGCGCTTTTATTAGTTAAATTATCAGCTAATAGCTAGCTGTGATAGCTACATGCTTGATAAATTAACTTTGAGTGTAAGTTCTCTGAGGTGACTTAAATCTATTTTGTCAGCTTATGTTTGATTCACGTAGTTGTAAGGTTAGATTGTGGTCTTTAAATCGATTATGGTTTGATACTTTTCTACTTATAACAAATGTTCCTAGTTAATTTTATTTAATATTTCTATTGACAATTTTGTCTAATCTTAAGCTGCTTTGGGATTATTTAAATGTTGTAAGAAATTTGAATTATATTATTTTTAATTCGATTTGCTTTCCATCCCTTAATGTTATTTCTAAAGAATAATTTCTAGTCTTTTTGATTCTTAATGTTTTATAATGAAATAAAATTTTTGCTTATTTAATTAGTAGTTTATTTTTTAAGCACTAGGTTTTTTTTTGTAAAAAATTTTTAAACTTTTTTTTTTATTATATTTCCGAAAAGAATAATAAAAAATAAGGTTTCAAAATTTTTTATAAAATAAAGACCTAGTGCTTAATAATAAGAAAAGTTATAATTATAAGAAATAAAATTTAACAATTTTTTATAAAAAATACACTACTATTTAAATAATAAAAAAGTCAAAATCTATAATTATTATATATTTTTGCTTATTAGTAATTTTGAGATTGTATAACCATTTTAATTAATGTCTATAATATTTTACGTTTTAATTCAAAGATATAATAATAAATTTTTTCCGTAGTATAGACGCCTACTTACAGGTTATACTTATGAGTTAAGATATAAGAGATTCTTATTATTCATTAATTATATTAAAAAAAATTTATCTTTCCAGATTTACTATAGCTTGTTCTTGGATTTTCTGATGGGGCTAAAATTACTTTTATTTGAGTACGGTTTCCGTCGACCCTCGTACCCAAATAAACGTAATTTTAGCGCCGTCGGAAAATCCAAGCACATATATAAACTCATTTTTTATTTTAAGTTCTTATATTTGTTCAATCACTCATTTATATAATTTTTAAAAAACATGTAAAAATCTTTGTCTCCTGGTAGTACTTTCTAATATACAATTTCTATAGCAAACGATAATATTAATGAGTACCTTCAAAATTATAGAAATTTTGTTCATTAGCAAAAGCCAATAAGAGTGCATTTTTAGATAAATAGCGAAAGCAAAGCTGCTTATTGTGCTATTAAAATAATCTATCTCTAAGTGAGTGGCGTCTAGCTTCTACAGTGTCCACTTTCCATCAGAATCTTAAGGAAATATATATTTTTCACAAAAGTTATTTCTGCGTGCATTTCCTTAGTTTAAAAAAAAATAAATAAATAAACTTTGCTCCCTGTTTTGTGGCATTTATTTCGATCAAAAATTTGAAACATACTTAAAAAAACAACCTTTAAAGTACACTAAGGACATTTTGAAGAATGTTACAAAAATTACTAATTACAAGGGAAGTATAATAGTATTAAAATAATGCCACGGTATACACAGAAATAGTATCTAGAACCTTAAAATATTAGCATTTTAGATCACAGATAACAAAATAAGTTTTCAATTTGTCTACGTACGTTCTGGGATTATTATAAATAAATAAATAGATACAATAAATAACATAAATAAATAATATAAATATGTTTTAGTAATTTGATGTATTTATGATTCACATTTTATACTAATTCCAGCACTTGTAAAACAATTTTTGTTTCTAATAAAAAATATTATTAGGAATCGAATTATTATGCTATCGATAAATTTAAAAGTTTTATTCGTTTTATATAAATGATATGTAGCCCGAAATATTTTTTTAAATTATGGTTTTTTTATTTTTGCTTTTGAATTCGCTATCCTTTTCTCCTATAAACTTACTTAACAGTTTGTATAATACCAAGATAGTTTCTGATAAAAACCCCTTACTCTTATGAAAACAGAATTTATTTAGAGAAAAACTGTGTCAAAAGGATAAATAAAAAATATAAATAATGATGTGCTGCAGTGTTTTAAATTAAATCTGACCTCAAATGCATTTCTAGAAATGAAACACATTAAAGAATATTTGAATACCATTAGCATTAACAAGTATTTTAACAATGTTTTTCTAAACAGCATATAAAGTTGGTTTTGGATAAAAACTAAACAACAGTTAATAAAGAATTTTGAAAATGCTTATTTGCATTTGGTAATCTAAATTGCATATTTAAACACTTTTAACTGAATAATGCGAAATAGTTGAATTTTTATCAAAGTCGCTGGTGCACGTAAAGTAGTTGCAACTTAACATTTAGTGTTCAGTATTTATGGGCGTATGATTTATTTCAACGTCACTCATACGTCTAAGTCCCTTCGTAATTTTAATAAATTATTTCAAATGGTTTTTATAAATAGTTAGAATGCTTGAGTCTTCCACCCCTACGCACTTGATTAAAAGATGATTTTCAATTATTATTTCAAACACTGCCGCATGTAGAGGAAAAGCTGTGCAACATTTTACACGTCAAAAGGAAAATAAAGAAATGAAATCCATTATATTTATGTGTATAAGCGTACACTTAAGCATTTAAGCTATTTAAAAAAAACAGTCTTTCTTCAATGCAATTTTATTTAATTTTTTTCTCATTTTTTATTAAACATTTTTGGTGACTGTATTATTTTTGCTTAAACACTGTTATAATGGCTTTTAAATTAAGTTGTTGACATTATTCCATCGTATTTCTTTACGCTACATACAAACGCTAGGTACAATGCTGTTGTTTCCAAACAAAGGAACCATTATGAAGTGAAAGAAGCTCAGAACAAAAACAAATAAAAGAAATAAAATTGTATAATGCGTTATTTTATATTCAAAGTGGTGTTTCCTTTACTTTTTCTATGCTAAATATAACAGAAAAAAAAAATAAAATAATAAAAACAGCTATTTAAGTTGAACTACATGATGCATTTAAATGCATAAACAGTGATTTTTAAGTGACTGGATAACAAAATGAATTAAAAAGAACGGAAACAGAACTTCAAAAAAAATCAGCATAAAGAACTGCAGAAATAACAAAAACAGTTTTTCCTGTAAGCGAAAATTGAATAATATGCAAGGATATATTTATTTTTATTATTGTTAATGTCAAATGGATTTAAATTTTTAAGAAAATTTTGTGTTATTTATTCGCAAAACATAGCTAATTTATTTTAAATTTCTATATGCTAAAATTTAATTAATCTTTCATTTATTTATTTTATAAAAAATCGATTTTCATATGAAAATAAAGTGATAATTTTCAAATGACTGTATTTTGTAATGAACTAGTATTTTATTAAAAAATTGATTTTTATATGCAATTTTAATAAAATTTTAAAATGGCTATATCTCCGAAAGCAATAAGATTTTCGAAAAGGTAATAATATTTTGTGATCACCTCTCCTACTTAAAAAAATTTTAACATGACTATATAATATTTTGTGATCACCTAATTATTTTATAAAAAATCAATTTTTGTATGAAAATTTAATAAGAATTTCAAAATACCTATATCTCTGTAAATAAAAAGAATTTCCAGAAAATAAGTTTATTTTGTTATCACGTTTTTATCTTATAGAAAAATCAAGGGTAACTCTTTAGTATAATTCCTTTAACGACCAGAGGATTTATTCCAGACAATGCCTATTTAATATCTATTATTTTCTTTGCTTCTATAACGCTAAAACAACGGCTATATAAAAATACAATAGTTATACAAGGTACACAACTATAATGCGCTAAAAGCGTCGCAACACTATTCGATAAATAATCATAAACTTTAACAAGAGGGTGGTGAAAGCAAAGCCTTATTTTTTAATCTTCTTCAATCTGACTCTTCTTCACGCCAGTCTGTTCTAAAGAAGATGGCACTGCTAAAAATTGGGCACTATAGCGTAGATGCATCTTCTTTAAAAATTTGATAATTTTCATTTATTGATAAAATTTGACCAAATTATGGTTATCAATAAAATTGTGTATTTTAAACTTACTTTTAGAAATAAACTGTACAATGGATTGACCTCACTTACATTTTGCAATATATTATTTTTAAATATGATATAAAATAAGAAATTATTTGTATAAGATTAAAACAAAATCAATTATTGTCACTACTTACTGTTACAGTTTTTAAAAGATTTGATATTATTAACGTATATTTTAATTTCTAAATTATTTATTAATAAAAATCTTTAAAACTGATTCAGTAAATTCTTAAAGAAAACAGGTAATATTTAATACTAAGAGAAAGTAATAGAGGTTTAATTAAATTAGAATTAGTTACATATGGTGGTGGCTTCTGATAAGATCCTCTAAGAAAATTAAGAAGAATTGTATTTGTTTTTTATGATAAATCATTAATTTTTAAAATTTTGTCAGTCCTTAAAATATAATAAAGTCTGTAAACTGATAAAAACAATATTTCAATATTTTCAATATTTATTTAATAAGTATATAAGTTAATAATGTCGCTTTTTTCTTGAAAAATGTATTTGTTATCATAACAAAATTAGTTAATATATTATTCAAAATAATGTACCAGTTTTGAGGTAAAAAATGAATTAAGCTAATTTTTGAAAGTAAAGCACATTACAGAGAAGGCTTTCTTCATATATCGAAACAGATGGCAGTCAGATGTGGCACTGTCTGGGCCATAAGGAGGATGAGCCAAAACTTCATATTCACAGTTTTGCAAATAATTTTTGCCCGGTCGTGCAATATGTAGCCGAACTTCTCTGTCATATAGGATTATGACGTCATGTCTGGTGACTTTTTGTTGATTGCTCTCTTCAAACGAAGCAATTGTGTTCGGTACATATCCTCTGTGATCGTCGGGAGCGATTTTAGTAGCTCATAATACAAAACACTTTTCTGATCCCACCAAATACAGAATATTACTTTGGCAACAAGGTTAACCGGCATCGGCGTTGATATCGCTAGTTGGCCGGGCTTAATATATAAATTTTTGCACCTAAGGTGCATCGTATTGTATCCATTTTATCCATACAATAAAAAAATTATTTCTTTTTGTAGCGCCCAAGTATCATTTCCCATATTCTTAATTGCATTTCAACATCTCTCAGCTTCAATTCTTAGGGAATCCAATTTTCTTACTTCTGAATGAATCCCAAAACTTTGGCTTGTTGTGCAACTCTCAATGATAATGCAAGTTCTTCTTGCGTTTTTAACACTTTTTTGGCTTAGCAGGTTTCTTATTGTCTTCTGTGTCGAAGTCTCCACTTTTGAATCATGCAAACCAGAGTTCACAAGATTTTGACTTAGTGCATGCTGTCCATAAGCTTCTATTAACAATCTATAACTTCCAGCAGCAGTTTCTTCAAATGAAAGACATTTATCGGACTTCTCCGCAAAACCTAGATAATATTAGAGCGATTAAAAAAGTTATTTTTTAAACTTTGGCGCTTATCTAATACTGAATTATAATGACGGCTGTTGACCATCAAAAATACCATTTTTGTTATTATTGATACAAATCATATGTGATAGTTATACAACATATGAGTTGTACAAATCGACAATATAAACTTGCATGTCCAATATAAAATTAAAACTACAAAATTTTTTGGTTTCGTTTTTATTATATTAATGATTTTTATTTTGTTTTCTATGTGTTTTTTTTTCTTCTAGTTTGAATAATCTTATCAATTATTGACAAATTTTTAATCACATCAATTTGTTTTGTAATGGGGAAAATCATAAAACCCCGTCTGAATAGTTTTACTACTTGGATAGTATAATCGATTTAGTATAATTCAATAAATATCATTATTAAGTTTTCAAAATAATTTTTGCAACAATTCCCTTAAATTAACGAAGTAGTTATTGTAAATGTAAGTAAAATTCAAACAATTCCTATCATATCTTTAAGATTAAAGTGTTTTATTCAGCATAATAAATCCTTTTATAGATTGCAAATTACAAATACTTTTTGTACATTTTTTTATAATTATATATGAATATTTTCCATGGATTATATGATATGAAATTGAGTTTTAAATTTGTATTTGGTAGTCTTTTAGAATAAATTTTTAGCTAAATATTCTTAAAAGTATCTTGTTATAACAAGAAGACAATATAACTCGTGACATCAACTTAGTATTGGCAGCCTAATTAAGCGTTTTTATTTGTTAAATCCATTATTAGTGCAAGTAGGCTCTTTAATTATACCATTTTTTTATAAAAGGGCAACATTATAAAAATATAGTTACCTTTATTAATGTTTTCTTATCTTCAGTTCTATTATGTAAAATAATAACACATAGCTTCACAGTTTTAAATTAAATTAAACGATTTATTTACTTTCAATGGACACAAAATAAACACAATGGCAACTTTGTTTTCTTTACGCAACGATGATTCAACTTAAAAGTAATTCAGTTGCCCAGCGAGTGGTGCTTATACAGTTTTCTAAGCGGTCCTCGCATATACAACAATGTTTTGCTTCAACATCACCCCATATTCTTATTATTATTATTATCATTCAGTTTAGGCGCCTACTTATCTGTGTTTTTTATGTGAGTTGTATTTATTTTCTGATATTTATCTCTTTTAGTTTTATTTCTTATTAGGGTGTTGCTATAAGATTTTTTAGAAAACTACGCAATTTGTAAAATGCACAGTAGGTCATTTCGTTTTTTTTTTACTGGTAATTATTTTCATTTAAAACCTAACAAACCATCTTCGTAACAATATTCCAATATACAGTTTACAAAAAAAAACAAATACAAATAAAATCTTGGTGGCTTAAAAAACGTATTATTGTATAAAAATAATTTTATATATTCTTTGTCAGATATTCAAAATTATATTTAATAATGCCTGTATTGAAAGATGACTTTCAAAGCTGAAAAGTAAAACTACGTCTATATACTCATAAAATTCTCCCTAAAGCTCCTTCAGTAGTTTTTTGCAATTTTTATGCAGATCCTGTTTCATCTTCTATTATTTTGAAGAAGTTAATAATAAAAATATTCTTTATATTTGTATATATTGTAAATATAAATTGTAGACCCAATACGAATATCTAAATATCTTTCATTTTATTAAATATCTTTGAAAAAAATTCAAAATGTTTTTTCAAACAAAATTCTTTACAATAAAAAATGCCACTAACAAAGTAAATAGTTTTATTAAAACATTCTTTGGAACATATTTTTTTATCTTTCTTGTACTTGTACACTTTGTGGTTCGTTGTTGTATTTGTGAAAATATGCTGTCTAATAATTTGTATTTTAGTTTTTAAGTTTTTACATTTTTTTCCTTGTTGTTGAATATTGTGAAATTGTCTTTAAGAAAAATAAAAATTCCTGTCACACATTTTTTTTATAAAACTGCAGTTATTGTGCTATTGCAACATTTACATACCTTTATATTATTCTTGTATTTCATGTTATTTTTAGTAAAAATAGAAAGGAATTTTATTTAAATCTGGTATATATTCGTTATTTGGTAAATTCTTATGCTTAAATAAGTCAAGCAACAATGTATTTGTAATTATTAATTTATGGTTTTGTTTTTGTTCTACACAATTTAAACGTCTTAACCTGCAGTTGCAGGAGGCTCAGGGAAGTGTTTAAAACAATTGATATATTGAAGTGCATTCTTCTCATTATCACAATTCAAAAGGTAATGGCACGTAGATGCAATACGCATATCAGCAAATATTTTATCGGCAGTGTGATTAATTTAAACATATAAATTAAAGAATTCATTGTTGAAACCTGGCAATCTGTTAATCAAGCGGAATGAGAGTTTAATATTAGACTAATATTATGGCTTATTAAATTATGGTCTCAGGTCAAAGGTATAATATTAAAAAAGCTAAAATTCGAACTGTGTTAGATATGTAGCAAAAATTTTAAAGATTTTGTATAAAATTCTTTTCAGATATTAGCACGTACATAAACGTGATTACTGCAGCATTCAGTTTAATAATTCCAATCATTTTAAAGTCATATTTTATTCATTTAATTTTATAAAACTTTAAGTTTTTGTAAGTAATGCACATTTTGAAATAATAGTTACTTTCATATTGTTACGTTTATTCCTTTTTAAGTATCGGCTTGTTATATTAAGTTATTTTATTGCAAATAATAACACAGCATTTTAAAATTTTAAATTAAAGGATTCATTTACTTGAAACTCTTTTTCGTAACAATTATTTTATTGATATTTAATTATTTTATCTTTTCGCCGTCTATTTACAAACCTTTTTAAGGTAATCTTGTTAAAAAATTTAATCTATATCCACATAGATGCTATAATATTCATTATATATACGGCAGTTATATGTATATCTTATCAAATTTCTTATATTACAAGTAATTTAAAAAATAACTGCCTGTGTATTATTGCATTAGCTTGAAATTTTTAGCATTAGAAAACCATTTTTAAACTTTATTAACAAACTTTTACAATACCAAATTTTAGTTCAAAAAACATTTTGTTTGAAAGGGAAACACAAACAATTTTTCTAATATAAATCTATTCAAAATTGAATAGTAGAGTTATATTTTTTACATACTTTAACCACATATAATATGATTACTGGTATTTTGAGAATCTTGATTTGTATGCGTAAGAGTGTCACGTAAAACATAGTTCGAAATTAAAGTTTTACTATCAGCTTTAAACGAAAACTTTAGTTTGAATACAAAATGCATAGTGGAGCAAATTCCAGATCGATGAAAGTATGTCTAAATTTATAAAACCTTAATATATAACATAGAAGAAATGTTATACACTAATTTCTAGTAAATAAATTTAAAAATATATCCAACTACTAACCCCATTATTATCATATTTTTATTTTCAGTGATTTATGTCAATAATTATGTTTGAGTTAACACTAAATTTTTTTGGTAGCACAGCTTAAAGCACATAAAATATTTGTGGGTTTAATTGCATTTGAATTACGAAAAGGCTTAGTTTGAATTTTTTAGGGTTTCGCAATAATAAATAACAGTTTTCTTCCATTTAAATTTAAAAGTTAGTTAGCTTAATAATTTAAATACACCGATATTAGTAACTGTATGTGAGGCCAATTCCCTACCACAAGCTATATTCTGAAAATTTTCGGTAGACTTTTACCGCAATTATAAACTAAAGTAAATATGAAACTGAAAGAAACTGAAATCAAACGCCAAGAAGAAAAAAAATATTTTCAAAAAAATAAATAATGCTTAACTGATGGTTGGGACAATTTTAAGAGAAACATGTGTAAGGTGATTAATAAAGACAATAACGACAAAAAGTTCGGATTTGCAATTTTGTCCAACACACTTAATAGTGATTAATTAATAGCAATTTATTCTTGTTATTATATTTTGTTAATTAGCTGACTAAATAGTTCCTGTTTACAGTGTGCAAAGTCTAATATATACGATGAGCGGTTTGCAAAATATAATGTTAATGTATAAGTTTTCCTTCTTCATTTTAAAATTTGTTTTTATTAATAAATTAAAAACCTCCGAATTTCAGTTATACTGCTAACTCCACATTGTTATTTATTCGCACAATTGCGAACACACGAATTCTTCGATCATCATGAGACAGCCATATGATTAACTTTCTTAAAAATAAATAAATAAATCCATAAATATAGATGCGTGTGTGTGTGAGTGTGTTCTTCTACGTGTGTGTATGTAATTAATAAATATATGTTAAACTAAAGAATTTCTTTCACCAGTTTGTTAAATAAGGTTTTTTCTGTTAACAATTTAAAAATTTATAATTATTTTGTTTTTAAAAATTTCAGCATATTGACTTAAGCCGTTAATATGTCTTAAGAACCCCTCAAAAATTATATGTTATACACACTTATACAAAATTTTTAAAGTTACTATTACGTTAATTCTTATTCTTAAATAAATTTTAATTTAAAGAGCAAAAATATAAAAAAAAAAAAATACTCGGAACTTAAGCATGATAAGCCTTTTGGTATGCTATAAAATTTATTAGAACCAGAACGAGCACTAAAATATGAAGTAAAATGTTACATAAAAATAAATAAGCTTTTATATAATTATATACATATACTTACGTATATGCACTTAAATACATTTACAAAATATAAATAAATAAATTTATATTCGCATATATCACCAGCTGTTATCGGTCGTCAGTAGCTACAAATAGCTAAAGAAAAAAATATTTTACATATTTAAAACAAAAAAAAAAAAATACGAAATAAAATAAAAACATAACAGTGTAGAATAAATACAGTATTACAGCATTTTGAAATAAGAAAAAGAGAAGTAGTTATTTGAAATATTTATGTTTATAAGATCCAACTAGTAAAGAAAAATGTTATATGCTTAAAAACATGTATGTATTAACTTTTAAAACACGATGCAAATAAATAGTTGCATACATTAGGGAAAACAAATATATGAATGGCTGTAAACACATCGACATAAAACTTTCATTTATACACGCTTTTATGTTGATTTCATTTTTTGTGTGAATTTTTTTTTTTTTATTAAAAAACAGACAAATACAACAGTCGTGTATGAGTGTAAATAAATAAAGGAGTATTAACACACTGAGCGCAAAAAAAAAATAAGATGACAAAATTTTTCTTTTATTTTGGTGTATCGCTTCGCTGAAAAAGGCTAGTTTAAATATTTTAAATAATGTTAGCAAGTGTAACTCTAGATTGTTTGTTCAATTTAGAAGCTACTCCATATTATCAATTTAAATTCACCTTTCCGTGCAAAGTTGCAAACATTAAAAATGTTGCATCGGTTGTATTGATAAATATTTGAAAATAATAATTGTAAATCATGCTTTAGAACATTTACCTTACAAAATTTTATTATATTCACAACGTAATTATTTATAATTAATAATATAGTCAAAATTATTAATTAAGCTCCTCCAGATGGCCTCATATGAAATTAGGGAATACACAAGGCAACACCTGAAAAGAAATCATAAAAATAGTCAATTTTGTGAATGCTTATTTATGCTTTTCAATTTTTTATCACGTAGAGGTAATTTCTTAAAGACGGGATGAATAATAGTACCTTAATCAAGCTTTCAACCGTATATTTTACAAAAAATTTAGGTTTGGATTCCCTTTTATTAAAGGATGAAAAAAATATATAACTATTAACTTAATTGATTATTGTCAAACGCTTTCTAAAATTATTAAAATTAATTTTTAATAAAAGAGTTTTTCTTTGAAAAACATTTATAAACAAATTTAAATAAAATTAAAAATTTTTGTCATATTTTTTTCACAAAAATCGATGCACAAACTTTGATTTCATTTACGATCAAGTACTTTACATTGACAAAACCGAAACTATGTATATATAAATGTGTAAAATCTCTGATTAACTTTTCTCAAGTTTTACTGAAATCTTAAAATTATTTACTCTTATTTATTCGCTAGAACTCCTTCTATTCATGCCTTGTTAAGAAATTTTTTTTTATACAAATTTTTCTTTTTTTTTATTATTATAGATATTTGTTTCAATGTCCCTTGTTTATATCTCACTAATTTTTCGACTATTACTGTAGAGATATACCAAAAATACTGATGTCATGTGCAACGATTCGAATGACACACTTCATTATGCTATTTTTACTGTTTTCTTTAAAAATGACCACATATTTTAAAAATATTTTTCTTTAATTTATAAAATTAGAAAAAAAAGCAAAATAAAAGAAATAAAATCTGAAGAAAATTTTTTAAGTTTATTGCGAAGAGTAAGTCAAAAAATTAATGATTTCTAAAATTAATAGGCTCATATTTGTGATCAGTTAAAAATTTCATAAAACATAACAAAACATTTTTGATCTGTTTTTCGCGATTCAATAATCTACATGAATCTAACAGGGCGCGATGGAGGATTCATTAAAAAGTAAGAAATAATTTAACTTCTGCATAAGAATTTTAACTAGTGTTTCCTTAAGTTTAAATCAGCTATTACCTTTTCAATATCTTGGAGCTTAAGTCTAAGCGGAAGTGTTACTTAGAGAATTTGAGGTAGTAACTCAAAAGCCGAACTTGTATGGTCTTCATTATTCTTAGCTGTATATTTTTCGAGCAATGAGTTCTTAGTTATTATTTATACATTAAACGTTTTCTTTCGGTTATATTAATCTTAAGTTTTCCTTGGATAATTTCAGAGAGTATTAAGATTTTACAACTACTTACAAAGAGAGCCGATATAAATGACACCTTGCCTTTCAGAGTGATGATCCTTAACCTCCAAAAATATATATTTTTTGAAAAATTTGCCAGCCGCTAAGAAGCAGAATTTCTGGTTTTGAAAGCACGCGGTGTTGGCTTTCGCATGCTTCAAAGATTTTGGACGGAAATAATACGTAGTAATAACTAAGCCTGAGTAAAAATTTTTAAGGCATATATTTTCAGGATAGCTTTCTTCACAACAAATAGTAGCTTATTCGAAACTTTATCGATATTTCAAAGCCTCCGCATAATTTACCACGGCAGTTCTTTTTATTATATATCATCTTTAGCAGCATGAGTGCTTGCAGTTAAATAGGTCACACTGTTGCAGCAATTTATTGCTCAGCAAGGAACTATTCGAAAATTATGTCCCCTCTATAGTATAGTGTTCTATATAAAAAGAATATATGCTATTATTATTGTCCTTATCAAGTCAGTTAATTTATTACCCACTGTACATGTAGCTGTAAGAGTTTAATACAGAAATAAAATGTAATACTCTAGAGACAGTTTGGTTTGTTTATGAAAGAAACATATTTTTTATATTTAATACGAATTCATGTATACACATATGTAAATAAAAATTGTGAATTTTCTTTACTTACAAACACATTACTATTTGAATTAATTTATATACATGTGTGTATGTGCATATGGTTACAATGTGGGTCAATTTTTATATGTATGAACATTTTCCTTGTAGTTATGTTCTGTTTTAATAAAACGTTGTTTAAGCAAAATAAAATAAAACCTGCTGTATTGTAAGACTTTATATAAAAGAGAAAAAAAAGGAGAAATTTAAAAACAATATTGAATAAAATAAAGAAAACCCTTTCATTTTTGCGTTTTACTAATGGCAACATGTTACACGTTATAAATGTTGCTACTTTTACTTGCCTGCTTGCCAACATTGCTGGTAGTCATCGTTGTCGCCGTCGAAGTTGTTTTCGTTGTTGTTGCAGTTGTATGAAAAATTGTGTACCTTTTGTATTCTTTTTGTTTTTTTTTTCTTTGTGCATGTGTACATCTCATGTAAATATTTCATTGCATGTATCTACACAAACCGGTGTATGCTTATAATTTTACATAAAAGCAATGAAAATGTAGCAGAAAAAATGCATTGCATACATATAGAATTTTTTGTTTGTTTGTAGAAGTGGATATACAACATGTTTAATGTTGGATTATACGTTGAATATTTGAGTAGTTTTCATTTAAGTTTTAAGTTGTAATTATCTTAGCTTTACAAAAAATAACAAAAAAAAACTATATTTGCTTAGAGATGTTATTGCAAAGGCAAACGAAATGTCCGGATTTTCACCTTTAGAACAAAACATTGTGTGAATTCAAACATATTTCAATTCTTAGGTTTTTGCAGAAATGCTATTTGCTAAAAATCTTGTTTCTAATTAATAATATTAAGGAATATTTAGATTAAATAAACAGCAAGCAATTAGAAATTTATGTCTTTCGTAATAAGTTTTTGCACAATACACCTATAGAGTCCATGGAAAACTAAAAAAAAAATAAAGCAACTTTTGATCTTTTTAAATAGCAATTGATATTCTGCTTTGCAAAATTTTCTTTGAGGAAATGTTTTTTAGCTGCAAATAAGCAAAGTAGTGACAACCACGGGGAAAGAAACATATTTTTCCCCCGTTTTTTCTTCTGAGTAGTGTTTACTTATAAAACATTAGCCCAAAACATATACCTAGCATATATTAGTAGCAGAGCAAACAGTTTTAAGTCTAACATGCAAATAGTGTTGGCTATACAGAATATGGAATATAATAGTAACACTCGAAAAAAGCATATATATTTTTTTATTATAATACTGTAAAATATCACTATTTTAACTTATAATTTTAATAATAATAATAATAATAGTATAAATATGGCTAGGCTTAAATATCAAACGAGATTCCTTGATGGTCCTAAGAAAGCAATTGCATTTTTGCATTTGCTTAAATTTACGAATATATGACTATTGAACCGTATGTATTGGAATAGGCATGAATAAATCGTTAGTTCACATGTCCCAGAGTTCCGTCGCATTGTTTGGTATACATGACTGATATAATAGAAGAACGTGGTTAATAAAATCATATATAGTAAGTTCAAGTTTCAGTAGAGACATACTGTGGCTTAGAAAGTTTCACTGCTAAAAGGATAAACAAGATATCACGTTATTATACTTCAAAGCAAATATACATCTTTTCTATACAAGTCTTTAAAACGATAAATGCTACGTCAGTTTTTAGCCAAAAAGAGAAGGATTCTTCTATATAGGCTAGTGCTTCTGTAAAATCTTGTTATTGAAGACCAACTTTCATATTGCTTCTGATAATATAGCATCAACTGTGCATTATGCCTATGATTGATTATAAATATGAACGAATATTTGTATATAAAGTGCCAAACCCATACTATCATAGCGCTATTATTGCCAAGTGATTTTTCATGAAGCATTTTGTACAAAAGTGATGCTTATATGTCGGAATAAGATCACCTTAGGTGCAGGCCATCACTCAAAAAAAGACATAGTGCATCAGATACTACACGTCTTAGAGTGATGTGACACAGATTTACATTAACACCTGGCCGATTGTCCCTAATCTGACGGTGATCCAACTACTGGGATAATGCGTTCATCCATTTTCTAATACGCATAAACACCTAGGTGCATACACAGCAATTTTTAAGAGCACAGCAAATAGGATCGTATCCCACTCCTTCCTGAGTAGTTGCAGGCTATCAAACTCCTTGTCCTGTTGCATGCGCAACATTGTTACCATGCATAATACTACTTCCAATGCTTTAAAAAATCAAGCGATTTTTAAATCACAGCCAGCACGTTTTTTTCGGTGGAGCCTCCCCAATAACCAGAACAGGGCCGTAGTGTTGGGCAACTGGTACTCGTGGTACATTGAATGTTATAATAAGTAACATCTCTATATATGCCACGTTTCACCCCAAGGGACCTCACAATAAAGAGAACAGGGCCATAGTCATGGAGGCAACTGGTTCCCATGGAACTAGTGGGTTCTAGTCAACTAGCCTCGGTGACTGTTGAAGCCTTTTACTCCCAAAAGCACATATCAAGATCCATCTTTATTGCATGTGCCTGGGGCGGACACCTTGAAGTGATATTCTATTCAAAGATGTTGAAAAAACAACAAATAGGAATCGTTGTTGTCAAGGCTACAATAAAGTTAACGATGTGCAAATATAAACTGTACACCAGAAATCTTGCGAAAGATGAAAATTATGATGGTAAAACCAATCATAACGGACAAAGTCGATTAAGTTTTGGCTAAGAAATATCGGAAACTTATACCTTAGACGATTTTTATCACCTGCTAAACAAAATATCATTACAAGATAAGAGTCATTTCGGTATTGTTATATTGGCTAGCGGAGCTAAAATCCACACTCATCATCCAACTTTCTTGTGTGACGTTCTAAAAGATTAATTTCGATATAAAGCTTACCGCAGCAAGCAACAGGGTATAAAAGAAGCTGCTGCATAACATAGGTAAAGCTGCATTAAGTGATGCAAGGATAGATCCCGAATGCTGGAAATTACTATGTGGGAAAAACTCCCAAGATTTCTCTATTAAAAAAAAACTCTTTAGCGTGGTGTGAAAAAATTTCTGTAATATTTTATTATTTGTTTAAAATTATTATTTTTACTTCTAACCTTTTTAAAACTATTTAACCCCTCTGTTTTGATTTTTGAATTTTAGCGTTTCAGTTTTGATTACTGACACAACAATTGGTTGCTTTTGTAGATTTTAAATATTAAGTGATGCATACTTAGTCATTAAAAAAGCATTCAGAAGATCGCAGCAGAAATAATTTTCTAAATAAATAATGAAATTTTTTTAATTTTTTGTGTTTCCACAAAAATAAGCCACTTGGCATAGGGAGTTATTGTATATAAATATTTACAATATGATCCTTAGTTGGGTAATGTCATCATCGAATACCAATTTATTAAATTTATACAGCTGTGTAATAATTTTTATTTGTATAGGTATAAACTAAGAGAAGAAATTGTGGAAGCAAAAAAATTCAAACAATTCCCCGAAATTTGTTAATTTATAATTACAATATCAAAATTTATTGGTTTTCTCTACTTTTATTAAAATGAGTATTTAATTTAATTAAATATTTATATTTATATAAGGGATAAGTAAAGTGGAATTTTTTTATATAAAATTTAAAAGTAAAATAGTAGTAATAGTAACGAGATATTATTTTCTATAAAAACAAAAAAGAAAACAGCTAAATAATTTAAAATCTGTTACAACCTTTTTCCCGAATCATCTACATTTATTACACACTGCCCTCCATCTTAGCCAAGGTAAAGTTTTGAAATTGAAAACATCCTTAAAATTACACTCATGGGTTCATTGTCTTTGTGAAATATTTTCTAGGTTTATAATATGAAATACAATGCACTTCAAGTGTGAGCTATCGTAACATAAATTCAAAAGTTTCATTTAATTTTTTTGTATTTTCTTTTCTTTATAACAAACTAATGTAATACTAACACGTATACTTTAATGGATTTGGATTTTGTTTTACGTTCCGTGTTAAGTTTTTGCTTTATTTTTTTGTTTGCCAAAAACAACAAAAGATTATAAAGTTTGTTACATATACAACAATAATAAAAATATCCTTAAAATTTTCATACTATCGGGCTTTTCAACAAGAGGTTGGTTTTTCAGTTGTAATAACACAAACAAAATGATCGTTGAGATTTAGTTTTTTGACGCATTCGTAGTAGATACCTTGGCAATTGTTACTATGAAAATCGTTTTTCTGTTAAAGTTACAATTCGTGATATTTTCGGACTACATAATCGTCCTTCTGAGACCGCTGTTAAGAATTTGGTCATTAAATTTGAGACAAAAGGCTCGATACAAAATATACGAACACAAACGCGTGTTCGTTCGAAAACATCGCAGCCGTGAGCCACAGTGATGAAGCAATTCTAATTCCTCGAAGTTCTCAAAAACTGGGGTTACCCAAAACGACCACAAGGCGAAGTTTGCATAAGGATTTGACTTTAAAGCCTCAAAATGTTCAACTTGAGCAGGAATTGACGTCGCCGCAGATTCGCTCAATTCTTTTAGGGAAAATCATCTGGCTTTTCTTAAAAAACGAAGACGAAGCCCATTTTCACTTGTCAGGGTATGTCAACAAGCAAAATTGCCACATTTGGGCTTCTGTAAATCCTATAGCGATAACTGAGAGGCATTTGCATGCTCAACGTGTCACTGTATGGTTGTTGTCATGATGGACAATGCCAGATGTCATTTTTCGTTCATAACTGCCAAACTATTCTCTTCGTAATACAAAAAAAAATTAATCATTTTAATCTGTTTTTTGTTTTATTTTGTTTAAAAAAACAACCTTCTTGTTGAAAAGCCCATTTGTGTAGGTGTATAGAAAATAAAATTTATATAAAAGATCATCATAAATAAAAATTCCTCGAACAGTAAAAAAATTGAAAATATTTTTGATAAATGCAATACCCGATTGCTAACATTAAGAAGCTAAAATAAGACTTAAAAATTATTATTTCTTAAATTAGCGATTACATTTAAGAATACAAAGTTTTAGTATTTAGGTTGATAAGTCTGTGTTTAATGATTAAGTATATTTCGCTATTCTTTATGATTAGTGAGTGTACAAAATTTGTCTTGACTTACTACTGTTGCAATGTACATGATTTCTTTGGCTGCTTTAATGTATACTTTAAATTAAGGTGGTTATATAAAAAGGATTCTTCTTCAATTATTTTTCCTCTACAGTGTTCTATTCTCACTATAATTTTACTTGTTTTAACTCATTTTGACTCACACAATATCATATATTTTTGCTACTATTGTAGCAAGTTGAGTGCTGGCATTAATAAAGTTTTAGGTTTCTAAGTTTCTTTCCAATTTTTTCTTCATTAGTTTCTTTTACTTTCCTTTCCATTTTCTATTTTTTCTTCTAGAACTTGCTGTTACTTTTAAAAACTACATTATTATACTGTTTGTATTCGAAGCGACGCTTCTCTTCAGCCTTTAATTGTATTAAGTCTTATGTTAAGTTTTTTTCTCTTGGTTTCTTATAATCTACTTTTAGGACAAGTTGTACTTATTAGGGCTTTTTACATAATTACGAACGAAATGGTTTTTGATTAATGTCTATACATTTGTGGCATTAAATTAATATTTTTCTTTATTTTGTTTATGTGGAAATAAAATTGTTAATTTTTCCTGATTATTTGGAAAGTTTGTGATGCCATTAACACAAGTATACATTTTTGTGCAGTTAGTTTTCTTTAATACAATTACTTTAAAGATAAAATTAAAGATTTAAGGAACTTTTTACAACATTAAATTAATTTATATTTATTAGACAAAAATATTCTCTTAGATACCACAATTGTAAACAATTGGAAGAAAGAAATTATCCAAAAATTATTTTTTGAAAAAGAATATGAATAAGAGATCTTTTGATGTTATTGGATTTATGCAATGATTTATAATTAAAATGTATTAATTAAGAACAATGACCGCAGAAAACTTTCAAACCAGCAACGAAATTTGGATTGAAAATTTTAACTTTAATTATGTGTAGTGGGCACAGTATTTTGTTTTCATAAAATTACCTTAAAAAACTAATTCGTTTCTGATTTCTTAGATAATAGAAAACTTACGCTTCCTTTTCTACTAATAGTATAACTAACTCTAGGAAAAGCAGAACAAAAAAAAAACTGCCATAGAAATATTCCATATTAAAATACCAATACCAAATACCACAAAATCGTCGCTTAAACTTTAAGGAAATGCTCTTCAGGTCTTCTATGTCATGCTCAAATATAAGAAATTCATATTTTACTTTTAAGGCTGTAAAGTGTTCTTTCAATAGTCAACAAATTAAATAAAATGGTTAAGTGCGGTTTCTTTTGTATAAAAAATAAAAATTTTAAGTTTTTTAACTAGTTAAAAAAACTGATTAAGTAAACACTAATTCAAAACTATAAATTTCTAAGAAAACCCCGTTTCAGACTTCAGTTAATTATTCAGAAAAGTTATGAAAAATATGATGTTACACATAAGTTGTATATATTTTTGTCGCATTTGTGCTAGATAAATAGAGAATATGAGCCGATGCATAATTTAATATCAACCAGTATAGTGGAGGCAATCGAGATTTCATTCTCTTAGTAAAGATCTGATTTAGATTTGTATTGTTTTAGCATTGAACGCAGTAGTTTAGTATCTTACTACGTACTACACAGAAACATTTTTTAAAACATTTATAAAAATGTTGATAGTCAAAAGTCCTTTAGTGTTTGCCAAATCTAAAATATAAATAAAATCTATTTATTACTTTTTCGACTCGAAAATTCATGTGAAACACTTCTATAGTACGTGATTGTGGTTTTATAGAAAACCAATAAATAATTAAATAAAAATGTTTCCGTTTTTTTATATTTTCATATTCTAATGATCAATGAATAAAAATGATTAATTTTCCCCACTTTTTGAATATTTAGCTTTTTAATAACTCATAATCTTATTCCACACGTATGGTATTCCCTCTATTAAAAACTTTCCTCCAGTTATAGTGAACAGTATACTAATATGACCGCTTTACTTAGTAAGTCATGACGCACCTTTAAGGAATCATTAAAAACGCTACGTATATAAAAGTGTTTTTGACGTACTTTTGCATAGAAACTACTTGTTCTCAAGATTTTTTCCTTCTACTCTATTCTGGTGTTAGGGCACCAGGTAACTCCTAAAATGCTCGAAATTTAATTTTTTTAATTTATATCACAAATATTATTATCACACTATACCTATCGCTATGCCACATTTAGTTTGCATTCAATTTCTTGAGTGATTAATTATTAATTAATTAAAATAAAGTTATCTTTTCGAAAACACTCTTTTTATGGAATGATATAAACGCCATAATATTTTTAGTAATATAATTAAGAAGGAGTTACAACTTACCTCTATGTTACTTTACGATATAAAATCTTGTGGTGCACAGATATCCTTGTCAGATTTTGTAGACGATATTATAATATATGTGTAAGGCTTTAGTCTAAAATACAATAAAGTGTTTCCCCACCGATAATCAACTTTTTGTGGATTTGTCAATTTTAGTTTACAGTGCACAAGACAATGAATTATTTGAATTATTAAGTCCTCCCCCTTACTATCACTTACTTGCAAAAATGTGCTTTACTCTGTTAAGGCTACACATAAGGCTTAACAAAAACAAATAAAATATCTTTCTTTTAGATAAGGGTAACTCCCTCACTCGTGTCAAATAATTGTAGAAATAAAATTTAGAAATTTTTACCAACAGCAGTGCAATTAAGGAATCGAAATAATACTGCAACATACACTTTTTGATGTTCAATTTTTATAAATTGGCACGACATAATTGTGTTGATTGGTAATTATTGCGGCCTCAAAGCAAGCAAGTTTAAAATTTTTTACGTATAGTATTGTAAAACTTGATTTAAGTCTCTTGTGTGGAAGTAAGGTGTCTTCGTTACGATATCCATTTTCTAATAATAACGAAAACAAAATATTAACATAAAAGTGGCAAAAAGGTTTATAAGCTTGAAAAATAATTTAAAAATAATTTAAAAGTAAAGAATACCGATTTTGAATTGTTTAAAATGTTGAGATGTAATGTAATCTATCTGAGGGAAACAATATTTTAAAAAGTTGTGATAAATATTTCATTAATTTTAAAATATTTTAAATTATTTTGTAATTCATAAGTTTATAGAAAGTTTATTTAATTTTTTAAATTTTATTCCGTTCAACAGAACATTGAAATTTACATTTCGCAAAATTTAAATTATAAAAATATCTCTCATTGAAGTAGAGAAAATCTTGTAATTAATTTTTTTACTTTTAATCTGAATAACCAAAAAAAAAGAAAGGAATATTTCTTTTTTAGTTTGATTATATAAGCCCAATATAGTTTTGGCAAATCGTCAAGTAGATAATTTAAAATATATGTTTTTTGAAATACCTCTCTTTAACACATTCGTATGTGATTTCCTTATTTTGTTATAAAAGATTTAAATTATATTCAAATGGTGAAATTTTGTGGCAGTCACTAGCAGCATTTGCAACAAACTCACCCATCAAATATGTGTGATGAGAAAAACACAAAAAACCAATGAATGAAAAATAATTCTTTTTCTTTTATTTTCATTTCATATGAACATGACAAAATTGTGTCAACCATTAAAGCCGCACTATAAGGCCACACTTAAACACATAAAAATCTCTCTCTTTTACATCTTATTTTTTATGTGCATTTTATTAAATGTAGCATATATTAAGGAGTATTACATATGTTTTTTAATATTATTTTTTTTTTCGACAGAATACCAAGATTTACTTATGTACACACACACATATATATATATATATATATATATATATATATATATATATATATATATATATACATAGACTTAATGCAGTCAAGCGTAAGAATGTCGAAATTGTGAAACGAGTGTATTAAAGCATGAAACTTTGATGAGAATTCTTATATTTTTGGGTTGTTTTATTATTGCCATCAAAAGAAAACTTAAAATACACATACATACATACAAAAAAAATATTAAAAATAAGTTTTATTTACATGTATCCATAAGGGAAAAACTACTACACTGTTTCTTAATACAACATATTGAATTTAAAAGAATAAATAAATAAATATAAGAAAAATTATAAATATATTTTCAGTATTCAAAAGGAAGCTTAGTTAGACTAAAATTTAGCTTGACTAAGTAAGTGACCAGTTCAGCAAGGCATTTAGACTAGCAACACTAAATATAATTTCGTGTATAATTTGGGGAGTTGAACTCAAATCTGCATCTAGGGTTTTTTTAAATGATCCTTATTTTCGAAATATAATATTATTTAAAAAAAAACCATTTTTAAAAATTATTTAATTAATATTGTAAATTTAATAAAAATATTCCTAATATTTCTGCAACACGATTTCAATCATGTCTGCCTTGACAATAACTTATCCTATCAAACCGATTTTGGAACACATTGTTGACGGTGTATTGAAATACACGTATTGATAAAGATTCACGTCTAGCTTTTACCTAAAAGTGTTCTTACCACTGGCTGAAATATAATGCGTGTCTTAATGCCCCAAATGTGCATTATATAGCTCAGCTAGTAATTATAGAAGCCCCCCTCCTTGCTTAAGAACCGCAGCCTATCTAGTATTCCCATCGCCCCCAATACAGCGACAATGCAACAGTACATCGGATAGAGAAATACATCTTCTCGGGATCTTTACTTCCCAAAGGCCACACCAATAATCTTTACAAGGCCGCAGCCCTGCGGCTTACTGATTTCCGTGGTACCTGGTTGGTAAATCACTAGGTGTATCTCCAGTAACCGATTCCACCAGTTCCATGTTTCTGCTAGTCAAGGCGACTGGTGCTGCCTTTTACTTCCAGAAGCACGGTCCGACAAGACTGCATGTCCTGGGGAGGGGGTTTATTGAGATGTTACTAGCTTTCCGGATTATAACACTAAAAAAAATAAATCAAAATAAAGGTGTCAAATTGCAGCTTCAAATTTGCGAGTTAATTTTCCTAAGATCGCTGGATACATGACAACCGAAGCCTACACGTACAATATCATGTTTCATACGTAATGTAACACACTGCGCCATCCTCCTGAAAATAAAGTTTACGCAAGTTAACATATTTTAATTCAAACTATAAAGAAATCTGTCCCGTAACCTTCACTGTTACGTGAAATGGTGTCTCCAGCAATTTTTCAATAACAATGGGTCAGGGATACCACAACTCTTCGTTCTTCGTTCTAAATTTTTATTTTATGTCGTTACATATACTTATCAGTTACATATAAAACTAACGTCCTTCAGTTGCAAAGTTTATTTGATCCTAAAAGCGAACAATCTGAGAAAGTGAAAGTTCTAACATTCTGATACATGAAATATTTATAGCAGCAATTTTCTATTTTGACCGCAAATGCTCTATTTCGGCCAAAGAAGCTCTTTTAATAAAACCGTATTTGGAAACATAACCCGCACTTGAGAGAAATAAGTTTGGAATATTTCTTGACATTGTTCAAGAGCAACGTAACTTATTTTGGTATGCACAACTTTAATACTGATTAGTCGTTAACACTTCCGAGAGAAAAATAATCAGAACATAAAGGAAAATTTTTTAAAATTTACTTAAAAAACCCAACACACACTTGGATATATGATTGAGTTAATGGAACAATGTTCGGTAGGATTTCTTTATCGTTTTCAAGTCAAAAGTCTATAAAATATTAAAATTAGCAACATGTGGCACTCAATATAAAAGGGCATTTTCACTAAAATTTAATTAAAATTTAACTGGAGTTGTCAAAGTGCCATAATTTCTTTTTTGGCATCGTGATTTATATAATTAATATAATTTAGCGCATATAACGCTTTATTATTTAACAATTTTTAATATTTTATATAAAGATTGCCGAAGAGGCAAGTTCATTCTAAGCTAGCACTCGTTTAGATTTCCAGCGATGAAAAGGCGCTTCGCTCACTCATCTCTCAATAAAAAACGCGATTAAAATCGCTATTAACGGAAAGAGTTAATACAAGTAAAAAGTAAAAGCTGGAAATAAACTCAATTAAAAAACATTTAATTTTTTTTATACAGGAAACAGTGTAATACTATTTTCTTAAAAACGAAAAAAAAATGGTTAAAATAAATTTAAATAAAATTTTACATACGTTATAACTACCCAAATATTTAAATTCTTATAAAGGATAATCAACCCAAAGGATCTCATATGGAAATAATATTAAAAAAACGCACTAAAGTGGTGTTAACTTTAATTATAATAAAAGTCGTAACATTTAATTTATACAAACGATTATTTGTCTGCTTGAATAAACTCTTTACCCCTTAAGGCGTGTACAAAATTTATATTATAAACTGTTGAGTTTTGAAAGACAAACATAACATGTACAACAACTTTTAAAATTGTGTGGTTTTTGATTTTGTTTTTAACAAGTTTTTCATTTCACATGATAGTTTTCGAAAGTGTTACAACCATAAAATTAAGCCACGATATTTTATGAGTTTTAGGTTTTTTTTTGTGGTATTTTGTTTCCTTAATTTTTAAATATGATTTCGAATACATGTTTTCATTATTGTTCTTTATATTTTTTATTAGCTAAACTTTTTTCTAAGAAATAATTTTTTACGTGCTCAAAGTTTTATGACCTATGAACAGTACGTGCTTAAAGTACGGTAACTATGTAATAAGTAGAAGAAAAAATATAAAAAAATAATATTTAGGAATTGTTGGCGTTAAAGATACTTGAATAAATAAAATTAATAATATTTTATAGCAATTTTGTTAAAATGTCACATTTATTTTTTTTAAATAATTTTTGTACAAAATGAAATTATTTTATTTTATTTTTATTCCAAAAATATATATGTATATTTTTAAAAACTTTATGTGGTCTTTGAAAAACTTTATATTAATTTATTATTTTATTTTTAATTCTGAATTGTAATAAAATTTTATTCAAAAAATATTTGTTATATTTTTAATTTTTCATGATTATTAAAAAAATACCTTAGCGTTTACAAAAGGTTAATTTAGTTTTATTCAATCTATTAAAAGTTTAAAGTTCTGCATGTTAAAGTTAAATTACTAAAGCAAAGAAATTATTTAAGGGATAAATATTTACAAAATACAAAATAATGTACAATTTTTGTGATATAAAATGATTAATTACAAAATAAAAACTTTTAATAAAAAGTTACAAAACAATAATTGACAATTGCTGTACTTTTAAAAAATAAAATTTATTTTTCGTTTAGAATACATTGAGAGAATATTTTCAGATTTTAGAATTTAACGTCTAGGTTATGTCACTTCAGTCTTTGATTTATGCGAAAATTAAGATTTTTTAATTTTATATTTTGCACTCAATAAGTTTATAGACTCTGTGTGATAAACTTTTAGGTGTTTTTAAGATCACACAATGCATATCATTAATCTAAGTCAACTTCAAATCAAAATTAATTTTATGTGAACATGGCACATATTATTTCAGTATAAATTTACTGCAGAACAGCTGCTATTTTTTAAGCCGGCATTTCTTAGGTTAACACAAATCAAACACATAAAAAAGGATATAATTTTTTAATTATAAGACAGCTTTCCAGAAGCCAGCGATTATTGTACGTCTTCCTTTTTGCGAAATTGTATTACATAATGCATAAGTAAATGAATAAATGTCAGAAAAATTGAGAAGTTTATTCAGAAACAACTAACGAAAAGTAAAAAGTTATTGGAAATTTACTATTAGTTTTCCTACCAATTCCAATGGATTTTTCAGCGAGAAGTTTGTTTTCTTAAACAAAAAATTTAGATTAAGATGATTAAAATATCTATTGTATTACCAAGAGAAAAGTTCGACAATTATGAATGAAAAATGATATCTGACAAATGCTCACCACGACGACAGATGTAAATTTTTTCATCTTAGTTTTTATTCACTTTTTGGTAAAAGGGTGTTCATATATCTTTAATCCCATAACGGATTTTGAGTTTTAAGGCTGCCAGTGATATCCACGTCATGAGTAATAGGCCAAAATTAAATTGTTGGCATCACGCACCACATTCCCAGCCCCATCTTCAAAAAAAAAGGGCCCAATCACGCTTGCAGAGAACATAGCGCATCATGCAGTGGCACATTGGGCATGCAAAGATTCTCAATAATCACTCTAGGATTTTCAGAAGCCTAAATGCGGCACTTTTTCCTTTTGAAAATCCTGACAAGTAAAAATGGGCTTCGTCTGAAAAAAATATTTTTTCAGAAAACCCAGCCCGGTTGTTCCTGAACGAATGTAGTGAATCTGCGGCGATGTGATTGGTCGGTCGGCTTCAATTCCAAAACTAGTTGAATCATGTAAGGCTTCAAAGTCAAAGACAAATTCTTAGGAAATTGTTGAAACCGTCGAGGAATTGACAAATTTGAATCTGCTTCGGCACTATGGCTCGCGGCTGCAATTTTTTCAGTTGAACAACCCGCTAGAACACGCGTTGATGTTCCTAATTTTGTATGGAGCCTGTCAACTCAAATTTAACGACCAAATTCGTTAATAATTATCGCCTCAGAAAAACGATTATGTTGACCGAAAATATCACGAATTTTACGAGTAGAATTTAATTACTTTAATGCGATTGCCAACACATCTACCGCGAATGCGTATAAAAATTTAAATGTCAAAACTATCATGTTGTTAGCGTTGCCACTATTTAAAAACAACCTTCTGGTCGAAAAACCCGATACTTCGTTAGATAATCTAACAGGTGCCCCTAGTCGCACTGGTCGCTTAGCTGTCTTGTACGGCAGTTAATTGCTCTTCTCTATCCCTTTCTTAAAGAAAGTAGCACGGTACTTAACTAAATAGGCATTGTTGTCTGAAATCCTACTTCTCTTTAAAAACAAAAAAAAACTCTTCATTTTATTTACTTCAGCACATACGTAACCCGGTAGTGAGCACTAAATTTATTTAAAAAAATAATAATTGTTTTATTCTTCAAATTTGTTAGGTGGGTGCTTCTCAGCTCAATATTTACTTCAACCAGATCAACGTATCTAGCAACCAATGAATCCAGATACCAAGAAACGATAATTGCTCACAGAATTACACGGCGAATTTATGAATTATATTGACACGTTAAAAAAATGAATATTTAGGGAGCAAGTTGCCTTGGTTAGCCTTTTGCCAATAAAAAGGTATTCCACGTGGCATGCCAGTGTAAAAAGTTATTAAAATTAAACATGTGCGAAACCTTTTATTCGCTTTTAAAATACACCTAAAATATATAAATAATTATTCTTAAAGAAATGAAGCAAAAAGTCATTTAAATAGTTAATAATTTCGTATTGGTAAATAGCACAATAAAATATATTTCTACGAACCTAAATATAAGATATTTGTTTTTTATAAATAATTTGTAACTATTTTAATTAGAACAAAGAAAGCTCTCTTCTAATAAATTATTTATAAACTCAAATTCTATTTTTTTTTTAAATTAAAATATTATTTCCCTTAACCAATTTCTTAAGCAGCTTTTAACGTTTATAAATAAAATATAACAATTATATTTATTTAAAATTTTTTTGAAAATCACCTAATTTTCAATGTATATAAAAACACCAACGTTTTTTTATAAATTCAAATTAGATGTCTATAAAGTATTTTTTAAGCAAAAGAAAAAATAAATTAGTTGCATTCAATTAGAGTTTTTTTTCTTAAAATAATTAATGTATATAAAGTAGAAAAACCAGCATTCATATAAAAACATTAAATAAAAAAAAAAACAATTCTTTTAATTTGCATCATTTTCATTACAAACAATTTTTCTATAAAGAAAATCAAATGCTAAAATTAATTTTCTTTCTAAATTTTTTTCCTATCCAAAAAAAAAAACTGTTTAGCCGTGTATCTGTAATGCGTGGCCAAGTGATAACACCACAAGGTTTGGGTATTGTAGGCATACGAGTATCAGTGGATAGAGATTCACGTTTTGGATTTACGCTGACCCGACAAGGCGGATGGTAAGTTAAAATTAAATTAAAAATAATTATTTTAAATTATTAATATAAAAAATGAGTAGTGCAGAATTCAATGATGAATTTACATCATTTATATCAATAATCAGAGTTGCCCAATTTTATAGATATTGATTCTTTTTAAATATAATTAAAATCATAAATAACAAGAAGTCTACAGGAATTGATAACTTGTCGGGTTACTTAAATAAAAATTCCCTATAAAAGCTTTTGAATATCTAACCATACTTTTTAATACATGCCTTAATAAAAGTTTCTTCCAACTTCGTGGAAATTTGATTTAATTACTCAACAGAAAGGAAATGATGAATTAAACAATTTAAGCTGTTGTCATTCCGTCCGGTGAAAATCATCGTTTCGGGCTGTTTATTTGAAACGATCGGCGAGCATTTTCGATGCAATGACATAATTATCAAGCCGCGTTTTAAATAGTACCGAAAAGTTAGTATTAGGTCTGTAAGTAGTGTTGGGTTTAGGTCGTTCTTTCATTAGGATCGTACCTATTTATTAAGGTAAATTGTCCCGCCACCTGCCATTTTATGTGCGGTCAAATTTATATTTCCTTCTTCTCATCTTCTGTCAGGTGAGTGAGTCTGTCTGCAGGTGTTTTTCGTTTGGTTGAGTGTATGAGTAGTATCAGCGATGCGAAAATTGTATCTGAGGTCGTGTTTACGAGTACCTCTCATTTCTAATGTCACTGTTAAAAGTTCTTGTTTTCCAAATTTCCACATTTCAAGAAAGTCTAGTCTTCGTCATTTACTAGGATGTGGTAATGTCATACCTTTATATATTTCCCATGGTGCATGTTCATGGGTCTCAACGGGTGTAATGCAAAGTTGGAGTCTACTTTTTTTTGTTTGTACGTATTCTATAAATCTTTGTTTTAGTGTTCGTCCAGTTTGTTCTATATAAGTATGATTACAGATACAATTTAAGGCATATTTTTTTACTTTCTAAAATTAAAAGAGTTATCCGTGAAAAAATGAATATAGGCTTTAAGAAGGGCAATAGCACCCTACAGTATGCTACTGAAATTTCACACTGACATTGTGCAAAACTTAACAGGAGTTGAATGTAAGGTTGCAGTATTATTTATTATTACATATTGAAAAGGCTTTTGATAAGAGGGTCTTTCTTATAAAATGATTAAAATAGGATTTGAAGCGCTGGTTGTGAAATAGTTTTGGAGCTTCTTTGATAATAAAATGTGTTAATAAATAATATGATGTGAAGTTTTTTGCGGTGCTCCAAAAGGTTCTGCATAATATTTTCCTGTATGTTTATCTTCATGATTGTAATAAATCCAAAATTATGCTTTATGCTAGTGACTTTCTGCTTTATACACATTATGCCTTTCTCATTGTCGTATTCCAAAATGTTTTAACTCATCTTAAAATTTTTAATTATTATTCTCAAAATAATATTAAAATAAATGCTTAGAAAAGTAATGCAGTGTTAAGTTAATGCTTCTGGGAAATGTAAACATAATATATGAAAACTAAAAATTTAAAGTTTACATTAAATGAATCTGCAATCATATTTAAGGATGATTTGTAATACATCGAAGTTAATTTTAATACGCCATAGAAGTTTAACAAGCATATTTTTTATAATTTGGAAGAGGATAATACGGTTCAGAGAGTTTTCAGCCGATTATTATGTTGCAAAATTTTGGCAGTTAGGACAAATTAGATTTAAATAAAACAAATATAAGTCCAATACATAAGCAGCCATTTCCAATAAGGTTCATCATATGTAAAACAGCTCTGGAAATTCTTAAACGGCATCTTATTCGAAGAAATTATGAAGCTTATCACAAAAAAACTTCAAATAAGATTGTCAGACAATTAAATAAATATTTATTTTCAATTGAAAACTAAAATTTTTATTATCATTTACCTGTCATTACGGTTTTTGAGTTAACATTATTTAATTAAGTCATGGATATGACTTTGCAATTAGTTTATATACTCTTTCAATTTTATGACAACTTTCCGTTCCTTGTTCCACCAGCTAAATTGTAGAGCTAACATAAATACGTTATAGAACTGTAATATCTCTTCTTTTGATTGAAAATAACAGGCATCAAACTCCAAAATAGCTTAAATAGAAATAGCTTAAATTTAAAATTGTTTTAGTCATAATTTTTTTATCAAAAATATTGTTTCCAGCAACGAAATATATAACATTTTCGAAAATTATTACACTTTTTTTTAGTATAGTCTATAAAGACATTGAGTGATACTAAAGTAAAAAAAGATTTATAGAATATTGCAAAAATTTTTCTGTGTCAAATTGTACCTTTTGATTAGGGTTGGAGCCATGTAGACTACATATATAGAAACATTGGTAATTTTGATTTTTATATCATTTTGGGTATAACATTTTATCCAGATGAATAATTGCTCTAATAGCTTAGCATATCTTTTTCAATTCATTGTAGTTTCCATACAGGTTTTTATCAAATACTTTTTACTGAAATATTTTGGTATCAATATTTTGGTATAAGAAAGATTTTAATTAAAATTAAAAATACTTTAAATAACAAAAATTTAGAAAACAAAAATACAAAAAATAAAAACACAGAACGTACATACGAATGCATATGAAACTCATACATAATTTTAATTGTTATAAAATTTGTGTATATTAAATGAATTGGTTTCTAATGGATTTTAAGACTAATGTGTATTTCTTAATTCAATTTTTTAAACTGATAAAATTTGAACATAAGGTAACAGTTTTGTAAATAAATTTTAATATTTATACACAAATGTTCAAGTCAATAAATGATATATAATATTTACTCTGTTTCCTTTATTATCACTTTTTCTATAGTTTTTTTTTTTAATTGTCAGAAAAATATCTATTTCATCCGCAAGTTATAAAGAAATGATTAAAAAATACCTCTTCTGGAATGCAAACGAAACTTATATTTTATTAAAATAATGTCGTTAAAAAGAGAAAACTTCAAATTGAAAAAATATTTTACTGTCTTTTAGAACTTTGCTGTGATAGTAAAAAAAATATATTTTTATGATGAAATTAATATTTATTAAATTTTATTAGTATTCAAACATTGTTCTATAAAGAAGAGAAATATCTGATATTAATAGAATGTAATGAATAATTCAGAACAGTGTACTTTTGTTTTATCAGTTTAAAAATTTTTCATAAATTCTAAAATATTTTGAAACATTTTAATTAAAATATTTAAGTTATAGAAATGTTTTTAAAGCTTAATAAAACTAAGAATAATTTAATAAAAAAAAGTTTTTTGTTCAAGAGATCGTTATATGGCTTTTACGTTTTGAAATTATTTCATTTAATTTCTCACCGCCACTCTTTACGAAACGCATTGTCTATGTTCAACAATTCTACGAAAAACACGATTAATGTTAAACTGCTAGAAGCCAATTTCTTCTGCGTAACCAGTGTAAGATAGTGATGCAAACTTACTGAAAGTAACCATGGCGATTATGTAGACCAATTCTCGAAATCAACTTGTCGCCGAAAAAACAAGTCGCTAATGGAGCTCATCAATATAACCCCCAGCGGCATTTTGAAAAAACATCTCATCTAGATTATTTTCGTTAGAAAAAAATCATTAATCATGGAACGATAATGATATTCACCAACCATAACACATAACTTTTATAAAAAGAAAGACCAATGATGATTGTACAGACCATATCGAAAGTTGCAATTTTCTGGAAGTAACGAAGTCTTTATTTTTCCTTTTTCGGGAGGTTGGTTATACACTTTATGTGTACATTTTATTTACTATCGCAGTATGCCAAAAATGAACCTCATAGGTGAACACAAATTTCCGTCTTTAAGTTGCGCGAACTCATTTCTGATTTTCACAGTAAATCCGAATAATTTCATAACGTTATTCAAGCATCAATCCATTCATAATAATTTGCCACCATATGCTGATCATAAATATTAAAAAAAATTCAGTATAATACTTTGTTTGGGATTCAAACCTTTTATTGTAGTCTAATGGTGCTATTAGTGTTTTGTTATTAACAATAATTATTACCCTTAAAAAATAACTTAGCACATTAATACTTAATTTTTAATTTTAATAAGCATAGTAATTTCTTTGTTTTTAGTATACTGTAAGCACATTGTAATCATATTAACATGCTAACATATATGTGTATGTTTTTGGTTAATATACAATTTAAAAAAAAAAATAAGTTCTGCATGAAATTATAATTATAAGGTTTTATAATACATTAGCACATTGTTTATTCAGCTTAAAAAAATATAATGAAATCGTTGTTATTTTGTGAAACGTTTTTTATCTATATTCTCACTCACATATTTAAATATTGTGTACAACGGGCTATTGTATTTAAGCTTAATTAAACTTAAAACGAAAAAGTTTACAGCTATTAAATAAGAAAACATGAATATCAGAAAGGCGGATATATACATTATCCACAGGGCTAGTTGAATGGAGAAAAACTATTAAAAATCTTAGCATCACCAAGTAAAAAACTACGTTTAATCTAAGAATCTTATTTTAAAAACTTTCAAAGAGATCGCTAGTTATTAGAAAATAGTTTAATGTAAGAAAAAACTTGAAAACTTTTAACGGTTTTTTGGTATAAAAAAAAGATGTGCTTTTAGTAAAATTATTTGGTATTAAATGGAAAATTTTTCTGTTAATAAATGAAATAAAGCTCTGATAGTTTTCAGAAAAAGCTATCATAACTAATAACTTTGTGGGCGTAAAGAGTTTGTTGAAAACACCACTACCAGCCCATGTTTAAAACTAAATGCAATTTCCAAACGTATCCAACAAAAACCAATGACTTTGGCCTTAAGTGAAAAGTAGGTGCCCGTGTAGGCTAGTAGGTAGTGTACTAGCTTGTAAATATGGAGGTTGTGGGTTCGATTCCCAACGAAGACCTTGGTTTTTTTCACTACAAAAATAAAAATTGACTGTCGGTGGGGCTGCTCAGCGATGAAGGCATAGTCACTGGTCGCTGTGCTGTCTTATATACGGCAGTTAATTTCCGACTATCCTTCTACTTTCACCACCTGTCTCATCTATTCTCTGCCCCTTTCCTAAAGAATGTACCACGGTACTTGACTAAATAGGCATTGTTGCTGCCTGATTGCTACTTAAAAAAAAAAAATAATATTAAAACTTATTATTTGTTGTTCTCAGGTGAAACTTATTGAATAGGCTTCTCCTAGATATAAAGTCGTTATTAGGCAACACCACGATTTCTGGTATACATACATTCATTCTCGGTTAGTTCATTTGTTTCCTCAGTAGAGGAAACCATCTCTCGTTTTAATAGAGGAAACCTTCTCTGGTTTCAGTAGAGGAAACCATCTGTGGTTTCTGCTACTGTGTCACATGCATGATAGTTTTGTTTTGCATTGGCGTGACCCCCTTGTTCTTCGCTTTTCAAGCTTCGCTTTTAGCCCTGTCCTTGGGATCATTTCGCATTTGTAACTGGCTTTTCTAACCGCAATAAAGTTCATGTGATTTTTCGTCTAAAATCTTTGGCCAATAGACTATAGAGATTTTTTTTCTAAATCTAAGAAACTATTGCCTTCAATATCTGATAAAATATTTGTAATTTACAATTTTTTTATATAACCGATCTAGATGATTGAAATGAAAAACGTTACAATATTGGAATGTATCCAATTAGCAATGAGTAATAATTTTTATACTAGATATGAAAATATATATTTATGAAAATATGTAATAACGTCATGTAACTTTGGTCGATATAACCGAAATAAAGTAACGAATGATTAAAGAAAATTCTATATTATTACAACACATTTTATATTTTTTAAATATTATCCCCAATTATTCTATATTTCCATCAAGGATTGTGAAATTATTAAAAATATTTATACGCACACACTTTTCTCTCTGTATATATAAACAAAGCCTACGTACATAATAAAGACGAAAGTGTAGCTTGTATATGTGTGTGTATATTATAGGTGCAGCATAACAGGCAAATATAATGCAATGCTAACATGAAACATAATAATCAACCTACCAAACATACCTATTATATATATATTTATATATATATGTGTGTATATACAAAAAGCATACACGTTTATATCAGAAAATACAGTTTTGTATTATTGGCATGGATTTAAGGCACTGGGTTAATGAAGAATTACGGTGCATCGTGGATATATAAATAAATTTTGCGAACACTAAAATAGTGTATATTCCTTCAAAAACCAATTAAAAAACGAAAAAATAATTAATAAACAGGATAAGCAAATTTAAATATTGTAATAAATAAAACAAAGACAATAAATAAATGTAATTCTGCACAAGCACGTATTTAATTAAAATATTAACCACATAACAATACAAATAATAAAAAAAAATAATAATAATACTCATTCACAATAGAAATCTGGTAAAAAATTTAAGTGGAAAAAAAGATGTGATACAAACCTTTATTTGCCATCATGCAGCTTCTACTAGGTTAGAGGATAGATGATAGAACTATATTTGACTATATTTTGCTTTGGAACAGTTGTAGAATGGCAGAACCAAGTGAATGCTTAAACAATGAACGTAATTTCTTTTAAAATGTTTTAATCATATTGTTGAATAAGTCAACCGGTGGTTTTGAAACTTTGAATCTTTCCACTTTAACTGAGGTGCAATGTAAACAATATTGAAATTCATCAACTGAATCGGATCAATTTTAGATTCCGTAAAGAGTACTTTAGAATTATACAACTAGATGATATCTATCTATACCAATAAAAACGGTAATCTCATCAAGGGTTTACAAAAATGGTTCGCATTAGGAGCTGTTGGATAATAAAATCAAAATGGAAGTATTATATATGGTAATAATATCAATCATTAAGAAGAATACAGAAGTGGCAAAATATATTACAGTTCTCACCTGCAATCAAGTGTAAAAATTACTTTTGTTTTGCAAAAATATTTAGTTATCTATATTTATTGATTAAATAAAATTTCCTACATTTTAAGCTATACATAATTACTTCATAACTTTATTCGTTTAGACTAAACCAAATGAACCAATAAAGCTTTTTCATGTATTTTTTGGTTAACAGACATTGTTTTCATATTCATATTAATTCGGTTTGATGAAAACCGTAAAGAAAAAATATATGTGTATGCAAAAACACCAAAGCAAAAATTGTCAATTTTATTTAAAATAAATATTCCAATAACAAAACTTCATGAAAATATTTACTTTTATTGTATATTGACGCATTTGGCAATTAAATGGAAAAGATATTTTAAATATCTCTTATAATTGTAAGCATTTTATAAAATAAATTCAAATATTATAAATTTTTAAAAATATTTTAAAAAGATAAAAATAATTTTTCAATATTCTCAAATTAATTCAATAAGTTGGGATGTTTTTACTTAATAAATTATTTGGGGATGATATCGGGTTTTACAATAAAAACTTGTTTTTCAATTGTGGTAACATTAAAAACATGATCGTTTTGCCATTTAGTTTTTTGACGTATTCATAGTAGATGTATTGTTAATTGTTACAATGAATTCAATTTCGCACGAAAATCGCATTAAAAAAATTAAAATCCGCTATGAAAATGGTGGTTCTATTAAAGTTACATTTCCTAAAATTCGTAATATTTTCGGACAATATAATCGTTCTTCTGAAACCGCTTTTAAGAATTTAGTCGTTAAATTTTAGTCTACATGCTCGATACAAAATGTGCGAACACCAACACGTTGTCGACCGGGACGTTCAACTAAAAATATTCCAGCCGTGAGCGAAGTGTTGAAGCAAAACGCAAATTTGTTAATTCCTTTCTCAAATATTGGACTAAGCCAAACAACATATGGCGAATTTTGCATAGGGATTTGACTTTGAAGCCTTACAAGGTTCAATGGGTACAGGAATTGAATTTGACCCATTACATTGCCGGAGATTCGCTCAATTCATTCAGGCTGGCTTTACTGAAAAAATAATTTTTCACACGAAGTCCATTATCACTTGTCAGGGTATATCAACAAGCAAAATTGCCGCACTTGGTCTTTGTAAATCCTAGAGCGATTATTAAGAAGTCTTTGCATACTCAACGTGTTACTATATGGTGCACTATGTGGACTGGAGGCGTGATTTTTTTTCGAAGATGAGTTTAGAATTCCGGTAACGGATAATGGGTCACGCTATGGCGAGATACTAACAACTCAATTTTATTTTATTATTGACGACGTGAATATCACTAGTATGTGGTTTCAATAGGACGGTGCCACATGTCACACAGTCAATGAAACGATCAGTTTATCGCAAACTAAATTTTCCGATCGTATAATTTCACAAAATTTTGCAGTTAGGTGGTCACCCAGATCGTGCGGTTTAACACCAGTGGATAATTTTTTTGGGGCTATATTAAGGACAGTGTCTATACGGAGCCAACTCAAAATCCGTGATGTGATTATCGAAATAGAATCTTAATTGAAAGAATCGACATCTGTTAGCTGGGTCTTGATGGATGTTTGCGCGATGTAATTTTTCTTTCCTAATTGTCGAACTCTTCTGTTCGTACTACATTTAAAAGTTTAATCATCTTAATCTAAATTTTATATTTGTGTTAGAAAATAAATTTCTTGTTAAAGAAATCCATTATTTTTTATAATAAGAATTCTTAGTCAAATTCCCGGACTATTAGTAGATGATATCGATGTACATATGTTCACACTTAAATATTTGTAATTGCAAACATTTTTTGCTTAAAGATATCTTTGGATTTAACAAAAAGTTTTTATTTTAAATTTATTCATTTTTCTGTTTTTATTTGCCCTAAAAAATTGTTTAATAATCGTTAACGTCTCATTGAATCTAATTTTTAAAATGCCTCCTTTTTATATTTACTTTCACACATATGTTTATACATATGTGTATACATATGTGTGTTTATATTCCAATTTGAACTTTATCTAAATAAAACCAATTTTTGTTTTAATGCCAAAGAAGAAACCAAAAAACAAAAAGATAAAATTAAATGAACCTTAAATCTCTCAACTGCTTAAGAAGCATTAAACAAAATAAAAAATATGCACAATAACCTCTAAATTGAAGGACAATATAAATTACAACAATAAAACACCATTCATAGAACAAACAAGACAACTGAATTATTGTTACACACACACACACACACATACGCACACATACACACTCACATAGATAATCACAAAAAGTCCTTAATAAATTTACAATTCTGTAGACAAGAATAAGAGTGGTGTTTTGTATTACAATATAAAATAAATGTATTTAGTATCACCAATATGACAAGGACATCCTACACATATCCACACACAAGATAACATGTGTTTTGATGGGTTTTTTAAACATCTCCATTTCTTGTTTCTTATTGGTTTTTTGATTCTTTTATGGGAAAACTAAAAATAACACGAAATCCAATTTTATATATATCATTTCCTTACAATTTTATTAAAAACTAAAGAAATGTAATAAATGTTTAGTAAGGAAACAAGAATTATTTATTTATTTATGGGAATGGTCAAATGGAGAAATGAAAAAGAATATAGTACTTTTGTTAGCTGATTAGAAATGTCCAGTTCGTAGTTTTATATAAATAATAACAAAAATATTCTACTTAAAGCAAACTTATTTATTATTTATTTATTATGTTTTAAATAGAAAAAATTTTCCTCGCATTTAAGACTCGCTAGAACTTTAGAAAAATCACTATATTTAAAAATTATTTCCAGTAGATGGCTACCCCGACTTTTTCAAGATGCAATTTTTACGTGCATTGCTGGTTTAATATTTTTAAAGGTGTTAGAACTCTACTTTAAGAAATATCATTCTGTTTTCTTCATCATTACATTTTCTACAATTTTCCTTAATCATTTTCCAGCATATGATGGTCTTTTTGGAAAAGCATCTATTTCTTTTAAAAGTGATAAAAAGCTAAACAAGAATCATTACAAAGAAATGTTTTTTTAGAAACCAAACAAAAATTAAAATTCTTCTTAAAATACTAGTTATATTTAGTCTCTAAATTATAGAGTTTATATCCGATTAATTGGTCAATAACCCTTCAAATGGAAATGGAATCTCTTGAAAATAGTTTTTATTTTTTATTTTTACTTATTTTTAATTGTGAGAATTTGTTAAGATATGTATTATATTATTGCTGTCACTAGAATTATACATTAAACTTAAGATTTAGACTTAAGATTTGAAAAATTGTTGATAATTCATATTATATATGAAGATACAATAAATAGTTTATATATGAAAAAAAAAATATTTAATCTCTCTTTAACTGGAAGTTAAGTTTAAGATCGTTTAAATTTTGTTGTGCTTTTCTTCTAAAAGTTTGTTGTGATAATCGGAATGCTTCTCCAACAAATTGTGTTTTCTTTTAGAATAATTAGTAATTTTCTTAAATTTAAATATAAGGTTCGCCAAATAACTTTTTTTTAAATGCTGTAAACAAAACTAGACAGCTTCGGCTGTGTGGCACATAGCGCCGTCCTGTTGAAACCAAATATTGCCAATATCCTCCTGTTAAATTTTTGTGAACAAAAATTCGTTCAACATGGCCAGATAACGATCGCCATTGACTGTAACGGCCACCCCTGAAAAATGGTCCAATTATGCCTCTGGACCAAAATCCGCACCAAACTTGTTTTGTGTGCGTCGGCTTTTCAATGTATGTAAGCTGGTTTTCTGTGCCCTAAATGCGACAATTTTGCTTGTTTTAATACCCGCCAAGATCAAAATGAGCTTCATCTGAAAAGATGTTTTTTTTTTTAAATCAACATTTTCTGTAAGTCGATCGCAGGCCCACTTAGCGAAGCGTTGTTCAAGCGTATACACAAACATCTTTGTTCAGCGGAAGGATAAAACTAATTATCGGTCAAATCAAACATGAGCTAAGTGTTACCATTCACGAAATAAGCACTAGTTGGAAAAAAACGTTAGATGGTGGACCCTATACTTGTGATTAGTTTTATAGAGACGATTATATCAGAGAAGTTAAATCCAAATAATTACATTAAATGATTAAATTATTCAAAAAGACATTTCAGAAGATTTTTTCAAATGATTTGAAATATTGCCATCAGCGCTCTTTAGGAATATCTAATTATCCTGCACGAAACACGATTAATGTTGACTTGCAAGGGGTCAGGTTAGCATACACCAGTGAATTCATATAATTTCACTGTAAGTAATCGATTGATTACAAATTGACAAGTTAATTATTCGAAAGCAACGCTTTGTGAAAGGTACGTAGCATGTTTCTGTTGAAACCACAGCTCAGCTGAACCAAGATTACCCATATTTTTATAAAAAAATTCGTTGATGATGGTGTGATAACAATATCCATCAAACAGTGTATTTTTTAGCTTGTATGGAACCTAAAATGAGTTGGCTGCGCATATTACACAGAAAATTTCTTTATTAAAAAGCTTATTAAGCTTGAATCTATATAAGATGATTATCCAGAGTATACCTATTGTAGGAAAATTAAAATAACATGAATTTTAATTTCATATATGTATATCAGTGCCGTATCTAGTATAAATGGCAAAAACGATGGTGCAATGTGACTGCTCACCCGCCAGTTAAGTCTATCGAAACATTTGTAGTGCTCAGAGAAACTTATAGTATTAACTTATTGCTATTTATTATTAAAAATTGTTAAGCGTTTTCTAATTTTCTATTTTATATTTATTTTTTAATAAAGGTTTGATGTTTTAGTTAATGGTGGCGGTGCTGTAACATTACAATTTCAACGTTCACCATTCCGTCCATTAACACGTACCGTATTCGTGCCCTGGAATCGTATTGTGGTTTTACCACCCGTGCAAATGCAGTTAAGCGACGATGATGAAAGTGCCAGCAGAAATATAAAGTAAATACAAACAAAAATATGTTTTAAGTGATAATATAAAAATTTAATAACAACAAAATAAAAATTTTAGTATATAAAATGAAAATATAATATTTTTTATTTACTTTATTTTCATTTTCAATGTCATCTTTTTAATTTTTCTATTACACAGAGGGGCACCCTTAAATCCTGCCTTAACCTTCCTCAATTCGATTTTGTATCATTTCAATGATGAACCTATAAGCGATGCTCATAAAATTTGTATGGAACATGATCATGAAGAGTTGAAACCACAGTTAATTAGTACATGGATGCCAAATGGCATTGGAGCGATGCCGGGAAAACGTGTTATATTTGCTGAAACACAGGTGCGTACAAATTGGATTTTCTTTTTTTAATTACATATTGCTTTAAAAAAAAAAAAAGAGAGAGAGAGAGAGAGAGAGAGAAATAACCAAGTGAGAATAAAAGTTAATTAAGTAAATTTTGTAGAACTTTTTCTTGCACTTTAGCCTTTATTTTGGTCACGTTTTCATTCTTTTATACTTTATACTTTAGCTTAATGAACAATACCAACTAAAGTACGAGTATAACAATTTATTAGTACCTTGGGGTCTTTTTAATAAATCTTCATGTTGGCCTTTTGCAGCTAAATATAGTGTTATTGCTTTTTTAGGTTACTGCTCCTAAAAGTAAACTATAGTTTTTGTTTAATACCTTAGTACATATTTCCTATTATTTTTTTAATACTGCTGTTCATAATTTAAAGTGAACTTGCTCTCTCTGTTTGAGGGTGAAATTCCACACTATATTCTTGTTAACTTCTTCCTTCTGAACAACACTGTTACAATTCTGTTAAATTTTGTATTTTTTTTTACTTTTTTGTTATATTTAACCTTTATCTTGTTGCCGTTATATATTTTTGCATCTTTTATGCTAAAATTGTAGCTCATGCAGTTCATATTGTTGCTATTGCTTAATGGATTGCTTTCTTTTATTCTCTGTATCTTAGTGCAATTGCCTTTGCTGCTCCTGTATGGTAAACTAACTTTAACTGACACCATCTGCTACTTTGTGAACATTTTAATTAAATTATTATTTACCTTATGGTTCACTTTAAAGTGCCGTCCTTTCCTTTTATTTCACTAATGTTCTTCTTAAAAGCTGTGCAAATGAGATTTTTAATTCTATAGTTTTACTTTCATTAAAATAAAATTATAGTCTAGGGAACTATTGACCTACAGTTACAGGTTTATATAATTAAGATGGGGATTTTTTGAAGCCAACGTTAAATTAAAATTTTATTTGTTGTTTAAAAAAAACTAAATAAAAAATAACGAAAATACCAAAAGTATGCAAAGATGCAACGAAAATTATAAGTTTTTCATTAATTAACGAAGATGGAAAATCTAAACATTGTTTGCTACTTGTCAGGATGCACACTTTAGAAGTTATCAAATTCGTGTAAATTATTAGACCCACATGATACAGAATTTTACAAATTTGTGTCACACATTGCACAGAGTATTTATTTTCTTCATTAGAAAATCAGAAGTCAAATTTTTATTTTATACTAATTTTTGGCATTTATTTTTTGCATTTAATTCTTTAGCATTACTATTCTATTATCGTTTTATTATTTCAGCAAAGCTTAATTAGCAGTCTATCTATATATTGCTAATGCAAGCAATAAAGTAGCCTCATTTTATCAAATCAAAAAAGTAGCAACATTAGCTTGATGATCTAGCCAGATCATTAGCTAAACTGAGAAAATTTCCTCTAAGTCCCTATAAATATTTAGTACAGATGAAAATCATGTCATGTACTAATAATTTCTTAAGAAGGAAAAATTGTCCTGGCGGGTATAAATTTGTTTTGGTACCCTAGATTAGCTTATCTACGCTAATGACCCAAGTCAAACTTTTTGTCATCAAAAAGAACAGTTTTGTTTTACAGAGGAACTAACGAAACTCCGCTAGTTTTATTTTGAACAAGTTGAGAGTATTCCTCTGGATTCCTCTTTTCGGTTTGCCATTTTCTTCTTCTAATTTCGTCATATTTGAAAATGTGCATTATTAAATCTAAGGTTCAATAAACTGAACACGAGTATTTGCTCAAACGTTTCATTCAAAGTCAATTAATTCAGACGTGTGACAAAGCGCTGCGTTAAACTCTGGTTGTTTAATGTGTACGTTAAACTTTTAATTCAAATTTACGGAGGCACTGCAAATATTATCCGACCACAAAAAAAGATAAAGCTTATGAAAGTAATTTATGAATTTGGTTCAAAGCAAAACGGCTTGTACCGAATTTTAAAAACGAGACAAAAATCTACGCTAGTTCTTGTTTTTAGCAAAATAAATAATAAGTTAGAATAAGTTCAAAAAAATGCTTTCTAATTTCGCCCATACATGCTCTGATTATAAGTGAGATGTCAAAGTTTATTATTCGCACCGAGAAATATCCGATTTTAAGTTAGACCTTAGTAGTGCTGTTTCTCGTTTCAAATAGTTATTAACAGCCACAACAACAAACTCCTTACACTGAAATCAAAAATCATAGTTGAAGATTTTATTTTTCCCAAAGCTGAATGAATAATTTTCTTCACTTCACTGTTCTGAGTTTAGAAAATTAAATTTATGTCCCTGAAATAAATGAAATTAATGGTTTTTCTTTACTCATTTACTTCCATTATAGATCGTTCAAGAATCCATTCAAATTCCAGGCTCAGATCTTCATCTAACTTATCAATCATCTCAGGCATCTGGATATTTAAGCATAGTGCGCATGCGATTAACATCAGAAGATATACCCAAAACTTTGACGCACGTACATGTGGGTGTTGAGATTGAGGGTTCGTTACATATAAAAACTTACGAAGCTGATCCCAATCTAATACACACTTTTGCTTGGAATAAACGTAATGTATATAGGCAAAAGGTATATGGAGTAACTATAGCACGAATATCGGTTGGTTATCAGCATTCAACCTGTGATACACCAGTATGGATTACACAAACAGCTAAGTTACAGGGTTATGATGTTGATATTTCTGATATTGGTGGTTGGGGTTTAGACATACATCATCACTATAATTTCCATGAGGGCATATTACAAAAAGGTGATGGCAGCACTTTACATATGAAAGAATATCCGCGCACAGTTAAGGTTGTAATGGGTACTGGTCTGCAAAGACCTCTAAATTGTCCCGATCACTGCAATGGCATTGCCAAAGATGCAAAGTTATTGACCCCTATAGCATTGGCCTCTGGCCCGGATGGCAGTTTGTATGTAGGAGATTTCAATTTAGTACGACGCATAACTCCAGATGGCAAAGTTTATACTATTTTGCAATTGAGTGCTACTCAAGTTTCATATCAATATTATTTGGCTGTCTCACCAGCTGACGGTCATTTATATATTTCGGATCCTGAAAGACATCAAATTTTACGCTTGCTTAGATTGGAAAAGGTTAAAGATCCATCAATAAATAGTGAGCCTGTGGTGGGTTCTGGTCAGCGTTGTATACCCGGTGATGAAGGAAATTGTGGTGATGGGGGTGCAGCTTTACAGGCCAGACTTTCACATCCTAAAGGTTTGGCTATAGCGGCCGATCGTACAATGTATATAGCGGATGGAACTAATATAAGGGCAGTGGATTCAAAAGGTATTATACACACGTTAATTGGACATCATGGCCATCATAACCACTGGAGTCCGGCTCCCTGTTCCGGCACACTGATGGCTAATCAAGCTCAATTACAATGGCCTACTGGTTTAGCTTTGAGTCCCCTAGATGGTTCTTTACATTTCATTGATGACCGTTTAGTTTTACGCTTGACTTCTGATATGAAAATACGTGTAGTTGCTGGCACACCTTTGCATTGTAGCAACAGCGGCCAGGATAAAGCCAATAAAACCACTGACAATGTTTTGGGCACTGTTTTAGCTATGGCTTTCTCACCATTCGGCGGTCTTTATATAGCTGACAGTGACTCAAGACGAGTTAATTCTATTAGAGTAGTAGACACCTCGGGAAATATGAGATATTTTGCTGGAAAACAAGAAAACTCTGGGTAAGTAAGAAAATTATAAAAATATAGTTTATTTGAGTATTAAGCTTTTTAAGAATATAAAGCAATTTATGAAAATTTTCTTTCGGCCTCGTGTCAATTTTCTGAACTATTTTCTAGAAAATTAGCAATGGCATCTATTTAAAGTGTTAGTTTCTGTTTAAAATTGTTCAACAAAAGTGGCTTAAATATTTTGGTGTTTTAGCAGTTGCTTTTATGTTTTTTACTTTATTCAACTCATTATTATTCTTTAGTATGTTTTTCAAGCTTTTTTTTCCGTTTTGTGTTTTAAAATATTAATTCATTTATGCATAAAATTTATCATTTTATTTAAATTATTTAATTGGATCAATGCTATGTTAATTCTGTTGTATTAATTTTATTATTTCATTGCATGCAATTTGTGCAAGAGGAAAAATAAATGCGAAATGACATTAAATTAAATATAAAACAATAAAAGTAAATTTAAATTTATATAATAGCGAGCATCTAGTGAACATTAAAATTTAATTGTTTAAAATTAATAGTGAAGAAAAAAAGGTTTTATATTTTCCCTTTATTTTAACGGCAATTAGTACTTGTATTGTTTTAAACATTAACGAACAACTGAATTATAAGTTTTTATAGCAAATTATTAAATTAAATAAAAATATAATTTCACGGTATTTAGTTAAAAGTAGCTATGGTATAGGAAACCTAAATAAAACAAATATAAAGTTAAAAAAAAGTTATGTGAGTTGCTTTTCAAAGGCATCTGAGATTAATTAATATTTCTGCAATAAAGCTACAATTTAATTCTTTAGTTTATCACTATTATCTTAAGTGAATATTTATTAATTTCTATGTAATTTACTCAAATTTAAAATGGTAAAGGTCTGTAAACGTCGTAATAGAATGAGTGTTAGTCCAAACACAATAATATAGCGTTGTCTTTATCCAAAATAATTGTACCTTAACAAACTCAATATTTTCTTGCTAAAATACCAAAATCGTCACACACTTCAATTCTTTTAAAGTTCAATATCAAACAATTTAAACAATTTTCGTGTGCTACATTAAATTATGTGAATGTTTAACACGTGTGCTTGCTTTGACTTATTTTCCACAATCATCCCAATTACTTTTCTTATAGGTTTAAGTATTCATTAGATTGATTTAAATTGTGTAAGATATTTTGCACAGTTTACGAAAACAAAAACACGATTGAGATCAATATAATGTGACAGAAATAGGAGGTTGTGACGTACAAATATAATTGTCAATGAAAACTATTTCATTAAGTAACATAATAATATAGACTATAGCTATATTTTAAATATAAATATTTAATAAATAAAATTATACCTTATAAATAAAATATTAATATTATTAAGCATTTCTAGAATTGTGAGATGCTGTTGCTAATTCTGTAATAACATTACTTGTCTTCTTAATTTTTATTTTAGTATTATTAAATGAACCGATAACATATAATCAAGTCACGGAACTGATTGAAAGTTTGAATTTTCAAAATTTATTTTATTTTAACTTGAGCTTAGCTTAAAACATAGTTTTGATATTTTCTGCAGATGAAGAAGATGTGAGAAAAATATTTTTCTTAAGTCGCTTTAAAGTATAGAATTTTATTAAACTACGAAAAAGCCAGGAAATGTTGTGTATTTTTGTTAATGGTTGTTCCTGCGTAATCTGATTTGAATTTTTGTGTAAAAAAAAACAGTATTTATATAATTATGATCGCAACGTTAATTCAAATTTTCAATTAAACAAGATCATAAAGTTTTGCTGTTGAGCCATGAAAACGGTGTCACAATTTGTTAATAATTTTTGTTTTTAAAAAAATTAATTTCCTGAAGAAGCTTTCCAAGGAAAAGCGAAATATTAAAAAAATATACGTGTTAAATTTATTTAAAAGGACCATTTTTAAGATTAATACTTATTTTTTTTTAAGAATAAAAAAGATCGAATAACAGTAATAATCATCTAAAAAAAATTCCTTTGCTTAAAAACAATATTTGCTAGATATTTAAAAGCCTTTTAAATATTATAATTACACTTAAATTTAAATCCCAATTACAGTTTTACTATTTACATAAAAATTCAAAAATATGGAAAATAATTTTTATATTTTCCAATTAAAAAAGGATTTTGCTTATTAAAGGGTGTTAGATCTTTCCATTCAACATGTCAATGTCCTTTTATTTTATTTTCTGTTGTCCCTTTACCAGCATAAATGAGAATATCAAAACCCAGTTGAAGCAACAAGAACAAAAAAAAGAAACAAAATATGTAACGAAAATTTCGCGCAAATGACAATTTCTTTATCAGCAACATTTCCTGTTTGTTCAGCAATAGCCAACAAAACAGCATTAGTTGAATGGAATATATATGCAAGGAAATTTTTGTTATTCTTTACTTTTTTATTTTTTTTTCATGTCCTTCGAAATATGCCTGGTAAAGGCAACAGCACCACTGGCGCATTAACATCATAATGATCAAACAAAAACCATCATATTTTTAAAGCAAAAAGAAAATGAAGAAGCATATGCATACTTATACCAACAACTCTCTTACAAATTTAGATACTATTATTCCATTGACATAAAAGCAAATGCATAAGGATACCAGCACAAGCCAAAAACTTTATCCTTACGTGTATATGTTGTACTGCATGAGTCTTTTATACCTGACAACTTCATTATGAAACTGTCTTCAAAAATTGTGGTCATATATAAAAAAAAAAAATTAAAAATTCTGTTTTATCAGTTGGCAACATTGTCATGCTAGATTTTCGCTGTTTTTTGTCAGCAGTGAGCATGACACTTGGTTGTGACACAAAAAAAAGTGCCAACATCTTTTTCTAACCAAACTACTTTGCCGTCTGTTTGTGTTCCAGACAAACGACTCATTTTTGTGTTCTTAAACTTTTTGCTCGCTAATTTTTTGTAGTTGTTGTTATTTTACAAACATTTTCATTTTCTGTTTCCTTTTTTTGTTTGGTTAGAAAGCGAAATATATAGGAGGTGGTTAGCTTTTTTATAACTGTTTTTCTTTTCCTAGTAAAAATATCAAAAAAAAAAGTGACAAAAAATTTGTGATATATTTTTTAATCTGTCGCTTGCTGTTTGTTGCCAACTTGTAAAGTTTTTTCACTTCGAGTTGGCTGGTTTAGACACCATATTACCCACCCAATCACTTTGTACGAAAGAGTAAAGTAAAATGGGTTTAAAAATAGTGTAGACTTGAATAATTTTAATTATTTCTAAATAACGTAAATAGAGCGAAATTAAAGACTTGATGAAATAGCGGATAAATGGAACACTGAATGGTGGTTTACTGCTTTAGGGTGGATAACATCTTTTTTTAAAGTTAATAAATAAAAATTTTAATTACAAAATAATTTTAAGTTAATCCGTTATACTAAAATACCAATTCCAATTTTGGTTAGCTAATTCGAGAAGTGCCACAGTTTCCCATTTAGCTTTTTCCAGAAAAAATATCGTAAGTGTTACAGTATATTTTTTACCTTGATGAGGTTGAGATAATCCACCATGTCGATAATATGCTGCTGTTTCATGCTGGTCTTTGGCCGAGTAATAATTAAAACTTTTCTTCGAAAATGTGATTGGTTAAATACTGATCAGTATAAATTGAGTCGTGGTATGTACGACATGCCAATTTTACAAAACAGTGCCATAAGCACCATGAATCAATGATATACTTCACGTAAAACAAGTTATCCTTGTTCTCGCTTTATTGTTAGGCTGTAACTTAACATTATTAAATTTCTTTTTAATATATTTTTATGATAGCCCGGACTTTGACTCAGCCTGAGCAAGGGATATTGCGTACATTTATGTATACGATGCCGTTAAACCCATTCAACTTACCCAAGTTTGGGGCATATAACTGATCTATAAAACTGACTTAGTATTACAAAGATTTTCCATACAGAAATGATGTTCTCGATGTCGATGCAACGAATAGTTTTCAGCCAAAAAGTGTTTATAATTAGCGATCAGCGATGATACGATTGGTTGACCCCTATTAAGAGATCACTATTTCCTGTACAGTAGAAACATAGGTTCTTAAGTCAGCAAATACATCTAAATATCAATCTCGAATCTAAACTATGGGATCGATCAGGCCATAAACTGAAAAGATTATAGAATCTCTGATCTTACAGCTACTTGTGACTTAAATCAAGATTGTAAAGGTTTTCCTTGGTACCTTTTAACTTTAATTTTGAAATGTTTTACAAACATTTTCAAAAATCAAAATTTGTATTCGTAAATAGTAAAAAGTGAATTCAAATCTAAAAGGAGCTAAATTCAGAATTACTTCTCCCAATACCACAAATCGCGTATCTGGAAAAAGGTAATAATGTTTATTAAGTTTTAATAACTTTTGGAAAATAAATCCACTATATTTCATTTTAAATTATTTCGTACAGCATTTTACAATAAGTGCTTTTTTAAGAAACAATTTTCTTTTGCTGTAACTTAACTTAAATACAAATGCTTGTGGCTGTTTTCCTTCTAAAACAAAAAACTACTTTTTCGCTCATAGATAAAATGATGATGGTGCTAAGTTCGTTGCCTGTTTTTTAGGTTTGTTGTCATTAACAACATTTTTTCCTAGCTTTACAGAGATACTGTGCATTGTTAGCTGTAACTAAGAAAAATGAAAACAAAATAAAACCTACATAAAAATGCTTTTCAACTTTGCAAAAATATTTTGCTGTTTTGTGGTCTAAAATGCTACGATTTCCGCATAAAAAATTATTAACCCTAAATTTTTTTTTTATCTGACCAAAAACTTTTTGTTATGATGTTTATATAAAAATGTTTCTGAACGATAAAAACCACAAAGGTTATCATTATTTTAAGTGAATGCGAAAGTCAAAAGTAAAAAAAAAATATTTACATTTTTAAAGTACTAAAAATATTTAAGGTTTTTTTTTAAACAAATAAAATATATTATATGAAATGTTTCCCTTATTTAAGAGAAGTTGTTTTTAGTTGAAATGGATACATACCATTTGCAATTTAAAATTCAATTTATTTTAATCTAGAATCATTTACACTAAGTATTTTTAGCTACGCGCATAAGGTTTCGTTTAAAAGTACGTTTGTGTTGTTGTGCTAACACTTTTTTATTTTCCATTTTTTTTTTGCTACAAAATAACACACCAACAGAGCCTTAACATGTGACTGCACAAATGTTGCTGGTCTCAATGCTTCAACATCCGGCTTAAATTCTAACATTCGCTCATCCCATGGCGGTGGTGCTGGTGGTAGTGTTGGTGCCTATTCAACGACAATAAATCCAGCACGTAATAATGGTGGCACTACTCCTACAACACCATCGGGCACTAATGCATTCAACGGAAACGGAAATAGCGGTTACAACGGCAACAGTGCATCATCAATGTCGTCTGCTACTGCTTCTGGTAGCAATGGTGGATGTATTTGTTCACCATCCTCACCCTCTGGTTTAGCTGGTATCGTGTCGGGTAATCTTATGTCCACCGGACCCACAACGACAACAACCGTTTTGTTGGGAGCTAAGACAACAATAGCTGGTGGCTTAGGTTCAACATTAGGTTCGTCTGGTACATTAAACGATGATGGTACATTGAGCAATGCTGAAACACTCTTGTCATCAAATGCACGTTTTCAGGCAATTTCTGCAATTGCGGTTGCCCAAGATGGCGTTATTAATGTAGCTGATCAAGGTAAGTTGTCATACAATACAATTAAAACATTTTACTAACTGTTTTAGGTTTTAAGTTTAATCAATGAACATTTTTGTTGTAGTGAATTGATAATGGTGTTCAGTAAGACTTTGTGTATAACATATTTGTTTTTATATCGTGGCAGTTGTAAATTTAAAATATGAAGACTCTTTTATAGTATCTCATAATTTAGTTTAAAATTTTAACTATTCTGAAATGTATAAAATAAACAATAGGGTACTGTTCCGCATTAAAAATGTTTTAAACTGTCGATAGATTTTATTTCGTCAAAAAACACGATTTTTTTAAATATATATTTTCACTGGGAAATAAATATTTTTACTGCTAAGTAAGCTATAGACTAAAAAATCTGATAGTCTTAGGTTCTATTTCTGATTAAGCGTTAGTATGGCATACTTAAGCATGCGAAAACTACTCAACAAATTTATAACACAAATTAAATAATAATCATTAAATAATACTATCTTTCGTTTGTGCTTTTGATATTTCCCCTAAAATTCAAAACACATTTATGTTAAGTTATTAAACTGCCCGAAGAAGAAAGGAGTAATGGTTACTCCGACAGTTTAAACAAACGGAAATTTAATTAAATTACGCGAAATTATCCATTTTTATTTTTTGTTTTTCAAATTTTATTTTTGAATAATTAACTGCTAGAAAATACACTTGTTTGTTCTTTTTATCTAAATAATAAACATAGCGCAGCAGTGAAAAGTGTATTAATGTAAAATTGATTTCGTTTAACAAAACTGTCTGTAAAAATTATTTCCCTTTCTTTCACTATTCACTATGCGAAATATTATTCCATAGACAGATAGGGAAGAGTTACCTACCAAAAATTAGTCTTTTGTATCTCTATCTGCATTTCACTAGAAAAAACTTAAGACCATAGATAGAAGAAATATGAGAGGAGACTCCTTCCTAAAAGCTACAGTATGAGAACTAACCTTTCCTTCTACATTTTTGACTTTCTGCTGGAAATACTTCTTCAACTCTTTTCTTTTTTCTAATTTTCACCTCTGTTTTACAGCTAACATAAAGCAATCGATCCGAGTACTTTTGGTGTATACCGTAAAAACAAATATGTGTTTCTTGTATATTTCGGTAAATAAGTAGCCTTCCCATAGCTAAAAATGCTATTCAAATGCATATTTCTTTTCTTTTTTTAACCCCATCTCCCATAATGCAATACTTATACTTCCATAACATTTTGCCCCAATTGTTCTAAATATTCTCAAGAAGAAAATTTTATTAAAATGCAAGCCGCAAACCTTGAATTTTAATTAATTTTACAAAAAAAAAATCATAACTTAGTATGTCAACCAAAAGCAAGTTTTACTACCCTTTCTTTACATACAGCACCCGGATAAGGAAATAATTTGGTACCTAATTGTAAAAATGCTGAATAATTACTCAGTATTTTTAATCTTAGAAAACAATTAAAAAAACAAAAGAATTCTTAATAAAATAAAATAAAATATGCATACATACATACAATAATTACATATTACAAAAATAATCATAATAAACCATAACCGAAGGCAAGTAATTTATTATTTTTCGAAAGAACAAGCAAACACAATTTAAGCATAAAAAGTGATTTTGATCACAATATTACAAAATTTCAATTATTTTTCTCTTGAATTTTACTGTTATAATAGTTTTTTTTTTTAATAAAGAAATAAAGAAATAAAATGGTTGACGGGAAGGTAAAGAATATTTCACCCGAGAGCAACAGAAATACACAAATGTGAAATAATGCAAAAGTAATAGAAATAGAAATCCGTAATTTATAGAAAAAACTCAAGTGTTATAAACAAATACAAGCACAATGATTTTGAAAATAATATTCACATAACATTAAATAAAATTCAAACAAAAGGAATAAAAATGTCACATTTTTATAGAACAACAAGAAACACTAATAGCTCTAGCACATTTATAACAGCCAACAAAAAAGAAAAAGGAAATGAGAAATATGCTCGTATTGAATGTAAGTTGTGACAATTGTGATTATTATTGTCGCTATTATTGTATACACTTGAGTACATATTTCATATAAATCAATTGAGTGGAAGTTATAAGCTTTTTTCACAAAACAAATAATAACACAAACACACATCCACACACACACACACACACACACATACATACAAACTAGAAATATATATATAAAAATCTATTTTAATAATTTCTTTGTTTAGCAAAAGTCTTACAATTTTTTGTGCTTTATAAATTTAAATAAAAGAAAATAAAAAAATTTTTGATACATAAACACTTTAATATTTTGTAACGAAATTCTGTACAATATATGCGTCTACCTGTAAATCCGTTTCCGTTTAAAACGTTTTCCGGCTTTAACTTAAAGCCTGTTTGTTAAAAATAAAATTTCTGCTCTACGATCAAAACTGTTCCTTGTAGTTCTCTTTTTCTTTTTTCAATATATGATTGTGTGTTTATATTAGAAATCGGGGTTTTCAACAACAACAACTTTGTTTTTCAATTGTGACAACACAAACAACTACATTTTAGTTTTTTGACGCATTCATAGTAGATGTATTGGCAATTGTTACAATCAACTCAATTTCGCATGAAAATAGCATTATAATCATCAAAATCTACTATAAAAATGGTGGTTCAGACAGTATAATCGTTAAATTTGAGTCGACAGGCTCAATACAAAATGTGCGAACACCACCAACTCATGTTCGACAGGGTCGTTCAATTGAAAATATCGCAGCCATGAGCCATTTGTATTTGTCAAAACCTGGACATTCTCAACAACTGCGATTAGCCAAAACGACCAAATGGCGTATTTTGCTTAAGGATTTGAATTTGAAGGTTCAACTGCTCCAGGAATTAAAGCAGAAATACTATTTACATCGCCGTAAATTCGCTCAATTCATTTAGGAACAAATGGCTGGTTTTTCTTAAAAACTCATATTTTCAGACAAAAGCCCTTTTTCGCTAGTCAGGGTATGTCAACAAGCAAAATTTCCGCATTTGGGCTTCTAAAATCCTACAACGATCATTCAGAAGCTTTTGAATGTTTAACGTGCCACTGTATGGCGTGATTGGGTGGTTTTTTTTTCGAAGATGAGGCTGGAAATGCGATAACGGCCAATGAACCACGCTATCGCGAAATGCTAACAACTCGATTTTGGCCTATTATTAACGACGTAGATATTACTGACATGTGGTTTCCACAGGACGGCGCCACATAACAAACTGGCAATGAAGCGACCAATTTATTGCAAACCAAATTTCCCGATTGCGTAATTTCTCGATAATTAGCAGTTAAGTGGCCAATTAGATCATGTGTGGGGCTTAGTTAAGGACAGATTCTATATTGAGCCAATTGAATCGATTTCAGCCTCAAAATCCGTGATTTGATTAACGGGACTTTCCCCCCAGGGACACATTTATACGTCACCGGGGGAAAAAGGTAGCCCAGTCCCGTAAAGGCTAACAGAAAACAACTGGAAACTCCACGTTATTTCCACGGGTATCAGTAAGACCCTGAGTTTAACTTTTTGGCTTTTTAGCCTTTTATATGTCTGATTATTGAGGTTGGCCCTTCGCGGCCCTCATAAATTTGATTAAGAAGCCAGGATCATCTCATCTGTATGCAGAACAATTTGAGAATGATCCCGATCCAGTGAGCATGCTTGTCATGTGTTCTGCACCAAGAGTTAGATAGTCTCAAAGCCTTCAGCAAGGAGTGGGGGTTGGCGGCCCTGCTCTTATACTTTCGAAATTGCAACTAGGAATGATCTGTTGCTAGAAATTAATCTTCAGCTTCCTAGGGTATTGGTGCACGCATCATATCACCTAGATGGTTCGATCCACCTTCGAGTTATGGCATACACACGCTACGTACCGACGTAAATCTTATCATGCATGTGATTAGTGGAAATAGGACTGCCATCTTGCCAAAAAGTGATTAAAAACTTTAATGAAAGAATTGACATCTGTCAGCATGGTCGTGGTGGACATTTGCGGGATTTCTTTCATATTTCATTCATGATTGGCAAACTTTTTTCTTCGTAATACAATAAAAAGTTTAATCATCTTTTGTTTTATTATTAGAAAATAAACTATTTTTTGGAAAACCTTTTTTAAGTGCAAAAGCCTATTAAAACGCTATTTATTAAAACTGTGTGAAACATTTCCTAATTCAAAGCTCACAATGTGGCAATAATATTTTATCGCAAAATATGGCAAGCACAACATCTTGGTGTTTTTAACAGTTAGTTCGCTTTTACCTGCGTTCATTTTGTTGCTCATTAATTTAGGGTACACATGACTTTTGATCAGTTTGTATTAAGTGAAAGCAAAAATTATCTGTAAGAGTTCGTGACTATAATTGCCACTATCTACTTAGAAAATGGTCCGAAGTACATACTGCTCCTCATGAAACAATTGCGAGGGCAAGGAAAATCCTTAAAAAAAATTTCCAAAAGCTATAAAGAGACAAGATATTGCAGAAAAATGAGGAGGACCACGTAAAAATTTAATCGTATTGGCTAAGTGGCTAAAAAAAAAATATTCGTGTTTTTCACAACAATTGCCGCTGAAATTAGGAACGAAGTTAATCCCCAAACCTTTCGTCGTCATCTTCAAGAAGCCAAAGCTGCCTGGACGGTTAGCCAGGAAAGTTACACGTTTGCGTAAAAAAAATATTTTAAGTTTTGCGAATGAGCAGGTCTAGAATTAATGAGAAAACAAGTGAAGAAATGTACTCTGAAGTGATAAAACTAAACTTGTTTAATTGAAAATGGTCTCTATCCCAAAGATATGAAATTCCATGCTAAATGCACCAAAAAAGCAGTTAAATATGTTGTGGGAAGCTACATGGTGTGGGGATGTTTCTCTTGGTATGGTGTAGGTCCTATAAACCGCATTGATAGCACAATGAAAGCTGAGAGATATCAGGGTATTTTGGAGAATATTTTGCTTCCCTACGCCAGTGGAGAAATGTATTTAATTTTGTCATTTCAACAGGATAACGACACCAAGCATTCATCGACCCTTATGAAAAATAGTTTTCTGATAGCAATGTTCTACTATTAGGCTGGCAAAGTTAATCTCCGGATTTAACTCCGATCAAAAACTTGTGGAATGCCTTAAAGAAACGATTTTCCTTAGAAGTTAATAAAAGCTAAGATGATTTGTGGGAAAAAAGGTGGTTACGATATTTCATAAGAAACCTGTCAGAACTTAATAGCCAGTATGCCAAAAACAGTGAGAAAATTGGTAGAAAATAAAGGCGAATACATAGGCTATTGATAGAAGATTTTGAATACAATGTATCTATTGAATTGAGCAGCAAATAAGTTTACCTTATTACTAAAAGTCGCCAATATTTTTAAATAGTTGTTTTGATAAAATAAATATGGAATTTTTATTTTATTTGAAACCCTTCAAATTTTTTTTATTGCAATAAAAAAAGTTCAAAGTACCTATTACTTTGAGCATATGTGTATATAAGTATGTATATTAGTAATTGTTTATCCTTTGCTAAATTTTGTTTTCTGCAAAATTCTCAAATTGGCAATCATTAAATTTTGTTTTTTTGTTGCTTCTTAACAAATAAAAAAAAATATTTACAAAGTGCCAATTTACTTTTACTGACAAAATGTTAACGGAAGTCAAAAATGAACTTCCGACACATATGAATACGCTTAGATACAAAACATCTGCATATTCCAATTCTTTAATTTTCACTTAACACATATTTTTAAATAAATAAAAAAATGTGTTTTAATATTTTTCTAAACTCTATCTGGAATATTATAAAGCAAGAAACTGTTCAGTTTTTGTACTTCATTGCTGGCTATAAAGATAAAAATATTCAATTTACGCATTTGCCCTAAAAATTGTTCTCCATTATAGAAATTATAAAATATTATTGGCTCTACACAAAAATAGTAAGGATAGTATCCGGATATCCTCACTGAAAAATCAACGATGTCAAAAATAAAAAAATTACTCTTGCGTAAACTTTTTAGCGATTAATATTAAAAATAAAAAATAAAGAATTGTCATTTCTTTCGGTGCAAACTTTCATTATTAGCTGTTTGTTCGATATGACCGGTGAGCGCTTTCGATGTGATAGCATCAGTCAATGTTCGGGTTTAGGTAAATAGTTCTTTCATCAGCATCGTAACTACTCATATAGGTAGATTGCCCACCACCCGGTATTTCACGCGGGGCTTATTCAACATTTCCGTTTTTTATCATTATCCAGGGAAGTGTATGCGTTCGAAAATGTTGTTCGTTTATTATAATGAAAGAGTCGTTGCAATGGTGTGTAAATTGTATCTGAGTGGAAAGTGGAATTAGAAAATTTTCTAATGCCAAATGCGTGTGGGAAGTTAAAACAACGATTCAGTTCACAAACGGTTTCTTTGAAATTACCAAAAGATCTTCGGAGCTTCTTTATAAGTATTATTACTTTCAAATAATAATTTTATATTGTTCCGTAAAGTTCTTTTTATAGTAATATTTTCTTATTAAAATTTTTATTTTAAGAGTTTATAACTCTTAACGTTTTATTGCCCAGTAAAAGAATGAAAATTTTGTTTTATATACAAAATCTTAATTTCTTTTATATAAAAATTTTCAAACTTCATTTTGACTGCTTAAGTGGCCGTGCTTGTTGTAGACCTTTTTGGAAAACTAATTATGCTATTTTATATATAGAAAATATAGAAAACATAATGTTGCTTTTTATTTATATTTACATGTTTCCAATATTTCGAGTTTCCTTAGGGGTTATCTTTAGCGTATTCTAAATTTATTTTGTGTGGTCGAATATTTTGATCGTTTTTCGTTTATAGCCTTCTTCAAGCGAATAATTTGCCTTCGGTACAAGTTCCCTGTGAACGTCTGAACCGATTTAAAGAACTCATAGTGTATATAAACACGCTCTTGAACCCGCCAAATACAAAGCATTACCTTGACGTCATAAATATGCGGTTTCAGCGTAAATGTGGCTGCTTGACCGACTTTTACACATGATCATTTAAGCGTTATTGTAAAGTATTTTCACGAGTAACAATACTACGCGAAAATTAATTATTTTTGTATGATTTCCGAAATGCCAATTCGTCTTTCAGTGTCTCTCCGCTTCAATTAATATTGGACTCAATTTCATTGCTTTTTAGTGAACTCCAATGCCCTTAAATGTAAGGTAGTGGCTTGTCGTGTTATTTCTTTTTCGTCGACCTTTCAATTCCTCATTTTCAAACTTATTTCCGCTGAATAGGATTCTCCTTGTTTTCTGTATAGAAATCATCACTTATGAGTCGTGCAATCCATCGTTCGTTTCTTTAAATGAAAGAAGGTTCTCAGACTTCTCCAAAAACATATTATTTAGGCACAAAATTCAATATTATTGTAGCAATTGAAAAAATGTGTGTTTAAATTTTGGCTTCTATCGAGTATTGAACTTTAACGACACATATTTACCCACCAAATATCATTATTAGTTATTATTGACACAAACCATATATTGTCCAAGTCGATATTATTAATTTGTATACCCAATATTTAAGCGAACTAACCAAATAGTGACCTGGCCATTTAGATACGCATTCTAGACAGCTTATTCTCTAACGACATGTGTATTTCGTGAAAGCAAAGCTTTAATAATTGTTATAAATAAATAGTAAATATTTTAAAGAAAGCAACTAGTATTAAACATTACTAAAGCTACAAAATACGTCCTGACAACGCATTAAAAATGTTGTCAATTAAAATTTTTTAACTTTAAGTAGATAATTTTTTTTCAACGTATTTTCATAACGTTTTTTAAAACGCTTTTTTTTCCTTAATCTTAAACAATTCATTTATAGCTAAATAAGTAGAAAAATCCGGACATTATCTCGATAGCTTGTTTTTCTCTATCCTTGATAAATTACCTGGCAACAAACGTTAAGGTTCTTTTACATAGAAATTTATGTATAAATTCCCCTTCTTAACAACTCAACATTGATTATTTATCCACCTTCCAGCTATAAAATAATAACATGAGAATACCATAGTAAAGGTATAAATTTGTGCTTATTATCCCAGCTTTTCTAATTAGATAAGCGACTCAATGTAATTAATAAATGTCTGGTGTAAAAGAGAGTATTTTTTACAGTTTATTTCCTTTTCTGTCGTTTATAACAAATATGCTTATATTTCATAGCCAGCCAATATCAACCGATGCACAAACATAGTTATTCATCTACACTTAACTGATCTGTAAAGAAAATGTTTTTTTTTTTAATTTATTTCGTTAGTTAAGCCAGACAAGTGCAACAACAAAGGTAAGAGTAAAAAGAAAATGGTGGGGGTAAACAAAATAAAAGAGAAAAAATCAATATTAAGTAATTAATCAAGTTACTTAGCAGCCAAAGCTGTGTAAAACATGTTAAAGTTTCATCTCATCATGGTAAATGGCCTGGCAGTAAACAACACCTAAAAGCAAGCTTGGCAAAAATAAAAGTTAAATAAATATACAAAAAAATACTAACTAAAAATATAACAACAGATACCGAATGCTGAAAAATAAGGAAAAATTGCAAATCAATCTTATTAGCTAAAAGTTGTTGGCAGAGTTATTAATCACCTTTGATGAATATAATTTTTTTAATACTTGGCTGTTTTTACTTAAGGATTGCATGTTTTGTGCCCCTGTTGTAATAAGGTGGTGAAAAGTGATTTTCATCAGGGCTATTAGGGTAACGAGAAATCTTTTTGAAGTTACACTTATATCAATTTAGGTACGTACAAAAAGAATCTGTTAGCATTGTTAAGGTTATAAAGCTAATAACAACAAATTATAGTATGTTTGGAAGCTGAAAGGCATATGTATCTATACATTGGTAACATACGTTTAGGCTTCTTGCACAATAAATGTACAAATAATTTTATAACTACAACTAAAGCTTTCAGTAAAAACTTATTTCTTTAAGATTTTAAATTTTCTATTAAAAATATATTCAAATTAATTTAATTTGAAACAGTTAGCGACGTTTAAATAAACTGTATAGAAGAAATAAAGCGAATTTGTATAGAAGTATTAGTCAGTACTAATACTTTTCAGAGAAGAGATAATAATTTATAGGTTTCTAAACTTGTTTAGATTTTTTCAGTAACGTGTCCCTATTGTTTTCCCTATACCATTATAGCTAGGTATATGGATTTTCAAAACAAACAACAACAAATAATAATAATATAGCACATTTATTTGGCTCTATTAAATTAAAGGAAATAACTGTCAAATTCTTAATCATACTGTGTTCACTTTTTCAACTTTTATGATCAATATACTCCAACAAATCCTTTTTAGTATAAACGCACTAAAAAAATGAGTAAAAGGTTTGCTAATAAAAAAATAACTACGCATACACAACGCTACCTATAGTGCTCTTCGATGCTAGCGCGTCCGTTGTATCATGCCGGTGAATTTAAAAAGTATTGGAAGGTTGCTAATGTGACGGTGATCCCCATCCCTCAAAATTACTGCGCAATTGCAATTTGTGCGGCACTTTATAAATTGAGGGAAAGTATGAATAATATTCATCTTGTGAGGTACCTGGAGTCCAACATCTTACTTGGCGGGTGACTTGCTAGCTCTTCTATCGGAACAATAGTGCAACTTCGTACATCAATTCGGATGTGTGATGTGATGATGTGATGTGATGGCTTTGTCACTATTGCTGTCCGTGAGAATTTCTTCACATTTATATCAAGTTTTCTCAGGCGTTACACTATTCAAGTTTTTGTAGATGGGATTTAAAAATGATTCAGGGATACCGTAAGATATATACATACGTATATTGTCAGACGGGGTTTGATTTATTTGGGTATGATTTTAGGTCAGTGATCTTTTCTCTCTATAGAGAAGATGATGGCATATAGCCGAAACCGGTATGTTCACAAACCAAATTTGACGTAAAATCATACCCAAAAAAAGAATACCGTAAGACTCCGTTATTTCGCCTACCCTATTTCTTGTCTTTCTAAATTACCTTCTTTGTTAAACTTACAACATTTATACTGTTTCGCGGATGGCAGCACCATTAATTATACGCTCAATCGCGATCTCGGAGCAATCTTTAAAGGAGGTCGTGTGAATACAGTCAATTTGAATACCCGTACGACTCAATATTGCATGCGTAAGCTGATACTGTATGATAATAATACTGCATCTACTATTCATGCCCTTAGCATGAAAATACGGTGTGATGTTCGATGAAGTAAGCACATTTTTCATGTTTCTAAAGAAGTTTTCTAAAACAGTGTAAAATATACTTCACTCTATCCGATCTTCGTACTACTTATACTACCTATATTTGTCGATTCTCATGTATGGCCTGGCACACAAGAGTCTTGTTTTCTGTTGCTCAACAGCGTACAAGAGAGTTCCAATAGGGAACAATAAAGTATCCAACTCTATTGATTTTCTAGAGCACTGACGCAATATGGATTGTATTTCACTATTTTACGTTACTAAAAAGGTAAGTTCACTAATGAAATTAAGCAACTTGTTACTTGTACGTTTTTGCGTTTAACAAGTTTTTCGTTGAGAGCCCATCCCTTTTTTGTTGATTGGCCGGTGATTTGCACTACTCATTACAGGGAAAATACGTTGTTTAGTTAAACAGTCAATATATGGAATAAACTTCTCCAGAGGTATTTATCCACAAACACTACTCCCTCTTTCCTCTACCCCATAACCTAATTTCCTAACTCTGGCACACTGCGATGCATGAAAACAGGTAATTTCCCGAGTACTGGTCGAAAAAAAAGGTCCCGCAGACTCAAATTGGTCCAGAAAAATTTAACGATTTGCATGATTTAAGTTTATATGGCTAAAAAATAAGCCAAGGTGCAACAAATGATTTTTTCCATGAAAATATGCATATTGATTCAAGCACAATGGCGCTATGTAGCATACGGCGAATGCAACCATCAACATATTAAAATCGAAATTTGGCGATAAGTTTATTTTGAGAGTTCGTCAGTATATTGGCTTTAAAAGTCGTGTTATTAATGCTTATTAACCAGCAACAGTTTTCATGTTAATCATAACATAGGGCCTGTAATTACTTAAAAAAATGAATTTTCAGGTTACGTTTCCTTCGGCAGTTCTTTAAGCTTGTTTTAAATTTTTTTTTCTTAATTTATTTTCGTATTATTAGTTATATTGTAGACTTCTATGGACTTAAAACACATTTTTTATATATTTGTTTATAATTTTTGATTAAATGAAAGAGAATGGATCTTATATTGATAACAGTTTTACTTAATGTTGGCAGCTATGTGTAGAATACAATATCACATAAATGTCCGCCTCTGTTAGCCTCACAAACGCAAGCCCTTTTAAGCACATTTTTCATTACATTCTCACACATTTCATGCGGTATTTTATTAATTTCATTACGAACGAGAAACGCTTGAGCTTTTAGATATCCCCACAATAACAAGTCCGGAGCAGTCAAATCAAGCAACCGTGGAGGCCAATCAACATCACCATTTCTTGAAATAACTTGTTGTGGAAAGAGATCCCGCAGTAGTTCCATTACAATCCTGGCTGTATACGATTCCCCATAACCGACAATTCTGTTTATTCACATATCCATTCAAATGAACATGTGCCCCGTTGCTCATTATAATTTTTACATGAAAATCGTCATAGAGCTGTAACTTCCTATTGGCATATGCACGGCGACGTAAATTGGCTTGTGGAAGAAGCTCTTCTTATATGGAAATATATGCAATGGTTGTGCAAAATTGTGGCCAAATTTGCTCTTTGAAGATCAAGCTCCTGAACACGGCGTCAAATTGAGGTTGATGGATTGTTTTGTTTCCTGAGCACCAGTAATGTTTTCAACCGATCTTGCATTACGTAGTGGTTCATACTTGGGCTTATCATCTACAGACCCACTTTCTTCGAAACCATTCACTACACGATAAATAGTGTGTTTTGTTAGCAGGTTGTTTCTTCCAAAAAGTTCACGTTAGTTTCTCATCGTCACAGTAATCCATGATTGATTTTGATAAAATTTTTTAACAATTAAGACACGTTGGTTCATTGAATATTTTTCCATACTAAATTTGCCACATGTCTACTTTACGACTGCCACATATTAAATGCCAAAACTAATGATTACCAAAATGGCGACAAAACAAAGTAGTTTACTCTCGGCAGATATACATACATATATATATATATATATATATGTATGTATATCTGCAGTTATATCCATTATATATATATTGTTGTTATATATAATATACATATGTGACCTCTACAAAATCTATATTTAATGTATCAAATTCCTTATGTTTTTAAGAAAAGTTTAAATATTTCAATCAAAAAATAAATTTCCTATTATATAATATATTATAAACGTATCTTTATTAAATAAATACTTTTTTCATTTCCTTTTATTTTTGTGCTCTATAAAGATTTCCTTTTAGGATTTTATTTATTTGTGTTATTTTATTTTTTAAATACTTTTGATGTTAAAGAAATACATTTCCTTAGAATAGTTGTTTGATATCCTAATCGTTTTTCTCTTTTCGGTAAATGACGGTTACACAAATTCTCGTTCGCTTGCTTACACATGCATACACACGTTTAAACCAAGTAAAAAAAGAGGCTTAGCGCTTGAAATTTAAATGGTTGAAACAATCGACTTTTTTATTTTGTTTTATATAAAGATTAAGTGGTTAGTACTTTTTTTGCCTAACTTATGCCCACATTTTGCCAACGGTTCGTTAAGTAGATACTTATCTTTCTTGTGGATAAGTTGTATGAATAGCTAATAGTAAGCTTTATAAAGAACAAAAAGAAAACTAAAGTAGATTTAGTTTTCAATTCAAACTGATGCCAATCATTCACTTCTTCGCCTTTTTATTTCTAGCAGTTAAATCATTTAACCGTTATGCTTCAGGAAATTTCTTGCTTATTCGTATTTAAAAGCTCTTTAAAAAACAGGGAATTTAAAATCCTTTAAAAAACTGCAAAAAGAAAAATTGTATACCATTTATATTTACTTTCCTTTTCCCTTTCATTTACTAGGGAGCATGCACAATGTTTAAGCAGATTTTCTTTATAAATTTTAACAATTGTTTAATTGTATAATCAAAAAAGATTACAAAATTATTTATGATATTTTCTTACCATGAGCAGGAAAATAGGTCTTTAAAGTTTTATTTAATAATGGCCAAAAAAGGGAAGACAATTAAATACAATAGTATTTAAGTTTGAAGCATTTATGTTAAAATTGAAAATTAGTGTAATAAAGGAGACTTATGAAAGATGAAGCTTACAGGAATTTGTTACTGTGTGAAATGTAAAGGCTTTGTCAACAAGAAGTTTGTCTTCTAAAAGATAATAAAACAAAAATATATATTATGAAGGGAAAGTTTTGACATTTATATATGAAAATTCATATCTGGCAAATGTCCACGCTGACAGATTTCGATCCTTTTATCAAAGTTTTTAACCACTTTTTAGCATAATGGCGGTCGTTAATCACATCACGGATTTTAACTCTTTACGCTGAAAACGATCCTTTTGGCTCCGTATAGACTCCTCCAGACCACATACGGCATACAGTGACACGTCGAGCATGCAAAGGCTTCTCAATAATTGCTCTTGAGTTTTTAGAAGCCCAAATGCCGCAACTTTCCTTGTTGACATACTATGACAAATTAAAATGAAATAAAAAGCCAGCCAATTGTTCTTGAATGAATTGAGCAAATCTACGGCGATGTGAATGATCGGTCGACTTCAATTCTAGCACCAGTTGAACCTTTTAAGGCTTAAAAGTCAAAGTCAAATCTTAAAGCAAAATACACCATGTCGTGGTTTTAGATAACCCCAGTTGTAGAGAACGTCGAGGAATTGACAAATTTGGATCTGCCTCAATGCTGTAGCTCATGGTTGCGATGTTTTCAGGTGAACGACCTGGTCGAACATGCCTTAGTGTTCACACATTTTGCATTGAGCCTATCGGCTTCTTAATAGCGGTCTCAGAAGTACAATTATGTTGTCCGAAAATATCACGAACGGACTTTAATTATTTTAATGCGATTTTCGAGCGAAACTGATTTCATTGTAACAACTGCCAATGCATCTATTACGAATACGTCGAGAAACTGTCGAAACTATCTTGTTGTGGGTGTTGCCACAATTGGAAAGCAAACTTCTTGTTAAAAACCCGAAACATAGTTTAGTATGAGAGTGGTGCCAGAGCTATAATCCCGGAAAAATACATACGTTTGTATGCATTATAGTAATGGTAAATTCCTAATGAATATCTGACTATAGAAAAAATATCGTGGCATATTATTTAATCGGAAAAGTTTCTTTTTTAAAGTGAGAAACAAACTGGGTCTGAGCGGCACAAAATAAAACGGTAATTAAAATTTTTGACGGCAATTTATCAAGAATAGAAATACTAAATATTGCTGATGACACTTTCAGTATTTATAAAACACAGTGGGAAACACTTTTTATAAATTAGATTCAATATTTTGATTATGAATTCCGAAAATTCCTATAGAACTTGTATTTTCTGTGATGAATTTGATTAAAACTAAATTGTAAAATAAAATGAAAAACGAAACTCTAGATCTTGTTATTCTTACAGAAAAAAAAAATTTCTGAAATATATATTTGAAAATTTGCTTCCGCTGGCTTGCTATTTCATGTTTATGTATAATAACACTACTAAAAGTGTATTTCCAAACAATTTAATCGTTTAAATGTAAACAACTTGTGCGACGATCCTTATTTATATTTATATGGCGGCTAAATATATTTTCTTATAGCAGGATTCTCGATATAATTTGAGGTGATCTTTTATTTTTTTTAAGTAGACTGAAATGTTGTCGCTTGATGTAAACTTGCATTAATGGAAATATATTTCATGAACTCCTGTAAGTTTTGGTAAAGATTAATTATATGATCTATAGTTGATGAGTGAAACGTTATTTTCACATTTTGTGATATTCGAAAAGCCATTTTGCAAGATGAATTGATGAAAGCTTTAAAATATGGTAACACTGGTCCGCTTCTGTTGCAAGCTGGATTGCCAAACAAAGGCTCGCAGTGGTTTCACTTCACTACAATGGGAGAATGCTTATTTAACAAAGTTTGGAAAAACTAATCTGTGAAATAAATGTCTGAATTGTTGCCTTTAACAAGTAAATAAATCATTTAACGAAACCTTAATAAATTGCATGCTATAAAATTAAAGCACATAATTAACATAAAATAAATATATTTCCCCATAGATTCATTTTAAAAAACCTTACCTTTTACCCCTAAAAGAGTATTTTCAATTCAATTTCAATTAAAGCATCATTATTCGAAATGAAATATCGTCAACTAAGATATTTAATTTTATTCATACTTATCATCTCAACACTTTCTCAATAATACCACTCATTTCTAATTTATTTTCCTCTTAAACATTCTTTTCAATATTGCTTAGTATATCCTTTTTTAATTACATTAAATATCTCGTTAAATGACCTTACAACATTATCAACACATCTTCCATTTACTAACTGACCCTTTTAATTTTTTATTTTGTCTTTCATTTCTCTCATCTTTCCATTTATTATATGCTTTTCATTAACTAAATCTGACCATAATGGCCCCCAACTATAATGATATGACCACTACCTAAAACTTGGTATTTAAGTATGATGTGTTGATGATACTGTTTGTCCTAGTTAATGTTGCTGTTTTGTTCTAAATATATTGTATATTCTTTTTAAAATACTTATAGAAATTGTATCGAAAATAAATGAAGTGAAAAGCGATTATTACCAAGAAACACCAAGCTCATAGTACACATCATTAATTCAGTAAAATTGATGAGCGGCCAAGAACTGGATTTTAATGATAACGACAAGAGTTTGTCATTTAGTTATAGTTATTGTTGTTTACTATAATAAAAGACTAAGAGACTTACAACCCACACTGTAGAAATTCTTTAGTTAGACATTACCAGAGAAATGAACACAAACTTACGTTCGTACTACGTATATGGATTATGAGGGGTATTGGTTAATTTTATGAAAAATGTTTAATAATTAAAAGAAATTAAAACAATTTATAGAAACGTGCTTAGAAGGAGTTAAATATAATAATACACCATTTAAAAATTTTACTTCAAATTTATTTATTTCATTACAAATATCAAATATAATTTAAAGAGTATTTACATGTCTTAACAAATGGTAATTTCATATTTTTTAAACGACTATTGTTTAGGATTCTAAGTGTCTTCCACATAACACTATATGCATTTTATCATCTCTAATAATTTCCAAAATACCTCCAGCACACACACACACACCATCCAGTCTTTTTTTATGTGTAGTACTTATTATTCACGTTAATATAATGGTCCGAAAATATGGTAAAATAATCGTATTAGATAATCCGAAATCATATGAGAAACTTGTTTTTATAAACTTGCATCATTAAAATTATAAGAACCCATCAAACACCAATTATTTTCAAGATTCTTAAATACATTTTCAAAGACTATATTATAAATTATGCAGTACGTCGATAACTAGCGTGGGTATGCCATAACCCGACGGTGATATATGCGTGCAGCAATGCCCTAGAAATCCAGGCAACAGGTTATTCTCAGTAGCAATTTCAGGAGTTTCGGAGCCGGGCCACCAGCCCCTACTCCTTGCTGAAGAGCTGGAGACTATCAAACTCCTGGTCCAGATTTCATGCAAGCTTCTCACTGGACCTGGACCGTTCATTGTATTCAGAGTGAATGATCCGGTATACACAACTCAAACGAGGGTCGCGAATCCACAACTACCACAATGCTCCCGAAGGGCCAACCTCAATAATCAGATAGAGAACAGTTAAAAGGCTAACAAGCCAAAAAGCTGAACTCTAGGGCTTACTAATTCCCGTGAAAAAAATGTGGAATTGTCCAGTTGGCTCCCTGCTAGCTTTTAGGGGACTGGCCTACCTTTTACCCCGGTGACATATGTAATAACGGTGAGATTCCGTCAAGATATACAAATGTGCCCCCGGGGGAAATATCATATAACATAAAACACCAAAAATTATTCGGTAGTGTATTAAAAATCTTTCTTTAAATTCCCGAACAACTTGTGTGATGGTGTATATTTACAAGAAAGCATATATTATTTTATCAGGATAGTAATTATATAGGAGTGAGTAAAAAAGCATGTTCCAACTTTTGCATGCAGGGATTTTTGGAGCCATCTATTTTAAGTATAAAATAAAGAAAATAACTTTTTAAAATATTATGAAATATTTTAAGACTTTGTTTATAAAAATAAAAAAAATAAAGGGTGCTTTTACAAAGGTATAGATTTTTGACATGGAATGAAATACAAATTTTTTTAATGAAAAAAGACAAGAGCTTAATATGCCCAAAAATGTTTGAATAAATGTATAAATAACATTTTGTATATGTATATGTGTGTGTATATGGTTTTATTGATAGATAAAACGAAACAACTCGATCACCACAAAAGTGATAACTTAGCCGATGTTTTAATTCCAATTTTGAATTTTCAAATATAAGTAACTCAGTAACTCAGCTGTAGCTTGAGTTCACAAAAATTTACATGCCCGAGCTGCATTATTTTGTACTTACATGTTTTCTGAAATAGCTGATTTTTCTTCTGGTATCATTATATTTATAATTCCTTTATTTTCGATATTTTTTTACCGGTTTTACACATCTACAAAGTGGTTTGGAAACGGTTTATTTTGAAAATAATTCGGTAGCTCGTACACAACTTCAGATATCCTAATCAAATTTCACAGACGTCTAGCACAGGTATTTCTGAGTAAAGTTACGCACAATGGGAAGTGTAAAGAGGGGCTTCTGGGTGTGCTCCCAAAATTGTTTTTAGTTTAGTTTTTACATTTTGCCAATTCAGAGGCTTTTTTTAACGAAACATGCCATCAGAGCCGAACATAGGACTTGTTAAATTTAAATTTTATCAAGAATGCATTCAATATCTTAAAATAAATATACGAAAATAATAATACGTCAAAAATATTAAGTAAGGGTCGGCCAAAAATTAAAAAAATATCTTTCGAACCCGATTTTTTCCCAAACTAAAATAGTAAGTATCCTCTTAGATATTTTCAAGATCTATTTAAGTTCAATAACTCTTAACACGTGAGCAATAAATAAACTTTTAATGTATTTCCAAAAAAAAAAATAATACCAGAGGTACCCAAAATTGGGGGCATAAAAAGAAGCCCGCGTTTATTATAGGGGGCCGATGCACCTCATATAGACCGCTGTGAAATTTCATTAGGATAGGATTAAAAGGATTAAGTAGTTAATGATAAACTGCACTACTGTGCACTATGAAACTGACATCTCTTACACTAAGCAGTTTTATCACTTAACAGGAAAACCGTCTTCTATTTCCACGCCAGTTCGATAGCCCCATATGCCTGAACCTTTTTTCTAAAATTTTACAGATTTAATCTTCAGAAATTTAATCATAATTAATATAATTATTGAAAAAAATGTATTGTCAAGCTAATATATATATATAAAGAACACACACCCACAAAGATTTGAGTAAGACCTCGGCGACTTATATTTAATATTACAATCGTCCTTTGTTTGTTAATATATACTAATACATTTGTTAAAACACTTATTGTGTACAAATTTATTTGCATTTTGTAGACATAAATAATTATAAACATAACAAAAAATTTATTTTTCATACAAACATAATTTAGTTAAAGTTGGATGAAAACTATTCTACTCAATTTCTGAACAACCAATTAAAGTGATTTTTGCCATTGTTTAAATTTTATTCAAAATAGCAATTTAATTTAAGTGGCACAATTACAATACCGGAAATCCGCCATTAAAAACATTAAGCATCATAAAGAGTCAATGTACTAAAAATGTTGTGCTGTGCTCTTTTACTTTAAAATTTACTTTATACAGAATCTTATGGATTGTTTGAAAAATCCTTACTGAAACCGCTATACACAACTATAGCCAGTACTGCTGCTCCTGCAGTTACAAATGCCGCACCACCCGTGAAGAATACAAAAAAAAAGCAAAAAAAAAACAAGCAAAAACAACATGAAAATGTATAACAACAAAAAACTAAAAAATGTTAGAGAAAAACTATGCAACAACAATGAAGGGAACATTGTAGAACAATTGCTGGTAAAAAGAACACAATTTTTACAATTTCATCTTTTTTGTTTTTGTTGTATTCCTTGTTGTTTTTTGCTATTGTTACAAGAGCAAAAAAAAAAGCTTAAATGATGAAAAAATTTGTTAAAAAAAGATAATAGCAGCAAACAGTCAACATAAATTATGGTAAGAATGGAAAAAAATTACTAGTATAATAAACAATACCAACCACAAGCACAACAACAACAACGACTACAACAACAGCTATAACAAAAGTGTTGGTAACAAATCGGAAAAAAGCAAGCAGAACAACTACTTCATAAATATAACCCAAAATAGCTTCGGAAAATATTTAAAGACACAACAAAAACAAAAAAAAAACAACGTAATAATAGTAAACAAGGGGAAAATTGTTAGTTGGTCTAGATTTTTGTTATTGTGCTCAAATATTTTTTTTATCTACTTTTTACAAAACGTTGTTGTATTGTTGTATAGAAAAGCAATTTTATATTTTTGAAGAAAAAATAAATAAAATAAAAATATCGTATAAATAATATAGTTTATTGTTAATTTAGATAGCGGGAACTGTTACTTTAATTAAGATTTCAACATAGTTTTTTATTAAAAAGAAAATGATATTTTGGATCAAACAAAAAATTTTTATTGTTTCCCATCGCGATAGTTTTAGTTCTAAAGAAATAAAATCCTTAAAAAAGAACGAAGGTGCCTTGTAAAGTTTAGACATTTTTACGTGTCGTTTTGATGCTATTCTTTAATACTAGAGCATGAATAATTAATTTAAAAATAAGAAAATCATCGCCCAATTTACAAGATCCTATTTTTCATATTTAAAAATACATTTCTTGTACATACATGATTACTTTATACTCTGCCAAAAATTAAATCAGGCATGGAAACTTTAATTAGAATTTAAAGTACAAATAAATTTTGCACAAAATAAAATTTTATAAACCGCGTAACCTCTTTTGCGAACACACTTTTTTGTGTCATATCTATGATATTTTGTCTATTTTTTATTTCCTGTACAACCAGACCACTTTTCTCTAGTAGAGGAACGCATTGCGTTACACTCAAAATTGACATGAAATTTTTTTGAAAAACTTAAATAAATTATTTGATAAAATAAGAAAAATTATCTGAAAAAAATAACTAAAAATTTATTGAAGCTGTTAGCGTTGCTACTAAGTTGTTGATATGATGTAAAACAATCTCAAATGCGAACAGCAAGCAAATAAAATTGCTACTCTGTCACTAGACCTTAATGTCGATTCTAAGCGATTGGGTTAAACGTATTTTTTCATACACATAACTTCACGGTAGTATTTCTTATGGAACGTACGACCTTGTTGCAAAAATTCATGATGCACCACGCCATTGCAATCGAAGAACACAGTGAGCAAAACCTCCACATTTGAGCAAACCTGACGTGCTGTTTTCGATCTGTTCTCTTCTGGACGTTTCCATTGGGATGATTGGTCTTTGGTTTCAATGTCATAGCCATACAACTATAATTCGTCACTAGTAATGACCTTTTTGAGCAAATCTGTGTCATCGTTGACGAGGTTCAACAGCTCCTAAGCGATATCCATGCGACGTTGTTTTTGCTCAAAATTTAGCAATTTTGGCGCTTGCCTAAAACATCCGTAAAAACTGCTTGGCATGAGCCGAACGGTATGTCAGCCTCATCAGCCTTATCAGCCACCTCTCTAATAATTATTCGGCGATTATCCAAAATCATTTCAATAGGTTCATTTTCATAGGTTCATTTTCATAGGTTGTTGATATGCTCGGGCGACCAGGACAAGCATCGTCATTGACATCTTCTTAGCCTTCCTTAAACCGGCTATAACAGAATTGCACTTGTGTTGTGCTCATAAGGGACTTGCCAAACACCACAGTCAACATTTCAAATGTCCTTGCACATTTAATTTAATTTTTTTTAAATATTTTATAATTTTTTCGAATAGTAAAAAATCGAAGAGCACACCAAAACACGACTAACCTTTTTATCTTTCAAAAACAAACTGACAATCCAAAATGGCTGAGATTGTCAATATACATAAAAAACATGTGTACCAACATAACAGAAAAAAATGCGAAAATCGAACATACGTAAATCACGAAATTTGAAAATAGCGATTAATTTTTTTATCATAACTCGTATATTATTTTGTGTAAAGAAGCCAGGATACGCTTCTTTACAGAACTCTCGAAGCTAAAATTATTTTAAATAGATAAAACGTGATTATATACGCAAACGAGAGACATATCTAGTAATAATATTATATAAAACATTTAATTTTCTTTTACCAACGAACGTATCACAATTACAAAATAATTCACATCCATACATTAAAGTTGGAATCAGGTCTGCTTTAGCGTAATGTAGTGAAATATTGCATGGTCCGGAGCGTCCTTAACTGCACGTCTGCCTGACCAACTAAAGCGTTTACGAGTTCTAACCATATCAGCCATATCAGTTAGAAATTATGCCGAGGTATTTTGATTTATTAACAATTTCAGTATTCTCGTCTTTCAAAACAATGTCCTCTGAAAAAGTTGGTGCTAAACTTTTGTTGCCTATTACAACACACTTAGATTTATAAGGCTCGGGCATAATTTGTTTGCACAAGATCAGTGGTAAACTTTCCTTAATTCATTATTTAAATGCGATAGACCAGTGGCAGCACTTTCAGCTGAGGTACCTAGTGTAAGTTGCACATCGTCTGCGTAGAGGTGAATGCTGCATTTTGAAAGCACTTTTGCTCTTGGCAGACCTCTAAAAAGTGACAATTTGTACTTCATTCACAAAACTTGACTCTGAAAATTTGAATATTCTATGTAATATACCAAATGCTTTAGAGTCGTCTAAAATCACTAAAAAACATATGATCCCACTTTCCAATTTCTTCTTATTTACTTCTGGAAGAGCACTAATGCAGATATGGTTCTAAAGAAAACCAGATTGCATACTAGAAAGTAATTTATTGCCGGTGATATATGATAACATTTCCTAATGCAAAATTTTTTCAAAAACTTTCGATAGAAAATAAAAAATGGCAATTGGCATGTATATGCCATTGGCTTTAGGAAAAGTTAAAATTTTCGCATGTTTCCATGTTTATCGATCGCAATGTATTTGGTGAAATAGAAGAATTCTGAAAATAGTAAATTGCAGCAAAATCAAAAAAAAAAAATCTAAATAGAATAATGCTTAATTTTCGAGGCCTATTTACGTTAAACACGAATATATTTACTATGATATAACAAACACTTTATCCTTTCAATTCAATTGAAAAAAGCATTTATATTTATTTTCAATAGTAAAAACCATCACTTATTTTCAAGTAATGACAAAGTATATAATGAAAGAATATTAATCATAAAAGTAGCAAATATTGAACTAAGTCTTTTTGTTGATAAAGTATATCAATCACTAAAATCTCTGATGTGAAAAAGAATCGCACGTGTGTGTATTTTTGTATCTCTGTTAGAAATTATGTTGTTGATTAATAATTCTATATCAGAAGTTTGTTTGTCGAAGAGCATGCATAATTGGAGCAATTAATTTATTAAATATAAACAATATGACCTCTTTATCCTTCAGTTGATTTAAAATGTATTCTATTAATCATAATAGTAAGTAGCAAATAATATCAAGTAAACGAATATTTTTTAAAAAAAAATTTTTCAAAACCACACAAAATAACACAACGCCTAATAAATACCTACGCTACGTCCTTCAAATAACTTGAAGCATAAAGTTGATTAAAGATTTACAGGTAGAATATACTATGTTTAATTCCTAATGGTATTTTGGAAGACCGAAAAAACTTTAAATTGAAAATATTTTATATTCAATAAAAAAGACTATTTTATTCGAAAAATTAACATACTGCATTTGATAAAGTTTTCGAACATACGACCACCACAGTTTTCTTTAAGGTAGCTTAGAAATTTCGAGTATTGGTGAGCGTATATCATATGACAGCATGAACACTGTTATTGTCTAAATCGTCAATTTTGGATGCTTGTCCAGCATAAGCCAGTGGCTTTCATAGAAAATAATCGATAGTTGTCAAAATGCAGATCTTTTAGATTAATAGATAGGCCTTACTCCTTAGGTGTAGTAAATCATTTTCATTCATTCCTTCGTCGACGACTAAATGCTTTGGAATATGAACCCAGATTACCATGGGAATGTCAAACTTAGTATTCAAGCTATGATTAGCAAGCCACAGGAGGCAATTCATTATTTTTTTATACAAATATTACCACAAATTTATAGCAGTTTAATTGAGAGGTTATATAGAAGAAGAGTGATTTTAAAGTCAACGCTGTGTCTATTTATTTTCATTTACAAGGCTTTATTTTCAAACACCAAAAGCGATATGTTATACAACAACATTTAAATATCAGTATTTTTTTATTTATTTCGCGAAAGATTTCTAAGAATGTTTTTTTTTTTATTTCAGGTTCGCTACATGTCTTAGCTTTGGAACACTACCTGCCATCGCATGATGAAAATGGCGAATTTCATATACCCTATCCTCCAACAAGTGAAGTTTATGTCTTCAATCGTTATGGTCAACATGTGGCTACTAAAGACTTGGCTTCCGGCAAAACACGTTACAGCTTCCTTTACTCCAAAAACACATCATTTGGCCGCCTTTCAACTGTTACCGATGCCTCCGGCAATAAAATACAATTTTTGCGAGACTACAGCAATGTGGTCAGCTCTATAGAAAATACCCAAGATCATAAATCCGATATACAAATAAATGGAATTGGTATTATGACCAAGTTAACTGAAAAAGGCCGACAAGAAATTGAATTGGATTATGATAGTAATACAGGTTTACTAAACTCCAGATCGTCGGGTGGTGAAACGTATATCTATCAATATGATGAATTTGGTCGTGTTACAGGTATGATTTTGCCAAGTGGTGAAATTGTTAGAATAACTTCACAATTGGCTGACAACAAGGGACTCACGGTTTATGTGCATGCATCCGTTGAGTCGTTATTTTCACGGCAAAAGGGTGATACCAACGAACTCCTAGTACTGGGTGGTGTACGTTCTACGTTCATGAAGAAGGGTCAGGAAAATGCTCATGCTGAAATAAAGCCCAATAATACATTGATAATACATAGCTCCAATGGTGTAATAGTAGAATCTTCAGCTGTAGCACGTCATCCTTTGTTAGAAGCTGCTTTGCCAGTAGAAGCTGAAATGTTGGCCATGTGGTCTCATCAAAGTGTAACAATGGGTGAAGGTTTAACAAACAACATGTACTCAGTATATAATTTGGTGGGTGATGTTCGCAATCCCCAACAAACATTGAACAGAGAGATATGGGTGAATCAGTCCAGAGTGATAGGAGTAGAATTTGATCAATTTACTAATCGTGAGACATTTTACGATATGAATCGCACGCCCATCCTTATAGTGGCATATGATCAGTCCGGCTTGCCTAAATCATACTATCCCACCAATGGCTACCCTGTTAATATGACTTACGATCGTTTTAATCGGATTGAAGGTTGGGCTTGGGGTCCGGCAGAATTGAAATATTCTTACGATAGGCACGGTTTGCTCTCCGAAATCACTTCACAACAGGATGGTATTATTTCGTTTGTATATAATGACTGGAATTTGGTATCCGAAATCGGTTTGGCATCTCAACGAAAATTTGTGTTACAATATGATGAATCGGGAGGATTAAGACATGTGACTTTGCCCTCAGGCACCAAGCACTCCTTCAGCATGCAAACGTCTATTGGTTTCATTAGAAATACTTATACTCCGCCAGGCAGCACTAAACCTTATTTGCAGCATTACAGTCATTCAGGAGCATTGTTGCAAACAATATTTCCGGGAGACGGTGCTCGTATATTGTATCGTTATAATGCAGCTGGTCAATTAACAGAAATTGTGCATGGTGATGGTAAAAGTGAATTTATTTATAACGAAGCTACAGCCATGCCCTCCACCGTATCGCACACTGAAAGAGAATTAGAATACAGATGGGACTTTGAATACACCGGAGGTTTATTAAGTGAGGAGCGTATTGATTTCATAGCCAAGACTGGCTTAAGCAACGCCAAGTTTACCTATGAATATGATACTGATTTTCGTGTTATTTCGATACAAGGACGTATAGGTGGACAAAATTTGCCTGCTCAAAACTTTGCCTATGACAGGCGTACCGGCCAACCCAGTATGATTGGCCAGTTCAAACTTATGCATCCTCTTCTTAACCAAACTCAGGTCTATGATGGAACTGCCAGTTTTACACGAACCGTCGATGGCCGTTTTATGACCCAAAAAGTCACTTTGTCAATACACCGCTTAGAGGTCTTCCGTATGGAATATTCTTTTGGTGTACATGGACGCATCACCCAAACAAGGACATACACAAGAAATATGGCTGTCAATACGTATACAAATGTGAAAAACTATACCTGGGACTGTGATGGTCAATTGATAGGAGTAGAGGCTCAGGAGCCCTGGGGTTTCCGTTATGATGACAATGGAAATTTATTATCACTAACGTATAGGGGAAATACTATACCCATGGAGTATAATAATCAAGATCGTATTGTAAAATTTGGAGAGGGCCAGTATAAATATGATACAAGAGGTTTAGTGGCCCAAAATGCTAGAGAAGAAAGATTTTATTACAATACACAAGGTCTATTGGTAAGAGCAACCAAGAGGGGACGCTTTGATGTACGCTATTATTACGATCATTTGAAACGATTGACTACTCGTAAAGACAACTTTGGAAATGTGACCCAGTTCTTTTATAATAATCAACCCAGACCATATGAAGTATCTCAAATTTACTCACCCAGAGATGGAAAATTAATGTCCTTGACTTACGATGACGTAGGTCACTTGATTTATGTTCAAGTTTATAGACATAAATATTATGTGGCAACTGATCAAAGCAAAACTCCCATAATGATCTTTAATCAGTATGGAGAAGGTATTAGGGAAATAATGCGTTCTCCATTTGGTCATATAGTCTACGATTCTAATCCCTATCTATATTTGCCCATTGATTTTTGCGGTGGTATTTTAGATCAAGTAACAACACTGGTACACATGGCCGATGGACGTGTTTATGACCCATTGATTGGTCAATGGATGACACCCAATTGGGAAAATGTTAAGGAGCGTATTACTATACCGACAAAAATGCATTTGTACCGTTTTAATGGCAATGATCCTATTAATGTGGGCCATGATCGAAATTATCCGGCAACATTTAAGGATTGGATGAAAACTATAGGATTTAATGTTGAAAATCTCGTGCCACAATTAAGTCGCAATCTATGGGAACAGCCTTCCTTGTGGGGCAGATCACCTTATAATCCCATTGATTTAGATCTGAAAAAACCCATGTATAATGTGCCAACTATGGCGGTTGAAAGTGGATTTTTGGCTCATTTGAATATACGAAGAATGTCTAATTTTGAGGATTTAAATTCGCCACCTAAATCTGCTTTAAAATATGATGTTATGACGCCTGGACCTAGAAATATTGGTTCCGATACAGAGCCGCCATTTGGCAAGGGTATTGTAGTATCCAGAACTGCAGACGGCCAAGCTATTGTGTCAAGTGTACCAGCAGCTAACGCCATCTATAGAGATGTTTACACATCAGTATTTAATAGATCTAAGCTCTTGCCATTTACATTTGTGGTACATAATGCTCAACAGGATTCATTCTTCTTTGTCAAAGAAGAGCTATGGAGAGCCAGCGAAGATCGCCAGCAACTTAAGCGTTTACAGGGACAAGTTAACACAACATTCCATGAAATTACACGTGAAAATGGCAGTGGCACTAATTATTTAGATGTAAAAATACATGGTTTACATGCAATCATTAATTTACGTTATGGCACAACGGTCGAAAAAGAGAAACAACGCTTAATGCACCATGCCAAGCTAACAGCAGTACGTAAGGCCTGGCATCGTGAAAAGGAAGCTTTAAGAACTGGTCTCAATACTGAAATTGAATGGAATCAACAAGAAATTGATGAAATACTTAAACAAAGTTATGCCAACAATTATGAAGGAGAATACATACATGATGTAACGCTATATCCTGAGCTAGCCGAAGATCCCTATAACATAAAATTTGTGAAAAGAAAAGGAGCCACTGGTGGAGCAGCCGGTGTACCTAATGCACGCAAACGGAGAAGAAGAAGCATTCTTTCTGACGAAGATGAAATTAGCATTATAAAAACTACAGAACAACAGATGCAAAAGAAATTTAACAAACAACTAAAAAAGGCTTCAGCGGAAGATGAAGTGAAGAAAGGTAAACAATATTTACATTTAACAAGTGAGGCAGACAAGGAAAAACAACAGAAAAATACTAGTAAAGGTGTTGTGACAGCTTCAACTATACATGAATGTTAACAACAGCACCATAAATGTTAGCTTAAATTTTAAAAATTTATATTCTAATCCCCCTTCCCTCTTCCACCCAAAACAAAACAAAAAAAAAAAAGAAAAGAAAAAATAACAAAAATGATTTTGTTATTAAATGATAAAAAAGAAACATTAAACATTATTAAAAAAAAATAGTTAAGTTTTAAAAAAAAAACAAAGAAAAGAAAAGCAAAGCGAAACAAAAAAAGTCAATGATTAATTTTTAATTTCCTAAATGCACACAATTGAGGTGATGCTAGTACGATATGAATGACGATAATGATAATGATCATAAATAAATAAATAAATAAGTAAAATATCCTTTAAAATCTATAAATATGATATTAATTATAATTTCTATTTAACTCTTAATTTTTAATTTTTATCTGTGTATAGTAGTGAATAATATTGTAATAATAAAACTAAATTTAATTATAATTACAAATATAATACAAAAAACGATATTTATTTACCCTTTAAACAAAACAAGAATTTAGTGATTAAGTAATATTGTAACTAGTTGTATTAAATTAAAGAATATTAATATAAATAACTCTTGATATTATATTTAAGAACGGTGAGATGAAAAATCATTAAATATTTTAGTTATTTACTTTTTCTTCTTTCTTCCTCGAACAAAGAAGATTTAAGGATCATATATAAATAACAGTGATTGTTAGTATAAATATTATTTTATAATTAAACTTTATTTTTTTTTTTGTTTTTGTATGTATTGTATATTTGTGTATGCATTAAGAACGAAATTTTTGTTATAAAATTAAAAGAATATCTTTTACAAATTAAATATGCTTTTTTATTTTTTATTTAAGTTGTTTTTCCAATGTTGATCAATATAAACAAAATTACATACTGCCATATCAATGGGTTGGCCTGATATGAGGATAGAAGAAAGGCGCAGAACTCCATAGATAAAAAAAAAAATATTATTTTTAATCTTAAATAAAATTGCTAGAAATAGGCAGTACTATTTAGAAAACGACAAGCCCTTGTATTGTTTATAATACATAACACAATTTACCCCCGTAAAAAATTCTTTAAATACATTCATGGTTAATACCCTTATTGGGATAAGTAAAATTTTGTATCATTTTGTATCAGATAATCTGAAAAGCTACGATTAAATTGGGCGCATTATTTGAAACAAATGGCTATATGACCACTAAAAAATGAAAATTTTTCTCTCTTAAAACAAAGTTTTCGTCATAAAATTTTCTTTAATGAGTACTTAAGCAAAATGAAGCATAAATTAATTTAAACGTGATAGATCTTCATTATTTTAAGCCTTTAGTTAAGGTATGTTAGTGGGCAGCTCAATTATTTCAGAATTGGAAATAAATATTATATAAATGCATTTATTACAAGCAACCAATTAAGGAATTTGCGGACAAAAGAATTTCCATTTATTATGCTGCCGTAGTCCAAGGTATAAAAATGATTAACATCATTTGTGCTCCATGCAAGTTAGACATAGTACTAATCACTACTTTTAAGAAAGAAATCAATGCCAGTCAATGGTATGACCAAGCGCAGCTTTGCCATTTTACAAATTATACTTTGTAGTTCATTAGCAAAAGTAAGATTAATATATGCTAAAGAAATTCAAAAAGGTCAGATAATAATAGTTACAAATGCGATATTCCGACCCTAAGCAAATATAAAAATAATTATAGTGTAATGTCAGGATATTGATAATAATAAATAGGGGAAAAATTGAATATTTTTGTTTTTGAAGATTTTTAAAGCAGTAATTCATTGTATTTCTTTTAGAAGCAGTTAATTCGTAGGGCTCAAAATTTAAATTAGTTACATTTATAAGTGAGCACAGTTTCATGGTAGTTTTCAGATAGAAATTGATTAAAATTTCGAAAATTATATTTCAAGTTCTTCATATTAATTTTACGCAACATGTTTTATTCGAATTAAAGAGGCCATGTTTGCTTTAACGCTGAAAAGATTGTGAACCTCTATTAAACAGCCTTTTGAAATTGAAGTCGAAGCGGGTTGAATTTCTTAAGTCATCAACAACAAAACGGAAATTTTGAAGGCCAAGAAAAATATTATATCTTTAATAAAAAACATAACTCTACACAAAAAATTCGCACGTACTGTTAATCTTCTCCTTTAATGTTTTTGGTTATTCACTATACACTGTTATCTAATATTATTAAAAAAAAAAAATTAAAAATAACTTTATACTAATAATTGCAGTCAAAAGAAAATAAACACTCACTATGTTAAAACGTTTTAAATAGAACGTTGTTTTATTTGTGGTACTCGAGCTTTTTGAGACTGGCATAGTTTTATAAAAAAACCCCTAATTTATAATAATAAGTATAAAAGCGAAAAAAAATTAAAAATATTCTAAAAAATTTAATAACAAAGAGAAAAAAAAACAAAAATTATAGGAAGATGCTTAAATAAATGTAATTAAAAATAATATTAATAGAATAAAATAATATTATCCTCAGATAAGATAAGTGTAAAGAAAAACAATAAAAAGAAAATTAAAATCTATTCCTTCTAAATACATTACAAATAAAAAATTATTAAATATAGATAAGTATATATTAAAAATGGCAACACTTGTAAATTTATCATTTTTTAGAAAACTTATATAAATTAAAATTACAAAAAAAAAAACTTATAGATATATATAATAAAAACACACACAGACCAACAAATCATTCCCCTCCCGAAAATACAAATAAAAAATATTTAAAATTAAACCGTTTGTAATATATTTCTTGTAAATTTTTTACATTTTTTAGCTTAAAACAAATCAAATAAAAATAATTTTTAATATTTATTTTTTTTACACAAAACATTTAGTTAGTGTTTTTCAAATTAAATTATTTTGGTTTTCATTGCTCATCCACTATGTGTTTGTTTATTTCAATAACTTATAATTAATTATCATTAAAAATTTAAGCTCCTAATTGTTTTTAAGTTGTAAGTTAAATATAAAAAAAAAATAATAAAACAACTGGAAACAAAATAATTTTAAAAATAAATATGGCAACAGTATTATTTGAAAAATAAAATCATATACAACACAAATTTCTTTTTATTTCAACAATCAGTTACTTCAATTTCAGTTAATTTTTCATGTTATCAGCTGTTTTTAGTTTATTCATTTAACAACACATGTTTTCTTGCCTTGAAGTACTCATTCAAAGATATGCAACACTTCTTGTCCACTTCACCCGTTATTATTGGTATTTTACATTCACTCGTCTTCAATAATTTTGATACGATTTATTTCTTTAATTCTTCTACATTTAATCATACATTTCCAGCATCTCTGAACTTCCTTCACTTTAGCATATATAACTTAATATTATTCATATGTTTATCATGGACTCCCATCTATTTACTAACGTTAGAGAAGAATTTAGTTGTTTAAGTTCGATCACAATTTAAGACTCATATATATATATATATATATATATGAAATCTTATACATCCCAGTTTTGGATGGTTCGATTACCTCCGTTTAAAATTAATGATAAAATTAGAAGAAAAAAGCTTATAACGGTTTAAAAAGCTTTCTGTCAAAGTAGATGAGATTTTTAAAATTATGGAATTAGCGTTGTTGCCAGGAGATTGCAATAACTTTTGTTTAAAATAAATGCATTTAACAGTCTTTTGAAGCTAATATTTATTAATAATGTATAAAGTTAATAGAATAATTAACTTATTGTAAAAAATATGTAAATTTTGAATTGCTCTGCACGTTTAGTTATTTAATACAGAAAATAAATAATTTCAGTTTAATTTCTGCAAAATATTTAACAACGTAATGTTATACCAATTATGTAAAATGGTAAATGTAAAAGTCGCGGAAAAAAAGGTGTTTCATTTGCCGGTCTATGATTGTTATTTTTAATATTTAATTTTTTTTTATTAATTAATTTTTTTTAATATTTAAATGCTGGTATTAGTAACTGTTTTAGGTGTAATTTTGCTTTCCTTATCATCCTTGCTAAATGAAATTTAATCTATTTATTTATTTTATTTATTTATTTATTAACAGTAAATAAATTTATAAATCAATAATTAGAATTATAGGAACTGGCTACAGTGAAATTAATTGTTCAACTGGAAGTAGAAGTGCGTTAAATCGTCGTATTTCACATTCGTTGCACGAATGTAACCGGTCAATTTTATGAGAAAAATTTGCTACAACATTTGTTGTATAGTTTCCTGTTTAGGAGACGTAGGAGAAAATTAAATGTTGGTAGTTTCAACTTGAATTTTAGTTTTAATTTTTTTTAAAATTTTATTGTTTTTATTTTAGACAAATATATAAAATGAGATATAAATATATTTTACAAAAATGCCCGCAATTATTTAGGGTTCTTTGCCCTGTCAATTTAAGCGAATTTAAGTGTTGAGACTTTTGTGTCTGCAATTAAATATTTCTTGCTTTAAAGTCTGGTGTTCCTTGCGAATCTATGAAAAATATTATCTAACAATATCATAATACAGAAGAACAAAAAACTCTTTGATATAATAGTTATTAGCAATCTTTTACAGCTTTGGCAAATCGTTTAGTACGATGTTAAAATTGATCTAATAAAACATCTACCAGTTTTTTAACTTATTTGGAGATATATTTTCTTTTAATACTTAAAATTTTTCCTCTAATTTTTTTTCTACTTCTCTGTATTTACGCGTATTACTTATAACTGACCGCCAATCTGTAAGTACATTGTACTTGTTGTAAATTGTACTGCTGTATAGTTTTTAAAAATAGTTTACAAAATTGCTGCTCACTTGCTTCATGGGAATATAATAGTTTCCATTTTAAATAAGTAATTTTGCACTAATTGATACAGATAATTTACATTACACTTTGATATTTTCAACACAAAAGTTTTGGTTTCTTTTAATAAATCCCACGATTGAATATAAAATACTGCAAACTAAAAGATGTCGAAATTCGGTGTTCCTCAAATTGCAGGTAAGTTATACAATGTTTCTTTATTTAAATCAAAAGCCCGATCATGCTTACTCGTAGAATACGACTATTGAACAAGTTTAAAGAAATTTTTTTAAGTATATGATATTGTTACAAAGTAAATAACTTAATTTCTATAGAAATTTTAACTTTTAAATTTCAAATCTTTCAACTCAAAATTATAAAGACTTCGATATTGATAAGATATGTTAAGAATTAAGTTATAATGGCTATCAAAGCTAACACGCCAAAAAATATTGGAGTGTAAAATGACGGAATGTAATTTTTGATGACAAACAAGATCATACAACGATGTAAATTTTTGAGGAAATGATAATTTAATAACAATAATAATACATCTTTGTTATTATCTTTTTTATAGCGGTTTCTTTAGATGTTACGAAATGTTCATTTGAAGGCTTATTGACTATAGGTAAATTATAAAGTTGCTGTATTGTTTTGCTATCACCCAATTAGAATTTTAAATACACTTATTATAAATAATTCATAAAAATATGTAATATATTCACATATCTTTTTTTATAGAATATTATTTTTAATTTTTTTCATTATTTATTTGCCTATTTAAACGACTAAAATTTTCATTTAAAATTTACAAAACTAAAAACAACATATATTTTTAGAATTAAAAGTAAATTGCTGAATTAGTTTGAAAAGTAAAATTGGCTTGAAGCATTATATATAAAAATAAAATTTGGGTACATAAAAATGCGTAGTTTAAATGTAATAATAAATAAAAAAGTAATTATTAAAATATATTTTGTTACAGTGAAAGCTATAAGTAAAACTAAAGGCCAAAATAGCTGTAGATACGTGAGCTAAATATTAAATATTAAAGAAAAATTTAAAAAAACTGAAAGTTAAAAAAAAAATCATAAAATTAAAATAAATTTATTAGTGTGTTGATAAGTAAATTGTTCTTATACAATAATTTCTTATACACAAAACAATTAAATAGAAGAAACTGAAAATTTTAAAACTCAGGACAAAAAGTATACCAATACCTTTGATACCAGTAACAAACTAAAGTGATGCTAATAAAATTCTTTTATCGTAAAATCCAAAAACCAACTTAAATAAGATGTGCTTAATAGCAACAACAATATTCTATGCGTTTAAGGCATATTTGTGCATTTTTAATGCATAAGTTCAATTTACTTATAAACTGCATCGATTTCCCATTATGAATTTATTTTATATTATGATAAATAATTTATTGTAAATATAAAAATAAAATTTTTTTTTAAGAATTGTTAATAATAGCAAGTATAATAATAAATATAATGCATGTAATTTTACTTTAATGTTATTGTAGATTAATAAGTTTGTATATATAAATAACCAATTACAAGTTATCAAATGAATTTATTACTTAAATTAGCATAAATTCTGGGTATAAAATGTAGTTCAGTAAATAAGCATATTATACATATATAATTTAATTAATTTAATTATCTTTTGAATTAACTAAATTTATGATTATGTATTATAAATCATACCAGTTTTTACATATAAACTTATTTTATTAATGCTTTTATCAAGTTAATATGATTCCCAAATTTTTAATAAATATTATAATATAAAATAACAGTATATATTAATATACTAAAAAAATATTTATAATTTATTTTTTATTTAAATTTGAATAACTTTAATTTTGATGTCTCATTTTCACATTTTGAAATTTACTAAAACATTAATAATAAGAAAAAGCCTAAACTGACAATTATCACATCTTCTAACCCATGAAAATCTGTATGAAACATAATACATATGCAGAGAAAATTTGCTTTGTATTATCTTTCGCTGATTACAAGAAGATTGTTTGTATGCAGCTGAAAAAAATTCCGAAGAACACAGAAAGGAAACACAGCAACCTTCAAAATTAATAGCTTTTTATGGCATAAAAAATGCCCCACATGTCCAAATGAAACTCTATCATTCCCATCATTCTATCATTTAGGTAGATTATATATTTCAAATCAAGACAAAATGTCAATCGTAAATTTTAAAAGTAAAACAACAAATATTCCTCATATTGAGTTTTGCTAAATCTTTAACTACACAGGATATTTCTGTTTAAAATACTCTTAAGCATATTAAAGCCCATTTCACACAATGCATAAACAAGTCTTACGATATGGATTATATTTTGTAGAAAACCAATAAAACCAGAATTATGGTGTCTAACGTTCATTTAGTATTTATTTCATGTAAAATGAGATTGAAATTACTAAACTGTCATAAAATGAAAATCTTAGTGTTTAGAAAAATGAAATTGTATCATGGGATGTTAAGTTCATTTCTATATTGTTTGACATTAATATTAAATTTGAATTTAAAATTTAACATTTTTTATAATACTTAGGTGTTTGACAAAGCTGAACTACTGAGTATAGTATAGTGTGAAATGGACTTTAGGAGTCATGAGAAGAACCACAATTAAATTCTTTTTTTTTGCCACTCATCTTTAGACATTTTGGAACGAATATTTCTTGGAGTCTCATAGAACTCAAGCTTGTAAAACATAGCACAGAAATGAGTTTTAATCACAAAATTTTTTTTAAACGAAATATTAAATTGTTCTCCACATGCCAATCGTGGCTGCTCCTTACGCAGCGCCTTCTATATATTCAATTTTGTGCCAGTTTTTGAAGCATAGCTTGGCCTCAAAGTCATCAGCTGTTGTAAAATCAGTGACATTGCATTCCAAAGATATTAACTCTTTGCCAATTTTTAGATTTTAAAAAGCCGTTGTATACTTACTGCATTTAGCGTGCTGTGGAAAACACATTTCCTCCTAACTAATGTCATTTAAAACTTCTATTGATCAGGTTATATTAGTAAGATCAAACCCCTCTAGACCTATACACAGAAATGCTTCTCCTTTATGTGAGATGCAGTTACGCATTTTCGCCCCATGTTCAATCAGCTGTGGCATTGTGAGATAAGATACTTTTTTCACATGTAAATAAAAAGTGCCCAAATTTGTTACACTAAAGTAAAAGCTTGAGAATTTTATTTTAACATCTTCATATTTAATTCCAAAGTTATTGATGCATTTAATTTTGAAGCTAAGATAGTCTTTTAGTTTTGTAATAAGTATATATGAAATAGAAAATAAAAACGCTAATAAAAACATTCCACAGTAGATTCCCTTAATCAAAGAGAAAAATTGTGTCAAAATCGTCTAAGCTTTTAGACTTTTTTTGTAAATACAAACTGACCAATACTAAAAATAAACTAATGAATTTGTAACTAAAACTGTAAATAATTTACCTACTAAACACTTAAAACTTAACTGTAATTAAATATACCACAAGAACAACCAAAAATAATAAACTATAAACAAATTTCTAGCAGTAATGTTTAATTGGTAAAAAATAAAAGTATATAATAAATTGGCTACAATTAAAAAAAAATAAACGTATTAATTAACCAACAGCAACAACACAAACAAAAAGAGCAGGAGTCAGTTACCTATTAGCAATGAAACTAAAACAAAATTAAATAAGGAAACTAAAAACTAAATTAATTTAAAATACACACAAAAAGTAAAACAATTTGCTCTTAAAGCAAACAGAAAATTTAAAAGAATAAAATACTGATAGAAAAATTCAGAAAAGTTACTGCTTGAAATGGATAAAAGAGAACACTTTAATAAGGAACTGAGAATAAATGTAAATAAATGGTGTAGAATAAACATAAATTAACACGACTTGCGATTTTTTTTTTAACAAATCTATTATGAAAATTTTCTTTAAACGAATCAAAACAAAAATAATCTTTTATGGCAATGGATGTTGCTAAAAAAAATTATATTTTAAATAATTTAAATTTAAAAAAGCACTCACACAAACATTAAAAACAGGGAAAATTTAATTAAATGTTTAATTAAAGAAAACAAAAACACAAAGCAAAACCTATAGAAAAAGTATTAAAACCAGTTACACAATAAGTTATAGAATATAAGAAAAGATAAAAACAAACTATAAGAATTTATATTAAAACAGAAAATACAATATGAATAAAAAGTAAACGGATAAATAAAATAAACTGAAATTAATTATATTTATTAGCAAAAAAAAAAAAAAAATAAAGAAAAAAATGGATAAAAATATAAAAATATTGAAATCCAACTGAAATCCCTAATATATATAAACTAGAATATTGTAGTTCAATAATGTACAATTTAATGTCTTGATAATACATATAAACCTATAAGCAAAACAAATAAAACAAACTAAAAGGAAAGAAAATAAAATAAAAACAATTTAAATTTATCATGCAAAACATTAAAAGCGAAATACAAAGAAAAGTAATTTTTTGCGTATAATTTCTTGTTCAAACGATTTTATGTTGAAATAAAAAAAGCAAAATCAATATACCAAATACACCAATACACACTAACCCACATATACAAAAATCAATGCATACACTTACAAAACAACCCTTTTAAACACTGACAAACATAACAGCATAGTAAGTGATGAGAGAATAAATGTTTCTTAATAGTAGTTGTTAAATCAACAACAACAAGAACAACTATCACCAAAACTAAATAATTAATTTTACTTACAAGAAAATAATAAACAAAAACAAAATACAATTTAAAAAAAAAATACCAAGAGAAAAACTAAATAACCGTAATAATGATAAAGATTGGAAAAATTAAATTAAAAATGAAAAAATAAAATTATAATAACAATAAACATCTGAGGATATCAAGGGTCTTATAAAAACGTAAACAAAATAAAAAACAACAACTGAATAAATAAAAAATAAATATTGAAATATAAAACAATAAACGCAACACAAGTTTCATTTTAACATTTAAATTAGCTTTGTCTGACTGTAAGTAGTAAAATATATATTTTTTCTATTCATTTATATTATTAAACTGATATACAGTTTCTTCTAAATAATTTATCTTAATTTATGAAATTTATATATCGGGTGTTCGCCGGGAAGGTATACTACTTTGTTTTGCCGCCATTTTGGTAAATATTAGTCCTGACAGATCATATTTGGCAGTCGTGAAATAGACACGTGGCAAATTTGTTATGGAAAAATATTCGATAAACCAACGCGTTTTAGTCGTTAAAACATTTTATCAAAATCGGTCATCGTTTACTGTGACGATTGAAGAGTGTGGTGAAACAATGTGCCAAGAAAACACACTATTTATCGTGGAGTGATTGAGTTGGAAAAATAAGGTCTGTAGGTGACAGGCCCGACCATGGACCACAACGTACTACAAGATCATTAAATATTACTGCTGCTCAAAAAAGTGTTTAAAACAATCCATCAACTAAATTTGGCGCCGTGGTAAGAAGCTCAGTCTACGAAGAACAACTTTGGCCACAATTTTGCGCCAGGATTTGTATTTGTTTCAGTTGACACAAGAGATTCTTCTACAAGACCACTTACATCGCCATACATATTCCAATAGGATGTTACAGCTCACCCATGGCAAACAGGATTGCCATGAAAAATCATAATTAGTGACGTGGCACATTTTCATTTGAATGGATATGTGAATAAACAAAATAGTCGGTTCTGGGTAATGCGAAACCCTTAAATTATTCAACAGTCAGTCTGGTGTGCAATTTGGTCAGAAGGAATCATTAGACCTTACTTCTTTGATATGATATGATTGGTAAATTGCTTAACGCCACAACTGCATGCTATGGACTTGATTAACATATGGTATAAACAACACGGTGCCACATCGCATACAGTCAGTATTACAATACAATTACTGGTGATATCTAAAAAGCATTGCCTCTGCAAACAAACTAGAAACGCATGAGCAACTCAAACAATATATTCGTGATGAAACTAATGAAATACCGCGTGAAATGTGTGAGAAGGAATGACAATGAGCTCGCATTTATTAGACTAACAGAGGCAGACATTTATATGATATTGTATTCTACACATGGTTGGCGACATTAAATAAAACACTTATCAATATAAGATCCATTCTCGTTCTTTCAATCAAAAATTATATACAAACAAAGTAGTACATCTTCCCGCTGGACATCATGCATACAAGGTTTTAAGAAAAAAACTATAACTTTTTAATTGATTTTAAATATAACTTATTCTTAGAGCTTATATCAACTAAAGTGGTAGTAGTCCATTACTATGCGCATGCTCAGAGCTACTACAACGTAGGCAAAAGTTCCCCGATATCCTATTTAATCTATTCTATAGTATATCTATACTGGTGAGTTCATGAAATCTATTAGCAGGGAAATGACATGGAATATTATAAATCATTTTAAGTAATTTGTTTTGAGCAACTTGAAGCTTCTTAACTTGACATTTTATGCTATTTGCCCAAACTGAAGCTATTTGCCCCAACTGCGTGCAAAATTGCTTTGGGAATGATTTTTTGTTGGCTTTCTTTAATCTTGAGCTTGATTTAATCAGCGGTATAGTGTATAAATTATAATTTTTATTTTGTTCAAAACGTATGGAATGTTATCCTTAAATTTCATTTTGGGATCACACTTAACTTTTAGTTCCCATAAAATTTAATTGTTATTTAGGTTAATACATACTTGAATAATGTAACAAGGTTTTCTTTTCTTTTGCTTGTGTTTTGTCCACTATTCATCACAATTATCCATCTACTAAACTATTTGGAAATTTCTTCTAACGCTATTTGCAAATTAGTAATAATACCATCAGCAAACGTAGAAAAGAGAATTGCAGTAACATCTGCAAAGATTGACATTGTACAATACTCAAATTGGGGGTGATCATTTTATTATTTAGTAAGTTTTAAAAAAATATAATTAACAGTAAAAAAATAAAATGACCCACTGTGCATTTTACAAACTGCTTAGTTTTCTAGGAAATCTTGTACATACAAGAAAACAACAACATGCTTATAAGATATTTTTCCAAATAAGTCAAGAATAGAAAAACAACGACTAATACAGAACAAAACAAAACACACAGCCAAATAGGTACCCAAACAAATTGATAACGACAGCAACATGCTTATGACAAATTCTACCAAAGAAGTAAACGACAGAAAACAAAAAGAACTAGTACAGCACTAAACAAAACACACACCCAAGCAGGGCCCTGAATTGAATGGTAAGAACAACAACAACTGTATGGGGTGATGTTAAAGCAGAATATTCTTGTGTGTACGAGAACCTCTTGAAACAACTATAAAAGCACCACTTGCTGGGCAAATGAATTAATTCATTAATTCAACTTAAGTCATCAGTGAGTAAAATAACAAAGTTATCATTATTTAATTTAAAACTCTAGAGTGCTATGTTATTATTTTGCAATGAATGAACTCAAAATAACAAAACGCTTATTTAACCAGAATAAATGTGACAATATTATGAAATAAAGGTGAAAAGCATGAGCCTTGTGGGCCACTGGCAGGGATGCTGAAGCTTGTGGAACAATCTGACCCAACATTTACTTTAAAAGTACGTAGAAAGAAAAAATTCTGAACAATTTTAACAATGTACAATGGAAAATTTAAACGAATCATTTTAAAGATTAAACTATTGTGCCACACTGAATCGCTAGCAGCTTTACAATCCAACAAAACAATTCCAGTTGCTATCTGGTGAACAAAATTTTAATTGACAAAATTTTTTATCCTTACTAATAGTTGCACAGTATTGCAAACCCAAATTGATGAGAAGGCATTATACGTCGAGGATTTTGCTGATAGACGAAAAAAGGATCTTACGTCGTTATAAGAAAGAACAAGAACTTTTTTTAGTAGAACAGCATTAGACTCTTTAAACTGCCTTGGGAAATAGCACCATTTTAAACATGCAAGGTATTTAATTCCTTTGGGTATGATTTTACGTCAACCCGGGTCAAATTTGATTTGTGAACGTGCTGGATTCGGTTATATGCCATCGTCAATGTTCTCTCTATTCTCCAATTTAATTCCTTTTTTGGACAGAGGTTTTAAACAACTGTTATTAATACCATCAATATCTGGTAATTTTTTTAGTTTAAATTTTTATAATGCTGGAAATTTCCGATGTATTAGTTTATCTGTTTGTTGACGATTGAAGATATTGTATGCTAGGGTTTCCGTTTTGGAGTCGCTAAGACTAATTGATGTTGCATGATTTGAAGCAAACGTTTGGGCAAGTATATCACATTTTTCAAGAATTGTAAAACGAGAATTATATTGCTTGGGAATCGGAATGTCCTTCCTTAAAATATTTTTACGGATACTGTATACTAACTGCGTAGCTTTCTAAGAAAACTTATACACGCAAGGCAACAGCAACTGTCTTAAAATAAATTCCGTGAAGAAATTTTACCAGCTTAAAAATAAAAATGCACACATACCAACAAGCGGCTTTGAATGAATAACATAAAAGCAACAAAATGTGATACCAAGGAAGTAAAATTATTATTCATTTTTCTGACAAATATAAAAGACAGTATCTGAGTAGTTAGTTGAAACATAAACTCGTTACCTAACGATTTGAATCTTTAGTAAATTGTTCTGTAGTACCAAATGTTGTGTTAAAGTAAATAAACTTGTAATTAATTTAAAAGTTCTAAAATCGGGTGTTATTTATTTTGCAAACAAGAACGCAGTGACAACAAAAAAAGAATAACACTACATGTTTGAAAATAATATTATCGTTTAACATGATATGGGTTAGTGTAATATACATGATGTTTATTGAAGAGAATAAAAATGAAATACAGTTTTTTTTAACACTAAACATACCATAACGGGTCAAACGATCTATTAACAACTTTTGCATTGAAAATGCATGTATCATCACATTGCTTTGCACTTTTGCCTTCATGAATTTTGCTAATTAATCTACAGTTAATATACTATTTGTTCTTGCTTTGTCTATTTTGGGTGATAATTGCCGTATCTATAACACAACGGGTCATTTGATTTAGGGAGATTTTTCTTGTTGTTTTATAAGCTTATCCAGTTACATTATTTACCGTATTATAGTCGATAAGTTTTACATTTCTGCAAAGACTATTGCATTAAATAGTTCAATCAAAATAACTGAGACTAATTTAAAAAAATATCAAAATTTAGCTTTTGTAACAAATCACTCTTTACCGCGAAAAACGTCGAAAAAACAACAGAACGACTGATAAAGACTCGTTGCCAAAGTATACTACAGATGCTTTTAAACTAAAGAAACTAATATCAAGAGAATTTGCTCTAAATGTAAAAGATTTGTTTGCGGAATGAATGTAATGACAGACGCACTTATATGCAGAAAATTCGATGAGCAATGAAGTAAATATTATATTTTTTTGTGTTTGTAGTCCAAATGATCGCTATACTGATTTTTTAATAAATTTAATATATATTTTCATTTTCGTCCTAACATTCATAAATCATACATTCAAGTAGGAAATATGAAATCGAATCGTTTGACCCGCTAGGATATAAATAGGCATTTGTTAAGTGTTGGTGTTATTAGTGTTAAACGTTATATTCTTTCGCAGCAGCAGGCTACCGACTGCGATCTGTCGAAATTAGAATAAAGGCGTGCACTCATATATAAGAGCGATTATTTTTACGATCAAGGCGTCAGGTTTGTTGCCAAAGCCGATTTTGCTGACGTCTAGTTTTTGCTGAAGACAATAACGAGTTTAGTGACGACAACTTAAAACAACAAGTTGACGAGTTAATATTACTTTTTTTCTTATTAATTGTAAGCGCATACTTCAGTTACGATAGCAAAAACATGAAAGAAATTCTGAAATTTGTCAAAATCATATATAGGCTTTCATATATAATTACAGTTCCTTTTGTATTGGCTCCTTTTAAATCTTATTTTATTTCTGTGCCTAACACTGTAAGATCTCGTCGTGCAATTTAAAAATACTCTACTTACCTTAAGAAAGTAACCATATGTTCCATTAAAGTAAAATTAATAACAATTGAAAACAACTATTTGATTATAAGATTATTTAAGGGAAAAATAGGCGAAACCTTTATTTGCATTAGAAGAGTAAAAATTGTATAGGAAATAAGTAAGTAAGTAAACAGTAAGATTATCAAGAAATAAGAAATTAAATTAAATTAATTAAAATAAATAAATTAAATTAAATTTATCTTCAATGTATGGATTTGTGCCGATACATTTTTTCAGTCGGCAATTCTTTCATTGTGGATTTCGTTGCGAAGCAGCTCAGTCCCATAGTTTGAACCATTTTTAGTTGTACCATACGAAAGCGCACATGCACATGTCATAGTTGGTCTTATCGCGCTCTTAATAGGTTAGAGTTTTGTTAACTAAATTGGGAGTTATTGTGACGGCTTTATAAACAAGAAGTTTATTTTTCAATTGTGGCAATACAAACAACATGATAGTTTTGACATTTACTTTTTTGACCTAATCCTAGTAGATGCAGTGGCAATTGTTACAATAAATTCAGTTTCGCGCGAAAAATAATTAAAATCCACTAACGAATGGTGGTTTTGTTAAATTTATATTTCGTATAATTTGTAATATTTTCACACAACATAGTCATCCTTCTGAGATCGTAATTACGAATTTGGTCGTTAAATTTGAGTCGACAGGTTTGCACGAACACCAACGCGTGTTCGAGTGGGTCGTTTAACTGCGCCAAAGTATTGAAGCAGATTCTAGCTTGCCAATTCCTCAACGTTCTCAACAATTGGGGTTTTATTTTTGTTCTGCGTCAGTTGTTTTTGTTTTCTGTTGTTTAGCTTATGAAATTTCTTTAAAACATGTTGTTGTCTTGTTTATATAAGATTTCTAGAAAACTACGCAGTTTATAAAACACACAATAGGCGGTTCCGTTATTAATTTTTATTAATTTTTTCTATAAGAAAATCGCATCAGTCATAATTTTTCTATAAAATATTTCATGTTATATTTCCAGTTTTTTTATAAAAATACGTCATTGTTTATAAAAATATTTCATTAGCTAAAATTTTTCTCTGAAAAATTTTCTGTTCTAAATCTTTCCAAAAAAATTTCAACAGTCAAATTCTGTCGCAATAAAATTTCATATAATAATTTTTCTATAGAAATATTTTAATGTTTTTAACAAAATATTTCAATTATAATGTTTTTATAAACTTCTTCTGTCATATTTTTTCTATAAAAAATATCATTAGTATTAATTTTTCTTGTGAAAATTTCATATTACAATTTTTCTTTAAACCAACGTCATCAGTCAAAAAATTGCTTATAGAAATATTTCATCATAATTCTTTCAAAAAGTTATAATTTTTCTAAGAATAAATTTCAGGTCAAAATTATTCAAAAAAAAATTTCTTCAGGCAAAATGTCTCCAAATAAAATTTCATATTATAATTTTGCTATAATAATTCATCAGTGAAACTTTTTTCTAACAAAATTTTTTCAGTTATAATTTTGCTATAAACAACTTTTTCCGATAAATTTTTTTTATAAAAAAATTCCGTTTGTCATAATTTTTCTTAATAAAAAAATTTCCTTAGTCATAATTTTTCTATAAAAAATATCAACAGTCACATTTTTTCTGTGTAAAAACTTTTCGAAAAAACTTTGCGTTTACTTTTTTATTGATAATTATTTTCTTTGAAAACTTAAAAAAATCATCTTCATAACCGTGGGACACCAGTTTATTTTCAACACTGATTCAATATTTTGTTGTTAGCTATTATAGTGGGTTAACGTAACTGTACTAATTCTAAGATAAGCTTGAATATACTTTCAATTTTGAGAATACGTGGAGAAAATATTTTTCTAATAGTCATCTACATAACCTACAGAATGTATGAAATAACCAGAGCTGCCTGTAGAAAATGTAAATACAGAACACTTAGGTACAATAATATTATACACTGCCGCATTAATTACAAAACGATTCGTTTTTCCTTATATGTATTTTTCAAACATAAGGCTTGTTTTAGTTTAAAGTACCATTTCATGAATTTTTACTTTACTGCGGCACTTGATAAATTGTCGATATATATATATATATATATATATATATATATATATATATATATATATATATATATATATATATATATATATATATATATATAGATCTGACTGCTATTTTTTTCCAGGTCTCTTGCTTACTAAACACAATCTTGTGTTATATAAGGATGAAGAAATTAAATATTTGATGCATTGTTTAACAAACCAAAGCCTCTAATTAGTTCTGTCATCCTGACTATTCTACAAAGTCATTCTAATTTTTTTACCAAGCGAAACCCTCTTGACCACTGAGGCTACAACTTCGATACCATTGTTACCATTGAAAAAATGCAATTAGCAGCATTTACAGTCATGTCTTCATATATCATGCTAAGGTGAAAGTATTCAATTCATTTCGCTTTAAACACATTTGGGATGAACGACGAATTTTATATCAGTTAATTTTCGTGAGATACAAAACACATTTGTGTATCAGAAACTGGAAATAGCCTGACGATCGAAGATCTCTATATATAGAGAACACTACGATTGATTTATTTCTATTTTTACGTAGACAAAGGACGAACTTTAAAGTAACTACCAAACATGATCTATTGATCATAAAGCAATCACGTAAAAAAAACCTCAGAAATAAATAAAATATCAATATCTAGAGGTCTTGTTGTAAATGCTGGTGATCTGTTCTGAAAAAATCGTGCATTGAAATTAATAAATCAACATTTCATCGATTACATTCAGCGCTATTTTTATTAGTCATGAGAAATTTCAAAATTGGGGTATGTGCCAGCGAAGATATCCTATATATGGTTATCCTTTATATGATAATTGGAAACATCATAATAATACTGCGGGCCCACCAGCGATTTTTTATTGCAGAAATTGACTGATCTTGTGAACTAGAGACAAATAAATAAAACATTTTGGAGTTTGAATGTTCTTTTACTTTTTTGTTGTAAATTGCTGGTCTCTTCTGAATAGTATTTATCAGCTTTTCTGATTAAAAAATTAAAGAGATTGCATGTCTAAAAAACTGTTACAAGTAATAAAAATATGCTTTGAAAATACTTGTTAATCGGCGTTTAGACTAAATAGAAAATTTTCATTTTCTACTAAATGTCAAAACTATTACGTTTAAAAACAAAGTTTTTGTTGAAAAACCTGATAGATGCAAATAAAGCTGATAATGGTTGTTACTCTTCAGTAAATACTGTATTAAAATCTGGAACTATCGGCTATTAGTTTATGTTTTCCTAAAAAAACGTTCACAAAAGTTCGGGAATACTTCGTTCTTTCTTTATAGAATTATTACAAAATTAAAATAAAAATTACGTTATGTTGAATTAAATTTTAATTAAAAATTAAAAATATTTAACTACACCTTTTTTAAATATTTTTATTAAGGTCTTAAATAACTAAGTCAAATAAAGTCAAATTTTAAACTGTCAACTAAAGTAATTTAAAAAAAAAACGGCTAGAGCTGGAACTTTTTCAACTAAAGAATTTTATTTCACCCGTTTAGCCATCGAAATTAAAAATAAATTTAATATAAAAAAAATATGTCCCTTTTAAAAACATTTTACGTGCTTAATATAAGGGGTTTTTGTTATTTATTTATTTTGAAAACATCAGTCAGTGTCTAGAATGCGTGATGAAGTGTTTCTTGTGGTCTTTAATATTTTTGCTTAACTCTTTTACATTTTGGGACATTTGCAATTTATTTTTATTTTTTTAATTCCACTACTATAAGAAGAAGAAAGAAACAACAGGATAAAATTAAGCGTTGTTCCTTGTTAATTTTTTTTTTAATGAACGTGCTGAATTTATGCTCTCACTTTGACGCTGGTCTTTTTTGTTATTCATAAAAGCAAAAAAAATGAGAAGAAAAATTAAATAAAAGTATAAATAAAGTTGACTTTTAAAATGGGTTAATTGTTAAATGTGCTGTTTCTAGTTATATTGCAAAACTTTTTCTATCTACTGGTCGCAGCATTTTTTGGGTTCATAGGTGTTGAAAAGTATGCCACGTTATGTGACATAATTGGAAAAATATTTTACACTTTTAATCTACGTTAATTTGGGCTAGTTTAATTAAAAAATATATATTTTATGATTTTTAAATAATAATAATAAATAAATAATAAAATATTTATTGTTTAAAAATGCATATCCGGCCATGTGGTAAGATATCTCAAGCCAAACTGATTAAATGAGAGTTTTCCAAGAGTTGGAGAGTTGATCCAAGCCAGCAAGAAGACAACAAAACTCGAAGATATAACAAACATTTAGAAAACAAAAACTCTTTTCATTATCAATCCTTCTACATAAGGATTTAGTTTCGAACAGGGTTCAGAATTTTTCATTTATGAACATTCAAAAATCAACATTCATGATATTTTTCATAAATGAGAAATCTAAAATTTTATATTTATTTTTCACGCGCATAAACGAACAAGATAAAATGTTCTGCTTATGTTCATACATGAATGCGCACAACAAGAATTATTAGTCTTATTCATATGTGATAAATGATAAATCAGCTACTTCTCATTAATGTTCTTTTTCATAAATGTACATGTTCATTTATGAACGTTGAAATTTTATAAAATTTCTCATATATGAATGTGAAAAAATTTTCTACCTACGATCGCAGTTTACCGTAAAATGTAGTAAAAACACATGGGTACATATTAACTCAAAATACAATATTGCAATATTTTCTAAAAGAAATAAAAAAATATTTTTTTTCCTGCATACGCCGACAATTGCGCATTATCAAATATGTGCGTTTATGTACGTGAATGCTTAACGCACATATTTTTACGACCTTTTCATTTATGAAAAATTATCAAAATTGTAAATATTCAAAAATGAACACTTGCGTGTTTATCATTTTTTCACTTATGAATAGAAAGAAAAAAAATAAATCGTCGCATTCATGAATGAGAAAACACAAAATAATTTGTAGTCTCTCATACATGTATGAGAAAAAGCGGCTAAAAAATGACATGTACATATTCATACATGTATGAACAGTGAGTGAATACTTCGCTACTCTGGTTTCGAAGCCATTTATTTGGAAAATAAGGAAAACAAAAAATATTTGTAAAGAATTTTACAAATACACAACGTGCGCACGCAATGGAAATAAGAAATTTTATTTTTTTGAACTATTGTTGATTTAATTTATTCAAAATGATTTACTGTTGGGGACAGCATATCCATTCACATGGCCATTCACTATTGCTTATCAGTTAATTTTCCCTATTTTTGTATAGAGAATTTAAGCCAAATTAATTAAATGATAGTTTTCATTAAACCCACATAGCTAAAATACAACAAAACTGAAAGACTATAGACAAAGACACAGAAAACATTTCGAAAAGAAAACCACTTGTGATATTAAATAAATAAATAAATAAATAATTTTGGTTCTCGGATTTGTTCCGCCAGTAAATTAAAAGCGCACGCCGATCATACCGCAGCTCGCAATGACGATAGAAATAACAACAGTCTAAACAATTTAATTCAAAATTGTATTTTGTTAAAACCGTGACCATCAATCTGTTCCCTGACCGGCGAAATAATGAAGATGGTTGCCGCACAAAAAATTTAACAATTTTTCTCTGCGGTACCCAAATAAAAAATATTTGACAGATGAAATCTATTCGAGGGGTTCGTTTTAACAAATTTTGTATAATCCTCTTATCTTAATTGCTCAAATAAATACCTACACAAACTTGAATAAGAATATCTCTACTAAATTATCATTCAGCGTATTCCACATTGGATCCATTGGAAAGGCTTAAACATCAACACGAATAATCCTTTACAACCAGCCGATCAAACCGTTTAGAACTTACCAATTTATTTTCATTTATTTACTTATTGATTACTTATTTCTGCTCCACTGTGCGATGTCGAGAAAAAGCCAGACTTGTTAGTGAAACAAATAGAATATAAAACAATTAATTTGAATTTCTTTGATTAAAATAGAATTCAGAAAAATGAGAGCATTAAATATTTTTTATAAAAAATCGTCAAGCCATTTTTAAAACACACAGAAATATTTTATATTATTTTTCCCTTATATTCACTTCAAACTGTTGATTTTTATGCTTGTTATGCTTTTTGCTTAATTTAGCATTATATTCAAATGTCATTAAGGAATCTTCTTATGTCCATTTTCATACAGATTTCTTATAAAATAAAACTATATGTGATAGTTGTCTTATCTTAAGTAAAATTTCTTTGAGTTGCTTAAACATATTTTTATAACTATTTTTAATGCTCACACTACCTTGTCCTAAGGCGATTATATAGAATTTGATAAAATTTTATGTTAAGAAATTCAAGTGAAAAAGAAAATTTACCACTCTGCTGCTTATCTACTGCAACTTATCTTATTTTGACTAAAAGAAAAATAATCGTATCGTAAGTAGCTTAAGACAGAATAACATACATATGTTTGCTGGAGACACTTTTTGAAAATCAAATGCAATACAATGTCACTAGAGAAAACTAAAAATACTCTATTTAAAAAACTGTAAATTTAAATTTAAGGAAAGCAAGAAGAAGAGGGGTTTAACTTTGTATCTAACTTGACTAAATCGATAACCGCTTGAAACATATAAAATAAAACCAAGTGGTGCTCGGTAAATGATTTTAAAATATTGTTGTAAAAATATTATTCGGAGAAGCATTACGAATCTAAATCCAGTTGAAATGGTTTAAGCACCGTACCTGCATAGTAAGACAAGGAAGCTGGAAATAAAATACAATTATGTTCACTAGCCGCGGCATTTAAATTGGTGAAGCCTCTTGTACAATATAAGAGCAGCAGATGATGATAGTGAAGACGTTCATATAGTAAATGAAGGTTGGTGAAAAGGGTTTCGCTGGGTAAGTAAACAAGAATAGTCAGTAGAATAGTCAGGGTGACTGTATGAATTAGGTTGACAAGGCATCGAATATTTCATTTCATCATGGTTAAATAAGAATATAATGTGTTTAATAAGCAAGAGATCTTGGAATAAAATAGCAGCCAGAGCTATAGAGTAAGAAATAAAGTAAACAGAGAATAAATCATGTGCTACAGTAAAGTAAAATAAATATTCATGACCTGGTATCCAAAACAAGCCTTACGGAGAAAGTATAAAAAGAAGTCTTTTTTTCAACGTAGCGAACAGAATTTCATCATACAAATACAAACAAAGCATTTATGTTTCTGAGTTTAAAAAATTCAAAATTAAAGAACTTTACATATACGAATACATATCAAAATGCAACATTTCAAAGTAAAAGATCTTTTTCTTTTTACCCAATTTTAATATTCTACACAAAAAAGTAAATTAAACAAAGAACTTTTTACATGCAAGTATTTACATATTTTTTTTTATTATAATTGAATCCTAACGAAAGAAAACTTCTTTAATATTTTATTACAATTTTCCAAGCTCATCAAGTGGAAATATTGCTAATATTCAGGCAAGTAAAAAATTTAATAAACGAAATAAAATATATTTTTATGGGTTGTTTATTTGTGTTTATGTTGATGTAATTCTAACAGATTTTCAACTCGTTTAACCCACAAATTGCTTTGTTAAAAACAGTCGTTTATATTTACCCATATACGCCTCGGGATTTTTATATATGAGCATGTATATGTAAGCAAGAGTGGTTAAATTTATTTTTGATATTGTGTTATAATAAAAATTGTCCAAACGATAAATACTTAACACCATTTCCGTAATAATTTTTTGTTTGTATTAAATATAAAATACAATAATCATTTCTAGGGTTATTCTTCATGGCGTACCAAACTAAGTAAATTAACTATATTGGTGTTACTTTATTCTTCACTCTTCACTGGATTCGCGCAAACGTTGAAATATAGCAAGCAGTTAAAATACCAAGCAAAGTGGCCACAAGAGAAATATATTAGCGATCGGATCTTAAACTTGGTATTAAGCAGAACAATAAAGAAATATAAAGCTTTAGAAAAGCTGAGATATGAACAGCTATCAGATGGCGCACATTAAAATAATAATTTCATGGACTTCATATAATAATTTAAATTCAATAAAAAATTTTATCAATCATAATTTTGCTATAAAAAAATTTAGTGAAAAAAGAAAAACAAAAAAGCCTCATCAGTCATAATTTGCTATAAAATAATTCATCAGCCCAAAATGTTTTTAACAATAATTTTGATAATTTTGTTACAGAAAAATTCATCAGCGAAAAAGTTTTCTTACAACATTTTAATTTAATTTTTCTATAAAAAATTTCTTCAGCCATAATTTTTTCTATAAAAAAAAAATCGTCAGTCATGATTGCTTATATAAAAAAATTTCAACAGTCATAATTGATTGTATCAAAAATTTTATCACTCATAATTTGTTCAATCAAAAAATTTCATGATTCATAATTTTTGGTCATAATTTTTCCATAAAAATACTTCATAAGTCAAAAAATTGTATATAGAAAAATTTCATGTCCTAATTTTTCTAAAATATCACTATAAATTTTTCGAAAAAATATTTTTTTTCCATAAAACATTTCTTCCGTCATGATTTTTTTAAAAAAATATTTCACATCATAATTCATTCTATAAAGTTTTTTATCACTTATAGTTTCTTCTGTCATAATATTTTTTTTAACATTTTATATCATAAATTATTTTAAAAAATAAACAATGTTTTTTGTTGTTTTGAAATGTTTTGTAGTGTTTGTATAGAAGTGTTTTTGAGTCTTGCTGTCTATGCTATGTTGATTTTATGAAAAATTCTCATAGAATCAGTTTGGCTTTGGATATAAGACTCTTAGGTTTTTCTATACAAAATTCACTGATGAGCTACTTGAGCAATAGTGAAATTGCAATATGGATGTGCTCTTCCCCATTACAATACATTTCAAATATTTTTATTTTTATTTGAATAAATGTTTTATGAGAATATCATAAGATGTTTATTTTTTAATAAAAATTTTTGTAATAAATATTTTGTGAGATATCATGAAATATTCATTTAAAGGAATCAAGCACGAAATAAAATTGCTTATATTTGTAAATAAACAATCTTTTCAGCCATAACTCAAAAAAAAAAACACATCAGTCTTAATTTTTCTATAAAATATGTCATGTTATGTTTAATGTTTTTTATTAAAATACGCCATCAATTAAAAAATTGTCTATAAAAATATTTCATCAGCCATAATTTTTTTATTAAAAAATTTCAGTTCTAAATCTTTTAAAATAAAATTTCATATAAAAATTTTTCTATAGAAATATTTTATCAGTTAAAATAGTTTTAACAAATTGTTTCAGTCATACGTTTTCTATAAAAAATTTCTTCCGTCATATATTTTTTATAAAAAAATCATTAGTATTAATTTTTCTATTAAAAATTTCATATTACAATTTTTCTTTAAACCAACGTCATCAGTCAGAAAATTGTCTATAGAAATTTTTTATCATAATTCTTTCAAAAAGTCATAATTTTTCTATGAATAAATTCCAGGACAAAATTATTCTAAAAAAAAAATTTGTTCACGCAAAATATCCTTTTTTCTAGCAATATTTTTTCAGTTATAATTTTGCTATAAAGAACTTTTTGCGTAAAATTTTTTTTATAAAAAAATATCTTTAGTCATAATTTTTCTATAAAAAATTTCATCAATAAAATTTTTTCTGTGTAAAAAATTTATCAGTCATAACTTTTCTAAAAAATTTTGCTATAAAAAAATCACCATAATAATTTTTTTTTTAAATATCATCAGTAATAATTTTTCCATAAAAAATTTCAACAGTCATAAATTTTTTATGGATATCTTTCATATGTCAATTTGACTCTCAAATAATTTTATGTTATAAATTTTATAGAATATTTTCATTAGTCCAGATTTTTCATTAAAATTGTTTTTTTTTTTCGTAAAAAAATACCACCATCTTAGCTAGCGCCTATTGGAAAATGGAGCCCTGCGAACACTTTTTTGTGCGACAGCAACGCTGACATTCCTAAGTAGAGCAAATATAACTTGATCTGTATAACAATATTCTATTAAGTTTTATTTCTGTCCATTTTTGTCTTTTCCGTTGTCTTCCACTCTTTCTGTTAAGTTCGTATAATCATTTTTAATTTTAAAAATTTTTTCGTTAAAAGATTTCGAGTGCAATGTATATTTTTGTATAAAAACTAACTTTATGAATTTTTAGGTTAGAATTGCATAATATTTATTAATATTTTATTAATTGTCGGCAATTATGTATGGAATGCATTATCAGATAAATGGGCGCCTATGTTAGCCTCACAAATGTGAGCCCATTTGAGCATATTGTTCATTACATTTTCACACATTTCACGTGGTGTTCAATTAATTTCATCACGAATATTTTTTCTGGGTTGCTCAAGCGTTTCTGGTTTGTTTGCATAAACCTTGCTTTTCTGATCTCTCCACAAAAAGAAGTGCGGAGCAGGCAAATCAGGCTACCGTGGAAGCCAATCAACATTACTACTTCTTGAACTTCCTTGTTGTGGAAAGAGAACTCGCAGAGCTTCCATTATAATCCTGGCTGCATGCGATTCCCCAGAACCGACTATTATGTTTATTCACATATCCATTTAAATGAAAATGTGCCTCGTCATTCATTGTGGTTTTTTCATGTAAATAGGATTAACATGGGCGAACTGTTACATTCTACTTGTAAATGTAGTGTGGCGTAAATGGCCTTGTGGAAGAAACTCTGAAGCTTATATGGAAGCATATGCAAATCCTTGTGCAAAATTGGGGACAAAGTTGTTCTTTAAAAGCCAAGATCCCGAGCACGGCGTCGAATTGAGGTTGATGGATTGTTTTGAGCACTCTTTGAGCAGCAGTAATGTTTCAGCCGATCATGCAATATTTTGTGTGTCGTGCTTGGGCCTATCACCCTATTTATTCGAAATAATTCACTACACGATAAATAGTTTGTTTTGTTGGCACGTTGGTACTCCCAAAAACTTCACGTAATCTTCTTATTGTTACAATAATCAATGATTGATTTTGATAAAATGTTTTAACGATTAAAACACGTTAGTTTATCGAATATTTTTCCGTAATGATTTGACACGTGTCTACTTCACGGCTGCTAAATATAAACTAATAAGACAAATATTTACCAAAATGGCGGCAGAACAAAGTAGTAGATCTTCCATGTATACACCCGGGAATATATAGCCTTATTCATATCGTATATATATATATATGTAATATATATTTAATCTTCCAGATGGTTATTTGCTGCAATAACATCCTTAAAGCCAAGCTTCCTGCATGCGATATTAAGTGTCATTTGTTACCCGTTGAGTAGGCAAACTTAAGAAAATTTCCGCAGCTTTCAATTATCCATAGAATTAATTAGTTTTTTGTAGAGAATACTGCAGCAAAAAATATATATACATAAAATGTTTTTTTTTTAATTTAACCAAAAGCAGTAAATGGTATAAATTATCAGGCATACGTTTTTAAAAACACTTAATAACAAAAAATATTAAACTTTTATTTATGTTATTGTGTTCGTTGCTTTTGTTATTGTTATCGTCGACAACTTAGTAATACAAAATCATATTTATGTTGTCAAAATTATTGGAGTGGAAATGCATGTCAATAAATCTATATACATTTATATTCATGTGTACACAATTATATTGCTGTTGTTGTTGTTGTAATGTTTTACTTTTTTAACAACATTTTGATGGAATTTAATGAAGTGCCTCCGTATGTTTTATTATTTTTTATAATTTATATTTCTTTCTATTTGACTAACAAAGGAATACCTTTTTTGAAAAGCAATTTCCATTAAATATTCAAAATAGCTTTTATTTTTTTTTTCGAAATGTCTTAAGAAAGAATTAAAAAAAGGAAACTTAAATAGAAATAGAATGCTAAAATTTTATTTATATTTTTCATATTATAGAAGCGTTGAGAGACGTTAATTAAAGTTTGTAAATAATTATATACTTGCATGTAATTGTGATTCATACTTGGCATTGCAATTAGATTTAATTATATGTAACGTTAATTGAGTTTTTTGTAATTATTTTATGTTAATTTACTATTAAAGAAATTTAAATTAATTAAACAATGAAAAAATGACTTAAATATTAACTAAATGTTCGTTACCAAAATAGACATTTCGTTAAAAAACTATCATAAATATATTTTAATAAATAAGTTTCTATTATTTTTTAATTTAATTAAAGAACTATTTTAAGTGCTTTCCATAAAATCATTTTAAGCTTCGCTACCGGGGTTTCAAAATAATACTATCAAAAGGAATTGGTGCTAAAAAATCTTGAAAGTGTGCAAACGTAGTTTTAAAATTTAATTTTTTAAATTTTTAATTGATTTCAAAAATTCTAAGAATATACGTTCATTCTGTTTAATTACAAAGAATAATTATTGCTTAATCGCAATTAAAATAGCTTGTAATTTGTAACTGAGTATTTGTAACTACAATTAAATCTACAGGGTGTCTGCCGCGAAAGTATACTAGTTTGTTGTTTATAGGTTTTGATTAAATGAAAGAGAATGGAACTTATATTGATAAATGTTTTATTTAATTTACAATATTAGATTAATGCCCACCTCTGTTAGCTTCACGCGGTATTTCATTAATTTCGTCACAAATATTTTGTTTGAGTTACTCAAGCGGTTTCCATAAATCTCGCTTTTCAGATATCCCCACAAAAATAAGTCTAGAGCAGTCAAAAAAGGCGACCGTAGAGGCCAATTAACGTCACCATTTCTTGAAATAGCATGTTACGGAAAGATGCCTCGCAGTAATTCTGTTGTTATCTTCGCTGCATGCGATATGGCACCGTCTTGTTGATATCACATGTTAATCAAGCCCACAGCATGCAGTTGTGGCGTCAAAAAATTTTCAATCGTATCACGATATCGCTCACCATTCACTTAAGGGTAACTACGCCGTTTTCATTTTCATAGAAGTAAGGTCCAATGATTCCTCCTGATCAATCTACACACCAGACTGTAAATTTTAATGGATGCAAAGGTGACTGTTGAATAATTTGACGGTTTCCCATTGTGTTTATTTACATATCCATTTAAATGAAAATGGGACTCGTCACTCGTTATGATTTTTTCATGAAAATCGTTATGTTCATGGGCTATGTATTGGCATATGTACGGAGGCGTAAATTGTCTTGTGGAAGAAGCTCTTGTGTCAACGGGATCTTATATGGAAACAAATGTAAATCCTTGTGCAAAATTATGACCAAAGTTGTTCTTTGAAGATCAAGCTCCTGAGCGCGGTGCTGACTTGAGGTTGATGGATTGTTTTGAGTATTTTCTTGAACAGTAGTAATGTTTTCAGCCTACCTTGTAGAACTTTGTGTTCTACACCTATCACCTACAGACCCTATTTCTTCGAAATCATTCACTACAGTATGCACAGGGCGGTTTGTTGACTCATTGTTTCTCCTAAAAACTTGAAACACTCCAGGTTTTCGCATATACAAGCAAAGTTTACGTCGACACCATTACATATAGTTGTTGTTACCATTATTCAGTGTAGCCGCTCGTTTGGCTGTGTGTTAGTTGCTTTCAGTTTGTTTACTCTATTTCTTGAAATTTTAAAAATGCATGTTGTTGTTGTTTTGTTGTGTTCATAAAATTTCTTAGAAACTGCGGAATTTGTAAACAAATACACACAATAGGTCATTTCATGTACATTTTCACATTTTTTCCTTTCAAAACTTTAACTTAGCATATTGGTACAATATAATATAACTATATTGTTACCAATATGCCATATTTTCAATATTAAGAACTAGCAAATTTTATTTGGGAGTATGCGCTAAAGTTGTTTGTAACAACTAACTGGCTGGTGTCTTTAATAAAATCTATTCTGTTAATTAGTAAATACAATCAAGACAGCATATTGCTCAACAGGCCCAACATTGACACAAAAAATTTAATTAAATAAAACAATTTTAACAATACTATAGTTAAAACAAAACAAAGAAATAGTAAAAGTAACAAAAAATTAGCAAGCATTTCTGCAAATTAAGTTCGAAATTATTAAAAAATAGTATATTTGTAAGTAAAAATTATTTTAAAATGTTGTATTTATTTAGCACAGGCAAGACATTTAATGTTTCGGAACTAAATGAAGAAAGAAAGCAAATTCTAGATTACTTGAATGGAAGACACAAGGACATAAAATTTACAATGGAAAAGGAAGAGGAGGGGAGAATTAATTATCTGGACATAACGATCAAGAGGAACATAATCTCGAACAGTATCGAATATGAAATATACAGGAAACCAACAGCAACGGACACAATAATACACAATTCATCAAATCATCCCCAGCAACACAAAAACGCAGCAATCAGGCAGTTAATAACAAGACTCGAGAGAACACCACTAACACGGCAAATGTATATGAAGGAAATGGAAACAATATACACCATAGCGGAAGACAACGGATACAAAAAGCGCCTCGTAGACATCAGGAAACAAATTAGAACGAACAAAGAACAGGAGAATGAAAGGAAAAAATGGGCTACATTAACATATATGGGAAAATCAACGTACAAACTGGCGAAATTCTTTGGAAAACACAACATCAATACCGCATTCAGAACAAGAAACAACCTAGGCAGAATACTGCGGAATAAAACAACCGAGGCAAATATACTGGACAGACGAGGAGTGTACAAATTTACTTGTACATGCCATGATGGCTACATCGGGCAAACAGGACGGAAAATTAAGACCAGATTTAGGAAACACATTAGAGACTATAACAGGGGACTACGGGAACCAAAATCAACTCCAGAATCAAACTTTGCGAACCATATATTTAACAACAAATGTACACCAGGACATATAAAGACAACGGTTAAACTGCTTCATACACAGTACAAAGGAAGGACACTAAATGTATTAGAAAACATGGAAATATACAAACAAAAAACATTTGTCGGACGAATAATAAATGAACAAATAAACACTGCTTCGGACACAATATTTGAACCGTTGTAACATTTTTACATGAATACAAATACTACACCAGAACAAAAACGTTGCGCAGGTGCACGAGACCAGAGCGATAAAGAACATCATAAACGTACAATTACAGATTATTATGTCACATAAAAGAAGAAAACCCAATAGGTTCACACATAAACAAAAACGGACAACAAGCATGATCGTAAAAAGGTAAAAAGAGACAAACGAAAAAGAGAGAGAGGTGCAGGCAAAAAAGACAGAACTGACAATAGAACACAACTAGTACGAAAAGAACACTGGAGATGGCAAACGGTCGAAACCGGTTTGTTCACATACCAAATTTGACGAGGGTCGACGGAAAACGACGGAAACTAAATTTAACCACCAGAAAAGACAGTTTCTAAAATGTGACAAATAACGAGTAATTAAAGAGAGCTCATCAACAAAGTTTATTTTGCTTAGTTTTTAAAATAACATATTTAGTCTAGATCATTAATTTTCTAAATTGTTTAAAAATACCCCCACGTGATAACTAAAGAATATAGTCAAACAAATTATTATTATTTTATATTATCATATTTATAATTAATTTTTATACTACGGAGAAGTTGTTAGTTGGTCTTTGTGTGCTTTTTTTGTCATTTAATTTATGTAACATCTAACACAATTTTATGATAATTTTAACACCATCACAAAAATGAAATTTAATCTGACGACATAGTGTCCTTTGACATTTTTATATGGTCGGATATGCATGAGTTTGCAAGCAAACAAGCTAACCAAGCAATTCATAACATTTATAAACTAACTTATACAGTTAAGAGTGTATATATTGCAAACATACATTCAGATAACTTTTCCGTCACACCTATATATACACTGATTCAAACAATTGTTCGTATACTAGAGAACTGGCAATTATATTTCTCTAAATATTGGCCCAGTTAAAGCAATTTTCATGTGTTGTCTACAACATTGCTACTTGTTATTGTTTAAATAATTTAAAAAAATTCAATCACAGAGCAGATTATAAATTAAATATACAAACATTTGACCTAAGTGGTGATTAAATCAAAATAATTCCTTTTCACTATACACTAATTGAAAAACTAAATTGTGGAAGGTGCTTTTAAGCCCGAAAAAGTCGTTAAAAGGAAAAGATACAAAGAATTTAATTTTAAGTATTTCTTTTAGCATGATGAATATGTGGTATTAATATTTGAAAATAGTTTCTGGCGTATGGCCATCACGGGTGCTCTCCACAAAGTGCAATGTCAGTGTATAATTTTGCACCACTTATTTCGAGTATTTTGGTTTAATATCATAAATAACATGGTATTCAAGGCGTCTATGGTTATTTGTTTATAAGCATAAATAAAGGAAATCATTTAGCACCACAAGAAATAATAGAGACATCTAATCGCATGATTTTGCAAGCGAATTTAAAAGATTATTCCGCGAAATCAGCTTATAGCCATGTAATGAGTCAATAATTGTCCACGTTTACAATATAGCAATATTCTGTTGAAATCCCATTTCTCCCGAAACAGTGTCATACATTGCTTCAAACAAAAAACCATTCTTCATGGTACTGATACGGTCTCTTTCGACCTTAATGCGACTTTGCAAGAAATAAGATCTATCATTGTAACGGAGTCTTTTCTATTTCACTCAAAGCCTTGTAAATAAAAATTAGCCTCGGAAGCGAACACAAATTTGCGAGAATAAGTTGCGTAAATGACTGATTTTTGAAATAAATCCGAAAAATTTGTTAGCTTTTGGTTAATCTACTCATTATAATTTGACTAATGTAAAATAGTGAATGAAAGTTTATTGGATAGTTAGTTCTTACGTTAAATTTAATTGGTTTAAAAACATTGTTAACAAATATTTTTCGACCTCGTTGGAAAACTAATAATTTCTGAACTTTTGCAAGTGGTGTAAATAATATCCAACACGATAGCAAGGAATAAGAACACGAGTCTGTTAACCATAAAGTCTTCACCCAATCTTAAATCTAGTCACCATTACTTTACTATTTGTAATAATATATAAATTTTTTTATTTAAACTAAATTCAATTATATATTCACTTACTTAATGTACGGCCAATTGTCTGAGTCAGTAGTAGAAAACTGAAATGTACACAATAAACATATTGTAAATGTGTTAGTTCTGTTGCTGTCATCGTTTATAAACAGTACGTTGACAACATATTCATAATGATATTGTTATTAATTTTTATTGCTCGTTTTCATTGTGACATTAGATGAACACAAACTCAGTAAGAAAGAAGGACATTAAACGAAGAATATTTCTTCTCAAAACTGAAAATTGTTTATGTTTTTTGATTGTCATTAAAATGAAAAAATAAAAAAGAAATAACGAGAGATTTTGTAAGATTTACTAATACATCGTAAAGAAAATATTACGAAAAAATGTTATTATACAGCTGAAGAAAATTATTATTTTATTATTATATATTTTACATTCATTTCAAAACTAAATGAATTAAAAGGATATTTATTAGATTTTTATAGTTGTCAAGGGGCAAAGTCGTTAAGGCACAATAAAGCAAAATAATGTTTCGGAATAGTAAAACAATATTTTTACTCAGAATAATTTGATTTTTATACTTTAAAATATAATTTAACTTTTAAGAAATAATTTTCGTTGTCCCTTGTATAAAATTAAATTTTCTTTCTTTGCCATCAACACTTTCAAAAATATATTTGGGATTATAAACCATTTTTAAATTTAAATTCTGTTTTAATAAAATAACTAACTTGGCCAACAGTAGTCGGTATCGACAAAACTCACAACTGATATGTGTGTTTTTCAATAAAATCAAATGCTATGGGGCCTGATATTATACACCCAAAATGTGTGATAGTGCTTTTGCCTCTCATTTTCCCTTACGTCATATATCTTTTTAATAATAAACAATTTTATTACTTGGAATCATTCCAAATTAATCTACGCTAATTGCACTAGAGAAATGGCCATATGGATATGCTTTCCGCTGCAGTAATCATTTTAAATATATTAGTTATTTTTAATGGAATATTTTTATTAATAAATTGCCATCCATATGGAAACATGCGAAAATTTTGTTTCTGTTTAAAGCTATATGCTTCTGCATACAAGCCAATTGCCATTTTTTTGTTTTCATCTAATGTTTTTAAAAAAATGTTATATCAGCAAATGTGTCATACATTAACGGCAATAAATTACTTTCTAGTATGCAATCTGGTTTTCGTCAGAACTATAGCTGAATAACTGCTCTTGCAGAACTGATTGAGAAAGTGGAAATTGGAAAGTGGAAATATATGTTTTTTAGTGTTTTTAGACCACTCTCAAGCATTTGATATATTACGTAGAATGTTAAAATTCTTTTCAGATTTTCAGACACGAAGTGTCAAGCTTATTAACTCATATATATCGAATCTTATACGGGCGGTTTTTGTGAATAAAGTATGGTCTGACAAATTGTCACTTTTTAGAAATCTGCCAAAGGAGTCTATTCTAGGTGACTCTACTATGAGTAGAACACAAGTATATAAACAAGTGGTATAATCGGCTTAAGGACCGCCGAGAAGATGTCAAAGACAACGCCCGAGCACTTCAACAACCTATGAAAACATTGAAGCAGTGAAGGAAAAGGATTTTGGATAATCGTCGAATCAATATTAGAGAGGTTACGACCATGTTATCATATCGGCGGCTCATGCTAAGAAATTTTAACGAATGAAACATCCGCCAGCGAAGGTTGTTCTAAAATTGCTAAATTTTAAACAAAAACAACGTCGCATGGACATCGCTCAGGAGATCTTGAACGGCGTCAACGACGATCCAGATTTCTGCAAAATTATGGGCTATGACATTGAAACCAAAGTCCAATCATCCCTATGGAAGCATCCGGAAGAGGTAAGACCAAAAAAAGGCACGTCGAGTTCGGTCAAATATGAAGGATTTGCTCACTGTGTTCTTCGATTGCAATGGCGTTGTACATCGTGCATTCTTACTATGTACGGTCAATAAGGAATACTACCTTGAAGTTGTGCGCTGTTTGCGAAAACCAATTCGTTAGAAAAGCACAGAATTGTGGAAAAACCAATCATGGATTTTGCTCCTTGATAACGCAATAGCTCATATGTACATCGATGCTTGTTCGTCAGTTTTTGTCCAAAAACAAAACCGTAATCCTACCTCAACCAGCGGACTTAGCCCTGCTGACTTTTTGCTCTTCCCAAAACTGAGGACACCGATGAAAAGAAAGCGTTTTGCTACGATTGAGAAGATAAAAGAAAAATCGAAAGAGGAGCTAAACTGTTGGCGATACCAAAAAGCGCGTTTCAGAAATGTTTTCAGGATTGAAAAACACTGGCATCAGTGTATTGTATATGAGAGGGATTACTTTGAAGAGGACAAGCTAGTTATTGATGAATAAATAGATCCTTTTTGAAAAAATTAAAAGTAACTGTTATTTTTTGATCACACCTCGTATACACAAAAACCCCTTAATATTTGGTATGACGTTGTATGGATTCATTCCGCCAGTAAATGAAATACTGTTGCCATTTTCTTCAGTGTAAACCGTCATTACTGGCGGTTTGTCCAATTTAACCGGTGAGCGCTTTCGATGTGATGGCATCGATGTCAAGCGGTGGGAGTACGGTACATGTAAATGCCACATTCATTTATACGAAGACGATATGCAACTTGCACTAGGCATGCCAGCTGAAAATGTTGCGACTGGTCTATCGCTTTTAAATAATCATTTAAGGAAAGTTTATCACTGGCATTGCGCAAATGGACAGTGCTTGAACCCTTATAAATCTAAGTGTATTGCAATAGGAAAAAAGAGTCTAGCAACAACTTTTTCAGGGGACATTATTTTATATGATGAGACTATTGTTAATAATAATAATTTCGACACAACAGCTGGTTGGCATAGTCGGACCACATAAACGCTTTATTTGGTCAGATGTATATGAAATTACGAACGCTCTGGGCCACGCAATATTTCACCCTACTACGGATAAGAACTTTGCTTGCTAAAGCGTACTTGATTCCAAAATTACGATATGGATGTGAATTATTTAGTAACTGTGAGGCCGTTAGTAAAAGGAAATTGAATGATCTGTATAATAATATTATTAGATATGTCTATGGTTTGTGCAGTTTTTACCATGTTTTATATGTTTAAAATTATCTTTATGGGGTTATTTTCGAAGTTCTTATAAAGATCCGTATTCTGGTCTTTTTGCACATTAAACATCATAATACCTCGACATCAACATCTAGTGCCTGAGTGGCAATTTTGTTTGTACGCTGCTTGCATTTGGAATAGTCTCCAACCATACCAACAACTTAATTGCAACGTTAATTGCTTTGATAAATTTTTATTTATTTTTTTTCGATAATCTTTCGTATTTTATTTATTTAATTAATTTTTTTTAAATATTTTATTTTCAAAATTTTTCAAAAAATTTTATAATAATTTTAAGTGTAGCGAAATTCTTGTCTGTAGTTTAAAAGAAAAGATTTACTCTTGTTGTACGGATAAATAAAGAACCAAACAAACAAACAATTAAATTAGCTCGGAAATGATGATTTTTTTAAATCAAATGGAAAATTTGTGATCTAAGAACATCGGGAGCTTGTTGAACTCTAACCCAGTTTATATGCAAAATTCAAAATTTTTATTTTACTTTTCGAAAATTCGAAAATTCGTGCTGTTTAAATGTTCACTTCGTATTACTAAAATCAAATTATGTTTTCTATAATCATAAGAATATGGAGCGTATAAAGTTGTTTAAAAATTCGAAAAAAACATATATTTGTCCATGGTTGCATTCACCTCTTTGTATTTTAATTAATATGTGTATTAACATTCAAATAAAGAACTGAAAAATATTCTAAAAAAATTATTCATTTTGCATGGAATAATTTTAAATCTGGGAAAAAACCACAAAACTGTAAATAAATGTTGATTTCGAGTTTTAGCTAATTGACTTAATGCACTTAAAAGAAACTATTGCGTCACACTGTTTTCTACGAAACTAAAACCAACATTATATAACAAAGTTGTGTATTTTTGCTATTCTAGTGCATGTACACACATACAATTAAGTTTTTTTTTAAGAAGTTTTGTGAGGACGCTTGCATTTCAAAAACAAAAACACATGCAAAGCATACTAAAGGCTAAGTGCAGTTTTACATAATGAAAATGTTTAATTCATCAGCAGTAGCAAAGTAGCACACACACACACCCATGCGGGTATATGTATAAATAAAATTTCATAATGTACGTATTAATATGTGGACGTACACATACCTGCTTTGTATAAGAAACAACTGTGTTTATGTATGTGTGTGTGTACTTCACATTATTGTTGCTGCTTTCATTTTGTCGTGCACATTTTATGCATATGTTCTCTATCACACATACTACCTTCACTTAAGTATATGAAGAGCATATGAGTGAATCTTCTTAAAATGTGAATGTGTTATATTATGCAAATGCCGCTGGCGATTTTCTTCTTTTCATTTTTTTGTTGTCTTGCTGTTCGTTTTTTTCGTTGCTATTAAAGTATAAAACTGTAAACAAGATTGACTTTGCATCTTACTTAACATCTCATTAAAAAAGAGTATGTGTATATGTGTTTAAATAAGTGTAAATTTGTATGTGTATGTTTGCTGAAGGACAATTGTATTGCTATGCATATGTTTTTTGTTGCTGAATGTATAATGAAGGCAAAAAAAAAACAAAATGAAAACTTTGTGTCAACATTAAATCATTTTAATGCATACAAAATAGAGTATTACGCATGAAAACTAAACAGCATCAAATCATATGTTTGTAAGTGGGAAAGGTGAATATGGGATAAGAATGCAAAATCTAAACTATTTGCTAGGCATTATGTTATACGTTTAAAAATAGCTTTTTCAACAAAAAATTTATATTTTCTAAAATTTTTTAATTTAATATTTTTATCGGATATGTTATAGGGTGATACAATTCATGAGCCAAGCAAAGATATTTCTGAGTGAAGTAACGGAAGATCGGCTCCCTAGTATTAATTTAATTTTTTTTGGAAATGTCCTAAAAAGTTTATTTATTCCTCAAATGTTAAAGGCCGTGTCAGATACAACTTTTGCTTTGCGTTGCGTCAGAGTTTCGCTTTGACATTTGAGTTAAAATGTACGTAAATATATGAAAGTTGCCACATAAAGCACTTCTGACGCAAAGCACAGCGAAAAGTTAACCAACATTCAACTTTTTATGCGCTTTGACAAACAGCTGTTCTTATATTATATTTGTTTTGTTCATTATTTGTTATTAATTCAATTGAATTTGTGTGTTTATTATCATATTAAAGAAATTTTTACATTTGTCTTTTTAAGGCAAAGAGCTTAGGAACTACGTTCCTCTTCTACTTAATTATTACTTTAAATATTTATATTTGTACATTTGGTGTTGTTTTATTTAAGGAAGGAAAAGTTTTATAAAAACCTTTTTGAAAGAGGGTATATGATAAAAACTTAAAACTAGGAATATGAAAAAATAAAAATTTAAGATGAGATCAGATCATTTATGTGACCATACCGGGAAAGTTGACATCTTGTATGGAAATTTGTTGTTAGCCTCTCAATTTTATCGTAGGTGCGTTCAAAGTTTGCTAGAGTATGAAGACGTTGGGTGGAAAAGTGCCAAGGCATTTTAAAAATCAATTTTAAAAGTTTATTCTGGGCAACTTGAAGTTTTTTCAGATGACATTTGCGGAAGTGGACCAAGCTGGAGCGCCGTAAAACATTATTGGGTGAAAAATTGCTTTGATAATTAACTTTTTGTTATTTATATTGAGTTCTGATTTTCTATTTATAATAGGGTACATCAGAATTGTCATTATTTTGATTTTGTGAAGCAGATAAGATATGTGCTCGTTGTAACAAAGTTTGGTATCTAGGATAATACCAAGATATTTGATTTGGTTTTATTATCGTTAATTGATCTCTGAATTGGCTGTTACTTTTTTTCTTTTTTTTTACTTATATAATATATAATTTTTATATTCTTAAAGAAAACAAAAACAATAAATTAATTGAATAAGAAAAATATCAATTTTTATTTCTATAAAGTTTTAGACAAAAGTTTCTACCTCTTCAGAAATAAGTATTTAAATGACCGAGCATGGCAGGCTGTTGCTGCTTCAACAGGGGTGTCCGGTATGTTTTTGGTTAAGTATTAATTTTTAAATAAAGTCCTTTTTAATTAAATTTACCACATATGAGTTTATGTAAATGTAAAATGTAAATAAATCAACAAAGTAATTCTCTTCAATGAAATAACACTCATTTGTGTTTCAGGTCCTAAAATATGTAGGCAAGGCGTATCTATGTAAACAGTTATGAACTCTAATGTAATATATGTAAATAAATCAAGAAATCTTTAATCAAATAACAGTTGTTTTTGTTTAAGTAAAGAAAAATGTTACAATATTTGTTGAAGTGGATGCGCCACCATATAGTCCTTCAGTTCGTCTCTCAACGTAAAAGCGCTTCTTGTAGCGTTGTTGGAAGTCATTCGACCATGGCTCCGTAACGGTGTCGAAATTTCAGTCCGCCACAAGCCATGTACTATTTCGCCACCTTCGAAGTAGTCCACATAGTCAGGTGGACAATAGCTTCTGTCATGGAATTTCACAAAATTGTGAAGAACCGTAAGAGCTTTAACCAATTTGTTTGCATTTTGTGGTTGCATGAACAAAGGGGATTGCAGAACTCTCCAACGAGCGCACAAGATTCCAAAAGCATTCTCTATCACTCTTCGCGCTCGTGATAGCCGCTTATTGAAAGCTTCTCTGTCAACGGATAGACGCATTCCTAATTGCAAAAAAAACGGTTAACAGGAACACATTAAAGTAAAATATTATTTAGACAAACCTGGATAAGGACGCATTATGCACTTTTTAAGCGGAAATGCAGCATCACCAACCATAAAAAAAGGAAATTTCGTTGCGCTTCCAGGCAGAAAATCATCTTCAGGGAAGTCCAGCTTACCATCCAACAATCCTTGTCCAAAAGTAGAATTTACCAGCACTCCACCGTCACTTTGTGACCCATACGCCCCAATATCTACGGTCGTAAAAGTGTAGTTGGCGTCACAGGTAGCTAACAACACAATGGAGTAATGTCCCTTGTAGTTGTAGTAAAGCGATCCAGAATTAGGTGGGCACGATATTGTGATGTGCTTGCCATCCACAGCACCAACACAATTGGGTAAGTTCCACATCGTTTTGAAGTCTTCAGCAATCCGCTTCCACTCATGCTTTTTTGGGGGTGACAAATAAAATGCCCCTAATTCTTCCCAAATAGCGTCATTGACCTCATTTACAATCGTGGTAACTGTTGACCGCCCCATTTTAAAAGCAGTCGCTAGCGTTTGCTTGCTGTCTCCGTGCGCCAAATAACTACATATGTACAAATAGAACATAAGCATTCATCAGCATATATTAAAGTGTAACGTACTTGCATGTACTTACGTGAGTGTTAAAAATAATCTGCAAGATGCAGATATGGATGGTCTATTGGACATTTTTCTAAGACGGGGCTTTAGAAGTTCTAATAGCATATCGAAAACTGCAGGGGTCATTCGGACACTTGTTTTAAATTGTTCCGGATCTCTTTCGTGCAGTTCTTCAAAACTAGACGCAAAGAGGCCAGTGAGGTCGCGATCTTTGTAAAGAGTTCGCACCCAAAACCTGCGAGATGGAATTTCGTCCAGCAACTCCATTGCTTCATGCATTAATAGTATAATAATTAATATGTCCACTAAATCCAAATCGCACATTTTTTACTGGCACTTTTTCGCATACAGTAAACAGCACTACAATTCGAAATCAGTTGAATTTTTTTATACAAAACAAACACTTCTACAACTCCAAATCACTTCAATGTTTTACTTAAACGAAATACTTGTACAATTCCAAATAATTTCAACGTTTTAATTAAAAGAAAAACTTCAATAATTTCACATGTGTACCTTTTTCGTATGTAAACAAACATATTATGAGTGTTGTCAAAGTTTTCATTGTGACATACACGTTTTGCTTTAAAGTTTCAAATGTCACGCAAAGCAACAAAGTTTTATCTGACACGGCCTTAAGGGTTTTTAAACTTAGGAAAATCTTAAAAAATATGTACAAAAATGTTCGTACTTGTCTAAGTTACCTCTTTCGTTTTGGGAGAAAAGCGAACTTTTTGCCGACCCTAAGTTAGTATTTTGACGTACTTTGGTATACTTATTGATGTTCGGATTTATTATTATGTATTATGGCTTTTTGCTTATATTATTAAAACTTACTTCGGTACTAATAAATTTTTGAGGACCATTACAAATACTACCTGCAAAAATGCGAATAAAGGAAAAATTGCTTAAAAATTGTAACGGTTAACCATCCAGCCCTATCCAAACATAACCAATTTCGACACAAAATTTATGAATAACATTAAAATATCACGAAGCCCAAAGTGCTGATTGAAGAGAAGTAAACACATTATTTAAGCTAATTATCTTGGCTAGATACCCCAAAAAGGATTTGACAGCCCATTAGTTAACAAAGCCAGAGTGACCAGTTTTCTAAAAAAAACAATTTATGATATATTTTTTTCCCGTTTAAGGAATTTATGTGTTAAAATAAAAGAAATTTTAGTTTTATCTTACCATTTCGTTGAGGACTCTCCTATATAAATTGCTTGAAAATTTTTTAAGAATATCTCCATGCGTTTAAATTTTGCGGCAACTCGAATTCTTTAACTTATTTTTCAGACAACCATTTTAACGTGAAATTTACAGTTTTAAAGGTAAATTAAATCTAAAAATGCAACGCGATATGTTAATAAATTTTTATTCTAGAAGTTATATTCTTTCGTCTGATACCATCTACTTGTATAAAGAGCAAGACCTCCGCAAACCCATTTTCAAGATCTACTTAAGTATAAAAACTCTCAAAATTTGGGTAATAAATAAATTTTTATGACATTTTAAAAAATTTTTAACCCCGGGGTACCCAGCTTTGGGGGCATACCAAGCATCCTTTTATTAAAGGGATCCAACCATCCGTAACTTTAAAAATACCTTTACAAGGCCTCTGTGAAATTTCGTTAACAAAAAAAAACCTTTTCAAACTACTGTGCAATTGCTGATATTTATTGTCTTGTTTCATAAAATCATAGTCCGTAGAGCAACTTGTTTACTTAATCCAAACGTATATAATGATCGTTTTGTAACTTGCTTCAGCAATTTAAATAAACAACTTCGGTGCTGTGAAACAAATCTTTCGAAATGATTTCGAAAAAATTATAAAATAATTATTCACTCTTAAAAATTTTAAATGCATGTCAACACATCCCGAGTAAAGTGCATTGATTTGTTCCTTTAGCTTACAATTTCAATTTTCTAGTGTAGAAAAGAAAATTGTGAAAGGCTCCGAGTTGCTACCTTCTTTTTACATATATGTAAATACCTAAAAGCTTGAGATAATCTAAAGTGCACCCTATAGTTAAACTCTGAAAATTTCCTGATATTCAGATTATCGAAATTTTTAGAATTTTTTTTTGGTGGTACAAAATGTTTATGCTTCGACAACTTCATGCAGAAACTGAAATTTACAACCGGAATTTGGATATATTCTTAAATAAAACTATTACTTTGATTGCTAAATTTCAAAAGCATTGGATACATTTTCTTCAACAAAAAGCATGATGGATTTGTACCAATGGTAATTTTAAGGGAGTTATAATTGCCATTCTTGAAGTATTAGAAATAATTCGAAAAATTTATTTTTATAAAGATTTAATGAAGAGCAAGTAGATAAAAATTTTATAAATTTTTTTTATAGAAATTCAGGTAAATTATCAAACATAACCAAAATCACTTTTGTAATTCGAAAACGCAAAAATCTTAATTCGAAAACGCAAAAATCTTTTCGTTTATAATTTTAGATTAAATAAAGGAGAATGGATGTTATATTGATAAATGTTTTGCATATTGAAAGTACTTTTGGCAAATCATTTACATGGATTGAAAATAATAGTGGTCCTAAAATAGAAAATCAGCTGGCATACTAGAAAGTAATTTATTTCCGCTTATATATGACAATATTTGCTCGTATAAAAATTTTTCAACAACTCTTGATAAATAACAAAGAATGGCAATTCGCCTGTATTTATCATTTGCTATGAGCAAAGGCAAGATATTCGCCTGTTGCCATATCGATGGGAACGTAGATGACATGATAATATTATAAAAATATATGTGATGTAACGAAGAATCAGAGCAAATAAATTTTGGGTGTATCTTATCAGGCCCCGTAGCATTTGATTTTAGTGAAAAACACGTTAACATTACATTATATTAAGTAATACTAGAAAGCCCAAAGTGATCAACTACAACACCCAAGTCTATCAGATTTATGGTAAAATAAAAAAAAATGGGATGTTATTCGATTATTTTAGCGCTAGTAAAAGTTTTATTGAGGGTATTTGCAACAATATTGCAGCCAAAATTTCAGACATTACTACCACTGACAATTTCACGAAAAGTGTTTGGCGATTGTCCATATTATAAGTGTTAACAACAAGTTGAGCTTTACTTTTCGAAATATTCATTCTATGGCTTATTTTTACCGAGTTCTAGAATCAGATATATTTTTTTTTCGTTATTCACACACTTTTAAAATGCATTATTTCAAAAACAGTGTTACTAACTTGATATTGAATTTGGCGTACTTAAAAAAAAGTTATTTATATTAATGGTGGAATTATGTACGTTGTGAGTATTACATATGTCAGGGAAGTAACATGGTATTTTCAATATCAAATAATGTAAAAAAAAAAAATACAAAGGTATACAATTTTCCAAGACTGATTTGAAATAAAATCAGTAACACAATTTCCTTTCTGTGGTGGTGTTAAAATCTTTTTTGTCGACAGCTTTGAAAATCTGCCATCAATATCGTCGATTGAAATTTAGGAATGTAGCTTTTAAATTTTTATGCCAAATTTGTGTACGTTCACAAACGTAATTTTTTTAATAATTCTTTTCCAATTGAAAAGTATTTTTACAACAAATTACGATCATCTTTGAGTTTAACAGGATTATTAGTTTCCGCTAACGGCGTTATGCGAATTTTTTACATTTTTATTGTCTAATTGAATAATAGCACACTGATTGATTAATTTTGTCAGTTTACTTTTAATTCTAAGTGCTCTTCAAGGCATACAGAATTTGTTGTAGTAACAGAGTAAATAAATATATTTTTAATAAAAAGTTGTTACATGTCAAATTGGAGAACACATTAGAAAAGTAAACATTTGGCAGGAAACATGAATAAAGCTTTGTATATACAGACATACGTATTTGTGATGATCACAAATAAATTAAGAAATTCTTAGAGGGTGTAAATTAACAGAGAATGGCGACTTGGGCTTAATTTTTATCGTTTATTATTTAACATTTTGACATAATAAGAATAACAAATATAAGCGTTATCATATGTATATGTATACAAAATACATTGTATATATTATATTGCATAGATGTATATGAATATTTATTCCAACAAATATTTTTAATCTTTCTAGCACCATTTCCGCCTTTCTGAATATCTTATATGCGTATGTTCGCTGAAAATATATTATCCACTTGGCAGCGATTAAGGCAAAGATTGTATGATAAAGGCAGTGAATTAATATTTTCAATTTTGTGTTTTTAAAAATTCATATGTGTGCAAATTTCTTCTTTTTATGCTTACTTTTTGTAGTTTTGCTTTACATTTTGCTTTTAATAGAATTAAATTGACAGCTGAAAAGATTGATGACTTTTTTACTTCATTATTTTTTTTTTATTTTTGAAGCAAACACTTGGATATGTATATGAAGTATGTATAAATATGTATGTGTATAGTGCGAAGTATAACAAAGTTCCTGTATGCTAACCTACACAAACATATATAAATTATGCGTGTGTGAGTGAATGAGAATATGCATATGGATATACATAAATTTAAATATATGTATGCAGATGGCGTAAAGTTTGGTTAGTTGTTTATCCAAATGCTTATAAATATATAAACACTAGTACTGGGAGAACTATATTGGGCACTCCCTAGGTACATGGCCTAATTTTATTATACACAAAATATTTCCAATAAAGGAGAACAAAAATCTAAATTAAATATTAAACTTTCTTTAAGGTGATCAGCTTTATTTATTGCAAAGTTACCATACAGAAATTGCCACAAGCATAAAGAGAAAGAAGATCTTAATGTAAAACCTTTACACCATGTAAAGAAATCATATTTAAAACTTTAACTGCGATTAACATCAAAGTGTTCTTTGAGCTTGCTTCTTCTAAGCAAAAATGTCTTAACATATTGTTACAAAGATGATTTGTTTAAGTTTTCAAAAAAGTAATTTTCATTAAAAAAAGTAAACAACATGACCTGTTGCATATTTTACAAACTATGTAGTTTCTAAGAAATTTTATACACATAAGACAACAACAACATGTTTTTAAAAATTTCGCGAAATAAGCTACACAACAGAAAACAAAAAAAAAAAACTAAAAACAAAACACACAGCCAAACAGGCCCCCATACTGAATGGCAATAACAACAACAATATGGGGTAATGTTAAAGAAGAATATTTTTGTATAGGCGAAAACCGCTTAAAACAACTGTATAACCAGCACTTGCTGAGCATATAAGTTAATTCAAGTTAAAACATTGTTGAGAATAGACAACAAAGCAGTGTTTATTTTGCGTACATTGAAAATAAATATATCGTTTAATTTAATTTCAAACTCTAAAGTGCTGTATTAATGTTACAATACTTTTAAGGATTGATTTAGTTATAACACACTAAACGAAATTTCAATAGAGTGAAATCTAAGCAATAAAAATAGTAAAATAATATTAAAATAACTTTTCAGTCCAAATGTTATTTATGCTAATTAAAATCGTTAAAATTGATTACTTATACCAAAGCTGGGTAATAAGCAAGCTGCAAATAAGGTTAAATTATAATATAATATATAATAAAGTTAAATTTTAATGAAATCATTATACGATTTTCATCAATGATCAAGTTTGATTTAAATTAACAAATAAAAATATTCCTTAATAAAATCTGTACAAATAAAATTAAGAAAAAAATTTATTACTACTTAAAGTAATAGTAACATATTATAAGAAACACAAAACATAAATAAAGTTAAATTAATATCTTAAAAGGAAATTAACGTGAATTATTTATGCATGGACAGGGTAAGATTTTGCCTAAGTTTACAATACATTACAGGCAGATTTTTATAAATATAAAAAATAAATAACAAAATCAAACGATTATTTTAAAAGCATTTTAAGTTTCCACCTAAAAAAATTTTCAAACTGTAAACAAGATATTGTTACATTATTCCTTTTAGTAAACGTTTTGTTATATTCAGTTCTTTTATTGTAAAACAATACCACAGCACTTTAGAGTTTAAAATTAAATTAAACGATTTACACAATTTCAATGCACACACAACCTAAACACAGTGGTTACTTCCCCACTGTAAATCCATAAAAGAAGCTTTATTATTTTGTTATCTGTACCCAACAATGTTTTAACTTAAATTCTATTCATTTGCCAGCAAGTGGTGCTTATATATCTGCTTTAAGTGGTTTTCGCATATACAAGAATATTCTACTTTAACACCATTCCATATTGTTGTTGTTATTATTATTCAGTGGCTGTTTGGTGGTGTTTTGTTATTTTTTTGTTCTGGGTTACTTGTTTGTGTTTTCTGTTGCTTAGCTTATTTTGTGGAAGTTTTTAAAACATGTTATTGTTGTCCTATGTGTATAAGATTTCTTAGAAAACCATGCAGTTTGTAAAATACACAATAGGCAGTTTCGTTTACTTTTTTATTGATAATTATTTTCTTTTAAAAATTAAACAATCCATCTTTATAACAATACGTTACCATTATTTTAAACCAAAAATTCGTACTCCATCAATTGGATTTCACATCTCTGTTTGTTAACTATACTTTTTTATACGTATGCTAACAAACATGTATTCTTTATTAATCTGTCAGTATAACACTCCTACGAAAACATTTATATACAAATAAATCTGCACATACATCAGCATATGAACACTTCTAACTCTGAAGTGCAAAATCATTGAAAATTATTAAATATTTATTTTATTCACAAAATTAATACAATTTTTCAAAAAGCAAACATTTTAACAACCCTCCAACCACCCGAATTTGCTTTATCTTTTTTGGCTGTTTTTTCGTTTGTGAATGCTTTAGATTTTAATTTAGCATGAAAATACATTGCAGTAATAAGAAGTGGAAGAAAATCAAAGAAAACGCAATTGTTACAAGATGATGTATGAAGGTAAAAGAACATTAATTTTTATTTTCTTTTGGATTTTAGCAAAAGGCAAACAAAAATTAATAAATATTTAAGTATGCTTAAAAGTGTGTAAATTGTTTTGTGATTTTTTCTGTATTAAAAGCTTTGCCTGTTAAAAGATTGATGGGTTAATCAATATTTTATAAACTTCGTAACGGTGGGAAAAAAATTTTTGATAATATAAAAATATTAAAATCTCTATTAAATGAGGCCACTTATGTATTTTGTTCGTAATATATTAGGCAAATAGCAATGCTTATTATCATCACACCGTTTTGAAAACTACACCAATACGTTGACCAATAGCGCAATATTTTTGTTATGGTTACGTCGGTAAATATTTTGTGAAATCTTACGATTATTCTTGAATATTGCTTTTCGTACGAAAATGTTATCATGTTTATATGGGAATTGTAATTATTTAAGTTTTATCACTGTTGCCTATACTCTTAATGCACAAATTAAACTGGTTACAATGAGAATAAGGTGAAATCCTGCAAAAATACTTTATATATGCTAAAAGACATACAAAGCTATTGTAAAAATTACTGATAAATTTGGAAACATAGTATTTATGCTGTCGTAAAGTACACACTTAATTGCAGGGGCCACAGACTTGGATGGCAAAGAAAACGTTATCGATAAAGGAACCAAAGAGTATGCAATAACCGTAATAATAAAGAAGCAAAAGATTCCAATAATATGAGCACATATCTTTTATAGTTGCTCATCATCGTTGTTAAACTATTGAAAGAGAAAGAAACGCAAAAGGTAAAACCAAAATTTATGTAATTGTGACTCAGTTGTAATAAGTTTGTCAGCTTCATGACGCTGCATCTAGTTAAGTATGATTATCAAAAGGCTAAATACTTTTGGTGTTATATAAATAGAGCATAACAACGGACCTTACAGATGTAGGACATTTCAATGACACGATGGACAAGAGGTAAAACTTCGAAAACAAATTTGCAATTGTTCTCAAGTGCGCATAGTTTTGAGGATAGTGATCTATTAAAAGGCCTGTAGATATATGCAGAATGCTAGCAGAACTCGGCTTGAAAGCAAAGAGTTATTTAAGGATATGCTCAATTCAAAATTTATAGACGTTAGAAGAGAACAGAGATAGATAGCTATCTTTTCTGTTATTGGACTAAATCAATAAGGCAGTACTAAAGCGCTACTCTGTTGGATTCCAAAAAACAAAACCAATTAAAACGTTGGTCATATAGATTCAAAATGAAATCTCGACGGATATCAAAAATTCAACAGGTCACCACTGCAAATTTAGCACTTGGAACATTTGTCCAAATCTCCTTTGTATATAACAAGAAATATACATTATTGATAGATTGTTCACTGCTTTCCAGAAAGACTGGTGCAGTTTGAAAAAAGATACAGTACGACTGTTTTAGCATAGAGCTCAAGAGCCGGTACAAATTTTAAGACCACAATGTAGAAACTTCGGAGCTACGACTACAAAAATTCAAAATTTTTAATGAAATCATTCTAAAGCCCAGGAGTAGGTATTTAAAATCTACAAAGAATATAAAATTTTGATTCTGAAGAGTAGTTTTCTTTATCCACTTAATAAACAATTGACTTTATGGCTAAGATACCTTAACAGAGTTTATATCAGACAACACGTTTAAAAATCTGTGTATCGATGTAAACATTTGCAACTTAGCAAGAGAAAACAAAAATATAATAGAAACCTTAAATTTCAAAATGTTATATGTATTTAAAATTTGTGGCGAAGTGAAAATGCCCATCAAATATCAAAATTTTGTTACGCTGAACTTAAAACTAAATAATTTAAAGCAATCAAATTTCGACGTTGAAAGCTCCGTATTTTCTTTCTATTTTATTTTTTCTTATCTTCATCTGGTTTTTTCGGTTTTTCTTGTTTCATTTTTATCTTCGCTTTTTTTCTTGTTTCTTTACATAGGTGTTGTCAATGTAATTAAACTGAAATGTGTGTAAAAAGGATACTTGATTTATTGGCGTTACTTAAAAAAGTTTTTAACAAAAGAATTGTTTGGGGAGCTATGAAGCAAAATATCGAAAATGATGCTGAACTACATATGAAAATTATAGCTTGATATTACATGAGACACAACATGTATAAAATGCAATATTTATACACACATTCTATGAAGCATACAACTAAATACAGATACACATATTGAAAATAGGGAGTGAAAAAACCTGTACCCAAATACTCTTCTATCACACTCGTTCTTCTGTACGAGTACAGTCAAGTGCTCTGTAATTATCGACAAACAAGTTGCATTTTATTTGAGCACATATACAACCAATTTTTTCCTGTCATCCTTGTTTTTCTACTAAGCGATTGTATTACAAATTGAAAGGCATGCGTTTAGAACAAAAACAACAAAAAAAAAAATTCAACATGCCAATATATTTCTGCAACACACCTCTTAAAATGAGAAAAAATGGAATAACTCTTTGTAAAAAATTTTATTTTGACACAAATAACAGACTGAAATATTCAATGTAACTTGAGGTTTCAAGATTTAATGAACACCATAGATAATTAACGAAGGAACACAAGAAATTTACATTACATTTTTTTTAAATGGATTTAAAAATAATTGTTACTATGTTCTTAATGTGTATTCTTTAAACTAGGCATCAATTCCTTTTTTTCCTTTATTTGCAATATATTGGGTTTTTCAACAAGGAGTTTGTTTTTCAACATAATACTTTTGACATTTAGCTTTTTGACGTATTCGTTACAATTAATTCAATTTCGCATGAAAGTTGCCTTAAAATAATTAAAATCCACTATGAAATTGGTGGTTCTATTATAGTTACATTTCGTGAAATTCTCGATATTTTTGCACAACATAATCTTTCTTTTGAGACCGCTATTTAGAATTTGGTCGTTAAATTTGAGTGCGAACAACAACACGTGATAGACCGAGTCGTTCAACTGAAAACATCGTTGCCATGTGTTGCCACAGTGTTAAAGCAGATTCAAATTTGTCAATTCCTCGACGTTCTCAACAATTGCGGTTATCTAAAATCACTACATGGCGAATTTTACCTAAGAATTTGACTTCGAAGCCTTACAAGTTTTAACTCGTGCAGGAATTGAAGCCGACCGACTGTTCACATCGCCGTAGATTCGCTCATTCATTCAGGAACAACCGGCTGGTTGTTCTGAAAAAATCATTTTTTCAAACGAAGCTTATTTTCACTAGTCAGGGTATGTCAACAAGCAAAATTGCCGCAATTGGGCTTTTGAAAATCCTAGAGCGATTATTGCGAAATCTTTGCATGCTCAACGTGTCGCTCTATGGTGCGCTTTGTGGTCTGGAGACGCCATCATGAGATGATAATAATTAAATTTTGGCCTATTATTGTCGACATAGATATCACTGAAATGTGATTTCAACAGGACGGCACCACATGTTACATAGGCAATGAAACAATAAAAAACAAATTTCCCGATCACAAAATTTCACGGCAATCAGTAGTTAACACTGGATTATTTTTTTTTTGTTTGCGCTATGATAAGGACAGAGTATATACGAAGCCAATCTGATCGATCTTAACCTTAAAACTTAAAATCCGTGATATAATTAACAACCGCCATTTTTCCAAAAGGTGTGTAAAAACTTTAATGAAAGAATCGACATTAGCGTGGATATGGAGCAATTATACGTACATACATATGTAACTTAAACACTTGTTACATATGTTTTCTATATTATTGAACATACTACATACATAGTACGGGAGTTATATTTAATTAAAAAACGAACGATTTAACGATTATCTTCAAGATTTGTAGGCATTAAAAAGCAAGCTCTTGTTTTATGCTTTGGAACTCAAAATTTCGCATTAAAAACACTTAACTTGCTCTGAAACAGAAAGGATACTTACCGTAACTTTGTAAAGTCCCATAAAACTACAACAATGAATTCAAATGTGTATAAAAGAGTTACACAAAAAAAAAATAAGATGGTTAATAAATTAAAGAAATTCAGTGAAAAACTCTTATTATTGCGTATTATTGCAACTTGAAATGGCTGTTTATTGCACAACATAATAATAGCGAGCCAGCTAGGTAGCTAAACTTATTTATTTGAAAGCAATTACAGTCGATACTTTTCAATGTGAAACTTAGGATAATGTAGTAGCGACTTGTCGATGGTAAATATCTCATGCTGAACGGGAATCCCCGAATTAACAGCTGGCTGTAACGAGTTAAGGTAGATCCTATCTGTTCTTTACATGTATTTTATGTCAGTGAACAAATGAAGTAATCTTTAAATATTTCGACGAAATACAAACTGCACAAACTTAAACTTAGGTTTTTTAAAACTTATGAGTTTTGATAAAGAAATTATGCAATACAGCAAAACTACAACTTCTGAAAACATTTCTGGATTATATATCAAGATCCAGAACTGTAGGCACATCAACATCGTTTTCGTTTATACACAACGTTTTTTTACACATCCGACTATAACCTCAAGCGAAACGCCTCGCTAAAATCCTATACGTTAATAACAGCATTAATGTTATGTCTTAAATTTAAATGTTAGCTCATTTTATTTAACATTAATTAACAACAACAATAAAAGCAATTCTAAAAAGGCAAACAGAAAAGCAGCCAGCTAACTTCACTCTTTAATGCACTACCAAAACTGGTTTTTCAATTTGCCACTCATTGACGTCGCGCTTTTTTGGTTTGCTTCAAGCATTTTGTGTAAGTATGAAAACTGATAATTTCGGACCAGCACTCAGTGGATATGTCGTACCCATGCAATGCATTGTCCCAGAACTAGGAAATTAGATTGTTGAGAGAAGGAAAGAGGAAGTAGTGTTTGTTCACATTCGATTTCAACTTTTCTTCATTGAAAATCATAGGAAAGTACTCTGGTGTTTAACATGCAGTGTTCTGCTAAAAAAAAGAATATTCACCGACCAATCAACCACACATGAATGGGCCCTCAAGGAAAAGCGTGTTAAATGCAAAAACGTACAAGTAACGGGAGCAAATTCTTTAATTTCATCAAGGCTCTTACCTTTGTAGAAACGATAAAACATTGAAATACAACCCACATTGCATCGATGTTCTAGAGGATAAATAGATTTGGATACCTCCTGCCCCTCTCTTGTATGTGCTCGAACAACTTGAAAATAGAATTTGGGGTGCCGAATCATACGAGAGTGTTGTATTCCATTTTTAAACGAATATAGGTGGTATAAACAGTACGAAGAACCAAAAAAGTGAAGTAGGTTTTAAGCCGTTTTAGAAAACCGATTAACTTGAAACCTTTTTTAGAAATCTGAAAATGTTTTAAGTTCATCGAGCGTAACAATAGATTTTCATGCCAAAGACATCAAGAGCTTCTGATTCCTTAATACTTATATCACTCATAATAACAGATGTAGCATCATTTCCATACATATCTATGCGTAGCCATGCCATATTGAATCTTTTGATATGGGCAGATATGAGTGTTATACACTGATTTAGTCTGAGCTATTTTGTTTGATTTTTTTTTGTCCAATACAGAAAAAAAAAACATTTAATGGTAACATTGTTTAGAAATTGTGTTTTCAAATTAAAATATTTAGAAAAATTGTTATCAAAATAGAACTAATTCGATTTAAACTTTGATTAAGAGCAGCGCTTTCTTCACTTTTTTAATTTTATTATTTTAATTTACTGAATTTGTTTCGACACAAAACTAAATTTTCTCTAAATATTTGTGATGTCGTCTTACTTGCACAGTTATTTATGTGTGCAGAAACGCCATAATTTTCGGCCGTAATTTTCTAAAACTGCATTCCCCTGCAGCCTAGTCACATATTTTACAAAAATAAGAAGTTAAACATTTTATTTAAAACAAAAACCTGGACAATAAATTTTATTTTTCGTCTATTTAAAACTACTTTAGTTATTGTGAACTAGGCTTTATCCAATTTGAGAATTTTATAAAAATGCTTTAAATAATGTAAAAGTAAATTTTCAAAATCAAAAATGTTTTTCCAGTATTTTTTCAACAAGAATTTTGTTTTCTAAAACAAAAAAACACAAAAAATTTGATTAAGATCAATCAAATTTTATAATGAAGAGAAAAGTTAGGCAATAATGAATGAAAAATTTTATCTGCCAAATGCCCACCACGAACAAACTGACAGATGTTGATTCATTCATCAAAGGCTGTTCTATTCCGTTAATCACATCACGGATTTTGATTTTTAAGGCTGAAATCGATTCGATTGGCTCCATATTGATTCTGTCCTTAACAAAGCCCCGCAAAAAATAACCCAGTGGTGATAAATCACAGGATCTGGCTGGCCACTCAACTGCTGATTGTCGTGAAATTATGCGATCGGGAAATTTGGTTTGCCATAAATTGATCGTATAATGTTCGTGATATCTACGTCGTCGATAATAGGCCAAAACTGAGTTGTGAGCATCTCGCGATAGCTCCCCCCGGGGGCACATTTATATGTTTTAATGGAATCTCAACATTAAGACATCTGTCATCTGCGGGTAAATACAGTCCAGTGCCCTAAAGGCTAGCAGGAGCCAGCTAGACAGGTTTCACTTAATTTCCCCGGGAATCAATAAGCCCTAGAGTTCAGCGTTGGCTGTTCTCTTTCTGATTATAGATGTTAACCCTTTGGGGAATATCGAAGTGGTTGTGGTTTCGCAGGCCCCCATGATATGCTTAAGGGGTCAGGATCATCTCACATTTGCCCCAGAACACAGAGTAAATGATCCGGATCCATTGAGCATGCTTTGCTCTTCGACCCAAAATTAACATCCAAATTCTTAATAGCGGCCTTAGACGGATGATTATATTTTCCGAAAATATCACGAATTTTACGGAATATAACTTTAATGGAGCCAGCATTTTCATATTGGGTTTATATTGTTATAATGCGATTTTCGTGCGAAATTGAATTTATTGTACCAATTGCCAATGCATCTACAACGAATACGTCAATGTTGTTGATGCTGTCACACTTGAAAAACCAACTTCTTGTTGAACAACCCCATATAATATTTATTGTACCCCAGCATTTCATCATTTCAAGCAAGAAAATAATTCAAAAACATGTAGAAATCATAAAAAATATAGTAATACAACAATAAACTTAAATAAAATAATTAAACGACTTATTTGTTACAACATTAATGAAAGCCATTAAATTGAAAAAGGATTACAACCATTATAATAATAAAAAGAAACATTTCAAATATTTTTTTTATTAGTTATTTTGTTTGTTTTATTAACAAATACAAGTTCTTTAATAAAATAAAACTAAAATAAATTCCTGGGATGAGTCTGTCTGCGTTACTTTTACAAATTTTTGTATGCGAGACGTTAAATAAGTGTTAAATAAATATTAAGTAGATTTCATGCCAAGATTTTTAAGTGGCAACAAAAAACAAAAAGTGCAGAAAGAAAATGAATTAAAAACACTCTATTAGTGACATTCTTGAACAAAATACTAATTATGCAAATTGTTTGTAAGTTAACAAAAATTAGACAATTTTAATAGCAGAAATGTTATTTTGAGTCCAACACACAAACACAACTACACTTACAAAACTAACTTTTTTTTGCAAAACAAAACAACAAAAACAAGAAGAAAGTACTTGTTCCAGACAGTCAGTGAGTTAAAAGATATTGTGTTGGCAGAGAAGAGAATGGTGGCTGCATCTTTGTTAAAAGAGATGGGGTATTAATTAAAAAAAAAAGTCTTAACGGTGTAGAGAGTTTCGAAAATATTTATTGAAGATATTTAGTATTGGTACAGTACTACTGTTAAGAACACGGCCTGACAACGATGTCATCACATCGAAAGCGCTCGCCGGTCTCATCGAACAAACAGCCAGCAATAACAGTTTACACTGAAGAAAATAATGACAACAGTATTTCATATACTAGCGAAACAAATATAAACACTTCATTAATATTTTTTTTCAGCTTAGAAATTCCGTTTCAATTTGTGTTAATTTGAAAATTGCTATGACTCTTCATTATCAGAGTTTTTTTTTTTGGGAATAACATTTTTTTCTAAGTGTACTTTAGTTTTGCTACTACACTAGAGGTAATTTATATTTATGGCAGAATTTTTTTTTGGGGGTTCCACCTTAAGCCTGGAATATTTTACTCTCCCCGGCACCGCTCTCGCATAGCCTCGGGGCAGAATATTGAATTTTTATTTTAGCAGAGTTGTAAAATAAACATTTCTGCAACTTAAGCAAAAAAGTGTGAACGATGAGAAATTCTAAAAAGCACAATGGAAGCAACATAACTCGCTCAGTTAGTTTATTTGAGCGATTTATAAAACTTGTATCCGTTTGTTAATGAACCAAACAGCTTTATTACCTACAGTACTAAGAATGTGGAATCCTTAAGAACACGAAGTTTATTTTGACAATAATTCTTAAAGAAATATATTTACAATCGATGTTGGAAATTAGCATCCTTAAAGATTCAGACATATTGAAAAGTTTTCGTACTAAAACATTAGTTTTCAAAATTTGGAAATTCGGATGTAAATTTTATGCTTTTGGTGAACGATATGTTTTGAAAAAATTTTTGAAATTAAAATCTTAATGAGAAACAGTTTGAAGACAACAAAATATTTGGTAGGTGCAAAAATATATTCTTTGTAGTAATATAGGCATCTATTCACCGATTTTTTCACGGCAGCATAGTTCAAAGTTTTTTTTATATTGGATATAACAAATATACAATATTTATACACATACATAGCTTTTCTAATACCTACAGATTTTCAAAATTTAAATGAATACTGGCTTTAACACCGAAAATGGAAATATATAAAGTTTGTATAAAAAAGGACGCGTAAATAACTTTGCTCGTCACTGTGTATGCAAAAAAATAATTATTAAGTCTGACTGAATGATTTAAGTAAAAAAAAAAAGTTTCTAACAAAAACTTTAGCATCAACAACATAAAACTAATTACAAGCACATTTAAATCCGCCTACAAAATAACACCCAATACGAAAACTAAACCGACAAACAAAAATATAGCTTCCGATTAGAATTGTTTTTCATTTCCTTTTACTGCATATTTGTTCGTGTGTCTAGATGTATTTTAAAATTTTGCAAAACCAACAATTCATAGTTAAATTATATAAGAAATAACTCATAGTGAAGAGGATTTGCTTCCCTTGAAATCACTAAAACTATAAAACAAAAAAAACACACAAAAAAAGTCACTTTTAAAATTGTAAATACACTTGAATAAAACTCCTTAAAATGACAACTTATGCTTTTAGTAATTTCGCTGTCAGTAGTTGATGTAGTAGAAATTGCAGCATGAGTAGCATTCAGTTGGCTGGCTGCACCCAAAGTAAAATAGATATAAAACAAAACAATAAAAACAATATGAAAAAAAGCATACTTATCGAAGTGCTTGAGAAAAGTTAAAACTTTGCCGCCAATGCGGCACCAATCAGTGCGACAACAAATTTACCAAACGATGGAAATGAATAAATGAATTTCCAAACAAAATAAGTACGAGGAGAATAAAAATTGAATTTTGTAAAGACAATAAACGCAACAAACAAAACACCCGCTTCCTGTTGCCAACGCCGATTTGAAAGAAAATAAAAGATGCAGCCGAAAAGTGTTACAGTTAAACTTTGATTAAAATTATTACAATTTTCAGTTAAATACTTTTTAGATAACTAGTTATTTGCTTATTTAGAAGTATTGTAAAAATATTTTTTATTGAATAAAAAAATCTTATTTATTAAAGTGATTTTAATTTTATTTGGATAAAGAAAGAGTTCAAAAAGAGTGTAGCAATTTTATACAAAATCTTTACTACGGAGTACACAGTTATTTAGAATGTAAAGATATTTCTCAACTGAAATTGCGCAAAATAAGCTGGAGTCAATAATTTTAACTATTTTAATTTACTATTTTCATAACTTTCAACGCAGTACTTAGTGTGTTATTGGCTTAGAATAAACGAAATTCGAGCTGACATTCTCTAATCTACCATCTAACCAACCTATCGTAACAAATTTAACCATGGCTGCTGTGCAGTATTGCTGATACCATTTTCCTTTCTTATAAATCATTCAGCGATATTGAGGCGTTTTTAATATCTAATATATAGCCCTAAAGAACATGACTACTGCGCGTGCTTAGCAACAATCGCTTAATGTTTATTATTCATTAAGCTTGTTACAAGAATTCATTGGCTTCTGAAAAATAATAATTTACTTTATACTCAAAATCTTTTACCTACAGATATGCAAACACCAAGCATTATTTACATAAATTAGCAAGTTTTCATTTTATTCATATTTGTTCTTGTGTTAATATTATTTATGGAATAAAACATTCAAGAAACTTTGGATTTTTCTATGATAATATTATAATATAAAGGTATAAAGGTAAATAAGTCAGGATATTATGTTCTATTTTAAGGATAATGTATATAATAAAACATTAAATCCATTCGATAAAGGATACAGGGTATATCGTACGTGATATTACGGAAGTAATTTTGATCTAGAACTGAAGATCTACAAAATTCTGCGAATTTGGAAAGCCATAATTTGTAATTGCTGTTTTTTTGTAACTTGTACTAACCGAAATAGTTTTCCATAAAGTTTCGATATATTAAAACAACAAAATTATTTTGGATAATCTATAAAGAATGCAAGTTGTTTACGACATACCCTACGCTATGAATATTCCTATTTTTGTGTTTCTTGCTTTAAAATTTAATCTTATTTTTATCACTTCCAACTGATTGAAAAAATGTAAAATGTTTCACTATATATGTGACTTTATATAACATGAAAGGAACATAAAAAATAATGAGTAATCGAACTCTTCATTTTCTCTAACCTCCTCACATATCCAATTCATAGTTGTGCTAACAGGTATTTTAAAAAATAAAAATACTCAAATTAAGTCTCGAAATAATAAATTTAAAATGCCATATTTTTTCTTTAATAAATAATCTCACATATTTTTTCTCTTTAACATATTTTGAAAAGGGTTTTCAAGGTTTTATTTTTTTTTCAAATTCCCGTAAGTCTGTGAAGAGAGTTCGTCACTATCACTTGAAAGTCTCAAATTTTATGCCAAAGCGATTCTTTTATGTGCCCAATTATCACCTTTTATATTTTCTAGTTTATAGGCTTAAACTATGTTATCATCACTCAATACTCAATACAATTCTGAATTAAAGCATTAGAAAAACGACAGCAAATTTCTTGCTTCTTTCACTACTTCCATCTCTAAAGCAGTCTACTTGGTTATGTAATGCTGTGTGTGGGATTTCCGTTATAGAAATTTATGCCTCTGTACGGTTTTTTCAACTCAGCTAAGCAAATGTATTCAGAATGATGTAGAGCTTTTTTGGTTCATAAATCACTTGGCAGCACCACTGTTTAAAGCTTGTGCCACTAAAGGAATTAAAATTGTAATAGACATTGTATACATCGGTTTTTTCTCCCTATAATATATAGTTATGTAATAATATATCTCTCTCCGACGATGAAGTCCTGGTCTCATTCGACGTTATATCCTTGTTCCATAGCATACCTGTTAATTTAGCACTGGATATAATCAACAATAAATTGGAAATAATCTCCTCATTTACAAAAATACCCAAAGAATTATTGATGGACATGATACTTTTTTGTGTAAAGCTTAGTACTCTGTTCTAACTTGCGAAAGGTGTTGAGCAACATTACATATTTCGCTTGAAAATTTTGACAATATGTTGCCAGCTGATTCTCTCTTTTTATCTAATATTAATGTTGCGCAGTACGGCAGACAAGATGTTTACGAAATAAAAAATTTATAATTTCACTAAAGAGGCTTTAAAAATAATTAAAATTCTGTTTTTATTAATTAAAATCTGTTTTTAAACAAAAAAAATTTTTTTTATTAAATAGTTTTTAATAAGGTGGATACATAAGGCAATAGATTTTATTGCAAAGAATAATATAAGCATATACTATTATTTAAAGAAAAACTTTGGCTATTATAAAAAAAATCATATACTTATTCAGCCTTTTGTTTTGTGTGGCCAGTCTTTAAAAAATGTAAAAACTCTTATTTTACTATGTAAAAATTACTATTATGCATTAATATTAAAAATAAGTAGAACAGAGATCTCATCGTAAAGCATAACAATAATTTTTCATCGTACATTTTCGCCAATCTCATTAGGCAATTTTAACTACAAGGAAATAATATAATTATATATAATTGAGGAAAGGCGCGTTGACATTATTTTGGTTTTGTTGTTTTGCCATATCCACCAACGTTGTCATCACATCTGCCACTTTTGAGACACCTGCTAACATTTCATTTCGATATACGTTTTTCGATGAAACTACTGTGTTTTTCTAAAATAAAAATCTGTAAAACTTTAATTAAAGTTACGTTTTAAATTAGAATAATAAGAGTTGGTGTCTACTTACATATAAATAAGTTGTTGTTTTCTCCGGTGGCGTAATAGGCAGCATTTCAGAATCAGATAATATATCTTGAGTGGGCTGCCGATCTGGCGTGCTTAAAAGCTGTGAGCAACTGGTTCTACAATCTTGCATGACTTACGAAAGCTACAATAAGCAACAATAAATTAGAATAATAACACTTACGTTCTCAATTTCGACGTCTCAGTGAAATCCTCAGAAAACTACCAGGGATCCTGAGATTCGTCTGAATAGAACTGCAAGTCGCATCCACTACCAGATTTTTTGATGCTTTTCTTTTTTGGTTGTAATACCGTTTGCTACTCGAAATACTCCTCCAGTTTTGCTCACATACTTCTTCTAATAATAATTAAAAAAGATCATACATATGTATGTATATACATACATATATTTCAATCCTTACCAGGTTTTCCAATCTCTTTAGCAATATCTATCCACGATGATTGCGCGGCACTGCGGTTAGAATATATCATTTGGGACTTATCCCAAATAACTTTTCTTTTTTTTTTACTGCAGAAATAAGGATACACTTTTCTGCGTCACTAAATTTTCTTTTTTCTTTTTCACTTTTTAATAAATTTACGCTTTTCTCCATACTTTTACTTTTTGGCACAACAAATTTAAAATTAAAAATACAGTTGTTGCTCACAATTCCGTGCGAAAAAAGTGCTGCTCATATTGTTTCGTAGTTAAAAAAAAATGTTGCCTGAAACGTTTTTCATTTTGAAAAACATGCTGCCAGAAACATTTCGTGACTTTTTCAAAAATAAACAGAGTACTAGTTCAGCAACATTATTTCTTATTTATTTCGTATGAATTATTTTTATATGGGATTTGACAGTATTTCGCACGAAATTATGAACAGAGTACCATGCTTAATAGAAAATATAATGACGTAATATACGAACAATTAAGAGGAATGCCGATGGGCTCCCCAGCATCACCTATCATTGCGGATATAGTAATGGAAGAATTACTAGAGAACGTGCTAGGGCGATTGAAACATGGACCAAAAGTGATTAATAAATATGTAGATGACTTATTCTGCATAACGAAAACAAATGATGTGAGTGAAACTCTTGAAGCCTTAAATAGTTTTCATAGACTTATTAAATTCACGATGGAATTAGAGAAAGACAAAAAATTACCTTATTTGGATGTATTGATCATAAGACAGGATAATACAATATCAACAGACTGGTATCAAAAATCTACTTCCTCAGGACGTATTATTAATTTTTACTCCAATCACTCAAAATACGTCAAAATCAACACAGCGCGAAGTTTCGCGAAAAGAGTTTTTCAGATAAGTGACAAAAAAACCACAAAGAAAACATTAAGAATATAAGAAAAATTTTACAAAGAAATAGTTTCTCCTTTACGATGGCGATGAACATAATAAAAAGTGCCGAGAAAGATCTCAAGAACACACCGACATTAAAACGGGAAATAATTTACAAATCTATGACGCATGTCCCAGGTTTCACAAAGAGGATATTTACGACAAGAAAAACGTCAATATTGCACTAAAAACCGACTTCACTCTAAACATGCTGTTTTCAAACACTAAGACAAAAATTGACAAACTAGACAAATCTAACGTAGTATACAAAATACCTTGTAACGGAGATGGGTCGAATAATTGTAATAAAGTGTATGTAGGAACGACAAAGTCGAAATTAAGGACGAGATTAGCTGCACACAAGTCAGATTATAAGACTAGAAAAGGTATAGCTCAGCAAAAAACAGCGCTAGCAGCTGACCATGCTCCCAATATAGGCAATGTGATGATTCTACAACAAGAGAATAACTATAAAAAGAGATACATAATGAAAATGCATATTATTGACACTCCAGAACACAGGAGAATAAGTTATAAGGGAGATGTCGAAAATTGCGCGCATGCGTATAGGCATATATTGACAAAACATAAACAAACAAACCTTTAGTAGGCATAATACTCCAACTAAAGGAGACAGTTTTATTCAAAGTAAGGTTTTTCATAACTATTTTTCAATATTTATAAAAATTATTTGTTCTTTTTACACTATAAAAATAGTGTTGTTTTTTTGTGCGTATTTTTCAATTTTGGTTTTTCAACTTTTTTTTTCAATTTTTTGTTTTTACTGTGTATTTTTAGTTTACTGATAAAGAACACCGATGGTGTTCGAAATATTGAAAAAAAGAAAGAAAATAAAAATAACAAAGACGACAAAAAGAATGAAAATGTTTTCTTTACAAAATCTGATTTTTAAAAAAAATAAACAAGAGTTTTTTATTTAAATCAGAATAGTGACCTGTAGCCCAAAAGATAGAAGATAAAAAAATGTAGATTCTCAAAAAGGTCGAAAAAATGGAGAATTAGACATTATGTAATTTATTTGCCGCTTTTTATGCGATCAACGTTGAAGCAAAAGATTACGAATTCAAAGTTTTCAGTCATCTGCTGCTGTATTTATAACCATATTTGTAAAAAACTGCCTTTTTATAGCATAAAATAAACATTTGTGATTTTAGGTTAATTGTGGAATTTGTATACTTTCTTAAGCGTTCTGATAGAAAAATCAAGTGTTAGTCTTCAATTTTTCGTTTAGTCCCAGCTGAAAGATTATTTGTTTCGAATTACAAAACAAATAATGGAAAATTCCATTCTAGGTTGAACTTTTTACAGCCTAAAATTTTAGAAAATTCATATTTTTAGTAGTTATTTAATATCCTCAGAATACTCATATTTATACCATTAAAAGATTTAACTGTCGCTTAAGTCAGCTACGTTTAAACTGTTCCTTAAAATAAATTTTTGCCTAGAAAGTCTTTATTTGTCCAGTGGTTCTGTTTTATTTGTTTTCGTTTTTTTGTGTTGCAAAAAGAAGAAATAAAAAATTCTACTATAACTATTGTCTAATTGCCAATGCCATTGCCACGCAATTTTAAACTCCATACATTTAAAGCGTCAAAATGAAAGAAATATCACCAGACACTATCTGTAAAATGTTAGCACATACATACATACATAAACAAACTCTCACACATATATACATATATATATGTACCCATTAATATCCACACTTATTTGCTATAAAAGAAAATCTGCTTGTGCCTGGCCATAACTTAAAGAAATTATCGGGCCATCACTGTTCTATTGTTGCAGTTGTTGATCAAAACAAAACAAACAGACAAACAAACGAACAAAAAACTTTAAAAATTAAAGAAAGAAAATATTGAGAAAAGAATAGGAAATTGCCAGTATTCTTCACTAGACTTTTTAATGTGTGTGTGTCCGTATTGTAGAAGCTGATGTTACTGCCAAGAAAAACATCTTTTTGTGAATTTTTAATTAAAAGTAAATTCAATTTCAACTGCAGTTGAACAGTATTTAATGAAAGTAATTAACAACTAACAGAGCTTAACGATAACAAAAACAACATCAATTTCAACTTCAGCAGCAACACCATAACAATTACTTAGGTTCTGTTGACGATTGCTAGAGTGCTTTATTAAGATGAAAGCACAGTAGAATTTAATATGTGCAAAAAACAATAATGAATGGTAACATTAAAATGTTGATACGAATTTTATTGGTGTGCTTAGGACCTTAAGTTTTATTTAAAGGAAAATTCTATATCAATTAATAGCTCTTTTTTAAGACCGCTATTTAGTTCAGAAGAATTATTTTTAAATTGTACTGCTATAACTAAAATCTAAGATTTTTTTTAATATCGTTAGAATTTAGAGAAGCGTTAGCATCTTTTTGACATTTATGGTCAGTATACAACTGACAAATTATTAACCAGGTTTCGTTTCAAAAGTCTAAAATAAATTAAAATATAATAAATTATTCTGTGATGAGGCACATTTTTCACTTAACTGCTTTGTTAGTAAACAAAATTGCTGTATATCAATTGAAACCAACTAACAACAGGCCATAAACGCTCCATTACATCCACAAAAAAGGACACCGTTAGATATGTTGTACTCGCTAGTGGACAATATTTATTTCAGAATAAAATCAAAACTCGAGCTACGTTCGATGGAGATTGCTAACACAATGTGATCAGTAATGTTTTGTTTGAAAAGCCGTGTCAAGTTATATTTAAAATGTTTACAACATTGTAAACATAAATCACAATAGCTACATAAGTAGACAACATAGCCATTGTTTCAACAAGCTAATGTCCAACAGAAGCGTCAACATTTGTACAGAATGACGTTGAACTCTTGGAAAGATAGCTTAAAATGTGGAATACAAAAGTTTTTCTAATAAATCACAGCATATCATTTCACTTTAAAACAAGAAAATTATATCCCACTGTTTATAAACGGCGAGGAAATCGCAAAATAAAACAGTGGAAAACAAACGGTTTGTTCCTATGCTATTTAAACAAGTCAAATATTAATATCTTAGATAAATGCCAGTTCAGAACATTAAGACTAATCTAAAACGCGTCATACCAAATAAAATAAATAAAAACGGTATCATATGTTCACAACTACAGATACTCAGTCAATATCCCTCTTGATAACTTAGTGAAACCATAATGTTTGAAAATGTACAGGGTGTCCGCCGGGAAGGTGTATTACATTAATCTTGTCAGTTCATATCTGGCAGTCGTGAAATAGATACGTGGCATATTTATTATGGAAAAATATTCCATAAACCAACGTTTTAGTCGTTAAAACATTTTATCAAAATCAATCATCGATTACTGTGACGATGAAAAAGTTGCGTGAAGTTTTTGGGAGAAAAAACGTCCCAGCAAAACACACTATTTACCGTGTAGTGAATGATCTCGAAAAAAGAGGGGATGGAGGTGATAGACCCAAGCATGAACCACAACATACTGCAAGATCGGATGAAACATTACTGCTGCTCAAGAAAGTGTTCAAAACAATCCATCAACCTCAAGAGCTTAGTCTTCAAAGAACAACTTTGGCCACAATTTTGTAAAAGGATTTCTAGGATTTAATTGGTAAAAGAGCTTCTTCAACAAGACCATTTATGCCGCCGTACATATGCCAATACGATGTTACAACTTGCCCATGACCACCCCAATTTTCGTGAAAGATCATAATGAATAACGAGGCACATTTTCATTTGAATGGATACGTGAATAAACAGAATAGTTGGTTCTGGGGAATCGCATACAGCCAGGATTATAATAAATTTACTGCGAGATCTCTTTCCACAACAAGTTATTTCAAGAAATGCTGATGTTAATTGGCCTCCACGGTCGCCTGGTTTGATGCTGATGCGAACCTTATAGGAAACCTTCGACTAATTCAACAGTCACCTTTGCATTCATTAAAAGTAACAGTCTGGAGTGTAATTTAGTCAGGAGAATTCATCGAAAATGAAAACGGCGTAACGGTAACTATGAATTGGGACCGATATCGTGATATGATAGAAAACTTTTTAACATCAGAATTGCATACTTTGGGCTTGATAACCACGTGGTATCAACGGTGCCACATTGCATACAGTCAGGATTACAATGGAATTACTGGGAGACTTCTTTCCACTAAACGTTATTTCAAGAAATGGTGGTGTTGACTGGCCTCCACGGTCGCCTGATTTGACTGGTTTATACTTCTTTGTGTGAGGATATCTGAAAAGCAAGGCTTATGCAAATAAACCAGAAACGCTTGAACAACTCAAATAAAATACGAGGACTGCTATTTATATTTGTGGCCTAAGGATGAAAAGACAAGCATTTAAAGACAAAATCTATTTTATTGTTTTTCAAAATATTCTCCATGAAGATTTCTACACTTTTGCATGCGTTGGAACCAATTTTCAAAGCACTTTTTCCACTCCCATTTAGGTACTTCTAAAACATGGGTTTTGAATGCAGAAACTTCTTCAGGTGTAGGAAACCGTTGTCCACGTAGTTGTTTCGTGATGTTCGGAAACAAAAAGAAGTCATTAGGTGCCAAGTCAGGGCTGTACGGCGGATGGCCCATCAATTCAATGTTTTGCTCAAAAACTCAATTGTTTCAGCCTCTATTGTTTCAGCCGATCGGTGATAGCTCGCATTGTCGTGATGCAGAATGATGCGTCTTTTCTTTGACTTTGCCCGAAGTTTCTCTAAGACTTCTGGCAAACAAACAGCGGTGTACCATGCCGAATTAACCGTCTTACGTTGCTCTAATGATATAGTCGCCACATGACCGGTAATGCCGATGGTAAACAGGCAACCACTTGCTTTGATGTGCTCCTTCCACGAACACCTGTGCTATCACCTGTGCAGATATTATTAACTGCTTTTGATGCACCTTGAGCAAATTTCTGCAACATTTTCTTGCACCAATCAACACGAGCATCCTTTTGTGCGTTAGTCTGGTTATGCGGTGTATAACGTGAACAACCCTTTTTCACGTGCAAATGTTCATGCAAGATCTTATTCATGCTTGTCATACTAATCCCTACAGATGCCTCAATCTCGAGATATATTACATGACGATCATGCTTTATCAGCTCATGCACACCTGAGATGTTTTGTGGCACAACAACCGTTGTTGGACGACATTCACGGGATTCGTCCTGGAGTGATTATTTGCCACGATTGAATTCGTTATACCAGTTTTTAATGGTGCTATAAGAAGGTGCTTCATTACCATATAAGGAATTAAGTTCATATATGCACTGCTGTCGTGTCAGGCCACGTCGAAAGTTATGAAAAATTATTGCACGAAAATGTTCACGAGTTCCATTCCATTCCATTTTCTCCTAAAATCACTTTTTCAACCTGCTATCACTAACACTAACAACAATAAAATGACAAAATGTTTTGGTTAAGGTTATGTTTAACAATGTGAAGGTTGCACTGGAAACATCAGCTGGTGCCTCGCAACAGTCAGTGTTACCAGGCCAGAAATATAAATAGCAGCCCTCGTATACGTGATGAAATTATTGAAATACCGCGTGCAATATGTGAGAATGTAATGAAAAATTTGCTCAAAAGGGCTCCCATTTTTGAGGCTAACAGAGGCGGACATTTATATGATACTGCATTCCATACACAATTGCCGGCATAAAATAAACCCTTTAGCAATAAAAGATCCTTTCTCTTCCCTTTAATCAGAAATTCTAAACAAACAAATTAGTATATCTTCCCGGCGTATATCTGGGCCTAGCTTCTGAGTATCATTTTTGTATAGTTATATAGCTCAGTGGAGACATATGTAATAATTAAGCTATCAAATTTGCTTAGTGTCCAAGGATAAATTGCAAATAAATACAAGATTATTTTCATTTATTACTGTTCTTTAACTGAAATATTACAATTTTGAACGCAATGAATTCACCTGAAATATATATTTTATTTCATTACAGGCTTTAAATATTTCTATCATTGAGTGCGAGTTATAGTATCTTTTCCTAAACTGTATTATTCTTTAAACTTTTTAATTTTAAAAGCCTATGTAAATAACCCAAGTTATAAGTTAGAAAAATCAAATTAAACATTTAATATGTTTTCAACCTGATGCGGTTATTTCCACTTAGAAGAGGAATTATTAGGGGTTTTTTTGCAGGCTAAAAATTTCAGCGCATAAATAATTACAAATTCAATGATTTCTCATAATGTATGCAGATCGCTAACAAACAAAAAAAGCAACAGCAACAACAAAAAGAACAAAAATAAAAAACAACTTTAAAGAGAAAAGTTTATTCCTGACATGATTTTATATACAAAACCACAAACTTTGATATGCAAAGAGAACCACTTCCGTGATGGTATGCGTCAGTATTGGCGGCTGTAAAGGCAACCAGCATCATCATTACAACAACAACAACGAAAAAACAAAACTAAAAAAATTTTGTTTAGAATTAATACGGCAGTCAGTACGCCATTTTACACTAACACAACTAATCGCTGAAAATTTTTTACATTTTTGGATATGGTTGTTTGATATGTGAGTATGTGTATTTAAGCCCTGATGTGTATTGAAGCATAAAATGTATTAACATCATTGAAAGAAGAAATAAATGTATTGAGCCTATTTAAAGCTCATACCTCATAGTGAAATTCCACGAAGTATATATAAGTAGGAAGCATTTTTCTACATACCCTATTTTAACGAGGCTAGTACGCCAAACTAAGTTACTTAAAATCGAGAAGGTGTATAATTTTGTTATCAATATAAAAAAATTAATAAAGAAATTAGAATAGGTGATTTATGTTGTTGTAATAAAAAACCGTTCGTAAGAAGCGAATTTTATTAAGCGATGAAGCTCCGCCATGTTTAGAGTGATTATAATCAATAGTCAATTTGGTGTGCTTAATAAGCTTATTAAGAATGATGCTGGTAAGAGGAATAGAGCCGTTATTGCAGACTTATTCGATCATGAATTGAACATTCATGATAGGCAAGCAGTGTGGCTCCTGCCATAATTATTTATTGAAGTAAACGTTAGGTGACCGCATATTTTATTGTTTTGAGCCCGTGAATTCGCCGCCAATTGCTTGACATGTGAAGACGGTAGCATATGCCGATAAATTCTAAATACTTTGTGGACAACACTCGTCATGTTATTACCGACTTACGATCACAATAATTGGAAAAGGTAATCGAAAATTTAATTTCCAGATTAGACTACGCAAAAGTTATCCGTGGCTGCTTATAATTTCAAAAGAGTATATTTCAAATCAAGTAAATTTTAGGTCAAGTTAAAAATTTGTCTTTGCTTTATTTAATTTCTCAGTACTATGTCTCTATAAGAAACACTTTATACATAAAATAACCCGAACAAAACCCCATAAATTATTTATTTACTCCAACATGCAGTTATTAGCTTTAAAATATCGGTTGGTTTACAGCTATAACTATCCAGAAAAATAATACTGAGTAAAGTACGGTTTCTTTTAGAATCAGTACAGAAAAAAACTTTAATCTAAAATATAACATAATTATAATAAAAAATATGATTAATTATTTTTTATTATACGCATGTTTCTTAAAGGTATTAAAAATCACATTTGCTAATAATTTAATCCTTTTAAAAAACATTAAAAGCCTTTTTATATGAAAATATGCGTTTTTGAATAATCAAATGGAATTAGTTTGAATAACTTTTAATTGTATTCTTTGGGTTATTGTTTCAAGTTTTTTTAGTTTTTTTTAAATGGCTATTTGTTGTTTTATTATGATGGTAACGAAATTAGAAGCGAAATAATAATACGATGCATGTGATATGTATGTAATAAGTTTAACGTCAGCACCTAGCTGCGAGGCTTTTATCTCACGATGGTCTTACCACTGGGTGGAAGGAGTGTTCACCTGCGCTGTTGGACGCATATACGGCTTAATCCCAATTTTTGAGTACACGGTAGCAGGACCGTGCCCCCTCCTAATTGCAGAGTTGTATCCTATACTACTCCTTTTCCTATTGCATGCGCAAGCTGAACATTGAGTGCTAAACCTGCGTTAACATCTTTTGGAAACTTTCTTCAAAGCCCGATTAAACCACAGCCACCACGTTGTTCCTCTTCTAATAACCCGAACAGGGCCGTAGCCCTGCCGTCAACTGGTTCCAGTGGTACCAAGATACAAACAAAGGTTAATGTGGTAAAAACAAATTTTTACTTCGGATTCAGAGAAGTCGAGCAAACATAGTAATTAGGCAAACTAATTAAAAGACAGCCGCCTGATTAGATAAAATATTACAACTTCGATTTCTCTTAATTCTTTGAAAAATTATGGCTTACTATTCGTTATTTATTAAATTGAAGAAGAGGTCACATTCAATCTTCAATCAGTTATAAATCAAAGACTCATCTCCTTTACAGACTCATCTCATTACACATCAATATTTTATGATGTTATAGCTTTAATAAATAATCGTGGTAGCAATATTTGGTAACACTATTTGTTAATTAGAAAAATGTAGTCGTAGTCCATTTACATATCTTGTGCTACAGTTTGAAAACACACTTTTAAAATAAACGTGGATTTGCAAAATTATACAAAAATTTGGATTTTTCAAATTTGCTCAACACACCGCTATATTGTTTGATTCAATAAGAAATTTAAAAAATATAAGAACCTTCTGCACGTATTGTCAATACAGCCAGCAATTGAAGTCTTAAGTATTGGAGTCGATCGATTTTACAACGGAAATATGAATAACCTCGCAACAATTCTTAATCGCAACGGCTTTCCAATGGAACTTATATATATTATTTAATTAAGGAAGAGGATATGAGGCTCAGGACCCATTATCCTCTAACTTACAATATTGATGATAACAACAGTGGTTGAACAATTTTTTACGATAAAACTTTTTTAACCCTTGTGTAATTTTTTTACAATTAATATTTATTTGTAACAATTTATATTAGTAATGTGATCAGTGGTATATTGTACGTTAATTATGTTGGTGTATTTTTTGGCAATATGTAAATTTTTTTTTTGAATACACGAAGCCCCAAACAAGTCAACAAAAATTGACAAAACGTTAGGAAAATAGGTAATAAACTTATTTCTTGATAAAAATTGTGTTAGGCCTGTTCACTTTGAGATTATTTAACAAAACCATTAATAAGATCTTACTCCAACATAAACAAAAAAAATTTAATTATGGCTAATACAGGGTATGAAGCGTAGGTGAAATTAGCAAAAGATTAACTTTATTTAATTAAAGCATCGGTTTTTAAAGTTTTTGTTTAATTTTGATATAAATATTTAAGCATAAAACAAATGCTTTCAAAAAATTTATGTAAAAATTTAGCTTTGGTAAGAACAATAAAGTTAACTTTTAGAAAATTTAAGTAACTTAAGAGAAACAATTTTGCTCTTTATGGTGAAAACATTTCTGGTCTTATGTCCTTTTCTAGTTACACATATGATAGAGAAATTAAGTGTGCAATTAAGTTCTAAAAATACCCAGGCTAACAAAATATGAAACTAAACATTAAAATGTAATGAAGAAACCTATGTTTAATGGTGATTTATGAAAAAAATATTTTCAGAGGAGTTGTCCAGAAACATTTGATTTTGACCTACTGCTCAATGACATTAAGCTTGATACTTTAATTTTTCGTTTTTCGATTGTATTTTAATTCCTTTCGTTGGCTTTCTTCTTTAAACAGATATTCCTTTCATTTTTGTAAAAAAAAGTTAATTTTTGTTAATTAATTAATTTATTCTTATTGTTATAAAAGTTTCGAAATATATTTATAATTTTTTTCCCTTTTTTACATTATTAAACATTAATGTAAAAAAAGGGAAAAAATTAATTAAACAAAATTAATTAAATTAAACAAAAATTCTTCAATTATGCAATTCGTATATCACCTTAAAATTTTGTTTAGTGTATTATGAAAAATTTATGAAAAATTATGATCAGTTCGATGACTACAGAAAAGAATACAAGAATATGGGTGATTTTCGTTAGCACAATAATAACATCAAGGGTTTTTTATAATTATCGAAACAGCAATACAATTAAAAAATGTTTGAAGTTAAATTTTTAAAAACTTTTTATTTAATTGGTAAAAAATTGAAAACTTTGCTAATAAAACTTTGGACACTTTCCTCGTATAGTGAAAAACATATAATCTTATTGAATGCGCATTAGTATGCTTGTTTATTTTTATTGGTATGCGTAAGTATATCTACCGGTATTAGTTTTTCATCAGTGTTGTTGTGTTTTATAATTTTTTTCACGTTTTAATTTAAATGCAAATTTTGCAACTCATTTTCATCATATTACGCCCATATTTTTCCATATTGTACATATACATACATACATACATTCTACATACTTAAATGAACAGATTACTTCCAGCCGCTGGCGACTGTCAATATGAATGTACGCTGACGGTGTTGGCCATAATAATACTTTTTCTATTATTTTGTTCTATAGGAAAAAAAAACGTATGAATAAAACTGTGCAAATGTGTGCAAAACATTATTATTTTGTTTTAAGAATGACTGACTTTTTGGCAAACTGACTGAGACCGGTTGACTACTGTTTGTTAATATCATGTTATTGTTGTCATATGATGTCAAGGTTTCAATTTGTATACTTTTACTAATTTTATATTGATTTGAAAGGTAATTTCTTTACTTATGTATATAACCGTTATATTTTGAAAACCTACATCTGCAAGCTATTGTTTTTATGCATTTTGGGCTTACAGTGGGACAAATGTAACATATTTTTTTTATTTTTTCGATTTCGTATAATATTATTATTAAAAAAAATTGGAATATTTTAATGACGTAGAAGCAATCTGAATCTCTTACCATCCCTTGCAAACAGGATACCTTCTGAAATAATTTAATTTCATTTAAGCAACCTCACATTAAGCTGTGAAACAAAAAAATTTCTTATTCTATTTTTCTCAATCGGCAAGACTGCTACCAAAATATTAAATTTAATAGTCAGCATTGATGAATACATGTGTTAATACGCAATTGATTTATTGCGTTCAGATTTTAAACAATTCCTTTCCTAAGGAAAGTCGAATAAATTTTTGAGTTTAAAGATAGTAAAAGATATTTTACAAATTCTTATTTAATTCAGATAATATTTAGATATGATTTCGATTTGAAACCAAGTTCAGAGTAAAAGAAGTGTTCTTTCTAATGTGTTCATTTTTATTATCTGATCGTAATCCATTAAGAAAAAGAACCTAATAAATTTTTATTTTTATTCTAAGTAATTTTATTATTTGTGCTTGATTCCTTTAAATAAATATTTCATGATATTCTCACGAAATATTTATTACAAAAAATTTTTATTAAAAAATAAACATTTTATGATATTCTCATAAAACATTCATTTCAATAAAAATAAAAAAAAAATAAAAAAAAAAAATAAAAAAAAAAAATAAAAAAATATTTGAAATGTATGATAATTTATTCATTTCTAAGAAATTTTGTAAAATTATTTACAAATATTTTTTATTTTCTGAATTTTCAAATTACATATGAATGGTTTCCAATGGCAACCCTTATGTAGAAATGATTGAAAATAAACAATGTTTTTTGTTGTTTTGAAATGTTTTGCTGTGTTTGTATAGAAGTGTTTTTGAGTCTTGTTGTCTATGCTATGTTGATTTTATGGATAAATTCTCATGAAATCAGTTTGGCTTTAGATATAAGATTTTTAGGTTTTTCTATACAATATTGGGGTAAAATTCACTGATGAGCTTTGTGAGCGAAAGTGAAATTGCAATATGGATATGCTCTGCCCCGCAGTAATACATTTCAAATATTTTTTATTTTTATTGGAATAAATGTTTTATGAGAATATCATAAAATGTTTATTTTTTAATAAAATTTTTTGTAATAAATATTTCGTGAGAATATCATGAAATATTTATTTAAAGGAATCAAGCACAAATAATAAAATTACTTAGATTGAAAATGATTCCGATGAATAAATTACTTATTTTTATTTTTATTATTATTATTAATTTATAAAAGCACATCACCGTGATATGTTTTAAGTCCAAAAACTAAAGGCACACAAGAATAGAAATAAAGTTAACACTATTGTTTATGAAATTTCTCAACTTGCCTAAAGAAACTTGTTGTCGTGGTTGCTGTCACTCTTTCATACATTAAATCGTGAAATATTTGTTCCTGTACATACGAAAGAAGTTACCATAGTTGCTGATAGTTAATAATACACATAATGCTATGAGAAAGTATTTCACATGCTACAAAAATAATTTATAGAAATACAAATCCGTTACACATCTTAGTTGTTTAGTTGTTGTGTTGCTTATAAAGCCTTAGAGGTCGACATAAATGCGAATATTACCACATTACCGCATACATTTTCATTAGCTGACACAATTTGTTTGCATGCAGCAAATGCTGCTATTATATTAGCAACATTATATAATAAATGAACTAAAGGGTTTTTCAACAAGAAGTTTGTTTTGGATTAAGATGAATCAAATTTTTATTGTATTACGAAGAGAAATGTTCAGCAATTATGAATAAAAAAATGATATTTGGCACATACATATCACGACCGCGCTGGCAGATGTCGCTTCTTTCAAATACCGGTGCTACTTAGTTAATCACGAATTTTGAATTTTAAGGCTGAATTCGATTCGATTGGCTTCGTTTAGAGACTGTGCTTAACATAGTTCGACAAACAATAGTCCAATGGGGTAAAACCACACGATCTGATTGTCATGAAATTATTCCGTTGGGAAATTTCGTTTGTAATAAATTGATCGTTTCACTGGCTGTGTGACATATGACACCGTCCTGTTCAAACAACATGTCAGTGATATTCACGTGGTAAACAATCGCATGTCCAGCTTCATCGACAGAAAAAAAGGCCAATCACGCCTCCCGACCACATAGCGCACCTTACAGTGACACGTTGAGAATACAAAAGCTTCTCAATAATCGCTCTAGGATTCAATTCCTGCACCAGTTGAAGTTTATAAAGCTGCAAAGTCAAATCCTTACGCAAAATTTACTATGTGGTGGTTGTGCCCCCCGGGGGCAGATTTACAAGTCTTTATGGATGACACAACCATCTAGACTTGTGTCTTGCGGGGGTAAAAGGGAGCCCAGTCCCCTAACAGGCTAGCAGGAACCAACTGAACAATCCACTATATTTCCACGGGAAATTTAGCTATTCTTTGACTGATTATTGAGGTTGGCCTTTCGGGAGTATCGTGGTGGCCGTGTGTTTCGAGGACCTCGTTTGAGTTTATGCGTCGGATCACTCACAACGAACACAATGAATGGTCCAAGTCCAGTGAGTATGAATGCCGCCGTGTTATATTAAGTTTCATGCGTTCTGTACCAGGAGTTGGATAGTCTCCAATTCTTTAGCAAGGAGTGAAGGCTGCGGCCTGCTCCGGGCTTTTAAAGTTGCAACTAAGAGTGACCGGAGGATATAAGTATCCGAAGACCTTCTAGGGCGAGGATGACGCTATATTTCATCTACAGTGGTAATGATCCACCATCTGAAATTGGCCCAATCGGCTAGGGGCAGATGTAAATCTTATTACTTATGTGGTGGTTGTGAAATTCGCCAGTTTTTGAGAACGTCAACTCACGGCTGCGATGTTTTCAGTGTTCGCACATTTTGTATCGCGCCTGTCGACTCAAATTTAACAACCAAATTCTTAATGTCGGCCTCAGAAGGACGATTATGTTGCCGGAAATTATCACGAATTTTACGAAATATAAATTTAACATAACCAGCATTTTCATTGTGAATTTTAATTGTTTTAATGCGATTTTCGTGTGAAATTAAGTACATTGTAACAATTGTGAATGCACGTATAACGAATACATCAAGAAGATAAATTCAAACTTATCATGTGATTGGTGTTGTCCAAATTGAAAAAAAACTTCTTGTTGAAAAATCCGATACTTTGTTCTTTGTAACGCAGTGTCATGTTTAAAATATTTTTTAAACACTTTTTTTAATGATTGTGCGTAACTATTTTAAAGTTCTTCCTTATTAGGGTTATGATTCAAAATAAAATTTTTACAAATAGTTTTTCACTCGGATATCTTCGCCAAATAATTTAAAATTTTCTATATTAAGAATTACTTATGAAACAATAAAGTGTGCAAAAAATGCCAAAAAGAATTTTAAAAACATAGTGCTTTCAAAATGTACCAATCAAAAAATGCAATAAATGTTAGTAAAAAAGTTAACTGAAACAACTTCAGGCAAGCAAAAATAATAACAAAAACAATAATAAAAATAAAAGAAGGTAATCGAAAAATAAGGACAACTTTTGCGTAGTAAAACAATTTAATTTAAAACTTTTCCGACACAAACAACGTATGAATAGTACTGTGGGGCTATAAAAAAGAAAGCATGTGAATATCCGCTGTATTAACACAGAGCGCAAACATGAACATATTAATAACCCAGTAGTTTCAGAGAATAAAAATAAATTTTCTAGTCAACAGTCAAAAACCAAATTAACAATAGAAATTAACTAATATCTGTCTATAAGTAATAAAAGTAACTTCCCCGGAAGAAATAGAAGAAGAAGGGAAATAAAACAGTAAAGTACTTCAAATAACAGTTTTAGCTAGGAATTTAATTATATAAACTATACATATTTGTTTATTGGTTATTAAATTCAAGCACAACATTCAAATTTCATTTAAATAATTACTTCAGCGTCCCGTAGGCATTATTTCTCGTATTGAGTTAAGACCGATTATCTGTAAAGCTTATAACTTGATGACCAATGTTTTGCAATGATTTAAAGACATATTTCAAAAAATGGTATTCATGAACCTCATAAATGAGCAAAACCGTTTTACAAATGTCCCTATATAAACAAATTGTAGGACATAACATTGAAAAATTAAAGACTATTTTTAAAACCTTCGTTGAAGAGATTTCATCATAACATTGTTCCTATTATGTTCAAATAGGGCTGGCATATAACTAACATGCGAATGTACCAGATACTAATATAATATCAGTTTTATTCAATAATAAAAACTTATATAATACACCAATACCTGATAAGATTTCTCTTTTAATACCCGTTATGTTTAAATTCCAAAAAAGGTTATTTGTAGTGTGTTTCCAAAATTCTTAGCCAAAAAGATTTTCATCAATTGTGTGCCATCCAATTGCATCGTAAACATATTTGAAAGCAAACACTATAACCTGTACAAGTTTTATCTTGCATAGATTTAGCGCAAGACGATTTATGATTCAAAAATCAGCCCTTAAGATGGAGTCCTATAGATCATCCGCAAATATAAAGATCTTCCCTGTAAGGTCAAGTGCTTCATTTCATTGATATATATGGAAATTGGAAGTGGACCTAACTTACTTTTTTAAGGCACCCCATCTTCGACAGCACCAACAAAACCGTTCTCTTTTGGCTTGAACATGCTGCTTCATATTTTTAAAATAACTCTTAAAAAGCTGCAATTCATTGTCGCTAACTCAATATACCGATAATTTGTCAACAAGATCAAACACTTTTGTATAGTCCAAGAAAATGCCTGCAACCCCACTGAATTCGTCGTCCTACCTTTACAAATATATTGCACAACATGTAGAACTGCATCCTCAGCACCACAACCTTGTCTAAAACTAAATTAAAAATAAATACACTATTTTTCTCCATGTAAACCAATAATTTTTCATAAATAATTTTCTCAAAAATGTTATCTATCGTTGAAAATAGAGCTATTGCGCGACATATATCTACAGTACACACATTAATGCCTCTCGGTATCGGAACAATTTTGTGGCATTTGAGCTCATCACAACATTCTGTTGTAAATATCGGCTAATATTGGGGCAAATCATTTCTGAGTAATTCTTGATAAATTGTCATAGATAGGACTTTATTCACCTTAATGTTGTCTACAACTTTAAGTCATTTCCAATAATATTCTTAAACAAAAATAACAGATCAATTGATTTAAAGTTGCTATCAAATTGGGTGTATCACCCTGATATAAGTTTAACTATTTCTTCAGTTATTTAACCAATGTAATAAAATAATCATTTAAGTAATTAGATTTTCCGAGGGTATTTTTTTTCTCCTTTAAAGTTGTTCAAATTTAGCATGTTAGTTTTTAAGCGACCTGGGGTATTATTATTTATAAAAAATTATTATACATGCCATTAAATGGCAGCCTAAAGGTGGCATAAATATACACCAGATCGACGATTCTCGATATTTAAGATAACTATTAAGAAATTAACAACAGTATTAAGAAATCTTTGCACATTTTATTTTTAGTCTATATCACACAATATTGAAAACTACAACAGTTGCCTTCAAAAAGTCGACAAACTGGTACTAGTAGTCAGAACTTCAGGGAATCATGCACTTATGCACGATCTTCTACTTTTTCATAAATGAAGGTTATTTTGTAGGTGTTTCTATATAGATATGTGTGCGTGTGTGTATGTGTTGCTAAAAATAAAATCTGTTTTTATATAAATTGTACTCACTCAAGGGTAATAAGTATAATAGCTAGTATGTATTTTTTGTTTGTGTTAATATTTGTACGTGTGTGTTTCTAAAAGTTAATGAATTGAAATAGTTAGAAACCATATTTTATCTGTAGACAAAGTTAAAATATATTTTTTGGATCAGCTCAACGTTAAAAGAGCAATGCATCTTTTGGTGTACATAAATAAACAATTTCAGAAACCTACACAAATTACCTTAGAAAAATCAACAAGATATTTATAGATCATAGCAGTGATAGTCTTGTTACTGAAAGATACATGCAATGTAAAGGCAACTCTTTTAGTAATTTTATAATAATCACCTAAATATTCTCAGTGATAAACTCGGAATAGAGATATGAATCCAGTACGTCTCTGGCATAAATTGTTCTATTTTAAATCAGATAGTTGTATCAAAGAGTTTTCTTTTCTTTGCTCTACTTATTTAGCTAGCAGCCTTAGTAGATACACAAAGTAATAAAAGTCTACTACCGATCATCATGCAATGAGTTGAAACAACGAAAATGGACTGGTTAAATGGGCATTTGGAAAATTTAATTTTGAATTTTTTCTTTAACTCTTATAACATGGATAGGAAATATATATCTTAAAACATATACGTGTGTTGTGAGTGAACTCCTCCTAAACCGCTGGGCCGATTTACATAATTTTTTTTGTGTGCGTTTGGGTAATGCCCCGGATGGTTTAGATTTACAATTTCATCCAATTGGACAAAGGAGCGTGGTACCTCCTATACAAACTGATTTGTAGACTCTCAATTGGCTCTTATTGAAAATGTTTTCCCAAGCATTTACTAAGAATTATCAGAATTATGCTTCGTTACGTCAACGAGCAATTCTTGCCGAAAAGAATAATGATGTTGTACACGCACTGAATTTCACCATTCAAATAAAAATCGATGGCGATTTGGTGACATACAAACCCGTTGATTCCATAACAAATCCTGATAACGGTGTTTGCACAAATATAGGTACGTCGGTTTGGTGTTCATTTTTTAAGTGCTGCTGTAAATATGGGCGGGATTGTACAAAGGGGCGCGGTACCTCCCATACAAACCAGAAATTAAAAATCTATTATTTCTGCTCCCGAAACAGAATTTGGTATTTCAATTGAGTGAACATATTTTATGTTCTGCTGGAAATTTAGGCGGGATTTGATAAAGACGCGTGGTACCCCCTATACAAATCTTCTTTATGTATATAATTCTACTGTACGTGTGTATGTCACTGAATAAATATTTTTTGTATGCTTTCTAGTGCCACTTTGGATGGTTTACATTTACAAACCACCCCGGCAGATGGCGCTGCAGTCGGTATCCAGATTATTCAACTACACTGCAACTACACGACTCATTCATTCAATGCATTTTAATTTTTTGTGCGCTGTGTTTTGATATTATATGGTATCGCATTTATATAAATATTGAGCGTCGTTTACTTCAAAAATACACACACGCCATAAATTCGCAGCTGCCTGCAATTTGATTTGGCGGATGACGGTAAAACGCACAAAGTAACATGGACTCGATTACTGCTGCCGTTAAAACAGTCGCAGTGGGCATCGAGCTTATTTCTTTGCGTTTCCTCTTTGTGATCTCACAAATTCTTGTGACACATAAAATATTCTCAATTTTTATTTTCTTGTAATAAACTGCAATACTGATTCCAGAATATTGGATTAATAGCCAGTAAGCCAGTACACGTGAGTTAATAAAATACGTTATTTATTGATTTATTGCATTCAGGCTTTTTCCATTATATTATTAATGGAAATTATCAATTCCAAAACATCAATGAACATGGCCTAAAAATATTATAATAAAATCTCAAATCTCGTATACTTACATTTGAAGTTTATTTTCTCCTTCCCAATAATATTTTAAACAGGCAGACAATCTTTATTTAACAGATATTGTGCGGTGATATTAGGTAATGCTAAAAAACTTGTATGCGCTTGCAATAAGCTACAGAGAAAATATAGAATGCTCCCTTATGCATAATAATAAGACAGGCACTCGTCCAATATTTTTACACACTGTTTATTTTAGTTCTTTAGTTATACCATAATAATCATTAATTTTGAACGAAAGGACTAGGTATTCTATAGGAGTCTAGCTTTAATTTCAAGGATCTACAAAGGTATATGATATTAATTATTTTTTACTTTATGTATGAGATACCAAGATCACTTATCCAGTCGTCTTTTTGCTGCTATGCCATGCATATCAATAAAGACGCTATTTGTACAGATGATTTTGCATCGGAAATTCCGTACCTAATGTTAGTGTTAAAATGTATTTAAATTGAAATAGTAAATTTTATTATTTTTCGACATCAAATAAACTGGTTTTGGAGTTAAAAACTTTTAATTCAGGGTGAATTAAATTCTAATAAAGATGATGACATTAACTATGACAGTCGATAGATAGAAATGGTTATAAATAAATTATTTTCTTTTATTTAATAATATTTGAAATAAATTGACCAGCAGGTTTAAAACAAATAATCTAGGGACATAAATTTGATTTAATTTTCTATTATTTTTTGAATTTATTTTTAAATATTGGTAAAATTTAGTTGTAAATTTTTCCAAATTAATCTCAATTTTTGCCGATTTAAAAAACGAGATTGGGTCCTATTAACGTCAGCTGACGAAAATTTAATGCTGGTAATTATGAACTTGGTGTAGGTAGAAAAAGCAGATTGTTTTCTTCTTTAACAAACAAAAATAAAAATAATGCCGTAAGGATTGTACAGTACATCCTGCCAGTACAACAAAGTTTGACTTTGCTTTTTAACCATTTATATCGTTAAATTATGGTGTTATGGTGTTATATTTAAGCAAAACGGATCATACTAAGTTATCTTCCGGCTGTCTATTATGCGTCATCAGTACATTGCCTTGTTGGACATAAGCTGAAGATTGTCTTGCATTAGATTAAAATACAAGCCAACCTGTGGTGTTAATGAACTTTTGTAATGCATAACAATATATGATATTTGCAACATTTAATTAGATCCCCGATGGCAGTTAGCTCCAGTGCCACCATAATGATGGTTACGCAGAAGAACTAGCAGATTTCTATCCCTCACTTTTAAGCTGTTTAAAATCAATGGAAGATGTTGCCAGTCACGTTGATCCTGGCAGGTTAATTCAGTACTGAGTTTCAGTTTACTTTAACGGCTTGAAACTTATTTAAATTTAGAAACATCTCTTATCGCACCACCTTCTTTATTACTGGCAAATAAGTCTGATAGAAATTTGCAATTTCAGCAGGTTTTTTTTTGTCCTTTGTCAGCACACACATATAGAATAATTTCAATAGTTTTCATTGTATTTTTTCGTTGTTTTTATCTTTTATGTAAACTAAGTCTGTCTGTTGTTTTTAATTTTCATAAGGATTCTTATTCTAAAACATCACCATTCTAAAATGCCAGAAACACTGCAGTAGAGTAAGTTGTAGAAGATTCGAAAAACTGTTGCTTTTTTAGGAAACGTGTCATTGTCCTAATGGGGGATTTACACTTAAGCACCACAATTCCCTTAGCAGACTATTCTATTTTAAGGCACAAGCCAGCATACACCTACACATGCACACAATCACGAACGCCACCGCTTACAACTAAAACTAAAACACTTAACGAAAGCAGATAAAATAAGTAAATTCACAAACTTTTTCTAATCAAGGCACACACCCTCTACGTTACTGATTCTCTTTTTCATTTGCAGTAAACTAAATGGTAGAATATAGTTTGAGGCACATGTATTTTTTTTTGTTGTTGGTGTAGATGTTAGTATTTTTGTGGGTTTTGTTTTTAATAGATATAAAAAAAGAAGCAGAAATTTATTGTTTTAAATTCCTAAATTTATTCATAAGTTTTGGCGACAATTAGCTTTGTTTGTAAGTAAACAAGCAAATTATCATCATCACGGTGATTAAAATAATGGATTTTAAATGAAGAGTAAATAGTGTTGATAGAATTAATACTAGTTTTATTTAAAAAAAAAACTGAATGAATTAGTATGTTTGTATTCATATACATACGTATGTACTTACATTTATATTTTGTAAATTAGTAAATTAATTATACGGTTTACATTTTTAATGTTTAAGTTGCAAATTAACATTTATTTGTAATTATACTTTTAATTAGGTGTGTTTAATTAAAATAAAAAGGGGGAGCGTTTTTAACGCAAATCAAATTTACAAAAATTTTACTAACGAAGCAAAAAATGTATTTGTTAGGAATTAAAAAAAAAATAAAAATCGAAATTAAAAAATTTCATAAATTGTATTTTAAATGACAGGTATTTAAAAGGCAGGTTTTGCGATCAGTATGGGTTCACTTTCTCATGGGCATTAGCTTAAAATAAAACAAGAAAGAAATAAGAGTAGAAATATCGTTATTCAAAAGCTGAAGAATTTTGTATAATTTTAATTAAAAATAAAATAATAACAAGGAGTATAAAGGCCGCAAAATACAAATAAAAAATGTTGGGTTCTGCCGAACTTTCCGGCAATTGAGATCCACAGCCTAGAAAACACACCTTCGAATCATCCTTACACCTGCAAGAAAATACATTTTCTTTATTAGATATTCGTTTGCTGCAAATGTTTCACTGTTTGAGTCACTTTATGACGGGTCTTAAAATACGGATAAGCTATATCGACCATACTACTGTCAGTAGTCTTGGATGGGCTATAGCTAGTCTTATATAAAGGGGTTTTCAGCGAGAAGTTTGTTTTCTAAATTAAAATAAAACAAACAATTTAGATTAAAATGATTCAAAATGTTATTGTATTACGAAGAGAAAAGTTCGGCAAAAATTATATCTGGCAACAGTCAACAACGACAACGCTGAGAGATGTCGATTATTTCATCAAAGTTTTTAATCACCTTGTGGCAAAATGGCGGTCCTATTTCGTTAATCAGATCACGGATCTTGAGTTTTAAGGCTGAAATCGATGCGATTGGCTCCGTATAGACTCTGTCCTTAATATACCCGGACAAAAAATAATCTAGTGTTAAATCACACGACCTGGCTGGCCACCTAACTGCTGATTGCCGAAAAATTTGGTTTGCAATAAATTGATTGCGTATGTGACATGTGGCATCGTCTGTGGCATCGTCCTGTTGAAACCACATATCAGTGATATCCACGTGGTCAATAATAGGCCAAAATTAAGTTGTTAGCATCCCGCGATAGCATTGTCCATTGACCGTCACCGCACATCCGCTTCTCAATAATCACTCTAGGATTTTCAGAAGCTCAAAAGCGGAAATTATGTTGACTTGGTCTGACAAGCGAATATGGGCTTCGTTTGAAAAATTATTTTCTTAAAAAAACCAGCCGATTGTTTCTGAATGAATTGAGCGAATCTGCGGCGATGGGAATGGTCAGTGAACTGTAATTCCTGCATCTTTTTAAGACTTTATCTGAGGTAGTGTTTACCTATTCGTTTATAATGTCACTGTTAAAAGTTATTGTTTTATGGGTCTAGTCTTTTTCCTTTTTGTGTAGGATGTAGTAATGTCATACGTTGATCTATTTCCGTGAGGGTTGAGCTATAATGCAATGTTGTCTTATCCGTTTTATGAGCGTATGTGTTTTGTAAATCTTGTTTCTACTGTTTAAGTACAGGTACAAGTAAGTCTGTGCATTCCGCTGGTATTAAATTTGTCAGTTGTTTCTGTCGATGTCTTGAGATTATATATCATAGTGTTGCTCGTTTTTAATGCGAAAAAGGTTAGTTAGTCTAGATATTTCTGGTCTTGCATTAGTAAACGTGTGATTGTCTCGTAGTCTTCCTTATTCGTACCTTTAATGTTGTGTTGTCTGAAAGTTTGTCGGTAGTAGTGTGTTTGTAGGTGTTATTTTTAGCTGCGGAGTAAACTGGCTCTAGTTGTTTGTTGTATAAGTTAATAACAATAAAGTTCTTACTTTGTAGATGGTAAATTAAGTGCAGGGCAATGCAAACCAACTTAACTTATATATATGTACTTGGTTTACTTTTTTAATAATTAGTGTATGGATTCAAGATCCCTACAGACATTAAAAAAGTAAGCAATAATATTACATAAAACTTAAATTTAAATATATTTTAATATAAAATAAGACGACATTTAACAACATTAACATCCACAGAAAAATCAGTATCCTTATAAAATTTATTAAATTCAGCACAAATTCTTAAAAACGAGTCAAAATGAACATAATTCGAATAACAGGATACTTGGCGCAGATAATAAATGAACCAGACTTTTTATACATTTTGTATAACTTGTTCCTCCTATTTTTAGCCCTGATCAGATTTTTAGTGTTTCATTGTGGACCAGTAGGTTTAAACTCGTAGCTTTTAGGAATAAATGGACTTACAATACAATTTGTTGTTAAAACCTTCAATTATATTATCAATATTCTTTGTGGTGCTAATTTGTATTATTTAAAAGTTCATTTAACATTTAATAGTTCGCCTTTTTGAAACAAAACAATTTCTGCCTTGAACAAATGTTTGGTGATACAGCACAGCCCCGTGACAAAGATAATATTAGTTTCGATTTCTTGACGTTGGGATAGAATAACCGTCATTAGCTGATGAATTCCATGATATCCTATCATATCCTAGATATGTTAAAGTCCCCTACCTATAAATATAGTACCCTATATAATCATTCAGGCTTGCAGCATTAACAACATTTTTGAAAGCGTTAGCATGTTTCTGGTATATCGTTTCAGGTGACCTTGGAGGAATATAAGAAGAAGTAACAAAGATTTTTTTTGTTTTAATTTAATGACAATACCAAGAAACTCTAAGTCAGGTATTCGTTAAAGCTTAGGATGAAAAAAGATTGGAAACTGCAACTAGAACACCGCCTTCTCTGATATTACCACCAGCCAGTAAGTGAAATTATCTTATGTCTGTGTATCAAACGTCTTAATAGTGCTAGTTTCTATTGAGTAGGGTGTTTCGCGATAATTTTGATGGAAGTTTTGGTTTTCTATAAAGGTCAAAGGTTAGACAATAATTTCATCGTGTTAATGAGATGCCAATATAATGCAATTTTTTGTCTTACAGGACAATGACTTAGTAACTACTAAAGCGGACAACGGAAACACGACGAAAAAGATAATATAGACAAAATATAACAGTTTCTACGACAGATCTTATAGACAGACCTCCACTTAATATATAAATGAGACAATTGACTCTTTCCAAAACGAAATACGCAGACAGGTGGCGCAACAATTCACTATTTATACCAACAGACCTAATACTAACTCTCCAGTACTATCTAGAACGCGGCTCAATAATAATATCTTTGCATCGAAAGTGCTCGTCGATCGTACCAAACAAACAGCCTAACAGTTTTCACCGAAGAGAATGGCAACAGTATTTCTTGTACTGGCGGAAGATATCCAAACAACATCATGCAGAAAATACATTGTAGGAACCATAATACTGAATAAATAAATTGTGTTATTTATATCTAAAACAACTCCAAGTAATGATAAATACAATTTTTAAGACTTCATAAACTTCATTTGCATTTCAATTCATAAATCTAACAATGGTATTCAATATATTTCCCAACGAAAGTTAAACAATTGAAATTTACTATCATTATTTTTATTGGACTTTGAAAACATAACTCATCTTGGCAGAAAATGGGCTTTAAAATTAAAAGACAATAACTAAAGGGTAAAATAAACAAGTAAACAAAAATCATTAAATAAATATTAAAATGAATGAAAATACTTTATTTTGTAGCTTTTGCATTTTGCCAAAATTATCTTGAAGTAAAAACAACATTAAGGACACACTAAAGACCATGAAATATTTGTTTCTTTATGTTTCTGCTACCATTTCTTTGCATTCGAATTTTTTTGATTTCATTTTATTGCCGATGATGATAATAGGGTTACTTTGCCAAGAAAATAAAAATAGGAGAAGCATATAAGAAATAATTTACTATTGATTGCCAAAGGCATTGCTGTCTAATAATTTTGATGTTGCTTTTTCCACTGAATATTGTGTCGCATTTCAAATGACAATTTATTGAAGAGAGCCTAAACTTGAAGACGGCAGCTTGCAATAATAATTTGAATATGTTGTTTATTTGTAAACGGTATATATATATATATGGTTAGTTAAGGTTGGTAAGAAAATTGAAGTAAGTATAAAAATAAAATAATATAAAATGTAAATGAATTAAGTTTAAAATAAAATGTGGAAATTAATTAAGACATTTTTAAAACATTAAAAATATATATAAAATGCTGAAATCAAATTAATTTAATGATTATGTTGTCATTGTATAAACGAGCAGATATTTTCATTCTATGCTTTTTCTGTAGCAATATTGCAAGCACTTACAAGTTTTTTGTATCACCTAGTATCACTTTACAGTATCTGCTATAAATAATTTGACTGTCTGTCTAAATTATTGAAAAGCAAAAAAGAGAAAATTTAAGAATGAGAGACTTGGATTTTATTATAATTTTTTGAGTCCTATTACGAACAGGTAAACTTGAAGTAACATTAAATGGAATATGGTTTAGAAACCATGATTTTTTTTTAGTACATACGACGCACTCGCTTAAGAAGCAATTTAGAAATGTCGGTTTAGTTAAACAAAAATTAAAACGTTCCACGTGAAAAAAAATATAATATCTGCCATTTTTGGTTTGACGAAATTTTATAAGAAAAATATATAGAAAAAGGTGGTTTAAAAAAAAAAGGCTACAAAATTTTTAAAAGAATAGTAAAATAAGTAAGTTGTTGAAAGTGATGGAAAAAAATAACATAAAAGATTCGAGCAGATGCCAAAACAAAGCCAATCCTAAAACAGTTTGCACCAAATAACACAAGAAAAAGTTATAAAGACGAGAAAGCACTACTGTTAAATCGACTTGTTCAGAAACTGACACAGCTTGCAGTCTTAACAAATCTCTTAACATAATATGTTTTGAAGATCTATTTCGAAATCTTTCTCTTGTGTACCGCTTTGGTTAATTACAAAATAATTTTAATAAATATCTTTTTTCTTTTTTAAGATCTTTTTTTATATATTTTTTCTTTTCAATATTTCTTCAGGAAAAATTTTTTATATTTTTGAAAACCAAAAATAAATTTATTAACAAATTGAAAAAATGTTTCAAAACATTTGACAAAAACATATAAAATATTTTTTCATACATACATACAAAAATTTTAAACTTTCAAATATTCAAACATACAAAAACAAGGAAACGGAAATAACAAATAAATAACAAATAACAAATTCTCTCTTATGAAATGATTATAACAAATTATGTGTCTTTTTAATTAAGTACCTATAATTCTGAGCTAAATTCTCTGTGTCTGTCTTGAAATTTATTCTCCTTACATTTGGTACATTAACAATTTCTAACTTTTCCAACATATAACGTCTCTTGTAGTTTTTTTCTGTATCTAATACTGATGTTTCATCAAACTTTGGATACTGATTATATTTCTTACAATGTGAAGATAAGGATGTCTTCTGTGTTGAAATATTCCTATATTTTTGGTCACACCTGTGACCAGCTAATCTCGTTTTAAGTTTATTTTTTGTTGTCCCAATATAAACTTTGTCACAGATCACCTGGTCATTTCCTCCACATGGTATCCTGTATACTACATTAGATATTTCCGTTTTTCCTATTTTATCCTTCATACTGCTAAATAATTTATTTAATGGGTTATGTGTTTTGTGTGCAATTATATATTTATCTGTGTCATATATTTTACACTTTCTTAATCTTTCTAATATTCCAGAAACATAAGTTAATGATTTATAATTTCTTAGCTCTGCCGTAGAATTTCCTAAATTATGCCTATAACTACCATATTGTCTAATTAATCTGTTAGTTAATTCTACTGGAAAATCATTGTCATTAAGTATATCTCTTATTGTATCCCTATTCTTCAAATGAAATTCTCTATCACTTATAGTCAATATTCTGTCTATCATATTTTTCGCTGTGTTTATTATCATTCTCCTTGGATGTTTTTGTTTGTATTTTTATTATTTAAATTCAGGTTGTTTTATTAAATATATTAAGTTAAATTTTGTATTAAAAAGGTCTGCACTTGTTGACGGTTGAAATAAGAAAGAACAAAACTGTATCGTCGTTCACATTGGTAAAGAACAGTGTTGCCACTAAAATTCATATTCTGACACTCCTTCTCAATGTGAATGACATTTTACATTTCTTTTCTTTAAAAATTTTTTCCTTTTTCAAATTTCATTTCCTTACAAAAATAAAGGTGTTTAGTCTTTGCTAAATTTTTAGTTAGGATGTCGGCAATCATCTCTTGTGTTGGGCAATACTTCAGTAGGATGTCCTTATTGCGTACAACCTCTCGAACGTGGTGAAATCTTACATCAATGTGTTTTGTCCTTTTGTGGAAGACCGGATTGGAGGCCAGTTTCTCTGCACCCTGGTTATCGACATTAAGAAGAACAGCCTCGCCAGAAGCATAACCAATTTCCTCAAGAAGTCTCTTTAAAAATACTGCCTCCTTAGCCGCCTCTGACATGGCCATATATTCGGCCTCAGTGCTACTGAGAGCCACACACGATTGTTTTGAAGAAAGCCATGAGACAGGGCAGTCCCCAACGAAAAATATGAATCCGGTATATGATTTACGATCCAGAGAATTACCTCCCCAATCCGCATCCACGTAGCCTTCAATTAATTCTTTACCAGCTTTATATATAATCTTAAAATCTATGGTGCCGTGCAAATAGCGCAATATTCTTTTTATGGCTGTCATGTGTTCAGAGTGTGGATTCACGTTCCTTTGTGCCAGTTTAGTTACCGAATGGAGAATGTCTGGCCTGGTTGTTATGGCCAAATACATAAGTGCACCAATGACGGATTGATAGTCTTTCTGAGATATCTCTTTACAATTTTCGTCATCACATTTTACTTGAAAATTTGTTTCTAAAGGGGTTGATACTGCTTTGCAGTTTTGCATTCCATATTCTGTAAGAAGATTTTTTATGTATTGCGATTGGCAAATGGAGATTGTTCCAGTTTCACCATCCCTTTCAATTTCGAAACCCAGGTAATGATGCAACTGCCCCTTATCTGTGATAGGGAATTCTTTCGCCAAATGTGTTTTCACCTCAAAAATTTTATTTTTATTTCTAGATGCGATTATTAAGTCATCAACATACACTGCAACTAAAATCAAGTCGTCTTCAATGGTGGCCTTATAAAGGCAAGGTTCGTTTGCACATTGCTCAAACTCAAAACTTTTCAGAACAAGATCTAACTTGGAATTCCACTCCTTTCCGGACTGTTTTAGGCCATAAATGGCCTTATGCAGCTTCAATACTTTTTCAGGCGCATCTCTATCAACAAATTCTGGTGGTTGCTTAACGTAAATTTCGTGCTGTATTTCACTATTCAAATATGCTGAACTTATGTCAACTTGGTGAAGGTGCATTTTCCATTGCACAGCAATTGCCATCAATAAGCGAATGGTGGAATACCTAGCAACCGGAGAAAATGTTTCGCTGTAATCAATGCCCAGCCTTTGGCTGCACCCCTTAGCTACAAGTCGCGCCTTAAAACGCTCTATATTACCATGATTGTCCCTTTTTAACGCAAAAACCCATTTTGTATCGATAACCTTAGCCCCAGCCGGACGATTTACCAACGACCAAGTTTCATTTTTCTCTAAAGATGTCATCTCATTCTGCATTGCCTCGTACCATCTTTTGCGGTCTGCACCTTGGAATGCTTCCTCAACAGTACTAGGGACGCTTTCATTTGCCATGTTATTAAGCTGAGTCTTACGTGGTCTACCACGCTTACCAGTTCTAATTAATTTTGGCCTACCCCGACAGCCAGAAGGATCAGTCTCCTTCTTATTGTTAACCTCTATGATATCTTCATCTTCTTCTACAGTCTCGAATCCCATAAAATCACTGTTTTCATCATCTGAATTAATATCTTGGTCTGTCGTAGAAAGAGACTCCGTTTCTTTTAAAACATCTTCACTATGCTGTTCGTTATTATCCAAAATTAGTGTTATATAACCTTCTGCCTCTGTTTCGGTTGTTTCATTTGAACCTTTATTGAGATCAGTTTCATCAAACAAGACATCTCGGCGTTCTACAATGGTGCGACTGTTCTTGCTGTACAATCTATAGGCCTTTGCCACTTGTGAGTACCCAACCATAATAAACTCTTCACCTTTAGCTTCAAATTTTCCACCACTTTTATTTTTATTTAAAGCCACCGCATACGAGCCAAATGTTCTTAAATGTTGAAGATTAGGTTTTCTGTTGGTCCACATTTCATATGGCGTTTTACCTTTAAGTATTTTTGTCGGGCATCTATTACGCAAATAAACGGCAGTATTTACAGCTTCTGCCCATAAGCCTGGCTGAACTCCGCTATGCACCATCATGCAACGAGCCATTTCCACCAAAGTACGGTTGGCTCGCTCGGCTATACCATTTTGCTGTGGGGTATGTGGTACCGTAAGTTGTCTGGCAATACCGTTTGCTTCCAAAAAATTATTAAAATCATTGTTTATATATTCGCGACCATTGTCGCTTCTCAGAATCTTTATTTTCCGATTTGTTTGTGTTTCAACGTGTTGCTTAAACACTTTAAATGTTCCAAAAACTTCACTTTTAGCCTTTATAAAATATATGAAAACTCGACGCGAATAGTCATCTATAAATGTTACGAAGTAGCTTGCACCTCCAAGAGATTTCAAACTAAAAGGGCCACATACGTCGCTATGTATTATTTCTAGCAAATCGTTTGTTCTTGATGTTGTTTCTCTAGGGAATGGAGTAACATGAATCTTACAACACATACAGGTTCTACATTGGTATAGTTGTCTGTCATCTTTCAAAACTATGCCGTTTACCATCTGCTTTCTGTACATGTCCGTTAAAGAATCATAATTCAAGTGACCAAGTCTGTTGTGCCATAGTTGATTCGTGTTGATAGATGTGAATAATCTTTCGATTCTATTTTCAAACAAAAATAAATTGTTATATTTAGACGCTTTCAATATTGTTTTGCCTTTGGCCGTCTTAACTTCCGCAGAATCTTTACTGAATAACACATTCAAGCCATTATCAACTACGCGACCAACTGAAATGAAATTCATATTTAATTCCGGAGAATATAAAACATTTTGTAATTTAATTTTCTCATTATTAATTTCCATTTCCACGTCGCCTTTTCCTTTTGCCAAAATATATTTATCAGCTGCAAATCGAATTTCTTCTTCGTGCTCAATAAAATTTGTAAATATTTTCCGCTCACAGCACATGTGTGAAGTTGCACCACTGTCGATACACCATTGCGTATTCTTTATACCTTGCTTTTCTTTCGTTTTCAGAGCATGTAATAAATGTTGCTGTTTTTTATTTGATTTTGTGCACTTGTTTGCAAAGTGTCCAAATTCGCCGCAATTATAACATTTGCCTTTCATTTTGCCCTGTTTGTATCTGTGTTCTTTTCTAAATTTATTATCTTTAGGCACGGTTTTCATACTAAACGCTTGTTGCATGCTTGTTGTTTGCTCTTTACTCTTTTTCTGTTGGTGTCTATCTCCTTCTTCTAGAATTTTCTGTTTTATAACGGACAATTTTGGCAAGTCGTCACGTGTTTCTATGGCTACAACGAAATGCTCATACTCTTGTGGCAAACTCGATAGCAACATAATTACCAACAACTCATCTTGGATAATTATTTTCGTCTCTGCTAACTTTTCAGACAGTTCTATAAATTCACTAACATGATGACTAATGTTTCCACCCTCTGACATCGTTAGATTTATTAAACGTTTATATAGTGTTACCTTTTGCAGTGGTCCTCTTGGCTTGTAGGCCTCTTCTAAACTTTTCCATGCGTTATATGACGTTTCGCTGTTTTTAACAAAATTTAACTGTGATGGTTTTAAACAAAGCGTTACCGTGGCAAGAGCTTTCTCATCTTCTTCTTCCCACAATTTTTTAGCTGCGTCATCTATAGCATCCTCCTTTTTAATAGCACCAGATACGTGTTTCCACCAACCACTGTGTATCAACACACTTCGCATATGTACGCTCCAGCTATCATAATTTGTTCCGTCTAGCTTCTCTATCTGGTATAACGACGCCATTTCTCTTTAGTTAAATATTTAATTATTTTTCATCCAACCAGAACTTTGTCCTGGGCCCATAACCTGTTTGTATTTTTATTATTTAAATTCAGGTTGTTTTATTAAATATATTAAGTTAAATTTTGTATTAAAAAGGTCTGCACTTGTTGACGGTTGAAATAAGAAAGAACAAAACTGTATCGTCGTTCACATTGGTAAAGAACAGTGTTGCCACTAAAATTCATATTCTGACAGTTTTGAATAAAAATTAATAATTCTTCCAGAAGATGTTGGTTTCTTATACCAATCAAATACTAACTTATTTTTCTTCCTTATTGTCAATATATTTAAATATGGAAGTCTAGATTCTAATTCTCTTTCAATCGTAAATTTAATATCCGGATGGAAAGTATTCAATTCTGACAAAATATCATCCACTGCATCTTCTGAAGTTATACAAAATAAATCATCCACATATTATGAATTTAGTAATTCCTCCATCACAATATCAGCTATAATTGGAGATGCTGGAGAGCCCATAGGGGGGCCCTCCTTCTGTTGATATATCCTATTATAAAATTGAAAATACCTATTGTCTTCAATGCAAAACTTAAGAATACGTAAAAATAATTCCTTCTCAATATTCGTATTTTGTTCTATTATCTGCCATTTTTCCTCTATAATACTTAAAGCTAAACCTACAGGAATACTTGGAAAAAGTGAAACTACATCAAATGAAAACAATATATCATTATCTTGTATATTTATTCTCTTGGTTTTTTCCTTAAACTCCAACGAATTTTTAATATTTTATATTGATTGTCCTGTTATCACCTTAAGAATATTCGTTATATACTTGCACAGTCCATAGGCCGGGGAATTAATGCAAGAGCAAATAGGCCTTAAAGGAAAATTCTGTTTATGGATCTTAGGTACTCCATGCAGCTTTGGAGAATTTGATACATTAGTCTTAAGTCTATTTCTCTCCATTACTGAAATGATTTCTTTTTTAAAAAGTTCATCAACTAAAAAATTGTTTGTTTTTTGCAGTTTAGTAGTCGGATCCTTATTTAATATTGAGTATTTAGCAGAATCGTTAAGAATGTCATTTATTCTCGAATTATAATCGTCTCTGCTCTGTTTTTATTCTAAACAACCTGTAGGTTTTTGATGTGTAATTAAGCCGCCTGGTTTTGGCCATATTTGACATTTATAGGTTATTATTGGTTGCATATAAATTCTGTACAGTGGTATCTTAATTTTACATTTGAGTGTCACTTACGGTTAAGCGATACAACATTTTGTAGCTTTACACGTGTTTGTAAGCTATGATGTTTAAATGTCGATTCTATTTTCAGATATTTAATTTTATTGGAATTAAATACTTGAAGAATATAATCCAATATTTTCTACATCGCAACATCCATCTAAAGTATTTTTTGCATTCATCTCTCTTAGCAGGTCTACGATATAAAATTTTAATAGAAGGAATAACCGATAAACAATCACTATTCAATGGGCTAAGCAAAGTCCATGCACAAATACAAACTTTTTTTCTTTTTCTCTTTAGAAATCTTCACATATTTATTATTCTTGCTTTCTGCTAACCAACGGTTCAGCAAGGAATGTATTTTATTTATTTGAAATTTCCTTTACTATATTCGAAGTTTTGAATTTAAATATTCAAAAGCATTTTTCATAATGCAAACGGATTTTTGTGCATATCATTCAATTGCAAATGTCCTATTCGAACAAAACTATTCAGTAAGTTTGTTTACACTTTCCAGAAAGCATAGTGATGGCGTTTGTTTAAATTATTTTACTTAAATATCTTTTGGAAATTTGTCATATCAGTCGAGAACTTAGAAAATTAACTAATAAAAGCAATCGAGCCCATTGTATATATTACGGACCTGATGGAAGATCTAAACATGCAAAAAATTATTTTTCCAAGGATGCCATAATATTTGTTGCTATTGATGAAGAAGAAAGTACCAATGTTATATGGGATTTAACCAAAACGTTTGGACACTTTTTATTAGAATTATTATATATCTAATTGAATTTAATATTTTATTTAAAAAGAAATATTCATTTTAAGGAAAGAGGGAATTTTCGCTGTTTATTGCCATTCACTGTTTATTTTTATTACAAATATCCTTGAAATATATCTATATCCCGCTTGCTTTTTTATAACAGATTATTAGTTTTTTTCTTTTTTTATTTTCATTAAGTTTGTTACAATTTACGTTGGTAAAATTTCGGTATACAGATGCATTAACCAAAGTTGTCAATACTGTCCATTCATTTAATTCATTCACAATACGAAATAAATTTTATTTAAAATGCTGCCTTTTGTAGTTGATCACTTGCCTAAGGTGGCCATTAAAAAATCCTTTAAAATATAAATTTCAAATGGTAAAGTCAACTGGTATTGTAACCGCTTAATCGTAAACGTATCGACTTAGAAAATGCCATTCTTCGAAAAAAAAACTTAAGATCGATAGTAAGTTTCACTGGTATTGTGATACTACATATTAATAAATATTCTGACACCAAAACTCATTGAGGCTGTAAGATATTCAGTTTCTATACGAGATATTTTTTGTTCTTTGTACTTTGCCATTTCGAGGAATCAGAATATGTTTCCCATATTCAGTTTTTTAAGATGTTGAATTACATCTTATATAGTTTCTTGAAATCAAAAGCCTACGATAATAATTATTATATTAGCACTTGTGGTACAACTCATGGGAGTAGAAATAAACGATAAAAATTTGCAACAAAAAAGTTCCAACATAAGTCTGGTTTACGGCTGTATGCACTAACGTATTCTGAGCTAATAATAATTAATAAAAAATAACGATATAAAGAATTAAATAAATACTGTTGCCATTTCTTTCGCTGTAAACCGTCATTGCCGGTTGTTTGTTCGATAGCAGCGGCGAGGGTTTTCGATGTGATGGCACCGTGTTCTGGACTGTACAGTTTTATTAACGTGTACAGTCTAGAATACAGCTTAATAAGGCATTTAACACCGAAATAAAAGACAACAGCATTTCATTTATTGATGGAACAAATTCAGGAATTAATTATGCAGTCGATTTTACTAAGTTAATTTTTACAAATAAAATTTAAATCTGATAAATAAAGGAAAAATTTTAAAAGGAGATAGAGTTTTAGAACCGTTATAAGGATACCGGAATATATCTGAAGAAATAAAAAATAAACAAAAAAAATTTATAAATTTTCATAAACGATAAATATTTCATTCACCTTCATCAGAGATAAAAATATTATATTTTGCGTAGGTTTAAATAATATAACTTTCCATTCATCTATCATTTCATACGTAACTAATTGTTATTATCCAAAACTGTATTCATATTTACTGTGGTGAAGTTCATTTTTCAGTTTTTGATTTTTAGCAAGCGTAAGTTTTTAAGTTTAATATGTTGTATAATTTGTATGAAATAGTTTTGTTTCTATTTTTAATGTTTATTTATTTTTTAACAAGAAGGTTGTTTTTCAATTGTGACAACATCAACAACGTGATAGTATTGACATTTAGTTTTTTGACGTATTCGAAGTAGATGCATTGGCAGTTGTTACAATGAATTCAATTTCTCATGAAAATCGCATTTAAATCATCAAAATCCACTATAAGAATGGTGCTACCGTTAAAGTTACATTGTGTAAAATTTGTGACATTTTCGTACGACATAGTCGTCCTCCTAAGGCCGCTTTTACGAAATTGGTCATTAAATTTGAGTCGGCAGGCTCGAAACAAAACGTGCGGACACTAACACATTTTCGACCGAATCATTCAACTGAAAACATCGCAGCTGTGAGTCACAGTGATGAAGCAGATTTTAATTTGTCAATTTCTCGACGCCCTCAACAATTGGGGATGTACAAAATCACCACATGCTTAATTTTGCGTAAGGCTTGACTTCTTGAAGTCTTACAAAGTTCATTTGATGCAGGAATTGTTGCCGGCCGACCATTTACATCTACTTACATTAGCTCAACTCATTTAGGTGGAGCAACTGGCTGGTTTTTCTGAAAAAATCTTTTTCAAATCCTAGAGTGATTATTGAGAAGCCTTATGCATGCTCAACGTGACACTGGATGGTGCATTATTAGGTATGGAGGCATGATTGAGCCGTTTTTTCGAAGATTAGGCTGGAAATGCAGTAACAGTCAATGAATCACGCAAGATGCTAATAACTAAATTTTGGCCTATTATTGACGGTGTAGGCATTTTGACATGCGGTTTTAACAGTGCCACATTTCACACAGCCAATGAAACGATCAATTTATAGCAAACCAAATTTGGCGATCACATAATTTCACGACAATCAGCAGCCAGCCAGGTCGTGTGATTTAACACCACTGGACTACTTTTTGTGAGGTTATGTTAAGGACAGCAGCAATACGGAGGCAATAGAGTTGATTTCAACCTTAAAACTCAAAATCCGTCATGCGATTAACGATCTAGGATCGAGATTTTTTCAAAAAGTGATTTAAAACATTATTGAAAGAATCGACACCAGTAAGTGTCACCATGGTGGACATTTGCCAGATATCATTTCCCATTCATAATTGCCAAACTTTTCTTTTCATAATAGAATAAAAACTTAATCTAAATTTTTTGTTTTATTTTGTTTTATTTAGAAAACGAACTTCTTGTTGGAAAATTTCTTAGTATTAAAGATTAAATAGTTTATTTCTGTCATATTACATATGCATCAAATAATGTTCGAAATAACTTGTGATATAAGAAAAATTTTTAGAAACTAAATTAATTTCGAAATTTTAAATAACGTAATGTTGCTACCGTTTAAACTGTATATTGTTCACAATGTTCAGACAATTGTATGGCCGAAAATTATAAACAATTTCTTTTTGTTAATACAGGGTTTGACTTTTGCACAAATTACCTAATTGATTAAAAATATCGAAAACATTATTTTACAATCAACTTCATGACATTGGGTTGGCCTCTCTAATTAAAGTAAAATTTCTCCTCATGATATTCAGCATAAAAATTTTCACACAAACACACACACATGAATGTAGTGACTATAATTACAAACACTCACAGGGGACAAACATTAAAACGTTTTTACTACTGTTGTTACTAATTCAATTTGCCTAAAAGCCATTTATCGAGTAACATTTTCATTAAAACTTCGTGCACATTTAACCAATCAAGCGAAAATGTACAAAATTAAAACTGAAATTAAATTAAGCATCATCGAGTTGTATACAGGACTGTATATATAAAAATAATTTAAATTGAAAATAATAAGAAAAAAAAACGACACGATGTCCAGGAGTTGTACAAAGTTGTTTGGATCAACTTTGAACGGAGATTTCATTTGGCAAAGAAATTATATACTCATAGTTTTCCTTTTTGTGATAGAAATATCATCAGCATAAAAAACAACAAAAACAAACTGAAACCAAATAATGCATTATTTTATAAAGATACATTAATTGCACTGAACATGTAGTTTTCGAAAGAAGAAATAAATTATTGAAATAAATTTATTTTGTAATAAATAATCATTATTGCAGCTCTTTTGTGTCATTGCAAATTAATTAAAAACATTTTATTTGATTTCTTAATTTAAATGTGGATTTTAAAATAAATGACGTTAATTATCGTTGAAAGAATCATCTAGTGTCTTAACTCAGGCATGAGGAAAATTATGATTATTCATTCTATTTGACTGATCATTTTTGCACTTGAAAAAAGTTATCTTCGGATTACTTTTTATCAAAAATTACTGGCTGAACTAAGAAAAAATAAAGAATTATCAATTTTAGTGAGACTTAAATTAAATAATTTAGTTATTGTTGTCATTCCTTCCAGTGAAAACCGTCATTATTGGCTGTATATTTGGTACGAGTGGCAAGCGCTTTCGATGCGATGACACCACTATCAAAGCGCGTCCCAGATACTACTGGAAAGTTAGTATTAAGTCTGTTAGTATAAATAGTGTTGGATTAAGGTAGTTTTTCATTAGGGTCGCATATATATTTTTTTTATGCGGGGTTAACTTAATATTCTCTCTTTTATTATCATGGAGGAAAGTGTATCCATCTGCGAGTGTTTTTCGTTTGTTAGACTGTATGGGTAGTTTCAGTGGTATGAAAAATGTGTCTGAGGTTTACCTGTTCGTTTATAATGCCACTGTTTCTTGTTTTATCGGTTTTCATATTTTTAAAAATATTTAGTCTTTTTATTGAGTAAAAAAAACTCTACAACTTTACAAGACAATTTCAAACATGCTGTTATGACACAGTTTCCTTGGTTTCGTACCACCGTTAAATTAAAAGGGTCTGGTTGATTCGGTATAAATCTTCAGCCTTTATTTGCCACTAATCTCCTTAGCCGCAGCTCTTCCCCTTTGCTCCGTATGCAGGACAATGGTGTGCGAAGGTATCTCTGGGCTAGGTACCACGTATCCAGAGTTAATGGACGAGGATTATAGCCAGGTGACCGAAATTTGTGCAGGGTAACCACTACCACCACGTAAATTTTGCGCTTCCCAGTAAGCTACCGTTAAAATATAAAATACGAAACTATAAATTTAATTACGATATAATTATAAAATGTAATTATAAAATAAATAAAATAACAATTCATTCACCTTAGAACTATAAAGTAATTATAAAATAAAAATAATTATAAAATAAAATTACAATTCATTCGACTTTGCTTGTGTCGCTAAAAACGAGCATCCAGACTTTTGGCGTTACAATACTTCACAACAAGCAATACGCCACACTACGTAACGGCTAACATTTACACGCAAACCTACGCTTCTCCACAAGCTAAATGTATAGCACATTTGGCATGGATAAAGGCTTATTTGTACTTACTTTACATCAAATAATACAAACTTAACACAGAATTATATAGAACTCAAAGATAGATATAGATATATAATCACCATTTCTACACGATTGGAGATATAAGACTCTTGAGTTTTCAATAAAAATTTGGGATAAAATCCACTGATAAGCTATATGAACAGTAGTGATAAAGCTATATGGATACGCTTTCTCCCACAGTAATAATTATTTATTATCATTAATTATAAAGAATAAAATTCTGATGAAGCTTACAGCAAACCAGAATGCGCAATTTACTCTATTGGTATCTAAAATTTTCTGTTTATTTACACATAATCACAGTTCAACACGAAAAGTATTTTAATAGTGGGTGTTAACTCAATTGCTTGAAAGAAAATGCGTTTTAATTGAATCATACATAAACCTTAAATAATCGCATATATATTGGCCATTTAAGAAAATGAATATTCTACGTTGAAATATTTTTTTTTTAACTAAAGCATTATTTTATTGAAAAATCTATTAAATTGATCCTAACATAGCATTTACTCTGTAGGGAAATCGGACAGCAAATATTGCTGCACTAATTTTTGTTCCTTTAAATTCCCGCAATACGTTATAACGTCATTGACCGTACGTCTGACCTTTCTACTGATTTAAAAATAGCTTCTCTTATTTCATATATTGAAAGCAATAATTAAAGCGAACCATGTCAGCCAAATTATACTTCTTTACGTCACTAAAAAAGCACAGTTAGCCAATTATAACACAACGTATTATTTTAATGTACCAAGTGCTCTAGGAAATTGTAATCGCTGCTTTGCTTTCATTATTTAGCGGCCGTTATTTTTTAGTTTCTTTTATCTAATTTTTTAATTTAAGGTATTCAAAGCTCGCAATAGTACTTTTTAGTTATTTACAAGCTCGAGATATGATTTTTGGTGCTATAGCACTTCTCTTATCGGTAGGAGTTAAAGTTTTCATTCATTCATTTTTGGCATTGGATGACAGTTTTTAGATTTTGTCCAATTTTCCATATAATGTCTATTTTTCGTTAAGGTTTATTAGAAAATAAATTTTTACTTATACTGATAGTATACCATAAAAGATTAATGCCAAAGGCTGCCAAAAACGAAACCAGTTTCCAATGTAAAAATTAGAACGAACAAATTTTTTGGATTTTTTCTAAAAGTACCTGGTTGTTGACAATTTGCTGTTTTTATTAAAGTGCTTTTTTTTAATAATAGAGAAGTTTTAGCTTTCTGATCGAGAGTGCATATAGCTTTTGTAATAACTACTTTTTTACTAATTTTCTTTTTAAAAATAGGTATACAATCTTTGTTAGCTTTGTTTTATATTTCAAAAATATGACTGCATTTCAATACGATTTTAACAAAAATTTTAACCAGCAGACCAGCCAAAGTATAGCCGGCAGCATAAAAATTGAACATTAAAATATAATAAATTAAATTTTAAAATTTTATATTCAATACAGTGTAAAAAATATTTGTTTTCTATTATATTAAAATATAATAACAGTTTATAAATATACAAAAAATACAAAATAAAAAATATTTTTAAACAGAACTTTAAATCAAGCTATTAGAATCTAAGCTTTAGGAATAAAAATTTGAATTTTTATCTCAGTATATTCCTTACGATGCACAGTGGTTTGCAAATGTTTCTTTTTTTTGGAAATAATTCGATAGCTCAAGAACTATAAAAGCTGTCTCATGTATGCTTCTATATTTAAGATCTAATGCAATATGCAGCATATATTCCAAAAATCGTCTACGAGCATACAATAAACTGCAATGCCTGTTTATTAAAATATTCTATTCTTCATATCAGCACGCCACCGAGAAAATTCCGTCTTTTTCATTCCACATATTGAGCACACTTCCAGAAGGTGTCAATTTTAGTAACGGCATTGCTCACCTTCCTATCTGTCATTGTCAGTTGGAGCTCGATATGTACATTTACGTAATAACCATAGATTTCAATGCATACTGGATTTTCGGTAGATTCTTGAAGTGTGTTGACCCCTCGTTTCTTAGAAGCTAGAAATTTTAATTTTATACACATTCAACAGTTTAATATAATAAAATGTTCGAGGATGGCTCAAAATGCGGATCTTATGAATTACCTTATCCTTTTTTTTGATCCCGTCATTTCATTATTAGAAAAAAGTGGAATAGTAGTTTAATTCCAAATGAAAGAGAAAAGCTCATAGAAGTTCAGGAGCTACCAACTATAGACGTAGTTTTTAAAGAAATAAAAGAATACAGAAACTGATCAAAATAATTTTTTACTATTATAAAATAAATAACTACTCTTTAAAACGTAGGAAAATAGATATATCAAATTAAAAATGTTTGTCTCACCTATTCTTTGCCTACAAACACCTAAATGAACCAAAGATGCACAGATAAAAAGTGCAAAATAAAAGAATTTTTTTAGGATGCATAAGTAAAATATACAATGTTCTTTTTTCATGTGTTTATACGCATTCTTACATAAGAAAGATAAAAACTTCATTAGAAGGTGAGGTCTGCAAGGCTCCTACAACTTAAGTATGTGCTCTTCATGCAAGTGATTGTTATTAAAGGGAAGCTTATGACTTCTAGATTAACAATTTATTACAATTTTTTTCGGGTAATTTTTTACATACAATTTTCCTTTAAAACTGTAAATTTCACCTTTAGGTAATTATCTGGAAAATAAAATGGAGAATTTTAATTGCTATAACATGTAAATAGATCGAGATATTCTTACAAAATTTTGAAACATTATATGAAAAAGAGCCTTTAAAGTAACGGTGAAATAAAATTTTTTTAATTTTAACACAAAAATACTATAAACGGGGAAAAAATATTCCAGCAAATTGTTTTATTTTATAAAACTAGTAATCCACACCTATTTAATTGTGGGGCTTTCAAATCCCTTTAGCAGTATTCGAGCAAATCATAAATTTTGTTTCAAAATTGACTATGTTTGAAGAGGGCTGGAGGGTGAACCTTTATAATATTTGACTGAATTTCTCTTTTATTCGCATTTTCTATAGCTTGTCTTTAAAATAGTCTAAAAAAATTTAATAGTCCGAAAGTAAGTTTCGATTATATAAGCAAAAAAAACCGTACCGCGTTTTTAGGGAAAATCATAAAAATCGGCTGTTTTACACTTTCCCAATTCAGAGCGTTATAACTTTTTAACATAAACCACATCAAAAATCCTGAGTTAAAGACGGCCAAAAATGAAAAACAAAATTTTCTATTCCGGTTTCCTCCCTATCATTTGTAACCTGACTCCAATAAATCTCTCCCTGGCCTCTGTGAAATTTCATTATGATAGCTTATGTAGTTTGTGAGCTACTGAATAATTTCCAAAAAAATATCGGTATCAAACCACTGTGCGATATGACAACATGTATGTTATCGTTGGTCATTTTTAAAAACTTTTACATTTCTTTTTTAAACATAATTTTCTCTTTTGAAGCACTTTAATTTACTCCTCAAACAAAAATTAATTATATTTATTTTTGACTTCATTATGGAACGCACAGTACGCAGTACGAGTAATAGTGAACTTTTACAAAATAACCCAAAGATAACAAGTATAATTATTTGCATAATCGTATGATTTCGTGCATTATTTGAATTATTATTTTTTTTGCTAACAGTGCAAAAATTGTAAATAGTAAAGACCTTCACAAAGTCTTTTGAAATTAAAATTTTGAATTATTTTCCTTTTTATATATAAAAAAAGTCTTAGCATTTGTTAGCTTACATGCTTACATGATATAATTACATTTGCGAGCGTAATTAGGGCACAAAAAATTATTAATTTCACTAGGAATAACATGATAAAAGGAACTTACGTTGATAAGAATTCAAAAAGATAATGAATATGTTCAACTCACAAACTATTGGTCAAATGCTGGACTTCACAATATCTTTACAATCAACTTTTTTTTTCCTTTCTTCGAAGAAAACCGAAATTATTGGGATAAAAATATGTTTCTGTTTTTTCGGTATTCATTATTTCCATTTTATTTGTTATTTTAATTTAAATTATATTACTTTTATTTTTTAAATTTCGACATTTTCAAAGGTTTAAGTACAACAATCTATTAACAGTTACTATGGTTGTATTTAATACAACATAAAATTTACAATAGGTTGTCAATTGAACAATAGCTTAATTTATTCAGTTCATAAAAGAATTATTTTTTACATTTAAATTTAAAAATAATCATATGAAATGGCGTTAGATGAACAAAATATATAGGGTTTTTAAACATGAAGTTTGTTTTCGAAAACAAAATAACAAAACTCATTAAATTTGAATCGACAAAATGCGCAAGCACGTGTTCGACCGAATCATTCAACTGAAAACATCGCAGCCGTGAGCCACAGTGTTGAAGCAGATCCAAATTTGACAGTTTCTCGACGATATCAACAATTGGGATTATCCAAAATCACCACATGGCAAATTTGGCGCCATTCTTATCGTCCTACTTTCGCTCAGTTCATTCAGAAGCAACCTACTGGTAATTCTGAAAAAATCGTTTTCAAATCCTAGAGTGATTATTGAGAAGCTTTCCAAAGCAAATTTCCTAATCGCATAGTTTCACGACAATCAGCAGTTAAGTGGCCAGCCAGATCGTGAGATTTAACGCCATCGGATACTTCTTGTGGGGTTATGTTAAGAACAGAGTTTATACGGAGCCAACCAAACCGATTTCCGTCTTAAAACTCAAAATCTGTGATGCGATCACTTAGCTAAAAAGTGATTAAAAACTTTGATGAAAGAATTGACATCTATCAGCATGGTCGTGGTGGACATTTGCCAAATATCATTTACCTCTCATATTTGCCAAACTTTTCTCTTTATAATACAATAAAAATTTGAATTATCTTAACCTACTTTTTTTTTGGTTTATTTTGTTTTAGAAAACAAATATATTGGTGAAAACCCCTTTAGAATATAACACATTCATATGTGAAAAAAATATTTCATCCAGTGAACGGCACCTCCAGTTTATATTGTAAATAAATAAAGAGTTTTCTTATATCGTTATATTAATTGAAAATTTGCACATATTTCTAACACAAATTATATTACAACTAACATTTTCTTACACACTTCTGTTCGGTAACTTTCAGTATTACACGTGTTACAAAAACAGCAATAAAAATTAAATGTAAAGCGTGTAAATAACAGACTCAGCATAATTCGTGATTACAACATTTTGTGTGGATTTCTGTGGTTTGGTTTACGTGGTTTTAATTTAATTAAAAATTTTTTTTTGAGGAATTACTTTTTCTCGCAACCAGGACAAAACCTCTTCTGGCCAGTTTAGTTGTTATTACAAATTCAATATATGTAAATTAGTTTTTTTTTTCGTTATATTTGACTCTTGCCACAATTTTACTATTACTTCTGTATCTATTGCGATATCTATTTTTATAATGAGGTTACCGATCAACACGCCATCAAAATATGTATTTATGTATTTACATATGTATTTTCGTTGATTTGTCGTATAAATATGGTTAAAATGTAAATAAGTTTGGTTAGAAATACACAGACTTGTATACATGTAAAATTGAATAATTAAAATAATTATTTAAATTGTCATCTGAATTACAAATTTTTAATAAAAACTGAATATTGTAAATTTTCAATGTATAAATTATACCTCTGTGGTCCTTAGGCTTACCCGTGTAAAAATGCGAGAAAATATAATTTTTCCAATTTTTTCCTGCAAAATTATTAAATTTAATAACATACCAGAGAATATACAAGAGCCACCATTAAGTTTTGGTAAAGTTTGCGTCTGGTAAAATAAAGAGAAAAGAACACTGAAGATGACACATAGCCGAAATCGGTCTGTTTACAAGCTAAATTTAACGCGGGATGACGCAAAATCATATTCGTCGGAAAATATACGCACATATGTAAAATAAAGCGTTATCTGGACATCCCACTTATTTGAGAATAGCTGCACTTTGTGGGAAAGTAAATACTACAATAAAAATTTTGATGGATACTTATCTACTGAATTAAAACCATTACGGTCGACGACGTCTCATTTTAGTTCATTATTATTTCAAATATTAGGATTAATTATAAGGTATATGAAAATGGCATTCACATAGCAAATTTATAATTAGATATAATTCCCATTTAGATAATAAAGTTTTGGAAGACAGTATCTGGAATTTCTAATTCATATAAAGATGAAATCCATTGAGTTTTTATTACGAATTATATAAATTTTTGAAGAACCCAGCGCGAAAAACACAAAGGAATATAATTTTTTCAAATAAATATGAATTCTTTTAAACTTTTTCAAATAATTATTTAAAAAACATATACTTTTTAACGGGCTATTCCTAACTATGTGCCTATCAAGCAAAACTCAAATGATTTTCTTCATGTGATCATATCACATGAGAAAACTAATGCAATATAAGCTCAGCTATAACTGTAATATAATATTACAATAGTAGAATAACTTCGAAATTTTTTAAAGCTGGAATACAGAAAAGTATTATAATCATTTCCTATACAAACATTTTAATCAATATTCCGGTAATATATTTAGTCATCACCTACCTGTATTTACTATATCACAAACGCAATGTGTTATATTCTTTAAAGTCACTTAATTTACACGGTGTGAATAATTTAGTCGGTAACACTGTTAAGGAATACATACTTTACGACTTAGTTTTCTTTTTGGCTTTAAATTTTATATACGAGTTTAAACGCTTAGATTTTATACGTAGTAAGATCTGGTAGCCAGTTGTTCAAATATTAAAATTTGTATACTTGTTCCTAAGAGACAATCTAAATATTGTAGTATATAGATAAAGTTTAGATATAATTCAGATTTTTTTTGTTGTATAACTTTGTTCGAATTTTTATGTTTCCCAAAAACAATTCTTGTGTAATAAAGGTTTTTCTTTTAACAAACATAATCTAATAGATTTGCCAGATAAAAATACAAGGCCAAATCTTGGCAATAAAAATCATGTGTTGTTAAAAAAAAATAAAACAATAATAATAGATAATTATACCTTTTTTATTTTATAAATAAGTTTCCCAAGCACAAGTTTTTTATACAAAAATTAATTTAATTTAATTAAAAATTAAGTAAATAAAAACAAAAAAATTTAGTTAATTTTTATATAAATTAAACAAATATTATAAAAAAAATTATTTATTTGCTATAAAGACTTTGAGCTTGAAAATACAATAAAGTATATATAAATTAAAAAAATAAAATAAATATAAAATTTATTTAAATTTTATACAGAGTTTTTTAACAAGAAATTAGTTTCCTAATACAAAATAAAATATTTCGATTAAGATGATTAATATTTTTATATTATGAAAAGAAACGTTTGGCGATTATGACTGAAAAATTATATCCGACAAATATCTACCATTACCACGGCGACAACTGTCAATTTTTTCATTAGAGTTTTTAATCTCTTTTTAGCAAAGTGACAGTCATATTTCGTTAGTGACATGATGCGGAAATAACCCCAAAAAAATATTCTAGTGGTATTAAATCAGACGAACTAGCTGGCCACTTAACTGCTGATTGTCGTGAAATTAAGCGATCGCGAAATTTGGTTTGATATGGCAGCGTCTTGTTTATTGTCAGTCATCAATAATAGGCCAATATTGAGTCGCTAGCATCTCGCTATAGTGTGAGCCACTGACCGTTACCGCATTTCCAGCCTCATCTTCGAAAAAAAAATCGGCCCAATCTCGCTTCCAGACCACATAGCACACCATACTGTACCATGTTGAGCATGCAAAGGTTTCTCAATTAATGTCCTAGGATTTTCAAAAGCCCAATTGCGGCAATTTTACTTGTTGACATACTCAGACAAGTGAAAATGGGCTTCCACTGAAAAAATACTTTTTTTAGAAAAACCAGCAGGTTGTTCCTGAATGAATTGAGCGAATCTACAGTGATGTGAATAGTCGGTCGGCTTCAATACCTGCAGCAATTGAACCTTGTAAGGCTTTAAAGTCAAATGCTTACGCAAAATGCGCAAGCATTTTGATATTGGATTTGATAACCTCATTGTTGAAAACGTCGACGAATTTACAAATTTGGATCTGCTTCAATACTGTGGATTACGTCTCCGATGTTGTCAGTTTAACGACCCGGTAAAACACGCCCTGGTTTTCATATTTTTTGTTCAGTATGTTGACTCAAGTACAACGCCCAAATTCTTAATAGCGGTCTTAGAAAGAGGATTATGTTGTCCTAAAATATCACGAATTTTACGAAAGGTAACTTTAATAGAACCAACATTTTTATAGTGGATTTTAATTACTTAAGTGCTTAAATGCATCTACTACGAATATGTCAAAAAACTACTATTAGAAAACAAATTTTTTGTTGAAAAGGTCGATATAAAAAACTGGTGCTTGAAAAAATTATTTATTAGAGAAGAAAAAATTTCGAAACGTAGTGCAGTGGAGAAAAAAATTCTAAAGAGTATAAAAATCATATCAACTGAATGCGAGTTAAAAAATTTCAGGTTTTGATTAAGATTTTCATTCAAGCATAATCGTGTATATGAATTTTCCGAAATTCATGCCTTTGAAATCATCACCAGTGAGGAGATCAAAAAATATAATTAAGTATAATGCCAGCAAAATAAACTATGTATAATTGTTCCATAAAAGTATAATACATATAGTGTTCTGCATAACGTGTATGAAAAATACAAAATAATACGAAGGTTATAGCACCTGCTATTTCAAAAATTTTTTTATTCAATTATGACCCTAATACTCGTATATAAATAAAAATTTAACAGTACCATACTTGCACCTCTGGTGGGCAGTGTTTTCACTGTGAGTTAACAAATCCACTAGATATTCTCTATGTATGGTTTGATGTTTATATTTATATACAAATAACATATTTATTTAAAAATATACATGTAATTTTCGTATACATATTAGATTTACTTAATTTTACATTTTCTGTTGTTGTTATTGTTGCTGGTAATGCTGAAAAGGCATTATTTATACATTAGCATGTTTTCATGTTTATGCGGTTTACGTTGATAATTAATCCGAAAAATTTTAATTTTTTTTGTGATTTTCTAAATTTTTCAAAAAACTCATTTTAAAGTATACCTGATAAATACATATTTATATATGTAGTATGTATATGACTTTTTGCATGCCAGCATATATGTGAAGGCATGTGTATGAACTTATGCAAATTATTGTCATTTACAGTTTACATTATCTTATTCGCAAATTGCTTTTATTTAAAGTAGATTAGAGATTTTTTTTCAAATAAATGAATAATATATTCTGAACAACTAATATTTTAAGTTTTAGTAACTTGTTTTAAATTTTTAATAATTTTTTAAAATTTTAAAAAAATTTGGAAATTAGATAAAATTGTTAAATTTTCTTGTGGCGAGCTTAAAATAAAGTTTTCAGAAAATATGATTTCCAAAAATATGATATGAAATATTCAACTTAAAAGCGCCTTCCTTTGAAAGAAAGGTGGCTTAATTTTGAGCACATTAAATTATAAATAGGTGTGCGCATGTTTGTAAAGAAAATAATTGGTTTCTAACGAAATCGGTGGAGTGTGGATTGACATAGAGAAAACTAGTGATCTGGAATATGCATTACTTTGCTTTTGTCTGACCATATTGGATACTATAATATCGTGAATAAAATTTGAAAACACATCCAAATTTTATCAAAAAAAAAACACAAACCCCTCGTTTTTCAAGTAAAAACTTTAATTGATACTTTATGAAAAAATCCAAATTTCACTTGCAAATTCTCTATGTGACCACTCATAAGAAAATATTAAACAAACAATGCAATTATATTCTCTAAATTGTTGTTACTGTATACTTTTAAATGGCTCAGATGTGGAAATACAAGTATTGAAAAATTAATATAAACCAACTACAGCATATATTCAATGTAGCAAATTTTAGCCTCGCCTATAAATAGAATTCGCACCCAAAGCTGAACTTTGTAAAATTCGTGTGCTGTTTAACTGTGTTATTAAGAAAACTGTTCATAGCAAAGTATCAAAAGTGCTGTTTAAGAAAATAAGTTCTGACCCTTTTTTGTTTATAGTTAAACAAACCCCATGAATATATAAAAATTAATAAATTAAATTATTATGTATTAACAAAGTAGATATTTTCAAAGTAACACCTTACGCTATACAACAAAACCTAGAATTTTAAGGAATAATTCATTTTAAAATAAAAAGCTGCAGCATGCATCAAATTAATTTAGTTTAGTTAGACAAGGAGGAGTAAACTTGCTTAAATATCAAACAGTAACCATGTTTCAGCTTTACAAAATTTTCAACAGATGACAGTAGATTCTTAGTAACGACTACATTTATTGCTATTTATTAAAAATATAACATTAAAATGTAAATAATTGTTTTTATCTCTTAAATTTGAACAAATTTAAAAATTTTGTATAACCAAAAAAAAACATACACGTACATACATATACTTTTATATATGTATATAATAAAAATAGCAATAAAAGTGTCAGGTGCAAAACCCAACTGAAACACTATACCGTCACACATAAATAACTTCATTAGTCTCATGGAAAAAGTCATTTATTTCACTTAGAGTATTTTATTTATTCTATTTTATTTTGCCTAAAACGCAACAGTTTGCCTTTTTTTATAAGCACCATATTTTATTTAACATTTAGATAATTGTTTTAAACCGTTTCCTACGTGTTCTTTATTTTTCTTTGTAATTTCATTTCTTGTGTTTTTGCTAGTTTTAGCAACATTAAAACAAAACCTTAATTTTATTTATGTACTAAAAGCATTTATTCAGTTCTGCCAACAGACATTGTAAACCTTCCTTAATACTCTTGCCAGCATATTTTTTTTTGTTATGGAAGTGTGTATTTGTTGGCCAGCAGCAACATTAAAGGCCTTAAAATTTTTTACTTTACTTTTAAGTTATTTTAGACCTTTTTAGGCTTTGTTCTATTAACTTTCTTTTTCTTTAATTTTTCCATGCATTCGTAATTCTGTATACATATACATATATTCATACATACACATACATACATACATAAATACTTTTACAAATACTTGTTCTAACTTTCTACGTGTATATACACGTACGTATTTATATTGTGTCCTTTGTAAAAAAGTTATCTACGCATAAAGTTCACACACACATCAACATTTCTTCTTCTCATTTTTCTTAGAACAATATGAAACCTAATTGTTGTATAACAATAAAAAATGGTAGCTACTAGTAGATGTGTTACTGAGCTATCAACGAAAACTATGCTTGGGAAGTTTTAAAGTTCGATGAGTAGCAAAAATAGGTTTTTCAAACCGCTTTTGCTTCGCTTGCCCCGTTCGAGTTAATTAAATTTTAGTCGCCCTCTAATTGTCATGTCATTTTTCAAGACTTTAATAGGCAGTTTGCCTTTTGTCCCGGTAGTGACAATTATAATTATCTCGAGACATATATAGGGTCCGCAATCTAACATTTTTTTTTTTCAACTGGTGCTTTTTTCGTGAATGGTAACACTTAGTTCATATTTGATTTGATAGATAATTAGTTTTATCCTTCTGCTGAACGAATATGGTTGTGTATATGCTTGAACAAAGCGGGGAAATATTGCGACATTACGATGAAAATCATGGTAATGTTGCAGAATGTGTGCGAAAACTGCGTACGGATTTTGGAAGAAGAGAAGCACCGTCAGCTCCGTATTTCCTTATCTTGTGAAAAAAGTGAAAAAAACTGGCATCCTTATCGATAAACCAAAGCGTGAAAAGCCAAAAACAGTGCGTACACCCGAGAATATTGCTGCTGTGGCAGAAAGTGTGCGTGAAGTGTCATCAATATCAATTCACCGTCGTTCTCAACAATTGATCATTTCAGAAACATAATTGAATCGAATTTTGCATCAAGACCTTAGTATGAATTGGTTCAGGAGTTTATAGCATTTAAAAAAAAGTTATTTGGCGGTCCCTTTATATGTGTTATGTGCATCTTCTGTAAATATCAATATCGGGTGTTTTGACAGAGGTATAGAATTTAAAGTTGGTACCACTACTTAACCGGCGGCAATTTTATCTACCGTCGAGTGACATATTTGGTTTGGCACAATGCTTCCAAATTCCTCAAATTGAGCTGGATTTTTTGAGCTTGATTTTTATAAGCGAATTTTATTTATCGGTAAAGCCAACTTTTATTTGAATAGGTACGTCGATAAAGAAAGCTACCTTATTTAAGACACCGAAAATTGTACTGTCTACAATGCTGTATGGATTGGTGGAATCGTTGATCAAAACGTTATATTCAATGGTGGCCTCTATAGAGCCATGATGTGCATGAGCTGTGGTTTGAATAAGTCGGCAGAACATGTCACAAAGTTTATGGAATAAGTAATATATACACATAAGAACCGTTTACACGTTTCGGAGCGGTAAACCTGCCTCCGGGTCATGTTATAAACTCGAAACCACTTGACCACTTAGAGGACAACAGTAAACCTGTTGTTGACGATATACGGACAGAAATATTGGAAACAGTCACTGACAATTGGACTTCCAGATTACCCTAATTCCCATCTAAAAGTTGCGGTCTAATGCCTGGTTATATTTATATTATAATACCATTTTAAATTATAATATCAATTTAAAAACTTCATCGATTCTTTTTTGCTCTTGAAATTTTTATACCTATGTAAAAACACCCTTTAGAACCTCGAATCTCTTATGTGTAGCAATATTTTTAAATAGTTTTTTTCTGTCTATCCTTTTATTACGTTTTTCACAGTAAACTTTTTATACTTTTGAAGCTTCCTATGTAGTAAAGGATATGTTTTTGCAGTCTGTAAGTATCTACGTAAGGTTTAACTCCCTAAAAAAGATACCAAATTATATAAGTTTTCTTTAAAAATCAATAAATTATTGCAGCTTGCCAAATTATGTTTAGCGCATAATATATCTAAATGTTATTTTTTATGTTGTTACCTTGTCTGGAAATTCGAAATCTGGAAATTAGCAGCAAACGTTTTTAAAGTAATTGCTTTGCTGATAGCTTTGCTGCAGAAAGAAATACATAGTCAGCTGAAGCAAAAGCGTTTCCTTCCTTTTATTTGCACATGATTTTGCTGCACATTTTTCCTAAGCAATAGTTAAGCAATTACATATGCATTGAAAATAGTCAAGCATTTTTAATCACTGATTTAAATGCTTAAATTAAGAAGGGTTGATGAAGTTTATCGCATATGATATTCTCAACTGCACTATTATATACAAATATATTTTGGAAATAGCAAATATGAGCAATCTTAAACTAATATTCAACATGCTGTAGTAGCAGCATTTGTTTGCAATATATAATAATAGTTTTCGTTTCCTGGAGTCCAATTAAAGTGTTTTTGTTTACAAGCAATGTTTACAATCAACTGTTGCAGAAGTGGTGTTCAATATTTTAGCCATCAAAATAATAGATAGCAAAAGTAAACAAATTTAGGACTTATCTTAATTTGGACCTTTGTAGCTCATTGAACAAAACAGTGCTACTGAAGTCAACATTTTTTTCTTTAGTAATTTTTACATCCTCTACTTTACGATTTTTTGTTTCCTATTTACAAATTTTTTTATTTCAATTGTCTTAAGAATAATGAATGAAGTTATTTCCTTGCGATTTGAGTCACATAATTTAATTTCTACTTTGGGTATGCCATTTCTCTTTGTGTTTTTTTTTTTTTTTGTTTTATTTGCTTAATTATTTTTTATCTCTTACGCAGGTATGTAAGAGTGTTGGTTTATGGAATTCTATCTTAAGAAAATCATAATGAATTACAATTACTAAACTTTTAGAAATATGACTTTCAACACCAAAAATTTTGCTTATTATACATGCTAAATAAAATTTTGACAAGACAAATCTCATCACGGATTTTGAGCTTTAAGGCTGAAATCGATTCGATTGGCTCCGGAAAAACTCTATCCTTAACATAGCCCCACAAGAAATAATCCAATGTTGTTAAATCACACGATCTGGCTGGCCACTTAACTGATGATTGTCGTGAAATTCTGGGGTCGGAAAATTTGGTTTGTAACAAATTTATCGTTTCATTGGGTGTGTGAATTGTGGCACAAGCCTGTTGAAATCTCATGTCAATGATGTCTACACCGTCAATAATAGGCCAAAATTTAGTAATTAGCATTTCGCGTGATACGTTGATCGTTCTGCATTACTCAATCACGTCTGCAGACCTTATAGTCCACCACCCAGTGACACGTTGAACATGCAAAGGCTTTTCCATATACACTCTAGACTTTGAAAGTGTTCATGTTCCTGAATGAATTGAGCAAATCTACCGCGATGTGAATGATCAGTCGACTTCAATTCCTACAGCAGTTGAACCTTATAAGACTTCAAAAAGTCAAATCCTTATGCAAATTTTGCCATGTGGTGATTTTGGATAACGCCAATTGTTGAGGGGAAAATGAGAAATTTGGATCTGCTTCAACACTGTGGCTCACGGCTGCGATGTTTGCAGTTAAATTATTTGGTCGAACACGCATTCTTGTTCATATATTTTGTGTCAAATCTGTCCACTAAAATTAACGACCAAATTCTCACTAGCGGTCTCAAAAGGACGATTTTGTTGTCCGAAAGTATCACAAATTTTACGAAATGTAGCTTAAAGAGAGCCACTATTTTCATAATAAATTTTAATTATTTTAATGCGAAATTCGTGCGAAACTGAATTCATTGTAACAACTGCCAATACATTTGTTTTCAAAAAACTTATTATTTCATTGGCTGTGTGACATATTGAAACCACATGTCAGTGATATCCACGTCATCAATAATAGACCAAAATTGAGTTGTTAGCCTCATCAAAAAAAAAAAAACGGCCCGAAACAATTTATTGCGATGTCATCAGCAACTACTGACATGTACAATAATCTAAATTTGGAAAATCTGCAGTGTACATGTTATATAAAACAGTGGATAATCATGATCCTTGCGGACACCCAGCTGATACTTCGAAAATTCTGGAGAAATGCGAGCCAATGTGCACTTGGAATTTATGATTTTTAAGGAAACACTGTACAACTTTAATAAGTTCTATTGGAAAGTTTATATGTATCATTTCGAATTTAATCCTTCAAGTCAAGGCAAAAGCTACCTTCACATCTAATAGCAACATACCTGATGAGTTGTGGAGGTCAAGGAGGACTGCACCTTTATGCAGGATCATGCTTGCTTCTAAAACCAAACTTAAATGGAGGAATAAGGTTTTTGCTTCATTATAGTGTGTGAGTTTAGTTTTAATAATTCTTACATTAATTTTTGCTAATAGAGGTCAATAAACTTATAGGATGGTAAGAAAACAAGCATTCCGCAGCCTTATTGTATTTTTTTATAAGGATTACTTTTGCCACTTTGAAGTCGTTTGGAAAATACACAAGAATTAAATAAAACTGATATAAATTTTATGCCAATTTTTGAGAGAATTCTTATGAATTTCGTCATTACTACAGCTTTTTTGTTTTTAAATTTCTAATAGTTAGGGCTTTTTGTCAAGAAATTAATTTATATAGAGTTAAACCACTTTAAGATAACACATTTAAATTATTTTTAATGAAAAATGTATGCCCCTCTTACTTGCTGGTCACCAAATTTTATAAGAAAAAGCGTGTCAGTTTAATTTATGAAAATATAAAAATTTTTCGACCAAATTTGAAGGGTATTTAATGTGTTAAAAGCCTATCAAAAGTTAAGAGAATTTATTTAATGTAAATAAATTAGGAAACAGTAAAATTCAGTAGTAATTCGTAGAAATTATTTCAAAATTTTAGCTAATGCTGAAATTTTAAATCATTCGTAATAGAAAATTTAATATGTAAAATAAACGAAAACTATGTTTAATAAAAAAAAGTAATAATTTCTAAAGAATACTCTTAATTTGCTTCTGATTCACAAAACGGAAATGAATTTTTGCTTTTTGTCCTTACAAAGATGTAGGCGACAAAATGCAAAAAAAAAAATTAAAAAAAAATAAAACACAAAAACAAAATTTACAACGCTTTCCCCCGCATAAATGAAACAAATAATTTTAATTCATTTCTAGACTTTCTGCAGTTTTATTTTATTTCTTTTACATTCCGTTTGCAGTTTGAAAACTTTTTATTGTTCATTTTAGTCTTACCACAATTAACAATAAACCTCTATTACCATTCAAGGGCTAAAACAAAAGAAAACATAAAAAGGGGAATAAAGGTCCTTTTACTTTGTTTTATTTAAAAACAATGGTTTAAAATATACACAGACACACACACACCCACACACATACAAAATCTCACCAGTTTATATGGCTGTAACAGTTGAATAAGAGTAGACGACAATTTTTATAATTTTAGTGAAATGAACTTAATATTTTATTATATTCTTTGTAATTTTAGTTAACACGACCAGCAACCTACAAATGTGATTTTTTATTATTTTTCTAAACAAAAAGAAACTAAAAAAAATAACTATAATTGTGCTGAACTTGAGTTTGGATTGCAGGGAAATATCAGCAGCAGCAGTAATTTCTAAAATATTTGCTGCCTTTAGTCAGAATAATAGTTAGAGTCATATTTCTTTAAAAACTATAATAAAAGAAAAAGAAGAGTTACACAATTGCCCTCAAACGAGTGATTCCATGTCGCATTTATTTGAAATGGTCCCCCTAGTGAACGGGTTTATGTATGAGTATGAACATAAGTATTTGAATTGTGTGTAGATGACAACAATATGTTCAGGTTTTGTAAGTGCTTCATTTGACACAATGCAAACAGGCTGGCCCATTCTATAGTAGTTAAATGTCCGTTTAGAAGAGTCAGAGTATATATATCTTTAGTTTATTTGAGGTACATTGCTACAGCTTGAGCAGTAGGTTGAACTTAATTTTGTTACACACAATTGACTTCTTACAAATCGAGCAGTAATGAAATGAATTTTACATGATGATGTTTAAGTATTTGTAACAGAGGAAAAATGAAGTGTTTTTGTGTTCTATTTGCCACAGGTGGAACGAAAAATATATTTTAAATTAATTTACATTTTTATTTATTATTATTGTTCTTATTATTTTTGTAAAGAGAAAACTCAAGCGAATATTAAACGTTTTCTTCTATGAGTACAAATATATTAGAAGGCCTGGTAAATGTGAGCATTTGGTAATATATGAAGCTATGGAAATGTTAATATCAATGCTGCATGCTTACGCATATATGTGTGTTCCGAAATGATGCTGGATATGTTATTATGGGTGATATAAGAATTAAGGAATCGGAAGCTCGTGATGTTCCTGACACAAACAAACAAGCACGTTTTTCAGGTTTCTACAAAAGCTTTTAAGACGGTATAAAAGATACAACACTTCATCCGAACTTCGTATTATTTATACCTCCTATATCCATGCAAAAATGGAATACAACTGTAATGTATGGGCCAGTGCCCCATAGATGAATTGGGAGTTACTCGACCGTGTACAAGATAGGGCCAATAAATTAATGGGTGATAGTAGGATATCCAAATCTATTGGTTCTGTAAAGGATCGACGCAATATGGCTTGTATATCACTGTTTTATTGTTATTATAAAACTGTAATAAAATTCGGAAACTTCCTCCCGTTGTTCGTACATTTTTGCGTTTAACACGTTTTTCGTTGAGAATCCATCCATTTCTGGTTGATTAGCCAGTTAATCGCACTACACATTACATAGACAATTCGTTTTTTACCAGAACAGTTCGTATGTGGAATAACTCCCTTCAGAGGTCTTTTCTGTCACTTTCGAATATCCCCAAACACAGAGAGTAGTGATCCTAGTTCTGGGACTAGGAAATTAGAAAAGAGGGAGACAATGCATTGCATAATTAGGAGTGATCCCCTGAGTTCTGATGAAAAAAAAACGGTTTATCCTATTCGAATACATAATATGAGTTTAATTTATTTTAAGTTTATTCGATTAAGGGGTTTTTTGATATTCGCACCAGTTTGTAATTAAAAAAAAATCTCGTTTTTTCAAAATTTAAAATTAATAGAAAATCTGGTATCTATTTTTCAAGAGAAAAAAACTGACTGACAAATTTTGTAGTACTTTTTCTAAGAAAACAAAATTAGACGTTATCATTCTCTGGATCACCGGCATCGTTTGTACTGCTATATCTACTTCCTTCTACATGACTGATTTATTATTCGCAGGGCATTAAAAAAAACCAAAAAAATATAATAATCTGACAGTCGTAGAATCGAGGGGAACAATAGGTATCATAGCCAAGATGGCTGTTATAACGATAATTAAAAAGCAATTTGGTATTTTGCATCGGACAAAATGTTGTCAAAATAATGTTAACAAATTACAGAAAATGAAATACCGCTTCATTGCTTGCATTATACTTTCACTTAATTTAAGAGATCCTTAATACTTGAAACTTTTGAAAAACATTTACTTTATTCGTTATTTATAAAAAAATTGTACCTAAAACAAATCCAGTAAAATGAAAAAATGAAAGGAATTTAAAAATTGTGAAATAACTGTTTCATTTATCCTTTTTCAAATTATATTACTACAACCCCGTCATTGGATTTTTTCTGTGATATTTTTTTTTTTTTTAATAAAAACTTCTTTAAAACTAAACTTACATTTTTGATTCTATGACTGCGCTTAACAGTGCCAATAGTGGAAGTGTTTCGCACAATGGCGAATAGCAAATATTTAAAAAATATTAAAAAAAATTTATAACTTGTAACAAATGCGAGTACATTTCGAACATAAACTACTGTACAAACTATTCAATTTCAAAAAAAAAAACACATAAAACGTTTTATTGCAAAGAATTTTAAGCAATTTTATGTGGTTTGAAATTTAAAGTTTGATAGAAAGTTTCTGTTTCTCTATTAAAATACAATAACTTTTCTAAATTATGTTTGCAACAATATATTTTGTGGCATTACAAATGTTTTTACATATAATTTGTCTTTAATAAGTTATAATAAAGATTTACTTATAAAGTAATAAATTTTAGTAAGCAAATTTTCTCTAAATTAAAAACCAAAAACTTTTTTTAAAAAATTAAATGTTTTCGTTTCGAAATATTATTCTATTGTATAAAATGTATTGGATCTACAAAATAATAATATTGATTTTGACAACATTTGGTTTGTGTAAATAATATCAAATATGCTATTTTGAAGGATAAACATTTGTCAGTATAATTCAGTATTGTGTAGATGGCAAAGTTAAAACTTACATTTTTCAGGGGATATCTAATGACGTTTTTTCATTTGAAGAAAGCAGCTGCTGAAAGCTATCGATTATTGGTAGAAGCTTACGGTCAGCATGCACCAGCTCAAAGTGATTAAACGATTGTTTGCGCGATTTCAAAGTGGTGATTTCGACACAGAAAAGAAGAATATTACTGTTTAGCCGAAAAACTTTGAAGTTGATGAATTGGAAGCATTACTCAACGAAAATTGTTGCCAACCGCATAGGGAGTTAGACAACAACCATTTTTTTTAAGCTTAAAAGCATTGGGATTCATTCAAGAGCAAGAAAATTGGGTCCCATATGAATTTAAGGTGAGAAATCTTGAAAGGTGATTTTGCATGTCGAAATCGATGCTTCAACACCATAAAAAGAGGCCATATTTGCAAATTATCATTATTCATGATGCAAAATGAATACATTACGATAAACCCAAATGCAAAAAGTCATATGTAAAGGCCGGCCAACCTGTTAAATTAATCGCGAAACATAATAGCAATCACACCAAGGTAATACTTTGTATTACGTTGGATCAAAAGGGTGTTTTGTATTATAAGACTTTGAAATCGGATCAAACGATTACAGGGGAGCCGTACAGAAGACAATAAATTTGCTTGAAGAAATCAATCAACTAGAAGCGATTAGATTATGCAAGTAGATACCAGGTGATAATCTTATATCATAACAACGCTCGAGAACATCCAAGACCTGTCAAAAACAGTTTGGAAAACAGTGGATGAGAAGTTTCGACCCAGAACTTGCCTTTTTTGGATACCATTATCTACGATCGATGCAGAATTCCCTTACTGTACTACGCTTTACTGCAAAACAGGGGATCATAAATTAACTTGATTGACTCTTTACCTCAAAACTGGAGTTGTTATTTTGGCACGGAATATGCTACCATAAAGATGGGAAAAGGTAGAGGCTGATAATGTACAATATTTTCAATAATGTTTGATACATTGTTAACTAAAGGGCATTATCAACTTGTCTATCTATTATATTATCCAACAGATTAAGTGGTAAAAGTATAAAAATTATAAAACATAAATTTCAGATTTCTTATAAAATTTACACTTAATTTTTTATAAAAAAAAGTTGAATTCATTTTTTGCTAATTATGCATTCTTCAGGTTAAACTACAGAAAACTGAGATTTTTCAACAAATATAAAAGCTCATTTTTAAGGCCTTAAAATTAGACAAAATATGCTATTATCTTCATAACATAAAATTTCGATATTAAAACCAAGTGATCTTAACTCGAGTTATACCTTAATCAGATAAAAGGTCCGCCATCTAACGTTTTTTTTTTTTTTTGAACTAGTGCTTATTTCGCGAATGGTAACACTTAGCTCATGTTTGATTTGACAGATAATTAGTTTTATCCTTCCGCTGAACGAATTAAGCAATCAACGCTTCGCTAAATGGGCCTGTGATCGACTTACAGAAGATGCCGATTTTGCAAAAAAAAAATTATCTTTTCAGATGAAGCTCATTGATGTTGGCGAGTATGAAAACAAGCAAAATTGTCGGAGTTGGGACACATTGAAAAGCCGACGCACCCAAAACGAGTCACTGTTTGCTGCGGATTTTGGTCCAGAGGGATAATTAGGCCATTTTTCATGAGTGGCCGTTACAGTCAATGGCGATCATTATCGGGCCATGTTGACCAAATATTTGTTCAAAAAATTGAAAAGGGGGATATTGGCAACATTTGGTTTCAACAGGACGGCGCTACGTGCCACACAGCCGTAGTTTTGTAGTTTTGTTTATAAAATTAAAAAAAAAAAGTTATTTGGCGGACCCTAATTTATAATAAAAATTTAGAGCTTTAATTTATTATTAATTTTTTAATATAAAATTTTTTATAAAGTTTTTAATTTACTATATTGTGTGTACCTATAAAAAGTTTATTATAATTCTCTTATCTTATCAAGGTATTTTGTGTACTATATTAAACATATTACATTTTTGGATTTTATCTTTTGTTTTGCGAAACAACCTGTTTAATAAGATGCCATTTTTAACTGCCGTCTGGTATTTATTGGTATCAAATATTGTTTATTGTTCTATAGTTTTACATAGAAAGCATGTGCTTGAAAAATTAATTAGAACAAAAAATTTATTATAAAAAAAACTCAATAAACTATAATAATAATTAAAGCTTTATTCGTAAGTTATGTATTAACTACAGCAATTTTATAATCATTTATAAAATTGATATAAATTCGGTTTATGACCCACACAATATATCTTAAGTTTCCTAATGTTAAATTAAAAATCTATGATCACTTCTAAAATGTATTAAAGTTTGGTCTATTATTCAGCGGCTACAATAGATATTAAAACGAAATTAAAAATTAATGGGTGAATGTTGAGAGGAAATTTCTACTGTATAGTTGGAATGGAAAAATAATCAATGTATGGAGATCATAAAAAAAGGCATAGAAAGAATTATTTTGTCTTTAGTCGTTTAAATATAATTAAATTTTACAAAACCTTTCAAAGTTCTATTCCAGCAAAATTCATTAAGTTTCTAGAATTAAATTTAAATTAAAACAATAATATTTTTTTAGTTCGAATCGAAAATTGCACAGTAAAGTAATTTAAATAAATGCTAATTTAGTTTTTATTTTATTCTTTATTGTATTTGAATTAATTCATTGGATTTTGAAAATATACTTTAAGTAAATTATACACTTGAGCATTTATTTCTAGGAAAATTTTATTAGCAAGAAGCTGCATTTATTTTTTCCTTCTTTTGGTATTTCAAATTATTCTTTGAAAAGTATTTGTCAAAGACTAGGATTAAATATTTTTCTTAGTCTTTTGTACAACATTTTTCACATTACAAATCAGGTTATATAATTAAGAAAATATCTTCTAAAACAATTTCTGGCTAACTAAAACAAAAGCAAAAAAAAAATATTCTATATGCCTGCACAAGTACAAATGCGTAAAAGTGTATCCTTTTTCATGGTGACTTGCATGAAACCCATAACATGTGTCAAAAGTTAAATAGATCTAGTTGTTGTAGTTTTACTTTGAGTTTAACTTGTTGTTATTATGTTTGTACTAGTTGCCTGTCACAAAGCTCATCATATACTACATGTGACATTTGCCTTAATCTAAATATGCTAATTTTAACGAAATAACAGGAAAAACTTTAAGACATATAACAAATATATTTAAACATATTTGAATGTGTAAGTCTGTATATGTCGGTATATGCACCTCTGTTATTTAAGTTTACATAGAGGAAAATCAGAATGCGTTTGTATGAAAGATAAACTTTACCCGAATAGAAGCACAAGAATCTTTGTGAAGACCAGAGGAGAATTCACAAAAAAAATTTTTTTTTTATTTTCTTAAATTACTTTTAAGTCACCAAAACATCACCAGCTAAAATAGTAGCAAATATTTAAATTTTAAATATTCATTTATATGTGAGTTTGTTGTATCTAGTATATGTGTATTTTATTTAAACACAAACATTTATTAACATTAAAACAATGAGTGATATGACAAAACCATTTTAAAATATAATAAAACAGAAGTAAGAAAAGTTTCTATAAAAATAAACTAAAATCAACGAAAGAAATTTTTGGTAAAAAAATTTATTCATTTAAGAAAAGTTCCTCCTTTTTCTAAGACACAGTGCAACATTTTAAAGGCGACTTGCTCGTCTTTATGCCTTTTAAATAAATGTCAATTTTCAAAAATTTATATCAATACAATGTTTTGAGACTTTAATTTCATAGGCGCCTAAGTGTTATTAAATTTAGTTACAAACCTTAGCATCCGAAATCTTAAAAGCCAAATTGTTGAAATTTTCATCAGCACCGTATTATAATTCTTTGTTTGTTTATTTATTTTTTCATTTCAGTACAATAAGATAAAACCTTATTTTTATAGTACAGAAAAGCATTGCGTTACCCCAATAATCAACATAAAATTTTTTTGAATTAGTTGAATAAAATATTTAAAAAAAGTTAAATAAATAAAATAAGAAATATAATTTGAAAAAAGTAAATAAGAATTTATTAAGGCTATTACCGTTGTCATTAATTTATTGATATGGTGGAAGACCATTTCAAATGCGAGCAGTATACAAACAAAATTGCCATTCAGATACTAGATATTGATGTCGAGGTGTTATAACATTTCGGTTTCTATGCGAATAGGAAAAAAGTATTTTTCAAACAAATATTTAGTGACTTGTGTATTTATTGTTTTGTGTAAAAAGAAATGCATCAAAAAACCAGAGTATGCATCTGTATATCGAAGCTAACGCCGAAAAGTTTATTTGAAACAGATGAAACGGGGTCAAATCTACGTAAAACATATTTATATCTAATAATATTTTAATATAGAACATTTAATTTTCTTTTACAAACATCGTCACAGATACAAAATAATTCACATCCATATATTAAAGTTGAAATCAAGCATACTTTGGCGAGCAAAGTTCTTATCCATTGTGGAGTGAAATATTGCATGGTTCAGAGCATCCATAAATTCACATGCATCTGACCAACTAAAGCATTTAGGTGGTCCGATGATGTCAATCAGTTTTTAAAAATTATGCCCAGATTTTTTGCCCTATTAACAATTTAAATATTCTCGTCATTCAAAACAATGTCGCCTGAAAAATTTGTTGCTAGACATATTTGCCTATTATACAATACACTTAGATTTATAAGTAGTAGAAGTACCTAGTGTAAGTTGCACATCGTCTACGGATATTGCATTTTGAAAGCACTTTTGGTAAATTATTCACATATATTGAAAATAAAAGGTGCCCTAGAAAAGACTCCTGTGGGACACCTCTGATTAAGTGACAATTTACCAGATCGTACTCCATTCACAAAAGCAGTGTGTACGATTCGATATATATGAGTTAATAAGCTTGACTGATGAGTCTGAAAATCTGAAAACTAATTATAATTTTCTCAGTAATATAACATGGTCTCCCGTGTCATACGTGGAGCTCCTGTCTTATATTATCAATTACTTCATCAAGAGCAGTAATGCAGCTATGGTTTTGACGAAAACGAGATTACATACAAGAAAGAACAAGAAAATTTTGGTTAACTGCCGTTGCACAATAAGAAAATAAGAAAATTAATTTTTATAATTTAATTTTTAACACTCTTTAATCAAAATTTTTATAAATTCTATTTTTCTTTTCGAATTTCAATTAGCAGTTTCTATTGATATTATTCTTGACATATTTGTTCATTTTCCTTAGGCAAATTTAAAATTGCCTCAGAAAAATTTTTTATACAATTAAATTTCTTGTTGGTGACGATACCACCCAATTTTTAAAAATTTTTTTATAAATATCTTGTGCTTAAAAATGTATTATAAAATAATAAAAAACAATAATTCTAATTAAAAGAAACTTAATTAAAATTTAAAATAATAGGATTTACCCATATAGAAGTGACATAAACGGCAGACGGGTTTAAGTACTTAGTTAAAATTTGCACAAAGTAGCGGAAATACATACATGCATAACCAATCTCATAGAAAACATGACCACTATTTCGCCAGGTTTATATTTCAAAGTTCAATGGTGAGACTTTTGCAGTTTTAGGGACGATTGTCAAATATTTCAATTCATAATGAGCATAAAACAACTTGCGTTGTCTACTAAAAACAAAATGAACATCTTATCCACCCCAAAATAATAAAATTTAAAACTATTATAAATAATATGATATTCACTAAATAGAATTAAATTATAACTATGGGAATTAATGTCCCTGCAACATGTTGCTTTAAACCCACCGTTAAGAGTTTGTATAAAGCTTTCTTTTCAACTAAATAAAAGTAAAAGAATATGAATGAAATGTCTAGAATGTTAAGAGAATATTTTCTAAAACAACCTCAGGATATCAACTGACAATAAACTTTCATCTTTTGTCATTATATTTATTGTTCCTAACATTAATTCTTGAAAAAGTTGGTGGCAGTGGTACACAAGCAAACAGAATAGAATGGCAAAGCAAAAAAAAAACAAACTTTTATATAAATACCCACATAAACTCACACATGCATGCATGTTATAATTTCAAATACATACACATGAACCTTAATTCTTATTCATATACATAAGTATACATTCACACATTTATATATTTTTTAATTAATAACTAAGCAAATAATCATCAAAAGATTAAGGTTTTTCTTTTATTAAAAAAGGAATATAATATTATGTTATCAAGTAATAAAAGAAATATGTTTCTTTTTAAATACTTTCTCACACATATTTATATTCTACACATATACACATTTATATGTGTGCTTAGCTTGTGGTTTATCTTCACCATATCCTACTTCTCTCCATATTGTGCAAAGAATTGTTAGTTGTGGAAAACTTCTTTAATACGCGTGTCAATGACTGACATTATGAAATTTTTTTCATCTGTTTTTACTCATTGTCATCTATAAAAATCATTTAGCATTCTCCCACCCTTTCTTTGTTGAGAGAGCAAGGCAAAAGAAACAATTCTTTATCTTGATGTGTTTAATTATTTTGATGACTTTTCTACATGTTTTAATTTTAACTTGTTAAGAATTAATAATTTTTATTTAACAAGTCATTGATATCTTCTACTAATGTTTATGGACTAATTGTTAAATAAAAAGAAATATCATTTTTAAATCGTGAACGAAGATTTTTTTTAAATGCAAAGGTCATAATATTTGCATAGTTAAATACAGTTGGGGTGTCCCTAAGTTCATGCAAGTTTTGAAAGAAACAAAATCATCTTCTTGCAATGAGTATCATTTTTATTTTAATAACTTTTTTCATCGCTTTAGTGGTAACCTCTACTTCGAGTCAGAGAATCCATGTGTGATTGCCGAAAAATAATTGCTTACGTTTTAATGTGATTAGCTGCAAGAATTTTCAAAAAACTTCTTCGAAAAAAAGTCTGGTGAAGTTATGATTCCTGTTAGAGATTGATAGTAGAATATCATACCACAGTTTATTTTGTAAAAATTGCAGAACGAAATATGCTTTAAACAATATAATGTCACATGCCATACAGAAACCGAAATATTCAAATTTTCCAGAATACAGTTTACGGGCTTAATGTCTATTATTCCTGTCATCAAAATTCATTTATTAAATCGAAATCACGCAAATTGTTGCTACAATAACAAATGATCCAGTATATTATGGAGGTGCTGGACAAGAAAACTGTTTTAAAAATGATTTTTTTTTTCTTAATGTTGTAATGTTTCACCTTCTTAGGATTCTAAACTAATTGAAATATGAAAGTAACTGCAATAAAATGAAGTAAATCGAAACAAACTAAATTTTAAGAAAATTATTTCCACTTTGAAGAAAAAGTTCTCCTGTTTTCACTTTTGAAGAATCAATTTTCAACGTTGAGTTGTGTGACATGACTATATGTTCAAATGATCTTCTAAGTCGCAGTGTCCATCGTCTGCTAAAATTGTTCTCATTACAATTTACTTTTCTTTCCATATTTTATTAAAAATATCATCTCAGGAAATAAAAGTTATGCTCATTTTATTATCATATTTTAAAAATTATATTGTTACATATTCCTTTTAATAAACGTTTGGTTATATTGCGTTATTTTATTGCAAAATAATAACACAGTATTTTAATTAATTAATTACTTTAATAAACAATTTATTTATTTTCAGTACACATAAAATAAAAATGACGGTAACTTCACCACTGTTTCACCTTAAAACAATATAGCATTATTATTTTGTTGTCTTTTCTCAACGATATCTCAACTTGAATTAACACGTTCGCGGACGCGAATGCTATAGCATTCATTTTCATAGTGATGTAAAATGACGTGAATGCTATTGCATTCAAATTTAAAAGCCAATTTTTATTCATTTAATTTTATACAAGCTTAAGTTTTTAATCGTCGTGGATGCTATAACATTCATTGTATATAACTGTTAAAATACGATGTTCTGATTACTCTTATAATACATGTCTAATCAGATTTCGAATATTACAACTAGTTTCAAAAATAATTGCCTGTATATTTTTGCAGCTCTTTGAAAATTTTAGCGTCCGCATACGTGATAATTCATTTATGCAGCAACTGATGTTTTAAGCCGTTCTCCATATTGTTGTTTTTGTTATTATCATTTCAGTGAAGGCGCCTGTTAGGCTGTGTACATTCTTTTAGTTGTTTTCTATTGCTTAAGTTATTTCGTGCAAATTCTTATAAGCATTTGTTGTTGATTTGTGTGTAAAAGATTTCTTAAAACACTACCCAGTTTGCAAAATGCACAATAGGTTATGTCGTGTACTTTAAAAACTTAAACAAATCATCCTCGTAACATTGTTTTAAACTGACTAAAATCTGGACGTGGCATACAAGTTCATCAAAAGTATGGCTATAAATTCTAAACAAACAGTCTGCTAGACCGACAAGAAAAACTAATTCCCTAAAAAATTCTGCTTTTTTTACGAAATTCCTAAATTAAGTGTCGTTTATTTCGAATACATTTTGTGAAATTTCTTTTAGTTCTAAATTTAATTTAAGCTTTTTGCCAATAGCCGTGTTTAAAGTGCGTGTCCAAAAGCCTGTAATTACAGTATTTCTATGCATCCTCAATTACTTTCGCGTTTTCTACGATATTAATGTAGAGCTTAAATGCTGTACTCAATTTGCATTTACATATATATCATCTTTCACTTAACATATGAAAAATCATATGTTCAAAACGAAAAAATTATTAGCTTCAGGATATTAAATCATAATCGTGTCAAAAAATAAATTAATATTATATTCGATAGAGAAAACAAAAACACTGATAGGAATGAATAAGAAGTAACGGAAAAAAATTAAGTTGTCTCAAGTAATTTTATTTTGTGAATCATAAGCGTGCTTGCCGGTCTTTAGATTTTACACGAGCAAGTGCTGCCACCCACTTTTTTATTTTGTCCTCGAATAAACTAATTTCCCTACTTTAATGCCGTGGTTTTAAAAAATTAACGAGGGCTGAAATAAACAGTTGGCATATTTTAAATTATCTCTTAAGTAGGTGGTCACAAATACTTAATTTATCCATATCGGACAATTGGTCTTTGAGTTATGGTGTAATTTATTTATGTGATCTCTTAACACATGATCTTTAAAAACATCGTTTGAAATCCATTTTTATAGAAAATGATTATAAAAGCACGCAAGTATTTCAAAAAAGGAAAATGATAGAAATTCTTTCATATTTTAAAGGTTCATTCCTATATGTAAAACAAGTAACCTTGTTTATTAAAATGTATGTCCGACTGTCACAATAACCTAAACCTAATAGGCAAAATATTAAAATTTTTATAGAAGGTGTATAACTGCAGTCGCTATAAAATAAAAACTCGAAAAATAAAGGTTGTTTCGAAAAATAACGTATAGTGTAGCAATAAGAAGAATAAAAAATATTTTACAGTAAAGGGAATCCCAATAGTGGCGTGATCTTCCTGTATGGGAACCGCAATAGACTGTCTTACAGAAACTGTAAATATTTGTTTGGGTATTAAGAGAATAAGAACAAAAAAAAACTAAAATATTGTTATGAAGATGTATTAATTAAGTTTTCAAAGGAAATAATTACCAGAGTTAAACAGGTGCCTATAGAATGATATTAAAGTAGGATATTCTTGTGTATGCGAGAACCGCTTAAAAAAGAGATATAACCACCACGTGCTGGCAATAGAGCCGAATTCAAGTTGAAACATAGTTGAGTAAAGACAAAAAATACTACAACTTTTTTTACGCGCTACAGTGGTGAAGTAACAATCGTGTGTATTTTATGTTTATATGAAGTGGATTTGGTTAAAAAATTTAGTGTGTTGTTTTATAATTTTTCAACAAAACGTTTATTAAAAGGAATATACGTAACAATATAAAGAGAGTTCTTATAGTGATGTAATATAAGCTTTATTTTTTAACCGCAGTAGGCAGACATTTACAATGTACACATAGTGTGCTAATAAATAACAACAACTTTTAAAACTGCAGAGTATTTCGTAACGTTATGTTCATATATATGGTCATATATTTTCCCCATTTTATGGCAGTTAACTATAAAAAATTAAAATTTAGAGGTGCTACGAAACCAAATTAAAACTTTTTTATATATTTACTTGCTGAAACCAGTTTAAAAAAGAAAATTAAATTGTGGCATGCATGGTATAGACGTCTTTATAGGTTAGAACACCTTGTACCTTGAAATAGAATTTGTTTTTACATGAATTAATTTATTTAAATTTTTATTATAAAACTGATTTACTTTCCACAAGAAGTTTATTTTTTAAATATGGCAATACCAAAAACATGATAGTTTTGACATTTTTTGATGTATTCGTAGTAGATGCATTAGAAATTGTTACAATTAATTAAATTTCAATAATTTAAATCCACTATTAAAATGGTTCTGTTAAAGTTACATTTTGTAACTTTCGTGATATTTTTGGACAACATAATCGTCCATCTTAAACTGCTATTAAGAATTTGATTGTTAAATTTCAGTTGAGAGACTCGATAAAAAAGATGCGAATAACAACGCTTGTTCTACTGAATCGTTCGACTGAAAACATGGCAACCGTGAATCAATTCCTCAACTTTCTCAACAATTGGGGTTATCGAAAACCACTATATGGCGAATTTTGCATAAGGATTTAACTTGGAAACCTTACACGGTTCAATTGATGCAGGAATTGAAGCCGACCAACCATTCACATTGCCGCAGATTTGCCCAATTTATTCAGGAGCTACCGCCTGGTTCTTTCGCAAAAATAATTTTTTCATACGAAGCCAATTTTCACTTGTCAGGGTATGGCAATAAGCTAAATTCCCGCAGTTGGGTTTTTAAAGTTCTAGAACGAATATTGAAAATCCCTTGCATACTCAATGTATAACTGCATGGTACGCTACGTGTTTTGGATGCGTGATTGGGCCGTTTTTTTCGAAAAGGAGGCCGGTAATGCAGTAACGGTCAATTAATGAACCACGCTATCGCGAGACGCCAACATTACTGTCGACTATTACTGTCGACGTGGTTATCACTGACATGTGGTTTAAACAGGACAATGCACAATGAAACGAACATTTATTGCAAACCAAATTAACCGATCGCATAATTTCACGACAATCAGAGTTAACACCGCTGGATTATTTTTGATGTGGCTTTAAGTAAAGAGTCTATATGGAGCAATTCGAATCGATTACATAAGACCGCCATTTTGCGCAAAATTTATTAAAAACTTTGATGAAAGAATCGATATCTGTCAGGGTGGTCGTGGCAGATACTTGGCACATATCATTATCCAATCATATTTGCCGAACTTTTCTCTTCGTAGTATAATAAAATTTGAATAATCTTTATCTAAATTTTATTTTTTTTTTAAATTTTAACTCTGTGTAGAGTTATAACTGAACACTGAATATATTTAAGTGTTTCAAAATAAGCTATGAAGCTAAGAGTATTATAATCTACTGAATGGATGCATGCTAAGTTTTTGCAGCAGTATATCTAACTGTTGACAGCGTGTAGTGAAGTTTTTTTTAGTGACTTTTTATTGATTAACGAAAAGAGAATTTTAAAAAGGCACATTATCAATTTTATAAATGGTATTTGTAATATTTTCTTCATCACTTTTTTTATTTCAACGAATGGGAAAATCTGCTTTTTAAAATCACTTTAATTGAGGCATTTAACTTTAAACCTCGTATAACGAAATTGTTATCCTTCAGACATAAAGATTTTTTTCTTTGAATATTTTAAGGTGAATGAGAAATTTTATGAGTTATAACAACTGAACAGAGTATAATCTATAAAGAGAGACAAAATTATTATGAAACGTTAAAAGGGTGCATAAATTACTTAAACAGTATTTCGGACATATGTCTAAATGAAACAATTTACAGCCCTTTTAATATTTTTCCTTATTTGCTGTCATATTTTTGGCTGACGTCATTACAGGAAATTGAAAAATGTTTAAGAAAAACTTTTGAATACATGAAAAACTTAACGTTCCATTTATAATTTATTGAAGCAATTTAAATTAAAAGGATTTTTTCTTATATTTGTCAACATAAGTTCTTGATATTTGTGGGTTAAGTTGAAATGAATTTCAGTATTTATTGATTTAGTGCCGACTTAATATTTACACGTCCTTTCTGCAACTATTTCTAATAACATTCCTTAATGTCTGGTGGTCTTTTGTTTAATTTCAACTTAAATAAATCGCCCTCTTCATTGTATATTATTTTCTTCTTAGTTGGGGATTGTGTATATTTCACTTCGTATTTGTCAAGAATCAATAATCAATTATCGCCTTTTTTTTGTTATTGTAGTCTGCTGTTAAATTTGAGTATTTTATGGTGGATAGTAATCTTAGAATTTCCAAATAACATCTCTTTTTGTTTGCAATTGCTTATGTTGCACAGTGAGGGATTTCGAAATAAAATTGTGGAAAATCTCCAAGCTAAACATTTCTTGACCCTTAGCTTTCCGAAAAAGGCCAATTTTTTTATGAAAAACCCAAAACACCCAAGATGGTAATACCTTCAAGCATTATGGCAGCTGTGTAAGCAGGATATTTTTGAATTTAAAACTGGAGTTTACCTGCACTTCAATAAACGGGACTAACAATTTTGAAACTAAATACATAATTAGTCCTAAATTTTATTTTAAATCCCCCACTGTGGGATAAGCAAATATTTAAAGAATTTTACTTATCAACAACTTTTTTTGCACATTTATAAATGAAAGCAAGAAAAAATATTTTAAAGGATGGCAAATAGTATTAAAAACTTTTTTACTAAAAAAACTAAACATTATGATTCCTCTAAATATGTGGGAATATTTGACAAATGTGACTTTTATTTCAAATTCTTTACTTTTGAATGTAAATATTTTAAAATGTAAAAATAAAACAAATGGAATGTTTATAAATATGTGTTAGACATTTGCAAAAAAAAATAAAACCTATAAAGGCCATTTTTTTGCCAGATTCAACTTGTAAAGAACAAAACTCAAACATTGAAAATGCACTTGGAAATTATTTCGCAATTTGAAATGAATCGAAAGGGATTTTGTAATTTTTAACAGGGATTAATTATTTAATATGCTACTAACAATAATAACTGGGTATTCTACGAAGGCATGTGAGATGCTTAGCCTTAACAATGTTTCTTTGTTTTTAAACTCGGAAAGAGATTCAAATTGGAGATAGTGGCAGATATAAAGAATGCGAATTTCTTATATTAAGTTGTCTGGATTTATTCCGCAAGTAAATGAAATACTAATGACATTTCTTTCCGTATTTGCTGGATGTATGTTTGGTATGAATGGCGAGCACTTTCCATGTGATGACATCATTTTAAAGCCATGTTATAAACTGGCAAATCAGTGTTTGGAGATCATGCAGTTCTTCCATTAAGGTCGTATCTACTCATATAAGTAAATTGTCCGCCACCTGCAATTTTGTAAAGGTCTAATTTTTATTTTCTTTTCCCCAAAAATGATATGCCAATCAAATAAAGTTGTTGATATGTGTGAAATGTTTATATCAAGTTAAAAATTTATTAAAATTAATATAAATCCAAAAGCTACCATCAGATAATTAGACCCATTTAAATTTCATATCTATCTTTGAATTTTTTTTATACTCAAATATTTATTGCATCCGAAAGAGGACCTTCCAAAAATTACAAAAAAAAAAAAAATACAAAGAACACAAAATAAGTTCGCTTAATAGTTTTTTAAAGTCCAGAAAATGAGGTTGGCATTGGTTGGCGACTTGCTTACTTAACATAACACTACAATTTAAATAAATCATATTCCAAAAGTGCTGAATTGCTTACATTAATGTTTTTTAATAATAAAATAAATTTGTTTTGCACAGGCTCGGCGAAAAAGCGGCCATAAATATTTTTGAATATATTATATGGATGTCTAATCCATAAAGTCCGCCCAAAAACAGGTCAACAAAAAAACTGACCTTTAAAAGAGTTCTTTCCTTTTACAATCTTTTTTGCGCTGTGACTTTATCCTTTCTGCAGTCATCGCGATTCTGAAATAGTTTTACTTTCCTCGTATCCCGAGAAAACTTTTCTCGTATCATGACAACCCCAAAAAAATTGTTCTCCCACTAAAAACCACAGTATCCTAATAATTAATATGTCCTCTTATTCGAATGACACATGTCATATATTATCTGGCAAACTGTAGTCCATTTACTATAATTACGTTATTTATCGCTTGCATTTTTCTTTAGTTTCCCTTTTAACTTCAGGTATGAACAGCCAAAACCATATTGATATATTTCCCTGACTACTACACAGAAAATAGGCTTACACTTATTAGAAGTATTGTATGTTCTCAGTTAGAGTTTTCATTAAGATTAATAAAGTTTTAATTAACTTTAATAAATTTTTTATTAAATGAAGAAGAGAGATTAATGTAATTAAGTAAATGAATTTATATAAAATTTAATAAAATCTCGATCTGAAAGCGATTAAAATTTCGGTGTTTTCTATGTTTTGATGACAAAAAGGAAAGAAAATTAAGAATGCTTAAAATTATTCTCTTCAAGTTGAAGTTTAGGAGGTTACTTATTATTACTAAGATGCTTAGTTTAAGTTATCAAAAGATAATTATTACAAAAAAAAAAATTGCCTAGCAACAAATTAAGAAGTTTCTTAGGAATTTTATAAACTCAAAACAACAATGTGGTACATTAGAATTGCATGAACTAAGATTAACAATGAAAAAAACAAAAAGAACGCATAAAAGCAAAGAAATAGCTTCTTAATAATGATAATTATGGCATCTATAGTAAATGCGATGAATTAGAATTTTCTATTAAATTCCAAAAAACAGTCAAAACAATAGATACCCTTAATGCTCTTTAAAACTATTTTAAAATAGAAAGTGGTATTTTAAATAGAATTTATTTTAAAATATATAAGTATTTAAAAATAGAATTTTTAATATTCAAAATATAAATGATACAAATATTATAGCTTTTAAATATTACCAGATGGCCATGTGGCAAATTAACAAATTGTGATGATGGATTAATTTATATTATTATGTATTTTATTTATCGTGAAATTATTTTTAACAAGAATGAGACTAATTAAAAAGTATTTTGAGAAAAAACTTAGATTTCGCATACTCTTATAAGATAGGCACTATATACTATTGAAGAAAACAAAACTATTCTTAAAATATCAATGTTTTATCGTTTATTAATGAATCTTTTATTAAAAATGATTTTGATTGAGATTTCGTTATGAATATATAAGCGTATAAAGAGAACACTGAAGATGGCAAATAGCCGAAACCTGTTTGTTTGTTCACAAGCCAAATTTGACGATGGTCGAGGTAAAACCATACCCAAATTAAAGTTTATAAGCTAGTAACATTAAGAAAATTTTGTTTTTAATGAAAATCTAATTTAAACTACAAAACTAAGTATTTTTACGTTTATTTCTTTAATAAAAGTTTATTGTATTGAGTGTTCTTTTATTGCAAAATAATTGTACACAATACTTTAAAGTTTTAGTTACTTTTTCACGTTAATACACACAAAAATACTCGAGTTAACTTTATCATTTTTACGCCTAAAAGCTGCTTTATTATTATATTTATGTCTTAACTCGACAATGTTTTTACATCAACTAATTTTATTTCCCAGTAGATGGTGCTGATGGTGTTTTGAGTGGTTCTGAAATATACAAGAAAATTCTACTTCAACCCCATCACATATAGTTGTTGTAATCATTATTCAGTGTGTGTGGCTGTGTTTTTTGTTCTGTGGTATTTGTTTTTGTAGTCTGTTTGCTCACGCAATTTCGTGGAATTTTTAAAACACAATAGCTAGTTTCGTTTAGATTTTTAGTGACAATTATTTTCTTTTAAAATGCAAAAAAGCGTCTTCGTAACAATATTAGTAAGCTCATTTTTGACTCTGATATATTTTGTGATATTTATTGCATATGAAAATAGTTTAACGTGCTTTTCACATCTTTCGACAACCCAAATTTAATTTTTAAATAATTCCGATCCCGTCAAAGCCAATTTTAGTCTCTATACTTCGCTGGAATTAAATTTGTCAGTTGTTTCTGTCGATACTGTGTCTCGTTCGTTAATCTTTATTTATGTGATCCTGCGTAGTTAAAATATGCCGTCATGTTGTATCGATTGATTCTTTGTCTGCTTTATTTCTGGTTTTAGTGTTGTATTGTTTAAAAAATTTGTTGATAGTAGTTCGTCTGTTGCCGTTGTTTTTATCTATGGCGTAGATTGTGTCGGATTCATTGTTGTATTTATCCCGAGTAATTGGGGTTATCTTAAGTCTGTGTATCATATTTTTAAATGCTGCTAGTTTATGTTGGGCAGGGTTGTTCGAAGTTATGTGAATGATAGTGTCAGTCGTAGTTAGTTTTCTATAGATGTCAAATGTTAAATATTCAGTTCCTCGCGTTATTGTGATGTTAAGATAATGTAAGTTTCTGACCTGTTCCATTTCCATTGTGTATGTAATGTTATTGTGGATTGTGTTTAAGTCCGTTAGGACTTTTTTGTCGTTACCTGGTTCGAGGATGCATATGATGTCATTCACGTATTTATAGTAATGGATTATTTTGTGTTTTTTCACTAGTGTCTTTATGTTTAATAATATGTTGCATGAAAATTTCCATGATGATTGACGAAGTTGGGTTTCCCATGCTGAGTCCGTCAAATAATTTGTAAAAGCAGTTATTAAATTAAAAGTAGTTTTGTTTTATTATCGTCTTTGCAAAATCTCTAATTTCGGCAACGTATTGTATGTCTAACTAAGGTTTCTTGTGGTGATATTGAGGTATATAGATCCTTAATGACAGAGGAAACATGTCGTGTGTTTGCGGATATCTTGATGTCTTCAAGTTTTTCGATAAGGTCCGGTATATTACGTACCGTATATGTATTATAAAGATTTATTTTTTCTTTGAGCAGGGTGGTTAAGTGTTTAGCTAGGTGCATATCACACAGCATATCACCTAGCTAAGTACTTTTGGCTATGCTTTCAGTGCTGGTAGTCCTGGGTTCATGTTCATGAATTTGTATATTTTTTCATCAGTACACATTCTACAGCACTTTAATAGGCTGCGTATTTTGCTTTGCAAAGATTAGGTTTTATAATTGTCCCTTTTTGTAATTAGTAGATTATTATCCCATAGTTTTGCTCTTATTTGTTTTAACAGTCTTTTGTTCTTTGGGATTCGTCTTTGTTTTATCGTATTCTTTCATCGTTTTCTGGGAGTACAACGGCTACTTTGTTTCGCATGTGTTCTTGTCAGTCGGTTGATAATTGAGTAATGTTTGCTTCGGTATCCACAATTTGGATTTCAATTGTTCATTTTATCTTGTCAAAAGGTAGGTTATATTTCAGTCCTTTCTCTGTTAGTTTTGTTATTAAATCTTATGTCTGGTAGGTTCTTGATGCTTGAATTAAATTCTATTTTGGTGTGCTTGTCCGTATAGGAAGATTTGTAAATTTTCCATTCATTCGTTCGTAATTCCCTCTCATCTGGTACCGTATCCTATCATGTGGATTGTCTAAAAGTTTTTCAATATGTGGTATAGACCATGTTTAGTCAAAATGTCCGCTATCCCCATATGAGTCCTATATATTTCCATGTTGACTTTTTTCTTCTTGATGTAAAGTGAGTGTATTTCAGTCTTTATCCATGTCAATTGTACTATACATTTAGCTTCTTTTGAGGTGTAGATTAAGGTGCTGATGACCTGTGCATCTGTAGAGTCCTATTGGTGAGTCTATTAGACATTATCGACTGTCGACTCAAATTTAACGACCAAATTCTTAATAGCGGTGTCAGAAGGACGATTATGTTGTCCAAAAATATTAAGAATTTCACAAAAGTAACTTTAATAGAACCACCGTTTTCACAGTGCATTTTAATAATTTTAATGCGATTTGCATGTAAAATTTAATTCATGGACAAAAAACTGAACGTAAAAACTATCATGTGGTTGATGTTGCCATAATTGAAAAATATTCTTTTTTTGTTTAAAATCCGATATTGTTTAACTTTAAAATTCATAAAAAGGTGCTTTCTTTAGAGGCAGCAAATAACAAGTACTCAATTGACGGTAACAGTTAATTAACAAATTTATGTACAATCTTTTTATTACTTTTCTATAACTGAAAATAACAGCAAATGTAAGTAAATGAAAAGTGTATCACAAATTTTAAAAACAAACGATGAAATTATACATTTTGACTTTTCAAAACGAACAGCAATTGCTCATGTCAAATTTGTTTCATAATTCAGAAAAATTTTAAATAAACTGTTCTCTAAATTTTAAGCTGTTTTTATCAAGAGAGTGTATACATCCATAGGGTACATGCTGCCATATTCTATGTTTATTGACTGAACGACATGATTATAAATTGTGGTTTCTTTTAACCACTAACATACACAGTTGTTACAACTTGCGCCACATTTTTGTGTTAGTTCGTTTATATGCAGATACGTGTTGGTGCATTTAATTTGATTTTTGTTTAGTCCTTGTATTCATAGTCATTTTGTTATTTTCCTCTACATTTCCAGTTAGTTGGCATGTAGAGAATAAGAAAAACATTTCTTAAAATACATTTGAATTTTTGCATATTTTACGTGATTTTTGCATTTTTAATAAAAAAATATTTCTAAACATTATTTCAATTTATTTTTCCAAAGTTATATTTAGTACACATTAAAAAAAAAACATAACTAAATAAACTTTTTACAAAACTTTTTTCTTTTCTTTTTACTTGTTGCACACACACTTTCCAATTTGCATTTATTTACACACATTTGCTTAGTTTGCCAAACTAAAACGTAGCTCCTCCAGCCCTGTTACAATTCTATTGTTTGCTCGTTATTTTATCAATTATGCCTTAGCGCGTGTTTGTAAGTTGGTTTAACTCATTTGGGTGGGTCTGCCTATACATACTTGCGTGTCCGTTTGTGTATAAGTATATTTCAGTGTCCTTAACTAATGGCTTTTGCCTATTAGATTTAATTAAACAAATTGGATTTTTTTTATATACAATACATTTCATAAAAAGTTATAATTGTTGTTTTATATTTTATCGTAGACCAACTAATAAGAAATCAAAAATTACTTTACAGCTAAAAGCAATTTGCCTGTTTTAATTTATAAACGTATTTAAGTCCATGCTATGCTGCTTTAGTAAAAAGGAACAAAAAATAACAACAAAAAAACTTTATTTTCTTAAGTACTTCTCAACAAGTAAAACAACCATTAGCTAAAGCTTTCTACACTAATTTTCTTTTTAACAATTAAGAGTATCTTGGGTTAGAGGTACACGTGTCTCTTCTTATTTTATAACATGAAGTTTCTGGCTTTTTAATCTTTTAAATACGAATACCTGTAGAGGTAAAACTTGTCTTCCTCATGCTCATATTTTATGTGCTTTTAAAGAAGGCAACTGCTGCTTAATTTTATAAATTATTTATGCTTTGATTTTTTAAATCACAAAATCTAGAGACAATCTGGCGGGCCAAAGAATAATTAAGATTAATAAGTTGTTAGCATAATATTTTACATTTTTAAAGCATCTTATGCCTTAAACCCTTAAGCCAGGAAAAGACTACATAAAAATCAATAATTAATCTATAGCAAATATCTACTAAGCTGAATCCAATTTTTAGTGAATTCGGTTTCAGAAGACAATACAGCACTATAGAACAAATTAACAGATTAGTAAACGTGGTTAAAAAAACCTTTGAGAAAAAAAATACTTTTCAGTGATTTTTATCGACGTTTCACAAGATTTTGACAAAGATGAACATGAAAGCTTATAATATAAGTTAAATCTTTCTTTACGCAAGATTTTCTGAAAGATATTTGAGCCAATTAAAGCAGAAGTCCCCAAAGGTAATATTTTCGGACCGGTTTTCTACTTGTACACTTCGAATATGCCTATTACCCGCCTATCGCATTGTAAATATTATTATTTCTCAGCATTCACGAAAGTCCTCATAGCAACCAGTTACCTTTAGGATAATATACATCATTTGCAAGTGTGGTTGAAAATTGGATACTTAAAATAAATGAACAAAAATGTACCCATTATAATATTCACACTGCGTAGAAATTTAAGTTCTTTGATTCGTATAAATAATCAAATTATACGTCAGCATTCAGAATTTAAATACCTTGACAGTCGCTTAACCTGGAAGAATTACATGCAAGCTAAATTGTTACAGATGAAGTTAAAATCAGTGCAAATCAATAGGCTAATTGGTAGAAACTCAATACCTAGCTGAGATTGCAAACTTTTATTGTACAAATTAATCCTCAAACCTCTATGATATTATGCGATTCAATTATGGGGTACTGCCACAGCTTAAAATTTGGAAAAAATTCAATGGCTTAAAAATAAGATTTCACGGATGATAACAGTGATACTCTAGTATATTTATAACTACAAAATTCATGAAGATCTTAACATTCCATTGATTTGTGATGAAATAGCGAAACAGGCAGCGTCGTATTTTAAAAAGCTTAAAACGCACCCAAATCCGCTGACTCGACACATCCTTAACGATAGTGATTATTATATGCGGCTAAAAAGCAGAAATATTGCTTCTATTACCCGAGCATCAGGCGAATAGCACTCTACAACCGTATAACAAACAATCTTATTGATTTAAGAATCTTAGATTCAAGATATGAGCACTTGTTGTTAGTGCAAAACTCTGAAGATACAATAAAATATTATGAAAAGAAAACGAAAATAAGTTTGTAGGAAAAATAATTATATTGGAGTATAATTGCGTATTTAGCAAGAATTGATACTAGTGATATAATTTTGTGTTAGCGTTAGTTATAAATCAGCTACAATTAAGATAATTTTAAAAGAATGAATTTTTTCGGGTAAAGTTACCTTAATCAAAGTTGTATTCAGTTATTTATAAAACATATGTTAGACTGTTTTTAGTGGGGTGATACTGCAACAGAGGAACCGTTTTTTCAATGGCACTTTGCCTTTTCATGACTTTTAGTTAAAAACGCTGTTCAACTTTTTAATTATCACTAAATTCAACTACTAATCGGATCATGAAGGTACCCTATGGAAGACACCATCAGTTTTTCTTATAACGCCCATTTGTTATGTGCAGAATTCCCAGTAATAAATATCAACATTAATATTTCAGACTTAAATCTGTTTATTTCAGATAATTTAAGCTCTTCGGTCACCTTAAAAAGATTTTATTTTCTATCTATACAAAACTACAACGATTCTAGATTTATGACAATGGAAACTTGTAGGAGACAATATGAGATGTATTGTTTCCTTTTCTAAAACTATGTGGCGTGTTTTTGTTTTCGGAATTATTCCTTCTTATCCATAATGGTTACAGTCTATAATTTTACAGGTATTTAAATGTAGTTGTTTAATTAATTAACCCATTTTTGTCAGAATTAATTTTTTTCGCTAACGTAACAACTTTTGTGTTTTATACTTTTTAAATATACTTAAATAATTAGTTATGTAAGAAGAATTTGAAAAGAAAAATAAAAAGTGTGATGTTATGCATGTTCCGATTTTGGAATACTAGGCTAGCAGCAACATTTTAATGGATAAATTAAAAAATATTTATTTCAATTTTTTTGACCTGATACTATCTTTATATTTTGCAGCATTTTCATTCATCCTATCGAGTCCACCCATGTATTTTGTATATCTTGCTATAAAATTTGGTTGATCGATAGGAGCTTTTTTTCGGATGAGATCCATCAGTATAAACAACACGATTATTGTTCCATGCAGTAACTGTAATTGCGTTTTGTGTATCAGTGCAAAAATCGAACGCCTCTTATTTTTCTGCCTTTTAATCAATTTGCCATAATTGTATTTGTATAGCCAAATCGTAATTGCGAAACGCTTAACCATTTTCAAAGACGAGAAGTATCTACCTGTATAAATTTTGAAATCTATATTCACTGGAACATTGGACAGTAAATGTAAAAGTACAGAACCACCAACTTCTAAATTCATATGTTTTAAATTATTTTCTTTTCCTTGGTAAAGCACAAATTTCATTAAATAGTCTGATGTTTCACATAAGTACCATATTTTATAGCCCTATCGAATAGGCTTTCCTTCTAAAAACTATATAGTTGATTGTTTTTACTCTCTGGAGCCATTTTTTCATCGATACAAAGATTCTCTTCCGTATGAAATACCATATTTTATGTATCTTGCATTGAGCAAGTCAAATAAAGGGCGAAGCTTGGCAAACTTGTTAAGCAATGCGTGTACTTCTTGATTCGTTCGAACGTATTACGTCCCATTACGTTAGCCACTGTCAAGTTGTAAGTTTTCTGTGTTGCATTCCCATAACATTCTCCATGTTGGTATATTCAGATATCGCCATAATAGTAGTATTATATCAAAACTGTGGTCTCCTTTAACTCTACGTATTATACAAGCATGCTTTTTAAATATTCACATACTTCTTCACCAAAAAACAACCCAAAGCATTGGAGGAAATAATTTACTCTTCAAATCAATTTCTTTCTTCCAATTTCATTCAGTTCTTTTTGGTCGCTTATTGTTTATTTGTTGTTTACGCTGTGAAAGTGGAATGTCATCCTCGTTGAATTGATAAATTTCGTCACCCAAATACTTAATATTCCCATTTTGTGACGTTGATGTAGCTAAGCTTGGCTTCTAACTGCTGCCTACTGAGATAATTTATATCGACATCGTCTTCTTCATTTGCACTATCTTCTTCACTTGTGAAATAATTTTCAGGAGGAGTTATGAAAACGTCAGCAGTATTATATCATTCCGAAATTCATCATTTTTCAATTATATTTAATATATCTTCAGTGGTAAGGAATCTGAAAAAAAGTCCAATGAAATAGCTTTAGAGGCCTGGAAACAGCCACTTTATATTTATACAAATATTACAAAGCCTTAAAACACATCAGTTTAAGTAAAATTTATTAATTTAATGGTTTAAAAAAAATAACATGATGAATTATATAATTAAACACCAGAGCACTGGAATACACTGGCAACAAAGAGGGTAAATTCACTTTATGTACCGATTGCCTTTCATCACTCAAGTCAATTTTAAATCCCTCTAACAATAGCATTTATATCTCTGAAATTCGGAATAAAATCATAAAAGGACACCCGGAGGTAAAACTAATTCGGGTACTCAGCCACTGCAATATTGCTGGAAACGAATATGCCGACACTGCAGCAAAGTTCTCTCTTAAGTCACCTCTTATTACAATGAGCAATTTTAGCACCACAGACTTATGTCGGTATATTATACACTTCAAAAACATCGGAATGGTACAAAAAATGGCCTCATCTTTGATAAAATTAATAACACAAAGAGAATGGATCTCATAAATATCACCAGACTTCACCTAGGTCACACAAAAATAACTCATGGATGCCTTCTTTATTTATAAATCACCCCACTGTGCAATTGTTGCGTTTCCTACCCGACCGATCCAACACATCTTTTAACATCTTGTCCTTTCTTCTCGACATAAAGACCCAAAATATTCAAAAACGAAGATCTGTTACAACTATTAGTCGATCCAACTGATAAGAGTATGTCTATAATAGTAAATTACTTAAAGTCTACTAATCTGTGTTACTAAATTTGATTGCTAAAAGTTTTCATATCAATCGTCTACAAAAAGAGCCAATCCTATTCATGTTCATTGATCTCATTTTAACTTTGTCCTAGAATTAGTAAATATTATTTACTTATAAGGTGAAGGAATTAGTTGCCATTGCTTCTAATTTTAATTAGCTAAGAATTTTAATTGTGATTTAATTCATTTAAACAAATAAATAATTGTATGAAAAAAACATTCATAATAAATTTTTTTTTTTTAGTAATTAAAAAATATTAAAAAAAGGTCAAAAAATTATACCTTTTAATTCATAATAAATGTATTTCTATTAGTTTGTATAGTCAAGTTCTTATACTTTATTTTAATTAATTCAGAAGTAAATTTATATGAAACTTTCTATTATCAAATACCTTCAAATCAATTGAGATGAGTATGTTCATAAAAAATGAAATTATTCTGCCTACAACTTCTATATATTTATCATAGACACAATATATCTGCATCAAATTCCTTAATAATTATTATAACAGAAGATAACTGCTTATACTCTTACTTATTAAATATTTTCTGTAAATATGAAAAAGAAACAGGAGAGAAACATTTGCACTTAGCAAATACTTTACTTACAGATATACAGTACCAATACACCTACCTTACCTCACTAAAGTAAGCATTTGCCACTAAATAATATTGATGCAAAAACATGTTATGTCAAGTAGCCATCAATGGATTTACTCCAAGGATGCTACGTGATATTTGACATATTTATAAAACACAACCCAATAACTAGTGAGATTTATAAGAAAGTATTTGAGGGAGCATTAAAAGCATATGCATAGAATTTGTAACCAAACGAATTTAGTTGGTTTCCAAAGGATACCATTATTATATCTTAATTGTACTGGTAGACGTATCTATTTCTTTATTTATGAATAACTGTAATTTTTTATAGATCAGTACATGAACAGCCAAGAATATGGAGCTTTTAGAAAGAAGCAAAATTTGCTATTCAAATTTAAGGCAACTCAAAGGTTTTTTAACAACAAGTTTGTTTTCTCAGACAAAATAAAACAATAAATTTATATTAAGATTATTCAAATTTCTATTTGATAATGACGAGACAAGTTCGGCAATTATAAATAAAAGTGATATCTGGCAAATATCACCACGACCACCCTGACAGATGTCGTTCTTTACTCAAAGTTTTTAATCACGTTCGGGCAAAATTTCGGTCCTATTTCGTTACTACATAACGGATTTTGAGTTTTAAAGCTAAAATCGATTCGATTGGCTACGTATAGACACGAGCTGGCTAGTCCTTTAACTGCTGACTATCGTGAAATTATGCGATTGGGAAATTTGATTTGCATTTCTAGCTTTATCTTAAAAAAAGGCCCCACCACGCCTCCAGACCGCATAGCACACCATATAGTGACACGTTGAGCATGCAAAGGCCTCTTAATAATAGCTCTAGGATTTTAAGAAGCGGCAATTTTGCTTGTGCCGTCCCTGACAAGTGAAAATTGGCTTCGTATGAAAAAACAACCAGGCGGTTGTTCCTGCATGTATTGAGCGAATCTACGGCGATGTGAACGGTGGGTCGGCTTCAAAGGCTTATAAGGATTCAAAGTCAAATCCTTACACAAAATTCGTCATGTAGTCGTTTTTGATAAACTCAATTGTTGAGAATGTCGAGGAATTGATAAATTTGGACACTGTGGCTCACGGCTGCGATGTTTTTAGTTGAACGACCCGGACGAAATGGATATTGGTATTTACACGTATTGTATCGAGCCTGTCTATTAAAATTTAATAGCGGTCTTAGAGGGACGATTTTATTGTCTGAAAATATTACGAATATCACGAAATGTAACTTTAACAAAAACAGCAGTTTTATAGTGGATTTTAATTATCTTAATGCGATTTTCGTGCGAATACATCAAATAACTAAATATCAAAACTTTCACATTATTGGTGTTGCTACAATTGACAGACAAACAAAAACAGACTTATTGTGAAAAACCCGATAGTTGTAAAGAGACCTGCAGAGTAAAGAAATTTTGACATACGATTGAAACGATTAAATAAACTTGGTACTCACAAAAAATTTTAAGAAAGGCACTGTAAGTGAGTCGCTGTAAAATATTATTAACAAAAATATCCGATTTCTTATTGTATTATCTTCTAATTCGATCACTATTAACATAAATAAAACAAATAAAGCAAAAAACAAAAAAAGAATATTAAATACGATAAAGGGTCCATTAATTTCTTTAAAATTATAGTTATTTATTTATAGGATGTTAACTACAACAAGTAATACATATTATATATGATTATCATTAAAAGTTTTATTATGCTAATGCCATTTGATACACTGAAACTTTTAATTCCTAAAACCAGTTGAAGTTGTTTTTGCTGCCGAGTTTACATGCAATTTTAGGAAGTGAAAAAATTATGTCTACATTAAAACCTTTGACATAGAGAAATGCGTCACCATGCATAATGATTGAAATGAAAACCAAGATTTGCTAAATGATACACATAAAAAAATTATATTGAGACTCTACAATCTGAAAAAATAGTTCGTTGCTACAATTTTTACACTGCTCAACTTCAAAGGACTGTATTACTTTTATATGTTAAACTGAGTAAAGACAGCAGGCTACATAAAAGATGATATTGTAATATTGTTTATATGGTTGACATTTTAAAAATATACATTAAAAATTTCTATCCTCTTAACAATGACTCAGGAACCATTAAAAAAATTCTATAGCACGCGTTGCCAAAAAGCGTGGTTTGCAATACATACATAACTAATTGGTTATAATAATAATAAATATTAAATACATTCCGGCAACTGACCAAATAAAAACATAATACCATATTGTTACGAAGACATTTATCATATGCATTAGAATGAAAATAGTTGTCACTTAAAAACTGAATGAAATGACCTATTGTACTTGTTTGCAAATTACTTAGCTAACAAGAAATTTTATGAACACAAGATAACAACAATATGCTGTATTAAAATACGAGGAAATAAGATAAATAAACAGAACACCAAAACAACTAATACAGAACAACAAAAAAAAAAAAGAAAAATACACACAGAGCCACACAGGGGCTTATACTGAATAATGATAACAACAACTATATGTGATAATGTTGAAGTAGAATTACTTCCACAGTGTGTCCACCTGAAAAGTATACCACTTTGTTTGTTTATAATTTCTGATTAAAAGAAAGAAAATGAATCTTATATTGACAAATGTTTTATTTAATGTCGGCAATTATGTATGGAATACAATATCAGACAAATGTCCTCCTACGTTAGCCTCATAACTGCGACCCTTTTTGAGTAAATTTTTCATTACCTTCTCACGCATTTCATGCAGTATTTCATTAATTTCATGACGAATATTTTGTTTGAGCTACTTTGGCTTCTTTATATGAAACTTGCTTTTCAGATATCTCCACAAAAAGAAGTCCAGAACAGTCAAATCAGGTAATTTGCCACCGACTTGTTTATTCTACATGTTAAGTTAGCTCGAAGCATTCAGTTGTGGCGTTAAAAAGTTTTTAATCAAGTTTTAACAGTTACCGTTGCGCCGTTTTCATTTTCAAAAAAGTAAGGGACAATGATAATTTAAGGGTTTCCTATTCCCCAGAACAGCCTATTCTTTTGATTCACGTATCCATTCAGTCATAATGATTTTTTCACGAAAATCCTGCTTGTAATAGGGGAGGTGTAATATCCTACTGGCATATGTACGGCGGCGTAAATGGTTTGGTGGAAGAAGCTCTTGTGTCAACATAATCTTATATGGAAACAAATGCAAATCCTTGCGCAAAATTGTGGCAATTTCCCTTTTTAAAGACAAAGCTCCTGAGAACACGCCGAATTTAGGCTGGTGGATTTTTTGAACACTATCTTGAGCAGCAGTAATGTTTCGGCTGATCTCGCAGTACGCTCTCTTTCTCCGAAATCATTCACTACGCAATAAATACTGCGTTTTGTGTGCACGTTGATTCTCCCCAAAATTTCATGTAACTTTCTAATCGTCACAGTAGTCGATGATTGATTTTGATAAAATGTTTTAACGATTAAAAAACATTGGTTTATCAAATATATTTCCATAATAAATTTGCCACGCCTCTACTTTATGACTGCCAAATATGACTATGTTTACCCAAATGGTGACACAACAAAAGAGAATACCTTTCTGGTATACACCCTGTGAGAACCACTCAAAACTGGATATAAGCACCATCTAGTAGCAGAGTTACTTGAAGTGAAGACATAATCGAGAAAAGACATAAAGATAATAAAGCAGCTTTTAGGCGTTAGAGTGGTAAAGTTACCATCGTGTATTTTTATGTGTACAAATGCGATAAGCTAATAAATCGTGCAATTTAATTTAAAACTCTAAAGTGTTGTATAAAATTATTTTTTTTGCGATAAAAAATTTTTAATAAAATAACGTTTATTAAAGTAATAAATGTAACAATATGGAAAAATAAATAACAACTGCTTATTGTATTTTAGTGTTGTCACTATGATTTTTCCATTTTCTCGCGATTTCTAAGAAATAGTTTTGGCTTATAATTTAGAAAATATTGCAATTGTTGTGTAAAACAACAACATTAAAAGAGTTAAACTATTTTCATTACGGCGATATTAGAATTTTTTTAGTCGTATTTTTAAATTTTAAAATATATGGGAGTATAACGCAGAAACTATTCTTGTAACAGAAATGTGTGATACACCAAATGAAATGTAGTTGCTTGACCACAACAACAACTAATATTCAATTCTAGAAAGATAATATTTAAAAGGCATTCCATACAAGCGGCCTTTTATTTATAAATATTAAAAATTAAAATTTTTATAGGGTGGGAAGCTGCATAGCAGCAGCAAGTACTAAGAACACAACTACAATGGAATTGTAATTTTAAATTCATATTCGTACGAGTACATACACTTTCCTTTCAAAAAAATGTAAAATTTTTCTTTAACAAGTAACGCAATATTATTTTAAACTTACACTATTATTTTTTTTTTAGAATAGAAGTTTTTGAAAACAGAATTATTTTACATGTCTTATTACATTACAATCACTCAATTTTTTATTGTAACCAACGAAATTTGAACTTTGTTCATTGAACTAAGACAACAAATTCTGCAAAGACAACAAGCTGCCAGCTCTTAGCATTGCTCTTGTTATAAAACTGTACTTATAAGCTTATATGTATTCCATTTTTGGCCTATTGCAGTCGGTATTCTGCTCTTGTAAATGAATTAAGGCATAATTCATATAGTAAAGATTTTCATTATACTACAAAATTATTTGCTGGGTGGACACAACACAATCAAATAGCTTGAACTAACATTCAACTATACAACAAAACTAAAACTCAAAATAAGCTTTAAAGATAATATGACAACTTACATATTAGAATAGTGCAACTAAAAGCTAAAACTAATTTTCTATATCAGACGTAAGACAGAAATACGGCAAAAGAAAGAACATGACTGCAAAAAGTAAAAAGGTCCAAGATTTTGTGATTGCACTTGGACACTATCACGGAAGAGATACAAAGTAGACACTTGGCAGAACTTAGAGTTGTGTATTAATAATATTTAAATAAACAAATTCATTCATATACAAAAAATTAATAAATATATATATTTTTTAAAAATAAAACTAGTTAGTGGTATATTTTTCTTTTAAAGTCTTTCGTTGAAAATATTTAAGTAATTTTAATTTTAGAGAAGTTCTATATCTGAAAAATTTTGGTTTTCTTAATTTTTTTCGCAAGAATAATAAAAGGATTGCAAATATTGCAAGTCTTAATATAAGACGCTAGAAAAGGAAAGATAATTTATAATTTAAATTAGAGTTCATACTAGGAATTCCTTTTTCCTGTTTTTTTTTAAGAGTTAACAACCAATTCGGTGTTTATTTATTCTTAATTAACTAAAATTTTTATAACACAGTAGATTCAGTTTTGTTTGTTAAAATTTATATCGTTTATTTTAAATTTTTTAAAAGGTTAAAAGTCTAAAATTTTAAAGAAAAAAAAAATTGGCTTCTCAGCGAGTAGTTTAAAGAGCTCTCGATTTTAGTAAACACCATGAGTATGCCAAAGACAAACAAAGAATATTAATAAACTCAATGAATCTTTTATTAAATTTGTGAACAGCGGAATTCATTCCATTTCATTTATTTTTTTTTCTCTTTATAGAAAAAGTTTAAAACTAAATAAATTAACAGTCAAACAATAAGCTTAAATGTAGCCCTCTTCTACTTTCTTCGCTGGTTACAGAAACTGAAAACAACACTTGAATAGAAATTGTAAGATGAAAAGTTTGATTTTTTCTATCGTTAGAAAAGAGTCGAATCAAGGCATCTTTCTTCTTTTTGCTTTCTTTTGGATTTTTATTATTTTATGTCTATGTATGTTTCATTTTTATGGAATTTCTTACACAGAGTGAGTTATGTGAAGCAAATTGGAGAAAATAGAAATTTGAAGGTCTTATAGATAATTTGTTAAAAAGGATGCATGATTAGCTAGTCCTACAATTGCCTACACACAGAAGAAATTTAGAATATGAAGCTAAGGAGTACGACTTTGATTTTGCTTGTTTAGTATAATAATCAGTTATATTGTTACGTTTGTTCCTTTTAATAAAATGTTTTTATTATGTTGAGTTATTTATTGCAAAATAAAAGTACAACACTCTAATTTTCTTAAATTATTTATTCACTTTAAATACAGACAAAATAAAATTCATCACTATAACGCCTAAAACATGCATATTATTATTGCACAGCTGATGGATTATATATCATTCCAGCGGTTCTCGTATATATAGAAAAATTCCAGTTTACTGTCATTACATATTGCTGTTATCAGTATTCAGTTTAGGCGCCTGCTTGGCGTATGTGCTGTATTTTTGTTCTATGTTAGTTGTTTTTGTTTTCTGTTGTTTATGTTATTTCGTGGAATTTCTTATTAGCATGTTATTGTTTTTGTGTATAAGATTTCTTAGATATCTACGCACTTAATTTATTTATTTCGTTAAATATTTTGCTGATAAATTTTTCTTAAAAATTTAAACAAATCACCTTCGCAAAAATATTATATTTGTTATTAACAAGTATGCTAAATTTAAATTTTTCATTTTTCATAACGCCAAATTCCAATAATAACATTGGATTTGTTTTTATGCTCATAAATCCTAAGTTGGTTGTATAATGACCCTATTTTTGCACATTAGTTCGATATTTTCTTTTTTTTAGAGGTAGATTTTTCATTTGGCATGCGACTAAAAATGTAATCAGCTGTCTTCAATACAAAATTTATTTCGAAAAAGTTACATATTTGAAGGCCAAAGTTACTCGCACTCTCTACAATTCATATTATACATCTTTTTTTTTGGGTTTTTCAAGAAGAGTTTTTTTTTGAATTGTGATAACACCAACAACATGATAATAGTTTTGACATTTAGTTGTTTGACGTATTCGTAGCATTGGTAATCCTTGCAATGAATGCAATTTGGCACAAAAATCACATTAAAATAATTAAAATCCACTTTGAAAATTGCGGTCCTGTTAAAGATACATTTCGTAAAATTAGTGATATTTTCGAACAATATAATAATCTTTCTAAGACCACCATCAAGAATTTGGTCGATAAATTTAAGTCAATAGGCTCGATATGAAATTTGCGAAAACCAACGCGAGATCGACTAAAATCATCGCAGCCGTGAGTCACAGTGTTGAATCAGATTCAAATTTGTCAATTCCTCGACTTTCTCAACAGTCGAGGTTATTCAAAACAACCACATGGCGAATTTTGCATGAGGATTTGACTTTGAAGCCTTACAAGATTCAACTGGTGCAGACCGACCACTCACATCATATTAGATTCGCACAATTTATTCAGGAACAACCAGATGATTTTTCTGAAAAAATCATTTTTCAGACGAAGCCCATTTTTACTTGTCAAGGTATGTTAACAAGCATAATTGCCGCTGAAGATTGAATTTATTAATTTTATTATTTTTGACACGATTATTGTAACTAGTGACGGTACGAATTGTTAAAAAATGAATAGCAGGCGAATATTCTTTGTTTTTCAATTTTGGATTTCTTTACACCACTTCATTACTCAGGATATAAATCAATCCAAAATTTTTTTTCTGACTATATAACTGCTTCATTGCTAAGATATTTATGTTATGTATAGAATATTAAAAATATTAACTGTACACATTTCAGGTTACCAATTATCCACAAAAGGGGTAATTTTATGTAATACTTGTATCTTGAATTCATAAAATTAATTTCATATATCAGCCGGGTAAAGTATGCTCATCTAAATTTTTATTTATTTCTGACTTTTGGATACAACGGCTACTCAAAAAATATGCCGCCTTAAGCTAAATTATTTTTTCGTTTGCAAAGAGCGTAGGCAACTAATGAATACAGTGTGACAAATAAAAAATAAAAATTTTCAACCACTATTAACACAACTCAAGGAATATTAAAAGTCTACCCACACCGGCAACAGCAATTTTATTGCACTAGATATAGGAAAATCTAACTAGACCCTTTGACTTTATTTGGTGTAACAAAATATTTAAGAAATTAAATAAACAAAATTACTCTTTCAGAGGAGAGTCTTAGGAGCAAAGGGCGCACTTGTTAAATTTAATTTTTAGCCCATAAATTAAACGAAACAGAAATGACAAACCCTTTAGAAAATTAATAAATTGGGATTGTGATTGTTACTTTAATAAAAATATTATTTTTACTTAGAAAATCCAAATCATTGGAATGCCATTTTATTAAAGTGGGCACGGTCGCTCAAAAAAAAGTGATAGACTGCTTATCGAATTTCAGCTTTTAAATTCTATATTCAACGAAAAGATCTATTTTATAGCACAGCAATAATATTTTCAATTAATCAGTGTAATTCTCAAGCCAAAACTTTTAATTTCAATGAAAATTCGTGGATTTCATTTTTTCTATCAGATTTTGAGATAATTAGGAATCTGTTTGGTTTACAGCCCGTGGTAACACATCAATTTGAGATCTTATCAAACATTTTGTTCAATTTAAAATACTAACTCAACATTAGCGTAATATATTAAAAACAAATTGTGTTTTTCACCACTTTTCTACATAAACTTATTGATTTTCCCTCATATTTTAGCACAGAGGCCTCACTGAGGAGGACTTAGTAAGCTCCCAGAACAAAGTAATCCTATTAAATCAACTACTGACACGAAGTCCCCATTAACGACAAAACGTTAATCTTTGTACATAGCGGAGAGGCAAGATGGGTGATATATAGGTTCTTTGGATCAAGATGTGTGATTTAAAACGGGAATGACGTTATATATCTTTCATCTCCGCTTTGATCGTTCATTAGATACCATAAGTCAAGTCATATATTTTTTATCACAAGTGTGTATTAAAAAAATTATTTACAATATATTGATTAAGATGTGAAGAAAGTTTATGTAATAATTATTAATTTTTTGTAGTTAATTACAAATCAAACGATATTATTATTATAACAGAATATATAGTTTTAATCTGGCATATGTTTAATTTGGGTGTATCTTATTTTCTACATTTATGAACAAAAATGTGCAATCTGATTAAAATTGTTCTGTTTCTTTAGTTTGCAGGCGTAATTAATAAGGTTTCTTTTAACAAATAAATGTTGTGCAAATGTAGGGTATCTTTCAATACTCTAACTCTTTTGCATGTTTCCTTGCCATCGAAAAAAAAAATAATAATAATAAGAGCACATTTCCTTTTGCGCATAAAAGCTATATTTCTTGTTTGTTATAAATGCGAAAACACAACAAAAAAAAGTTAAAAGATGTAAAGGAAAATAAAAAGTAAAAACAAAAATAATCCAGAAAATTAACTTATAATAAAAAATTATGTGAAAAAAATCACAGCACCTCAGCTGACTTTTTGATGATACGCAGACAGAATTCATTACAATGAAAATGAATGAAACAGAAGTTTTTTTTGTTGTTATAGTAATTTTATAAATAAAAAAGAAAACAAAAAATAATTGAAGAAAGTTTATTTCTTCTTTTAAGAAGAATGCAGTAAATATTTTGTAAAAAATATCATCAAACTATTTAGATATTTTAATACGATGAGTAAAAGAATAAAGGTTCTTAAAGACCGATAAAATAATGGGCTTTGCAACGAGAAGTTTGTTTTTCAATTGTGGCAACACCAACAACATATTAGTTTTGACATTTAGTTTTTTGATGTATTCATAGCAGATGCATTGGCAATTTTTACAATTTATTTAATTTCCCACGAAAATCACATTAAAAAAATCTCATTATAAAATGGTGATTCTGTTAAAGTTATATTTCGTAAAATTCGTGATATTCCCGGAAAACATAATCGTCCTCTGAGTTCGCTATTACGAATTTTGTCGTTAAATTTAAGTCGATAGACAAGATACAAAATGTGCGAACAACAAAGCGTGTTCGATTGGGCCGTTTATCTGAAAACATCGCAGCCGTGAGCCACTGTGTTGAAGCAGATACAAACTTGTCAATTCCTTGAAGTTCTCTACAACTGGAGTTATCTAAAACCACCGCATGGTGTATTTTATGTAGGAATTTGATGTTGAAGCCTACCGATCATTCACATTGCCGTAGATGCGCTCATTTCATGCAGGATCAAACGCATTGTTTTTCTGAAGGAATAATTTTTTCCATACGGAGCCCTTCGAATCGATTTCAGCCTTAAAATGCAAAATCCGTAATGTGATCAACGAAATAGGACAGCTACTTTGCCAAAAAGTGATTAAAAACTTCAATGGACGAATCGATATCTGTCAGCGTGATTGTGGTGGACATTTGCCGGTTATCATTTTTCATTCACAATTTTTCTTTGCGAACTTTTCTTTTCGTAAAAAAAAAAATTGAATCATCTTAATCTAAATTTTTTGTTTTATTGTGTTTTTAGAGAACAAACTTCTTGTTGAACAACCCTTCATAAAGAAATCAGAAGAAACTATAATTCATGATATTTACCATACAACTCTTCCCATTGAAATTTTTAATTTATACATAATATTTTTAATATGATTCAAAAGCAAATTTAGTCATAAGCGAAAGTTATTTTTTTATATTTTGTGAAAGCGAAGAAAGTGAACTACTTATGTTTTCATCTGTTGTACTTTATTAATGGTAAATTTTTGTTAAAGAAAATTTTGTCAATTTAATAAAAAAAAAATAAATTTATCGACATGGTTATAGACATGTCAAACATGGTATTTTAGTCATTACATATCCAGCATTAAAAATATGAAAACGTGGGGCAATTTAAGTTAAGTTACGTATATTATAAACACTATTTACTATCGCTGACAATATACCAAAACAATATGCTCTTAGTCGCGACTGTTGAAACGCTGAACAAAACTGAACGCATTTTTTAAAAAAAAATATCATCTTCAATTAGGCGATTATAGGGTGCAGTTTGCGGTCAAGCGGCATCATCGACTATCATGTTCTAAAATGAGCAGCGAAAAGCCGTTAGCGTTAATTCTCTACGCTATGAAACAAAGATAACCACATTTTTCTGGCCACGTCGGATAATTTCACGATTTGATGAAGTCTTCTTGTGATTTGACATCGCTGGTTTTGTTTTTTCTTTGAAGCCATTTGATAGTCTTGGCTTAGGTGAACAATTCAAAAGCAACTGACGGTGTGAAAGGTGAAATTCGGCGCTGCATTGATGAGATAAGCAAAGCTTGCTGCAAAATGTGCTTAAGAATTTTGTAAAAACAGCGGATGTCTCTGACGTGATAGAGGTGGACATTTGCCTGATATCGTATTTCATTATTAGTTTCCATAATTCTACTTTACAATACATCAATTATACTGGAACTGTCAAGAAAAAATTTCACATTTGTATAGCGCCTGTAGCTCGAATGAATTTGTTTTCCGGGACCACTTTTTGTAGTTTTGTGGGGACTAGTTTTTTCTTGACTTCTTTCCTTTCACTATGAGAGTGAATTTAATTTAATATTAGCGATCATTAACTGCGGAGACATTAACACAAGAAAAAGAATAAATTAATTTGTTTAAAAGTATTTTCTTTCATTTTCAAATTATTTGCAAATTTAATTATATGCAAACATGATGCATATTTTATTGTTACACAACATGAATATCTTATGCGATGATCTTTGATGAGGCAGAAAATAGGGTTGTAATACTGAGGCCGATGAAAGGGAATGTTTTATTATGTAGATTGTTGTCAAAGATTTAATTAGCGAATTTTTTACAGTAAAATTCAAGATAAAAGGGAAAACTTATTTTAGGTCCTTCTTGATTTATACTTTGGAAGTACTGGTGCACGATAAAGGAACAAAACCTGCATTATTTATAAGGAATCTGCTAGAATTCGCTGAGATGTTAAAGGAGTTTTTATTATGGTAAATATAATCATCTTCAATATCATTGTTTACCTTTTGGGGCTACAGGGAGTTGTCAGAAGACATTCCATTTCCCGATGAGTCGAATGAAATGAAGAAATGAAATAGGTTTTTATAGTTTTATTGTGGTGAATAGAATTGATTAATAATTAATTACTGGAAATACATTTACTTAATCAAGTGCCAATTAATCTTTTCTCAAAGATTTCCAGGTGACAGCTAATTTTTTAAAAGGTGCAAAAAAAAATATTTACTTCAATACATTTTGTGATATCCGCGTTCCTAAGGTTAATGGTTTTGATCTGTTTTGATTTCGCTATTGAATTTTTTACCTTCTTATCATTAGAAACTGTTTCATTTAAATTTCTATCTTAAGCAAATATACTCTATACTCTTCAGAACTTTTTTCAAACCCCAATTTAAACCACAGCGATCACGTTGCTCCCAGAAGGATACACCAACAACCAGAACAGGGCTGTAGTCCAATGTGTTTTTATAAGTCACTGGTCGGAATTCGAGAGTGCTATGCCTCTTCTAGTAGCGGGCTCCTTCTAGCCCAAGCGACTGGTGCCGCCTTTTACCCCCGAAGGCACATTTCAAGATGGCGAAGAGATTCATCAAAACTGCGTGTCCGCGGGGAACTGTTAACTACAGACAATGCTAATAACATTGAATAGATCTAATGTTTATTTGAAAATAAATATAGAAAAAAAAAAGATAAAATCTATCCACCGGGACACCCTGTTGGTTATAATTTTTGATTAAATGAAAGAGACTGGAGATCTTATATTGGTAAATGTTGTACTTAATGTCGGTAGTTATGTATGGAATACAATATCAGATAATTATCCGCCTCTGTTAGCCTCTCACTTGCGAGCCTTTTTGTGCACTTTTTTCATTACATTCTCACACTAACGGGGTATTTCATTAATTTCAACACGTATATTTGAGTTGCTCAAGCGTCTCTTTTTTGTTTACCTAAACTTTATAATCACAAAAAGAAGTCCGGAGTAAACAAATCAGGCGACCGTGTAGACCAATCAACATCACCATTTCTTGAAATAACTAGTTGTGGACAGAGGTCTCGCAGTAATTCCATTGTAATCCTGGCTGTATGCGATGTGGCACCGTCTTTTGATACCCCATATTAATCAAGCCCAAAGCATGTAGTTGTGCCGTTAAAAAGTTTTTAATCATATCACAATATTGCTGCTTATTCACAGTTACTGTTACGCCGTTCGCATTTTCAAAGAAGTCAGGTCGAATGATTCCTCCAAATTCGCATCAGACTAATAATAATTTGAGGGTTTCCCATTCTCCAGAAGCGAATATTCTGTTTGTTCACATATCCATTCAAATGAAAATATGCCTCGTCATTCATTATAATTTTTTTTTATGAAAATCTGGGTTGTTATAGGCGGGCTGTAACATCCTATTGGCATATGAACGGCGGCGAAACTGGTCTTGTGGAAGAAGCTCTTGTGTCAACTTAATTTTATATGAAAACAAATGGAAATCCTTGTGCTAAATTGTGGCCAAAGTTGTTCTTGAAAGACCAACCTCCTATGTACGGTGTAGAATTGAGGTTAATGGATTGTTTTGAATACTTTCTTGAACAGCAGTTATGTTTTCAGCCGATCTTGCTGTACGTTGTTTGGGCGTATCACCTACAGACCCTCTTTCTTCGAAATCGTTCACTACACAATAAATAGTGCGTTTTGTGTGTACGTTGTTTCTCCCAAAAAAGTTCACGTAACTTTGTCATAGTCACAGTAATCGATGATTGATTTTGATAAAATGTTTGAAGGATTAAAACACGTTGGTTTTTTAAATATTTTTCCATAATAAATTTACATAGTGACGACTGCCAAATATGACCTGTCAAGACGAATGTTTAGTAGGATGGCGACAAAGCAAAGTAGTATACCTTCCTGGCGGACACCCTAAGTATTACAAAATTTTGTAAAACAAAAAAAAATGCTTTAATTTTAAACGCCGACAAATTTTGTGTTTAAGGCCACTTTCCTTTTTAGAAGCACTTTGCCTTTTTTACAGCTCAACTTTTGCTAGGCTGCCACTACGATATTTCTTATATTTAACATAAAAATTATAAACATTTCTTGGTCTTCTATTAACTTTTAAAATTGACTACTTTAAAATACACTCACATCGATGTAATAAAGATTATTGAATATGACTTGAGAGAAGGAACTTAAATATTTTTGTAAATATTATTTGCAAACAGAGAAAATTATATTTAACCTTGTAAGTTTTTACTCTGACTGATTTTAAGTTGCCAAAAAAAGCAAAATTTGCACATTAAATAGCTTGTTTCTTCATGAAACTGAAAGGTTTCGTAACGCAGTGAAAGTGCCAATGCACGTTTTTCATGTTCAATAAAAGTTTTCTAATTTTCTTTTTCATCGTGAAGAGATGGGTTATTGAAGTAAATGTTATTGACATTTGTATGTGGTTTCGGTTTAAACCCATCAAAATTTTCATGTTGCTTATTTTCTTTTTTTATTTGGAAATGTTGCTGTAAAACAGAAAAGAAGGAGAGTTCTGACATATAGAAACTTAAAATTTGTTAAAGTGACTTGCGTATGTATTCTTAAAAGGGCAATATTTTGGCATGTAAGTATACAAACTTGTATTTGTATTCTTTTGTTGGCGTTTATACAAATACATTTTGTGAAAGTATACATATATTGGGTTTTCATTTTAAGTAAAATTTAATGGCAACAATTTCTGTTGATATTGAAAGTTTTCAAGGTCTTTTCTGCAACAAAGTATTTGCTTCAAATGCTGTAGAAGTGCAATATCACAACATAATTATGTTATGAGTATGACAATGTTTCGTTTTATTACCCATCACACATTAGTATGGATAGCCCAATTGCATATAACGTTTTACTGCCCAATTAGGAAAACGGCGCCAGATCGTTTTAAATAATCACACCCCGAGTGCATAAAAATTTATTTTACATTGATTTTGAAAATTATTTATGTTTTACTCTATTCTGTTGTTGTGGATAAATAAAAATATCGGTACTCACCTTCCTCCAAATTTTCTGCCACCACCTATAATAAAACCGATATGTAATGATGAGACTGGAAAAAAGCAGTCAGCTGAAAAAAGGGACGGGTATCGATGTTCGCTTAAAAAGTTCTCTTTGGAAAGAACTAAATTACTTCCTGGCATATTTTTCAGAATTTTTGTTATGGAATTTTTAATACAAGACATAATTTTCGCTCTCCCTACAGGACTACAGCCTACTAAATGAAAACTCTGTAGCTACGATTACTATTGTTTAATACATACCCAAGAAGTAATGAATAATAGTGGCTACATAAATATTTCAAAAGGTGGAGAGCAACACTCTAAGAATCTTGAAAAGAAATCATTAGCCACGACACCATGATAATGAAATTAAATACTATAAATACACGTTTTATTTACATTAAGAAAGTTATTTCTAATTTAAAGTCTTGAATTTCTGTTTGCGGGGTTGTCTTCTGCCAACGGATGAAGTATTTGTGTCTGCATGCCTGTACTGCACATGTCTTCGATCAAGCAACGGGGTTTATACAAGTTTAGCTTGAACGTCACATACTCAAAAGTGCAATTTACTTGTGGTTTGTAAACTTGTCAAATATACAGAACAAAACCAGAATAGAAAAAACTTTGCACTTTCTTAATTTCAAGAAACATTTTCAATTTATAAATTATGAGCATGCAAGGAATAAAGTTTTTTATGTCAGGTGCACCAAATTCGGTTAAAAGTTGTTTGCCAAATCTTAAATTTTTATTGAAATAAAAGTCGTGAAACTTTGCACTTCAGTTGTTGATGTAAAAATCTTACATATTTTCATTTATTTATCATCGTTTTAGCGAATACTTATTCCAGCGTAATTTAATTGAAAGAATAGACTATATTTGCCATAATCATATACATGTCTCTTGATCAAATATTTCTCAAAGAACACTATTTACATTTGTGTTTGTTTTTTGTTCAAAGCCAGTTGGTTGCTTAGGTTGCCATATTAGTAATAAATATTAAATTTATTTAAATTACGCACTTTACGCTTAACAGATTTTAATTATAAAATAATAGGAAAAGATCAATAAACTATCGGGTAGCTGGATCAATTTTGCTACAAAATGAAACTCAAATAATTTTTTTTAAAGTTTATGTAATTTATTTATAAGTAATTCATTTGAAAAATAATACATTTTTATTAAAGTAATTCATGAAGTTTTGAAAATAATTGAATTTAAATGGGAAGTGAGAGCGTTTCAATAAGAAATGATGTAAAATATCTTGGCGTATGTTTAGATAAGAAACTTAATTTTTCAAGGCACATTGACGAAATCGGCAAGAAATCCCTAAAAGCCATCAGAGCTCTGTGGCCTTTACTGAATAGACGCTCTTCACTTGGCCTTCAAAATAAAAATTTAATTTTTAAAAGCGTGATAAGACCAACCTTAACATATGCATGTCCCATTTGGTATACAGCAGCAAAAACTCATTTGAAGAAACTTCAGATAATACAAAACAAATGCCTCAAGATTATACACAACAAACATTGGAGACACTCAACGCAGCTTCTTCACGACCAAACGGGATATGAACGAATTGACGACTTCATAAAGAGACTCAACACTAAATATTTTGAGAAAATAGAAAATTCTTCTTATCAGCTGATAAGAGAATGTAGAGAGTCGGCGTAAAGGTATTTTTAAAACAACAATCACCAAATTGGAAATGATATGTATGCAATGTGTTGTTGTATTAGACAATACAATTGTATTCATATATATTTCCTAATTATATTTGAACATGTTTCTTTTTTGATATATGAAGGTTTTCCTATTTTCCCTTTAAAAAGAATAAATACTTATAACTGAACTTTTCAATATCTGTGATTAAAAACATAATTTGCTGTAATATCTAAGATAATATCTCAAAACTGTAAATAAATATGTAAATAGCATTTAATTTAATAAAGATGAATTTGGAAATGAAAAAAAAAAAAATTAAATTTAAATGGCCTCCACCCACGGTGAGACATGTGCGACATCTTATCAAAATATAATGAATACATTACTGCTTGGAGTGTTGCAGCGGGAATTGCCTAAAGTACCGTTCAAATGGATTGCTTTAAATTATCCAAATTTGTTGGGTTTCTATTGTAAACTTCATTTTTGCAATAACCCCATAAAAAAAAATCAGGTGCAGTTAGGTTAAGTGACCTGGGAGCCCAACGGAATTCGAGGTTTCTTGAAATAAGTTTATTGCGGAATATTTGCCGCAATTCTGTCATAACAGGCGTGGCCATGTGACAAGTTGCTCCATCTTGTTAAAACCAAACAGAGTTGAAAGGGATTCTCTTTCGGCGTAATTTTGGAATGAAAAATTCTTTCAACATCTATAAGTAACGGTCTCCATTGACCGTAACAGTTAGACAGTTTTCTTCGAAAAAGTAACGCCCGAAAAAGAACCTTGCAGAAACTGCACACCACATTGTGACGCGAAGAGGATGTAATTGCATCTGATGGAGTATCTCTGGGTTAGAATTACTTCATATTCGACCATTTTGTTTGTAAACATTGTCGTTTAAATCAAAATGTGCCTCGTCAGATATAAAATAGCCAAACGAATTGGGGAGTCTCTTGGGTTCAGTTTATCTTAATTGAATCTTAAAAAGAAATAGTTTTAAATTTGGGTACAAAATTGTCTGCAGACCCATTTGAGCAGATAAGCTTTTTGTCAAAATTCGAGGATTGGATTGTGTGGCAGCAGCTAGAGCAGCGACAATTTCCTGCATCCGAACGGAGGGATCTCGATGATAAGGCCTTCATTATAGTCCATCTGCTAGGAGGAGTGCCACTAAACGTGCTCCTATATTCTTTTTGGACGGAAACTACTGACTCTAAAGCGTGAAAGCATTGTACTATCCAAATTCTTGTTTCATATCAATCTAAAAAATAAAATAAAAATGGAACAGGTTAGTTACACAGAAAGTAAGTTATTACATTTTTTTTTTTTTTTGAGCAGCTTCCAATTAATAAAAATTGAAGTTATATATAATAATTATAATAATTTCTTTAAAGATTTTATATATAATTTTTAAATAATATTTTGTTTTTCAGTCCAGCAAAAAAGGTTTCAAAGAATGTGTGCTCGCCGTCATCTAATATCTCCTCTCGCACGTATAGGCAGTATGGTGTGTTGCATTTTCCGACTCTGTACAGCTACTTTCGGTAGAAGCCATGTTCTGGTAGCATCTGGGTCAGGTAATGGTTCACATCGCCATGTGTTCTGGATGTACATGTAGTGATTTCTGGAATAAGCCTAGCCAGCTGTGAATAGTCTCCTGTCTTATTCTATCTAACTCTATAGGCTCAGTATCATTTGCCCGTTTTGCCATCCATATTTGCCTCCGCTTAAGTGTACGGAGGTCTATCGGAATAATCCCTGCTATTACGAAAAACCGCTGCTGCCGATATCTTGCGATATGGCGATTTTCTCTGCAACCATAGAGTAGGATGCTGTTAGTCACTTCCATTAGCAGTTTCCGTTTGTCTGGTAGTAGTCCACCTATGGTCGCCATTAGATGGCTCAGCTTTTGTTGCGGCATACTGAAGTTGATTCGAGAATGTTAATTTCGAGTCAAATCTAATTCCCAAACAGTTAACTACCGTCTTAGTGGGTATTATTCTACTATCAATTTTTATTCTTATCTCCATAGGCATGTCTTTTCTAGTGAGAAGTAGAAGTTACGCTTTATGCGCAGGTATTTCTAGACCAGGTGCACTGAACCTTATTTATTACTTTTTCGTTGTATACACTCTGTCGTTCTGACTCAAATTACAGCTGCGAAGTCATCCGGGTAGCCCACCAAGAATATGCCATCTGTCTTTTCGATTTTCAGCATGTCATCGTAACTTATGTTCCGTAAGTCAGGTGCCAATATGGATCCTTGCGATGGTATGTAATGATATAAACAATGTATCATGTATTATACAATCAAAGTTATGACCGATATTGTGTAGCACAATTACATAACGTAGCTGCCTGCACAGCTAAAGAACCCACTAAAAAAATATACTAGCATAAATAAATACCAGGTATCACGACTAGTTAACTAGAGGAAGGTAATAAATATCTTTTGGATATAACTTGCTGTAAGAGAGTAACCAATTTGCTCTTTATTGTGCCTATTGTGCCCACTAGAGTAAAAATAGCAATTTCAAAAGATATAACAAAGATATTATTTCTACATTTTTTATTTCAAATAAAAGCTCCAATTATTAATTTTAAACAACACAGAAATTATATTCATTATTATATTTAATGAGACTCATTATCAGTATTATACTAATCAAAAATTCTTTTAAATAAAATTTCAAATATGACAACTTAATTTCCCATCTTCTAGAAATTGTCACACATAAGGATGAATGTCTGCTTATAAAAATACGAATAGGAGTTTACATAAATAAACATTTACATCAATATATATAACTGTAAATTATTCATTCTTGTCATAATTAAATTTGATTAAATTATAACCTTACGAATATACTTATATGTTATTGTTTTGATATTTATCAAAAACTCATTACAAAACATGCGTGTTTTAAAGTGAATTGTATTGAAATGAAACCGAACATGACTTACAGACGTAGCAAACAAGCAAGCGAACTTAAATATATCCTCTACATATATTTACTTGCACATATACACACAAAACATAGACATGCCTCGAATACAAAACCAATGGAATACACTTGTGTACATACAAGTTAAAGAATACAGAAACGTATACGTATGTCTAGCAGTAAAAAAAGAACACTTGAGAAAAAGTCATTTGTAGTTGTTTGTGTTTGTATGCGTATTTCTAAATGAGTAGTTCTCATATTGTGGGTGATGAAGAAAAATCGAGCTTCAATGGTGATAGTAATGGTTTGTTGAGTTATAAAAGTAGCTACTACAACTACAATAAAAGCAACAACAATAGGAACAATTTATCACACTCTAAAACCACTTGAATGCAATTATTTTGTCATCGTACGTTTCCTAATTGAATATTCCTACACCGAACTTTGAAGAAGAACACAACACACTTACATAAATACATGTCACAACGTGTATTCTGCTTGTTTGCGTATGTGTGTGTGTGTGATGGCAAACACATAAATTTGTCACTACAATTTTAGTTAAAGTAGTCATTGTTACATTTAAACTTGCATAAATACACTAGACTATGTGTAGAGTGTTTTTATGTTTCTTTCTGTAAAGCTATTGAACATGGTATGGTTCGTTGGTCGTTTATTTCCGGTTTGCAGCAAATATGTCACATACCGAAAATACAAATACATTCAATCCCTTTTGCTTTTGAACTTTCCACTGCCATGTCCACGCATGTAATGTTAATTCAAATACTCACACACGCTTAGTTATCCAAAGATCCTTGCCACGAAAAGCCAAAAGTGATAGGTGAGTACCAACGTTTGATGACAAACAAATACATATAAAAATACGTAAACGCAGATTAGCACAAATAACACGACCAACTACGGCATTAATATATATTTCAATTGAGAAGCAATTAATAATTTTACATACTTTCTTTTTAAAATTTCTCTGTAAAGTAATATTAAGTATTCTCTATAAAAATAACTAACATTCAATTTCAAAGGCGATAATATAAAATTACGCTTGGAATTATGGTTGAGTTAGAGTGATTGAGTAAAAAATGTACAAGATTTGGTCAAAAGAGCTTAACCATCATTGCTAGCATGATTTAATAGGCTCTGAAATGGTTTTAATCGAAAAGACAATCAGAAATAAAACATAAGGCTATGACTGATGACAAGGGTCGTTATTTAAGCATACGCTTGTCCAAAAGGGCAATCTTTACAGTATTAAATATCGATTTAAGCTCTTTCAAACTTACCTATGACAATATTCAAAATAGTTAAGCAAACTTTAGAAGTGCATTTTCAGGAAGTAAGAATAGCAATTTTCTATAGAAGTAACTTTACCTTCCTAAAACTAAGTTGGCCACATTATTTATATCAATATTATGCCAAATAACTTGAAACTCATGCACACCACAAATGTTGAGCACGAAATCATTTTCTTTTCAAAATTAAAAAACTACAGCTTCGTACAGCTTATTTGTTCGTAATTTGACTTATATCCTGTCATCTTCTTCATTCTTCCCTTAAAAACTAAAACAAAAACAAAAACGTATATGCCAAAATTACAAGCAGATAGGCAAATAGACCTAGTTACTTGTGGACATATGGACGAATATATGCAAAGCCATATAATGATATACATATATAAAAATGTTTATATTTTGTATGACAATAGATCATCAAATTTATAACGTTTGCATTTTGTGTCTTTCATTACTTCAATTCATCTTATTATCATTACTCTCAATAGTTATAGCGATGGTAACATCATCATTATTATCATCATCATCATCATCGTACCCAGCACTATACTGTGCCACTGTAATGACATTCCTTGAATCCTTTATGAAGACAAACACAATGGCATAATACAAGTGGCTGGAAATGCTCTTGTAGTTGTAACTGAAAGTAGCTTCACGCACACAATCATGAACATAAATACATTGATGGACACAAAAAGAATATATGTTTTTTTCTTTTATTAAAAAAAAGGGTACTAACCTCAGTGAATACCCTTTTTAAAGTGTGCTTTATACTTTCGTTAGTGGTGTACAGAGAATTTGACCACCAATTCAATAGCTATAGGAGTGGATTTTTAATATTTCACAGGTTTTACAATAAAGACAGGAAGTATTTGGAGCAACGGAGCTACATTTGCATTTTACTAATTACGTACTGGAGCAGTATGCACAAATAAAAAACTTTCCTTTAGAAACGGGTGTTTCATTTTAAATATCACATTAAAAAATTATTTGTTGAGAACATTTCCTTTAGCCTGATTCAAATTTATTTTTTTGAAGGAGAAGTAGCACTTCAGACAACAATGCCTATTTAGTCACGTACCGTGCTATATTCTTTAGGATAGGGATAGAGAAAAGATGCGACAGATGGTGAAAGTAGAAGGATAGTTACGGAAATAACTGTCGTATAAGACAGCCTAGTGACCAGTGACCATGTCTTCATCACTGAGCAGCCCCACCGATAGTAAATTTTTATTTGTAGTAAAAAAAAAACCAAGGTCTTTGTTGGCAATCGAACCCACAACCCGCAGTCATGTAAGCTAGCACACTACCTACTAGCCTACAGGGACACTTAAAAAAAAATCTCAAAGCAATAATACACATGTCATTAACAGTTGAAAGTTATTTTGCGATACAATCATGGCCACCACAGTTGTTCTATATAAAACGCATTCTGGTCTTCCTACTTTAAGCCACGAATAAACTAAAGTATTTTGACCTCGAAAGCATAAAATCTTACTTAAATCTTAGCATAAGCCGACTTCTGTATAAAAAACTATAAAGATATCTCAAATCGCCCTACTTTGAAGGCAAATTATGGTCAAATTTACGTTGCACCAATCTTTTAAAATTACATGCCGATTGCATATTTTTAAACAAAAAATAGTAAACAAAAATTTTAAACAAAAAGTAGTAAGCTCCATCATTTTTGAAGACAAAACTTCTGATAATACATCAAATGGTGCAACTTTCTGGATGTGCACAACATTAGTAGGTTCTGTTACTGATTTATCTTTCTCAACATGCAGCAAATATATTCATTAGCAAAACCCATAAACTTAAAATGAACCTTATTACCAAAGCAATTTTACGAAAGCCGTCGTAAATCGTCCAAAATATGTAGCATATTAGGGCATAGTGCTTTAAACCCTGTATCGACAGATCTTATGCGAGTGCAGGCTTAAGTTTTGAATCAAATCTTTCATATAGTGGATTGTCCACCACAAACCGATAATTTGGATCTTCTTTCACATTTTGGCATATTCCTCGACGTATTGATATTATTGTAACATTTAGATAGTTCGCTGAGTTTGACTAGTGAATGTATTAAAAAAATCATGAAGTCGTCTATCATTTGATGATAAATTTTTAAAGTACATCCGAACAATTTGAAAGAATTGTTTAAGCGTCAAGCTGCTATTCATGTTAAATATGAACACAGTATGAAAGTTTGTTTGACAGGAAAACCTACAGGGACTCAAAAGTACTCAATATAATATAATGCTCCATTCTACTAAGCTGTTTGCTTAACAACTCATGCAATAATCTTACATCTGTGGCTTAATTCAAGAGCTTTCCCACACATAAGAGAATAGAAGTTAATGCCATATAAAGTATTTTAAGTATTTCTCCATCTAAATTGATAACCCTTCTAATTTTATGCAAGTTTCTTCTTTTATGATAGTGTGGATATATATAACGAATTACGCATGGACGATATACAACATTTTACTGCGGTTACATGACATGAGCAATGTGTTTTGTGAAACTTTGCAAGTGAAACTATCTTGTTATACGTACTTTTGTCTACTTTGCATTATTGAAACTTAATTGTATTTCTTTTTCAATCAACCCATTACAACGGCTTCGCTAAACGGTCTCCAATCATACAATTTTTTTCTCCAAATCATTCTGTATACTTTTATCTCATAAGGTATGTTGTATATTTTCTCAGGCCAAACTTTATACAGTTCAGATGTGTGTTAAATTTAATGTGAAGAAAGTACCCAGCGGATGTCATTGTTACTCTTTGCGTATATGAGTGCTAGCATTCAAGTTCATATACATATATACTGAGTGCATAAATGTCAATGTATTTGTTCATATATCATAATCCCTGTTCATGTCATCCTTTGTTTTCATCGACAAAAATGTAAATACCATGCATCTTATTCAAGCATCAAAAAGTTTAATTGTCAGTTATCGATTTGTTGGACTATAAATAAAACAGAAAAGACTCAAAAATATTATTGAAGAGAATGTCGTGGTCAGAATGAAATATTTCTTAAAAATTTAATCTCAGTTTTATTTAAACTGACTGCCGCCAACAAAAAAAAAAGACACCAAAAACCATTAAAGAAACGAATAAAAGACTAACCTAGAGATTTTTGTTAAGTTAAAGGCGGTTTGACCCAAAGTTTTTGGATAACTTTCGTAGTTTTTAAAAAGGCTGCATATGTATATAATAGCTGTTCTGCTTATCATTTATATTATATTTATTTACAACCCAATAGAGCTTACGAACTCTGGATCCTCGGCTTAGGGTACCATCTTAATAATATGGATCTACTTTAGTTGCTTGTTGCTTTCTTTATCAGGAAATAAATAAAAAGTAATTGCAATTACGTACTCACCAGTTTTTAAATTTTATATTTATTTCTATGCATTCACTGCTTTGTGGCATATGTGAATTTTAGAAATGCAGCGAAATCTTAGACATAAAGCAGGATATCAGGATGTCCCTTAACTGCGTAGTCATTTAGAGATCACAATACTCAAAGCTATTCTGATAAAACATATCCGTGAGGTCAAATTACTCCACGGAAATACACATTTTTTGTTCCTTTTTTCTGTATGGTCACAACATCTTAAACAGCATATTCACCTCGACGAGATTCTTGCTGCAGATTGTAATTGATTAGAAAATTTTGTTGTTCTTCTAATGTGAAAACAGCTTTGATTATTGCATATCCCTTAAGGAGCGTTGACTTAACTTTGGAGTTAAAGATTCCTTTGTTTTGTTTTTCTCAAGATATAGGTGAGGTTCCATACGGCACCCATGGCTACGTATGTAAGTTTCGCTATAACACTAATTAGATAGGAAAATATGTCTGCATCTACAATTGGTGAACCATTGCTAAGGAATGGGTTATTAAAATTTGGACATACTTGTATTGGTTTGGATTTTCTTTATTAATTTTAAGACTCGCTATTCAATGTTTGCTAAAATCAGAATATCTATGGCTTAACAGGCATTTATTGTCAGCATTTTCAAGGCCAAGTTTTTCTAGTAGTCAAAACACACAACACTATAGGGAAGTGCGTACCATAGGCATTCTTGGCGCATACCAATGCTTCTATTGATTTGGCTGCTTAGCTTTTCATGTAAATCCTTCCACGCATTTTGCGGTAGCGTGCTATTCAAGGCCAGGGCATTTCTCATGGTTTTATGGTCCTGGGTGTCAAATTTAGAAACAGTTAGTAGAGAAGAGATTGCTCCACTACGAGTCTTTGGTTTTTGATGTAATCTATTTATGTTTCAAAATATTCCAGCATCACAATAAGTTTACTAACAATGCTTGGGAGAAAAATTTCTCTGAAGTATCCAATACTTTGCTGCTTCCCTTTTTCGAAATATTAACGCTGCCCAACGATAAATAATAATAAAATTAAAACCTATAGTTTTGATATATATACGTGGCAGAATGCACTTCTTTTAGTTAAATTCCCAATTGCCTGATTTATTTACAATATCCATATACTACCAATATAGAGAACAGTAAATTGTAAAGTATTTACATTTTTATATTGGGTAAGGTGTCATTAATTAATTTTAATTATCATCAATAATAGTAATTAAATTATTATACTAAGAATTTAATTTCGTATTAAGCAGGTTTCTTGCAATGTAGGCAAATGTGATAAAGAAAAGTTTTAAATACAAAATAAACCGGGCGACAGTACAATATTTCTCCTTTTGAGTTGCAAACAACTCAGTCAGCGTAAAATTTTTATAGTAAAATTAAATACTTGATGTGAGAAACAAAACCTCACTCTAACCAAACAAAGTGACTATATGATTTATATAGAAAAGATAACAAAAAAAAATATATAAACAGCAATAATTTACAGACAATTTCTATTAATTTTTTAATACAAAAGAAATTCTCAATTGATTTTAAACAATAGAAATTCAAAGATATTTTATTTAAAGATATTCCAAGTTTTTTTGTTAAAAAATCATCTACAGACGAAAGCATGCAGTAACTTTAAACAACAACAAAGCATTTACTTATCCAAAATAAAACAGAAAATAAAGAAAAACTCATCAACAACAATGTCATGATACCCGGCTTAAAACTGAAAGCCAGGAAAAATATCAAAGCATTTCAAAGTTTTCATATCCTGCCAACAATCTTTCGTTTTGAAACCATAGTTAGTTGGGGAAGGTATACAAATAAATATAAGGGTAAATTAAGCTTTAGATATTTATTTGTTTTTGTAGTTAGAGTTAGTAAAGTCCAATTCGTAATCTCTGGATGCTTTTGTTGTAAAATAACATTCATTTGATAAATTTCTATTGTTTGTTAAAATTTTTGTCTGTATTAAAGTTATTTCTGGTAGTTAAATGGTTTCATTCATTTTATTTTTTTTTTTTAATTTTTGGGTTTTATTTTGTAAAACTGACAACATTACGAGTACGCCAATCGGTCAAGTAGTCAGCACAGGCTAAATAACCTTCACTAAAACTCAACTTGAAAAGGGAGATTGCAGAAAAACGGCACAAAGAGTTTTAGTAAAAACTACTAGTGTTGTCCTTGGTTGACTAACCAGCCTGTCTGTGAGAGATTGAAACGATTATGAATGCCACTAAGACTATAATATACACAGTGCAAAAGTCCAAATATAAAATGCAGAAGAATAAACAATAGAACCAGCATAGAATATTTAAGCAGAAATAGTAAAAAATAAAACGTGGAAATGTTAGATTATAAAAAACAAAACTTGTGCTGCTCTTTTTTCTAATTTCTCCTTTGTTATAAAAACACAATAGCCACCATCCGAAAACCAAAGAAACGTCAACTGCTAGGAAATGTGCAAAATGATTAGTCGGTCTGCACGAAAGTGTGGATAACGCAATCTTTTTTCCTTATATACTCTTTTGTTTTTTTTTTTGATCATTTTATGTTTTCTGTAAAACCAAGTTTTGTTATTGTGCTTTTTAATTTTTCCTCCCGATCTCCTTCCGATTCCGTTATACAAAAAAGGCTTTTTAGTTAATTTTGCATGTTAAGTTAGCTTAAATGCAGCTGCTAAATATTTTTGGAGAAAATAACCTAAAGCCGACATATTTAAAGTAGAAAGTAATAATTATGGGTATTCGACCTTTTTAATATATTATAAATAATGTTTTGTTCAAGCTTAAGGTCTTGATATAAAAATTAAGTTAATTTTTATTTTTGTTTTCAATGTTACGCTACACCATTGGGTGGCATCTTTAGGTAAAAAAAGTGTATAAACATTTTAACAAATAAATCAATAATAAAAAAGGGTCTATTTGAGAAAATTTTTAACTGATTCTACAATATAATTAATTTAAATAAATATTTTTAATCTTATTTCAATAATTTTAGAGTTGTTGTGCAATACTTTGGATTCATTGGTTAATGTTTAACCGAAAAAAGCTTCCATCCTGCTTAGTTAAAAGTAATTTTATCTGGTATTATATTGTTTATATTTTTTCAGTCTGTAAATGAAATACTGTTGTTATTTCCCGTCTTCTCTGGCTGTTGTTCTTTTTGTGTTGATGGCGAGCGCTTTCGATGTGAAAACACTGAAACAACAATAGCCGGAAGAGACAGAAAATAACAACAGTAATTTTATCTGTTTAGTGTTTTTCGAACTACGAAGTTGGCATATATCAGAAATATCTTCAGAATAGTATAATAAAGGAAAAGTTTGCGATCTATCGGACAGTTTTCTTGATTTGCATAAACTCATTATATCTTTGTTTAAGTAAAAATATACAACCAGTTTAATAAATTTCTAGAAGCCAATAATAAATAATAATTGTTTGTCTTTCCTTTATTTAAATAAAAACAAAATCCAATTAAATAATAAGCCTTGCCCATTACTCATTACTCACTTAAGAGTCATCTTCTGAATCTAAATTAGCAACTCATAATGAATTTCTCCTCGCTCCAAATAGTAACTCTATTCTTTAATAATAATTTCTCCAATAGTTATGACATTTTCGATAAGAGGCTATTTGACACAATGATAATTCTACACTTCTGTGATTGCAAAATATTTAATTATGAAATTTAAAAGTTTCTGTTACTCAAATTTTTCCAATAACCATAGAACACTAGACTACGTTAATAATTGATAATTAAAAGCTAACTTCTAAGTCTTCGTATACATTTTTGTAATCAATATTATTTAATGAACTGTCAAAAAAATAACAAAACCTTTAATCAGGCATTGGAACTTTTAATTAATCCATACTTCGAAATAATGTCCAAACAGTCAATAATTATTCTCATACATGACAGGAAATATAGTTGTCAAGAAATTTCAACTGTTATTACAATACACTGGTTATATAAATTGAACAAATAAGAGTTTTGCTATAAAACTGAGAGCCCCAATTTATGCAGTATTCTTTAAAAAGTGCTGATTTTGATTAGTTAGTGGTTCGTTATACCGCCATTGCTCAGATTATGGTACATTTATATTGTTTTATTTATATTTATTTTTCAAGCACCATTAAGGGTAAAATAAATTATAATGCCTTTCGAAGGGTACTAAATTTTGCGTAGAATGAGGCCTACATTGTTTTGATAAGATAAAATTTTCTCGACCCACTATTGAGCTTTTTACCGATTGTTATCAATTTAATTACTACTCATATTATTTAAGTAAACAATAACATAATCTACACTTGTGTATTATTTTAATTAATTCATTTAACTTAAAAAATGTTAACACTATTTGAAACGATAACGCAGAGAAAATAAAAACACGGTAATTTTCATTCATTCATTTATTTCTTAGAAGTATTTACACTATTTCTATCGGGTTTTTTAACACGACGTTTGTTTTTCAATTGCGGCAGCACCAACAACATGATAGTTTTGACATTTAGTAGCAGATGCATTGGTAATTGTTACAGCGAATTGAATTTCCCATGAAAATCGCATTAAAATAATTAAAATCCACTCTAAAAACTGTGGTTCTATTAAAGTTACATTTCGTAAAATTCGTGACATTTTCGGACAATATAATCGTCCTTCTGAGACCGATGTTAAAAATTTAGTCGTTATATTTGATTCGACAGACTCGATACAAAATATTGGAACACCAACGCGTTTTTGATCGATTCGTTCAACAGAAAACATCGCAGCGATGAGCCACAAAGTTGAAACATATCCAGACCCTCGACATTTTCAAGAATTGGGGTTATCAAAAACCATCACATGGCGAATTTTGCGTGAAAATTTTAATTGAAGGCTTACAAGGTTCAACTGGTGCAGAAATTGAAACTGACCGACCATTCACATCGCTTTAGATTCGCCCAATTCATTCAGGAACAACCAGCTGGTTTTTCTGAAAAACCACTTATCAGGGTATATTAACAAGCAAAATTTCCGCGTTTGGGCATTTGAAAATCCTAGAACGATTATTGAGAAACATTTGCATTCTAAACGTGTCACTGTATGGTGCGCTGTGTATCCTGGAGGCGTGATTAGGCGTTTTTCTTTTCGAAGATGAGGCTGGAAATGCGGTAACGGTCAATGGATCATGCTATCGCGAAATGTTAACAAAACAATTTTGGCCTATTATTTCCGACATGTATATCACTGGCATGTGCATTCAACAGGACGGTTCCACATATCACACAGCCAATAAAACAAACTTAATTTCTCGAGCACATAATTTCGAGACAATTAGCAGTTTAGTGCCCAACCAGATCGTATAATTTAACACCGCTGGCGTATTTTTTGTGGGCGTAGGCTAAGGGCAGAGTCTATATGCAGCCCATTGAATTGATATCATCCTTAAAACATAAAACCTGTGATGTGAAAACTAATGCTTGACTAATAATCTATATACTGTAAATAAAAACCAAATTAACAATCCCAACTGTTTTATCAACTAAGGTGAATAAACGATAAATGATAAGAGGTTTTTAAAATCATTATAATAGAAACTTTAGTCATTCATAGTCTGCTAAATGTAAAGAGCTGATATATTTGCTAGATATAGGATCAGAATATATTAAAGGATTGAATGCTTGTTTTACTATTGCTGTCTGATATGCAGTTCCTGACAATCTCACTACTATAAATGAGCTTTATTATTACTATTGCCTAAAGGATTTTATAGCCGATTTATTTTTTTTTGCATAACTGCTTTGTTATCACCGGGTCTAATTGATTATTTAACACATTAAGCTTAAATGCTGAAAGCTAAAGAATAAAATGATTCCGTATAAAGAGCTAAAATATTTGCAGTCATGTTTTAAGTTTTGTACAAACTTTGGTTAAGTTATTACTATTTCTATCTAAGTTATTACTGCTTATCTAAAGTTTTGTTTTTAAATTAATAAACGTAATAAGGACAAAACAATTAAAGAACTTATATTGAATGTTAAGAATAAAACTTGTGAAGATAATTAAATTTCCGATAATGATTACTTCGAAATAAGAAATTCGTTGCGAATGCATATACGTTTTAAAACAAAAACGCAAATTTTTAAGCCTGTAAAAAAACATTTTATTTTATTCATAAATGCTATATTTTTCTTTCACTTAGTGTTTATTATTGTATATTTATTTTTTGATTATGCACTAATTTATGGCTTTATGTATTTAAATTATGCACTTAATAAACATAAAAAAAATAAATAAAAATTAAAACTCCAACAACTGAAAATTTAATCATAGCCAGCGGATACAACACACTGTCGTTGTCATTATATGTATACAAATGTGCAGTGCATATGTATGTATATTTTATATTGATAAGAGACTTTGTTACATAAATAATCGCATAGACAAACGAAATTTATCACTAGCAACGAGCTTACATTCAAATGATTGTTTTCAAAAAAGTGACCATAAATATGCCCGGTTAAACCACATTTAACATTTGGTTGCATCAAATAGGGTACACCGTCCCTTAAATGATTATGTACATCTGTATATTAAATGAAACAACAAATTTTTAAATTTACTGCAACTATAGGGAATCCCTAATATAATTTAAAAAATTCAAACAATTGTACACACATATTTCAGTACAATCGGTTTTAATAATCATTGAAAAATTATATATGATGTTCTATATAGAAGACTTTTACAATTTAAATACTTGCATGGCAATATTTATATTCAAAGTAGTTTTACTACTACACATGCAGCATTCAGTTATTAATGTTATTATCGAGTTCATTTAAATTTATTTGCGAAGATATCGAATATTGTTGGTTGTAAATAAATTTTCATTTAATATATGGTGACATTAGAGTTTTCAAACAATTACAATAAAATTTCTTAAAAAGCAAAAAGTTGCGATTTTGGTAAACTTTTGGCTAAATGGATAAAATATTAAAATAAAGCAGCAGTATTGTAAAGAAATAATGCTTTGAAAACTTACTGGCCAGCAAAGGCAAAAAAGAATAGTTTCTTAAAGACCATCAAAATTCAGTTTCAGTTTTAAATATATGCAGATTTAACCTGCGCAATAACTTGTGCTTTCTTTTGGAATAAATAATTATATTATGCCTTAACTCACAAAAGTCAAACACCTCGATGTACACCTTGGCATTTTTATGATGTAGAAAATGTATCTAGAGGCAAAATTAAAGACAATTGAAATTGAAGGCAATTCAAAAGAAATGAGTGATTGGCAGATACTCTAAGCTGAGACTAGTCTGCAAAATTCATTATAGTTGCCATCCTTATGGAATCTAGTTATAGAATATTAGGGGCCTGGATTCCAGTCTAGCAGAAGCCAACTGGACAACTTCCACTTTATTTCCACATGAATCAGTAAGCTCCAGAGTTTAGCTTTTGCTGTTCTCTGTCTGGTTGGCCCTTCGGGGAGTATCGTGGTGGTGTGGTTTGGCAGGCCCTCATGAAATGATTAAGGGGCCAGGCTCATCTCACTTTTGAACAAGAACACAGAGTGAATGATCCGGATCCAGTGAGCATGCTATGTCATGTGTTCTGGACCACGAGTTGAATAGTCTCCAAATCTTCACCAAGGAATGGAGGTGCTGGCCCTGCTCTGAGCTCCCGAAATTGCAACATTGGCTTCCTAGGGTGTGAGTGCACGCTACATGTCACCCAAGTGGTTTAATCCATCATCGTATTATGGCTCACATGGCCAGGTAACGATGTAAATCTTATCCATTTTTTCCTCTATCAAATGTACAAAATATTCAGAAATATCAAAAGTAAATACTATAAATGGTGACTGGTATCGGCTGGTATATAGGAAATTTGAAAAATTAGAAAAACATAAACGTGCTCTTTGATGGTTACAGCGTTATAGCAAAAACCATATCTCACGCCAAAATTCCAATTGGCAAAGCTAAAAACACTACCAAACCGGCTAGTTCTAAACATCTTAAACAGCCGCACTTGCGTCTGATATAAAATTTGCATAAAATATGCAGAAATTAGCTGTTGTTTAGCACTGGCTGGACGTAACATGTAAAATTGTTAGAGTTAAGATTTTTATACTTGATATGTGCGTATATATTCCAGCGGGGTTTAATTTATTTTTATTATTTTTATTTACGGTTTTACGTCGAACCTCGTAAAATTTTGTTTGTGAACAAACCGGTTTCGGCTATTTGCCATCTTTAGTGCTCTCTTTATACTAGTCTAAAGGACTAGTCTAAAGGACTAATCTAAAGGACTAATCTAAAGGACTAGTCTAAAGGACTAGTATAAAGGACCCAAATATAAATTTTTTTACTTATTGTTAACTCAATTATAATTGAAAAATAAATAAATAAGTTCGAAAAAAAAGAAACCTAAAATTTTTAATTGCTTAAAATAGCTTATGTTTAAAACCTAAGATTTATTTGTTTACTTTCGAAGTACTTCAAAACCTAAAATATGTATTTTTCTGTTTGAACTACAAGTATTTTGTAAAACTTTTCAGCAGACATACTGTATCTACCTTGTTTTGTAATAAATTATAACCATTTATTTGACACATTAAATATATTTTTCGTTTATTTATTTTACAGCAATATTGACAAACAAATAGAATACAAACAATTAAAATTAACAACAACAAGAAATTTGCATTTGTAATATTCCATACATTTTGCGGTTGCGACTATCATTATTTGATAAAACACAACAAAGCAAAAGTTAATTTTTTCCTTAAATATATACAACATTTTTACAAAAACAAAGTGTTTAAATTATGCTTTTAGCTAAAATCAAATTTTACAATAAATAAACTTTTTACCAGGCGTTTTGTTTTAAACAAATTAGAATTGGAATCTTCTACTACATCCTTGTTATAACATTTGTTGTATGTGTATATGTATGATTGTGTGCATATGCGGTTCTGCATATTTTTAATGCAATATGACAAGCTGTTAATTTTATTTTAGATATTTGTTCTCTTTTATATTTGCCAATTAATTTTTATTAAAAGCATTTAATGCCAATCGATATTAATTACATAAATTTAAATCTACTAATTTCTTTAATACAGACGAAGAAGGGTAACTTTTAACAAGGCAAACAAAAACTTATTAAATAAGTTAATAAAATCGGTGGCTAGCAGAAAGCAATACCAAAAATATTTGGACCAATAAAGGGAGCAATGAAAAAGGCTTTAGTTTAAGTGCGGGCTTTGTCAAATCATGTGAATATATGTTTACTGGTACACAATCCAAGGTAAATAATTCGATAGTGCCTGACTGTTTCGGTTTTCTTAAAAATTAATTAAAAACAATTAATTATGTAAAAAACTTAATTAAAAATTGAAATATAGTTAAACTTAAGCCGAACTAAAATTGTTCATTTCGCTATAATAGTTTTATTTTTTTTATTTTATTTATAAATTGCCTATGGTTCCAAGATCTATACAGACATAAATCAGTACATAATAATAATAAATAAAATTTAAATTTGTTGATTGAAATATACATTTACATAATATTTAACAGCATTAATATTTAAAGAAAAATCAATATGCTTATTAAATGTATTACACTCAGTAAAAATTTAGCTGAATACTTTAATTACAATGGATTAAAATATCTCGTAAGACGAAATGGAACGTATAATAAAATATTGCTAATCAAAAAATCCAAACATATATTTCCTTTTATTAAATTTAAAACAAAGGTGACATCTAACATTATTTTTCGTCTTTTAAGAGTTCGCAGCTTTTTTAAAGCAAGTCCATTAGTGTTGCATGGTATGATTAAGAGAAAGTCTTTTAAGCCTAAAGACAAAAAAACTGCTTTTGCAGTTATGGCTTTTATAAATTGGTTACCAAATTATAGAGCCACTTTCCAGAAGAGGTTTGACAAGAGAAGTATAAAGATGTGTTGTGACATGTGGGTAACTAAACTCCTTCGACTAGCGCTTTATAAATCCAAGAACTGCATGTGCTTTGTTAGTTATTAACGAAATATTTTATACAAAATTTAATTTAGCATCCAGTAAAATACCAAGATCTAAAACTACATTCAGTTTCTTTAGTCCGTAGCCATTTAAAATATATTGCACATTTGTGTAAGAGCTTTCGAAGAAGGACATGTACTTGCACGTTTTAAGGTTCAACTCCATAAGGTTAAAATTACACCAGGAACTAAGTCCTAACTAAGGAGAATGTGATCAGCGTGAAGATTATATTGTAACGGATGCGTCTTGCTTAAGTTTAAAAGCAAAACATGAAGTTAAATACTGGGCATGCTGTTTACTAACTGCGTGGCTTGCTAAGAAAATGTATGCAAGCAATACAACAACAGATTTCAAACTGCGTAGAAATTTTATACACGAAAAATAACAACAACAACAAGTTTACTAACTGCACAGTTTTCTAAGAAAACTTATGTACACAAGACAACAACTACCTTAAATAAATTCGAGGAGGAAACTTTATCAGCATAACAGCAAAAAATAAACACAGACACACGAGCGCCTATAGATTGAATGGACAACATTCAATAACAAAATGTCATACAAAGGAAGTAGAAGATTCTTAATTTTTCTAGACTTCTAGTGGTCAAATATAAAAAGGCAGCGTCTGAGTAGATAGTTAGTTGTTGAAAAATAAACCTCGTGAAATAAAGGCGTGTATGTATTTTATGTAAATTATTCTGTAGTGTCAACTTTCTGTAGTTAAAGTAAATAAACTTGCAATTAATTTAAAAACTCTAAATAAATAATACCAGATACCAGTAACAATATGTTTGAAATATCTTCACATCGCCAGCATACAATAGAAAGTTTGACTATTTAATGGTATTGGGTATATCGTTAATACCCTATGGCATACCAGATGAAACATAAATTTCTTTAAAAGTAACCGTGTTAAAACAAACGTTTTGAGCTCTATTTAACAGATATGAATTAATCCACGTAAGTAAATTTTTTATGAATCCCATAAGGTCAAGTGTCCTTATCAGAAGTTTTTGACCTTTTCAAATGCCTTACCAAACTCGGTATAAATAACATTAGTTTGTTTTCGTTGAACGAATCTCCGATTGAATTGCGTTTTATCTCGAAAAGATAACTAACTGTTGAACAACCTCTTCTAAAACCATGCCAAAGAGCAACCCAATATATACGATACTTACTAGTAAAGGTGATCTTTAGAAAATTTCTCAAAAGTTTTAGGTATAGCGATAAGTTTAGCATTCCTTGTAATAGACAAAACATTTTACTTAAAACCAGATTTAAATAATGGGATAATTGAAGAATACTTCCATATTTTAGGAAAATAGCCAAATTTAAGAATGCAAAATGAAATACCAGCCGCACCATATTTATATGAAAATTAAAACTTTTTTAAACAGTTCAAAACTGTTGATTCATCAAGAAGTCGAATTAATATATCCCGATATGGCACCTCTGATAGTTGATAAGAGCTAATTCGACTATTAATTTTCAAGCTTACAATGAATATATGTTTTAATGCTCTGAGTAAAACATTATCTAATTTTAACCACATGTTGTGGCCATAAACTATTTTGTAGCGCATACTAGATCACCAGACTGTGTTAGCAAATTACAATGGTTCTTAGTTTTATTTTTGGGAATTTCCCCTGCAATCACAGATGTCTGTTAGACAACTTTTTGTTAGCCAAAATAAAGGTCATTGATCGACAAGAGTTTACTTTCTGCACAAGCTACCATAGAATATTCTTTTTCTCAGCATTCTTATATTAAATATTATACCCGTATTAAAAAAAAATGCAACCCTGCAAAAATATCTTAACGGTATTTGCATAACTAAAATTTAAACTTGATATTCTCTCGTTTGTTCCCACTTTACATTTCAATAACTTTTAAAAGCAATCTCCTTTCAAAGTATGAAAGACTGCGAGTCTTTTTTGTAAACAGTAAAGTGAGTCACTATTTTTGCCGGAAAATGCATAATTATTTACACTTTAACGCTTTTCCTGAAAAGCTGTAAAACATCTAATTGACCTTTGTTTAACATGACCTGATTTTTATACATTTTTTATCTTTTAGTGGTGTAAAGTTTCCTTCATCCTAATTGCAACAACATTTTGAATAATATAACTACTCCGTGTAACCTAAATCACATCTTTGGAAAGAGCAAAAAATATAAAAATAAAATAGAAAAATGCCAACACGATTTTAATAACAAAACTTTATTTAGAATAACTATATATATGGCACATGCATGTACAGAGAAAACTTTATACTTTTCAATATACCTTCTAGGATTAACACATGCCAAGGAGTCATGTTCTGTCAAAAAGTCAACATAAAAACAAGTCAACAAAATAATAATAAAAAGAAAAAGAAACACGTTAAAATATTATAAAAAAGCAAAAAAAATTCCTAATAAAAACTGAAGAGGAGGTGAAAAGGAAAAAGATTATCAAACATGTTAGATACACTAGTATCCTGCTTCATATATATATATATATATATATATATATATATATATATATATATATATGTACAATTTTATATCAGTGAGTTTGTATGATTAGTGTGAAATAAACATTTATAGGAGTATTTGTATTTATCATCACCGAGATGTCAGAAATATTCGTCTTTTAGTAAATGGAAAAAGTTTAATGCATAAAACTTATTAACTTGGCTTTATTTATATAATCTTTACCTTTATTCTGATCTAATGGAAGAGGCTAAAAGTTTGGACAAGTATACTCGCATATTGTATCTGCTATTCATAATAATTATGGTTTATTTTTAAATGCGTTCATTTTGGTTTCTTTCGAAAACTGTTAAGCTGCTCACACAATAGTGATTCGTGACTTCTTTTTAAGTTCATAATTATTGTTCTATAGTGTTAGCTTTTTAAATTTAGAAGAACCTGTTTTTTTGTGTTTTTATGTGCAAAAATCTAACTTACTTTAATTATAGTTTATTGCAAAACATAATAGTTTGTATTTCGCAAAGATGGAAAGCGAGCAATATTGAAACAATTTTCTTAAAATTTTCAAAATTTTTTTTTAACAATTTTAAATTTCATTTTTATCATTAAAATCAAAAATTTTCAAACGATTTCCAAAAAACTAAATTTCTTTAAAAATGTTATAAACTGTGCATAAGTAAATCATCAAGAGTGCAATATCATCTTCCGTTTCACAATTATTGTTTGCTCTCTGATGTTTAAAGAGACCTGTGTGTCTTCCATAAACAAATTTAAAGGATATTTTCAGCTTTGCATCGAAAAGCATACTAATTGCAACAAAATATTTTTTTAAAAAGTAGCTTTTGAAATATACTGTTTTTTCCAAGAACAAAAATCGTAATTGAAAAGACTATTCTGCTCTTTAAAATTAACAATTTTAAAACGAATTTTAATTAATAATAAGCGGAGCTTATTATTATAAAAAAATATCGAATATTCTAATTAGAATTCAGTTGATGCTGAAACTTTTGCTTACCCAATTTATACAGCTCATTTTTTAGAACACTTGAAAAATCGCGTACTAATATAAAATAAAAAAATGTAATTTAAACAAATTTTTATATAAATATGTATTTATCTTTTTAACGGTCTTTTTAATTAAATTTAACAGTGCAGTTCTTTCAACACTTCGCTTTCCCTTGAAAAGCTTCTTCAGGAAATTATTTTTAATAAAAACAAAAATTATTAACAATTCGAAAAAAAAATTTTGAAAGCAATTGACAAAAACATATAAAATAATTTTCTTCATATATACATACAAGTTAATTTTTAATTTATTATTTTCAACTTTATTTAGTTCATTCTTACAAGTCTTTCTTAATACTGACTTAAAAACAATTTTTAAAACATTTTTATTCTAGCAAAAATGAACAAATACTTATTTCGACCGCTCGTGTGGTGACAAATCTATAAACTCAGCACATTGGTTTTTTTGTGTTGCGATCGATAATGAAAAATATCAGTCAGCATAAATGGTTGTTTATTCCGGAAAACGACAAAAACCAATATGTTGCAATAATTGAAATATGAATATTTTGTTTATGAAAAGATACAAAGTTAGAAAAATTTAAAAAATTTAAATTCGGTTTACACCGTTTCCTTAACTTAAATACAAAATTATAGTTTCAAATATGTAAACATATAAAAACAAGGAAACGGAAAATAAAATAACAGATTCTCTCTTATGAAATAATTATAACAAATTATGTGTCTTTTGAATTAAGTACCTATAATTCTGCGCTAAATTGTCTGTGTCTGTTTTGAAATTTATTCTCCGTACATTTGGTATATATTTAACATATAACGTCTCTTATAGTTTTTTTCTATATCTAATATTGATGCTTCCTCAAACTTTGGATAATCATTATATTTCTTACAATGTGAAGATAAGGATGTCTTCTGTGTTGAAATATTCCTATATTTTTCGTAAAATTCGTGATATTTTCAGACAAAATAATCGTCCTTCTGATACCGCTATTAAGAATATGGTTATTAAATTTGAGTCGGCAGGCTCCATACAAAAGGTGCGAACACCGACGAATGTTCAGCTGGGTCGTTCAACTGAAATCGCAAGCGTAAGCCATAGTGTTGAAGCAGATACAAATTTGTCAATTCCTCGACGTTCTCAATAATTGGGGTTATCCAAAACCAAACACATGGCGAATGCTGCGTAAGGATTTGAAGCCTTACAAGCTTCAACTGGTGCAGGAATTGAGCCAAAGATAGATTCCTTCAGGTACGAGCAGCTGATTTTTCTGAAAAAATATTACTGGATATTACTGTTATGTGGTTTCAAAAGGACAGTGTTGCATGTCAGACAGCCCTTTCATTAAATCAACCTTTGTTGAAATAAATATACCTGATCACATTTCAAGTGTATACCGTATGTAACAAATGTTGCTAGAATATTTCCCAATGCATTTAACATGTTTTTGATAATATTGATAGAGTGAAACTACTTTTCAGCATTATTCCTTTAAATCATGATAATATTTTTATTTGAAATTTAACAGCGTGATGGATTTAACCCTAGAAAGGTAACGTTATTTTTTAGTACGGTAAAGATAACGTTACGTCTGAAAGACGTAACGTTATCCTTATTGAGATCATTTATTTATTGAATTTTCTCTTTGATAACCTTTAGCAAGCTACTAAGATCAACTAAGAATACTGAGCATATACAAACCACTACAAATCAAGGAGATGGAGTACAAAATTAAAAATGCATACGCCTGATAGACGTAAATTATCTATGCAGGGTTAATAGATTACAAAGCTTAAAACAAAAGGACTGATATTGAATAGCTTGTGCAAATAGGCGTGGTTTCGGGATACCAATTGTATAGTAAAGTATACCCTGGAGTGCAAATTTGTTTCATATATTTAGTTATTTATTTATTTACTTAGTATACAGATGTAATCATAACAGGCAACAAAGAAATATTTTTTACTTAAAGCTCAAATAAACAATTATATTACTAGTATAAAGAGAATCCTGGAGATGGCAAATAGCCGAAAGCGGTTTTCTCACAAACCAAATTTGACGCGGGTTGACGTAAAATCATACCCAAATAATTATATAAGGCTTTACAACATCTAATGATAAAAAATAATTAATAAATTGATAAAAACTTTTAAATGAGAACTCTCATTTAGTCCATCTAGCTTCGAATATAAGACTCTTGAATATTCTGCACAAACTTTTGGGTAAAATCCACTGATGATCTATTTGAGTAGTAGTAAGTAAAATGGCCATATGGATATGTTTTCCCCCGCAGTAATACATTTCAAATATATTTTTTTTAATAATAAATATTTAATAGGAATATCATAAAATATTTCTTAAAGGAATCAAGCACAAATTAACATAGATTAAACTTTTAAAATCTTTAGAAATTGTTTAAATTAGATGTGCACCTCAATAATTATTTCGAAAAAGCTGTAAGAATAGTTAATAACATCGAGTTAAGCGAAACATTAAAACAGATATTAGAAATTAGAAACTTGGCTGCAATTTTTCTATTAAATAAGTTGATATACTTTAAGCAATGTTTTGCAACCTTTCAGCGTTGGTAGTCTAAATAACTTTAGTCTGCAACGATAAGGTGGAAACAAACTCCATATTGCCATGTTAATACTCGTAAATAGAAATTTAGAAATTGTTTCTTAACTCAATATAGTTACTAATTACATTTAAAACAGTTTTTTATGTTCGGATCAGTTAAAGTGCTAAATAGCCCATCTTTTAATTAATACATGTAAATATGATATATGAAAGTTAATTTGGTGCTATCAAAATTCTCAAGACTAAGATGTTATCTACAGGTGCCCCTGTAGGCTAGTAGGTAGGGTACTAGCTTGTCAGTATGGGGGTTGTGGGTTCGATTCCCAACTTTTTTTTCACTACAAAAATAAAAATTGACTGTCGGTGGGGCTGCTCAGCGGTGAAGGCATAGTCACTGGTCGCTGTGCTGTCTTTATACGGCAGTTAATTTCCGACAGTTAATTTCCTGTTTCATCCCTTCTCTATCCCTTTCCCAAATAATGTAGCACGGTACTTGACTAAATAGGCATTGTTGCCTGAAGTGCTACTTCTCTTTAAGAAAAAAAAAACAATATTTTCCTGAAAAGTAGTGAGCATATACATATAATTTTTTTTCGATACTAGGTTTAATTTTATTAAGTTTATATTGCACCAACTTTGAAAGCTATTCAAGTCTGATTGTTTCGATAGGTATTCATAACTGAAGAAAATTTCGACACCATCTGCATATACCAGAATGTTGGAAACTTTGATAACGTTTTGGAGATCATTAATAAAAAGGGAAAATAAAATTGGTCCAATATCACTATTTTAGGGTTCATCAGAAAAAACTGAGATATTTCTCAAGGTGTTGTTTTTAAATAGGACACCTTGCTTCCGATCGAACAAATATGATGAAATCCATTTAACAGTATTCGTAATGAAACCCAGCAACCTCAATTTATGCAAAAGAACTTTATGATAAACTTTGTTAAATACTTTGCTAAAATCCATATAAACAGCATCAGTTAACTCACCTTTGACAAAACCCTGATTAATTATTAAGTTGGTAATAGTTGAACAGTTTTTACGGAAATCATGTTGACGAGCCGACAAAAGTGAGAATGTGCAATGGCAGAAATAAAAAAAAGCATTAAAATACACCATATAATTTTATGATAATTAAATTCAATTTTCTTATTTGAAATTTTTTTCAACAACGTTTTTAATAAATTTAAACTTAAATTAAGGCAAAAAACTTTTTAAACATTTGAATTTCTATTGGTACTTTAAAAAAAATGTATTTATTACATTTTATACATTCATACACGATTTTTCTATTGGCTTGCAGTTTTGCTTTATTAATAACTACTTTTTTTTAATAAATAATAATCCTCACAATACAAAATGTTCTGCCTACTTCGCAGGAAAATAGAAAAAAATATAAAAATCCATATTTATTATAACGAAACTTGCGACATTACATTAAGAAAAACATACGATTGATTATAGGTAATCAATTGCACTGTAAAAAATATTTTTTAATTAATACTATGCTATGTATGTATGTTAACTTTGAATATCCATTTGCTATAACTGCCGCCTTGGCTAGACTACTAATTAATGGTTATTTCTTAAAATTGTATAGTCAAGTTATTATTAATTTAATTTTGAATAATCATTTATGAATTGTGTCATGTTGCTATCACTAATTATCTCATTAATTAGGTGTTCTTCTAAAATTTTGTAATTTTGTAATTTTCAATTACAGTTTAAGCTAAAGGCATGATGAAATCAGAGTGTTTATTAGATTAATTTTACAAATGATGTAGTAGAGCAAAAATATATATTTTTATTTTTCTTCCTATCTCGTATTATTTTCGGATGAAGGATGGATTATAAAGTACAAAAAAATTAATGTCTGGCGTTTGAATTAAAAATATTGAGTTAAAATAATAAAATATAAATAGAATAGCTTATAACATTTTGGAACATTTTCATATTGCGTATTGTATTTTTATGTTTTTACGATTTTAAATTTTTATAAATTAGATCGGGTTGTAGGCCAAATTCAAGTTCACCTACACAAGAACTTATAAAAATTAATAGCTGTTCTCTTAGTTAAAAATATATAAGTGACAAAATTAAATGAAAGTAATACTTGATTCTTTCTTTTCTTTTTTCGCTACTAGGAAAAAAATTTTATTGTAATTTATATAATTGTTTTTCTTAAATTATATTCTATCACAGAGAATAAATTTCAATTCTGCATGTCCTTATTTTAGTACGTACCTACATACATATAGAGTGTCCACCGGTAAGGTATACTACTTTGTTTTGCCGCAAATTTGGGAAATATTAGTCTTGGCGGTCGTAAAGTAGACGCGTGGAAAATTTCTTATGAAAGATATTCGATAAACCAATGTGTTTTAATCGTTGAAACATGAATTATTATAAGGCTGAGAAAGTTACGCGAAATTTTTAGCAGAAGCAAGGTGCCAACATAACGCACTATTTATGTTGTAGTGAAAGATTTCGAAGAAAGAGGGTTTGTATGTTATAGGCCCAGGTATGGAACACAAACTACTGCAAGTTTGGCTGAAAACACTACTGCTACTCCATATAAGATTCAGTTGACACAGGAGCTTTTTCCACAAAACCATTTACGCCGTTATACATATCCAAACAGGATGTTATAGCTTGCCCATGATAATCCCGATTTTCATGAAAAAATCACAATGAGTTACAAGCCATATTTTCATTTGAATGCATAAGTGAATAAATAGAATATTCCGTTTTAGGGAATGAGAAACCCTCAAATTATTCAACAGTCATCCTTGCATCCATTAAAAGTGGCAGTGTGCTCTGCAACTTGGTCAGGAGAAATCATTGGACCTTACTTCTTTGAAAATGAAAACGGCGTAACAGTAACTGTGAGTGGGGAGGGATATCGTGATATGATTGGTAACTTTTAATGATGTTTATTGGCGTACACGGTCGCCTGATTTAACCACTCCGGACACCCCCCGGGGGCACATATATGGTCTTAATGGAGAGTTACTATGTAGACCTGTGCAACTGGGCGAAAAAGGGAGCCCCGTCCCCTGAAGTCAGCAGGGGTACAACTGGAAACTTCACTTTATTTCCACGGGAATCAGTAAGCCGCAGAATTCGTTATTTGTCTCCTCAGACATTTAACTGTTCTCTGACTGGTTATTGAGGTTGACCCCTATGTGGGAGTATCGTGGTCGTTGTGGTTTCGTGGCCCCATATCAGTCTATGGTTCTATGGTGGCCGGGTTCATTTCACCTTTAATAACACCTACCTGGTGAAATGTTCCTAGATCCAGTGAGCATGCTAGACATGTGTTCTGGACAGGAGTTGGAAAATCTCCAACTCTTAAGCAAGAAGTGATGATTTGCTCTGCAATCATCGAAGTTGCAACTAGAAAGTTCTGTTGCATAGAATTATAGCTTCGGCTTCCTAGGACGAGCATGACGTTTCAAATTATGCAGTGGGTGTGATCCACCATCTGATTAAGGCTTCATGGCCAAGCGCGGATGTGAATCTAATCACACAGTTAACTACTCTGAAAAATAAGGTTTCTGCAAACAAACAAGAAACGCTTGAGCTACTCAAACAAAATATTTGTGTTGAAGTTACTGAAGTACCGCATGAAATGTTTGAGAATATAATGAAAAATGTGCCCAAAAGGGCTCATATTTTTGCGGCTAACAGAGGCGGGCATTTATCTGATATTGTATTCCAAACATAATTGCCGACATTAAATGAAACAGTTATTCATTTTCCTTCATTTAATCAATCCCGGCGGACTTCCTGCCTATACTACTACACATTTTCCATTCAAAAGTTGAAAAATAAATTAATAAAATCAATAATTGAGTACATAAGTCCGTAAGTTCATTTTATTGATAGTAAATGATGATTTCTAATAATTTTTGTAGGTTATATATATATATATATATATGTATATATATATATATATATATATATATATATATATATATATATATATATATTGCAATCAAATCAGTTTTATATTCTGATATTTTTTAAGGTATTAGTTATGTGAATGTAAGAGGACTTGTTAAAGACTGCTTGTTTAATGAGTCCCTTCCTCCGTGCCTTTCGTTCTGTATGAGTACAGGAAAATCGACTTTTAATTTATGGGAAATTTGACTTTTATTAAGCCACAGGCTATGATGAGGACTTTTGCCTTGACTGCAGTGGTTTCAAACTATCGGCCTTCTTTCTCATCACGTAATCTAAAGTGATTGGTGGCAATTTTCCAAGACGTAAATCGCCTATGACATTCACATTTAAAAAGATTTTGCGAGTAGTCCCAAGCCTTGCGCAAGCTAGTCATAGACATTCACACTCATTGTGCATCACTGTCAGCCTCACTTCTAAGTACAGTGTTTTTCAATTTTCATCTTAACTATATTAGGTTTGAAATTTCCATGGCCTGTCACTAACACGCTTATTCAACTTAAGGTACTTTTATTAAATCTGGCCTGCCTGCAAAGGTGCTCCTTGAGTACTATTCGAGTATATCTACATGCAGTAGCCTCCCTCCGTCTCATTTCCAACCGCGCCTATGTGTGCCCTTTAACATCAGTGTTTTATCAGTAACAGAGTTATATCCGTTAAATTTAAAACACATTCCGGAGGTGATTATAAGTATACGTTTGCTTACATCACGCGCTTTAAAACTGAATTGTCTAGTTCAATTTGAACCTTTCTTTCTAGTAAGTGATCTAACTCATACAGCAGCCCAAGCAATTCTGGTAAACGGAGACATAATTCTCCAAATGCAGAAACAGGACAGATTCAGCTCAGCTGAGCAGAGATATTGACAAAGTCATTAAAATTTTAAAGGAATTTGATTTAAATGTTTTCATTAGCTAAATTCTTGTAAAAAATAGGCATATTTTATTGAAAGCAAGTACTTTAACTTCTGTTGGTAGTGGTGCTGCTACTACTACTACAGCTAATAATAAAATTATGGTAGTAGTATGGTCTAATTTTGTAGACCATAAAACTTTGTTATGCTACTAAACGCACAATATCCTAATTATTAGATGACTTTAAGAAAGTCTAAGAGCCTACGTTATTTCATATGTTTAAGCACTATCTTAAGAAAATATTGCAAAACTAATAAATTTTGCTCTAAGTGCATGTGAAATGTTGGCGTAGTACATGTTTGCATTAATTTTAATTTTATTATCTGGTAATTACAATATGCGAATCCACGCATAATAATGGAAAAAATATTGTTTGATACAGCATTTTATGCTGGTTTGCAAAAAAAAAATGCATTTTGTAATTATCACTTTAATTAATTTTAATTGTTACTGAATTTCACACATCAGCGAACTTTTCGTTAAACAATTTTTATCTGAAATGGTATGATATTTTAAATTTTTTTCATACATATTCTATCTCTCTCTCTCTCTCTCTGTCAATTTTTTCACTTTGAATGGCTGAACTGATTGTTTAATAAGAGTCATATTTGATGTGTTATAAAAAATATTTATCGTAAATTATAAACTATTTAAAATATTTATTTATTTACTATTTTTTCTTTCTTTTATTTATTTAATTTTACAAAAAAAAAAAAAAAATATCAAACATTTTTGACAAGATATGTTGAAAACTTACAAACAATACATATGAGCATCCTGGCTAGATATTCCAGCTATGAAATGCTGTCATCTAGAAATGACTGTGGTAGAAATGTCATTTTACAAAAAAAAAACAAAATTATATGCAGTTTCGTGCTCACTCACAGAGATAACTACAATACATACATACATTTGACATGAAGTAACAAAAATGTTATTCAAACATTGCACTGGTTCGACTGTCAGTTGCAATGAGTAAAATTCACACATATGCACTTATAGGCAAACACACTTGCACAAGAACACTGTTCCAATAGTAGCAAACTAATAATTAAATACAAATGAAACCAAACTAACAATGCAGCATGTTAAAGGCACAAAATATGTAGCAAAATTTTTGAATGTACAAGGGAACAATTACTAGACACGAATTCCATCAGCATTTTAACAAAAATACAATGTCTCCCACATTGCATGTAGACAAACAAATAGCATCTAGTGCTATTGTTCGCCAAATAGGAAAAAAATTATTAAAATCTTTTGACTTCTGTTGGTAGTGGTGCTGCTGCTATTACTACAGCTACTGCTATTGTTAGTTCACTTGAATCTAGCAAGCCACAGTTTGATTAATTTCTATATTAGAATTTATATACGCCAACAAAATAAAAGCATAGATTTTGAAATCATATAACTTGCCATATATAAACTAATTTATAATTGAATAGTTTTGCTAATCTAAAATTACGAGCACTAAAATTTGTAATGGACTTAGAAAAATTATTTTTAAATTTATTTTGCAAAAAATTTTGAATTAAAATTAATTTTTATTAATTTATTTATTTCAAAGATGTTAAATAATGATTAGATAATGCTAATGATTGCTAATTAACCTTCTTTCGTGTAATTCTCTAATTAATTAAACAATTAGAATTAGTTCAACTAATTCGCATTAGGTAATTGAAGTTTTTATTCCAATGGTAAAACTAATTGCAATTAGCGAAAAAAAAAATTGGTTTACCTTTACAATTAGAAATCTAATTGAATTCTGCTAATGCAATTAGATATTCAATTAGCTCGAATTACAATCAATTATTTTGATATTTTTAAAAACAAAAAAAAAAAAACTAAAACATTCATAATATGAATTTCACACATTATATATATTCATTACTGAAATCACTTATAACATAATACGTACTACATATATTACATACATGCACACCTATTTAACGGACGTACTAACTGTTTAATAACTACAATGTCCGGGTATATTCGCTTTCAGCAATACGAGCTTTTCAAAAGAAAAGTCCGACAAGCGTCCCCGCCTTGGACTATTAATAATGCTCGCAAAGGAAAATAGTCGCTCCACAGGGCCTGAAGACGTAAGCGATGTGTTGCAAAACAGTGCTACTTCCTTTAATGTAGGATATTTGGACCATATATTGGAATTTTTGTCAGCATCATTCAAATAAAATGCAGGCTTTCAGCCTCCTCTGTCAATTTTGACAATGAAGCAGTACTTTCTTCTACAAAAATGTAATCTGATTTACTAAAAATACCATATACGTATATGTGTCACTTATGCAGAACCTACCACCATCACTGAAATCATAAAAGGTCGATTCAGTATACGAACCCTCACATTTATGATTTTCGTTTGTTGCAGGAATACGAATAAGCCTTTCCGTTATTCGCGTATATGTAAATTGCCGTGATGTTTTTTTGTAAGATTTGCAGCCAGCTCAGCTTTACGTTAGGAACCAGTGCAGCTGCAGCTAGCGCCAAATCTGCCACCTCATTTAATACAAAGAAAGCTAGGAATCGTTTTCTTAATTGGTTTTCCAGCTCTAATGCAATTGTAGACAATGAATGCTCGATTTTCTGCTGGATTTTTATCAATTTATTGCTCAGAGTGATAATTGTAGGCAAAAGGCAACCATATCCAACACTCTGTTTGCCTTGCATAATCTCCAGCAATACGCACCACAATCAGCTTGTATGTATCCAAATATGATAGTTCACAGGATGTAAAACGCGGCAGGCTTATTTTATCGCACAACTCATCCAGTTTCGCCTTGTGCTGCAGAAGTCGAACAACGGTGTCGTATAGCGAGTTCCACCTCATCACAACCGGCACAACGAGGCATTCACCTAAAGTTTCCTGCATCACTTACGAACATTTTGACCATTTGCAAAATTATTTTTATCAAAATAATTGATTCTAATTCGAGCTAATTGAATATGTAACTGCATAAGCAGAATTCAGTTCGATTTCTAATTGTAAAGGTAAACCAATTTTTTCTGCTAATGGCAACTAATTGCAATTAGTTTTACCATTGGAATAAAAATCTCAATTATCTAATGGGAATTAGTTGAACTAATTCTATTTGTTTGATGAATTAGGGAATATAAACCAATTGCATGAATTGCTAATTCTAATTAAAATTTAACATGTATGATTTATTTTATGTTTAGTCTCTGGATTCAAGATCCCCACAGAAATTAAAACAATAAACAGTAGAATATAAGACTTAAATTTAGTTATTCAAATAGAAAATTAGATCACATTTAACAGCATTAACATTTAAAGAAAAATCAATATGCTTACAAAATTTATTAAACTCAGCATAAATTTTTAAAAAAGAATCAGATTTAGCATCAGTTGATCTAAATACTTAAAACACCAATAGACTAAAAACAGACTACTAATACAGCGCGTAAGACGAAATGGAACGTTAAATGAAATATTGCTAATCAAAAATCTTAAAGGACAAAGGATAGAGAAAAAGGAACACTGCCATGTACCATCGGCAGAAATTGGTCTGTTTACAAACCAAATTTGACGCGGAATGACGTAAAATTAAGTGACATTTAACATTATTCTTCGGCTTTTTAAAGCTGGCCGCATTATTAGAGTAAGTCCAGTAGTGTAGGATGCTAGCATTAAGGTACTCCATTGTAAGCCTCGAAAACAAAACTGCTTTTGCATCGACTCCATGCATTACTATAGTATACATAAATATAGTATTCTCGCCACAAAATAGCAAGTTTAAACAATTGTGCAAAAAGAAAAGCTTATTAATTTCGATTTAGTAACTAAATATTAAGTTGTTAGGATTTATAAATGAAATGTTGTTGTCATACCCCTCAGCAGAAACCTTTGTTTATTTGGTACGACCGGTGATCGCTCCATGCAATTACATCATTTTCAAGCCGCCTTTCTTGACAGGGCAACCAGGAAAGACGGTTTTTCCAGAGGGGAGTGACAACAGTAACAATTAAGTTTTTTAATATTTTGTATACTACTAATACAATCATGCTATTTTACTGTTATATTTTCAAAATGTATAATAATAAATAATTATTTTGAAAGTATCACGGCGCATTTATGGTCTGGCTTCACACAATTTTCAACAGAAAAGACTGACTATAGCTTTAGTAGCCACGACAACTAGTTTTACTCTTTCAGGAGAATTGCATTATTGCGGCTTTCATCTTGTAATTCTTGTTTAACGATTTAGTTATGTCTACTTAATTTACCCACGTACTTTATATGTCTTAATGTTGCTAAGAAAATAAATTAAAAAAAAGAACAATTCATTTCCTATTTATTTCTTAACTTTTTCAATAACATGGTTTATTTGGTTATTATGGTTATTTTCTGATTCAAATAACTCGTCATCCGTTTAATAACATTAAATATTACTTTGCCTTTTTGTACAATAAGTTTGTGAGGAATTTGCCCTCATTCTTTTCTTGATGACCAATACAGATGATCCGCCTGGTGGTTATTGTTTTAAAATTTTTTTTAATAAAATTGATACATTTTTATATAAGTGTACTTTTTTTTGGTACTTTATTGAGATGACAGCTTGAGTAATCATGAGATCTATGATAAACTACACAAAAAGGCAGCTTTAAAACAATTTGCTGCCCCATAGCTATTAATGCCAATGTGTAGGACCTCTTTTACAATGATAGGGCTCTCTCCATTGAACAATGTTTTCCTTATTAAATCTTATTTTCATGACATCTCTTCTTTATAATGTCATCTTCTCGACTGAATTTTAAGATATAAAGTGCATTCGAATTGAGGGGGTCAGTAGTTTAAGGTTTTTAAATTCGGTAACCCAAATAACATTACTTTAAATTTCTTAGCAGCCTCTAATGGATGTGTAAAAAACTGGAATTTGTATATTTTTAGTTTTTGAATAAAGTCATGCTTTTTCATAACTATAAATTAACTATAAGTTTTGTTCCAAAAAATAACGTTTATATTTACACGTTTCTTTTAGTAAGTTACTTAAATAATTACTAATTAATTAAAAGTATTTTTACGATCTCCTCTTTTGCAACAGCGTTCGTTATCCATACTAGAAATATCTTCAACATATTAATCGGAGAACAAAGAAGGGCTGAATCCTATTAGCATTATCATGCGGCTTAATGATTTGAAACCCAGAATTTCTTTTATTTTAAGACATTTTTGCCAGTTTTCACTAATTAGAGAAATTAATTTTATTTATTTGCGAATTGAAGAGTAGATTTAAATACTAAATCTACAAATACTAAACCACGACTGAAGTTTGTCAATTTATCCTACTGCAATTTATCTTTACCATATAAGGTCAGTAGGGGCTTTCGGAAAATAAATAGTAAAAAGTCTGTAGCTTCTAAATTACAAATTATATTTATCTGCAACATTATTGTTTATTATATTTTAATTGCATAATGAGCTGAAGAAAAAGTCGGCCATATGCATAAGAATAAGAAACGTGATGTTCCCAAAAGTAGAACGAAAAGCTTTTAACTTTAATAAACAATAACTGTGTTTAACTTTCCATTGTAATTTGGTGCAATTCCATAACGATAAATTAAAAGCCAATCATTTCCTAAACTTAACGAGGGTCTTTTTGTATTTCGAGAAATAAGGTGTTCTTTTCTAGCCCAAATTGAATATGAGATTTTTTAAGTATTAAGACTACGATAATTTTGTAAAGTTTTTTTTAATTTTCAGAATGTTTTCCCATTTCCCATACTTTGTGAACACATGAATATATTGTCAATGAACTAAAGAAATTAATAAAGGACTTTGTACAATTACATGCAAAAGTGCTGTAATCTCAAATGAAAATAAAATCATTTACAGTTATGAAAAAATCATATACCTATAGAATGAACAAAGTCAAAAGGCAACAACATCGTTGAGTTAATAGCTCATCAATGATTCATACGGAAATCCGGTGTGTCCGACAACATCCGGTCATATTTATATAAATGTACACCAATTCTCATTGCTATGCACAAACGCATGCATACAAAAATATTCATACAAATGCTCAAACATATGAAGTAATCTTTTTGCACTGCAAAATATTTAGCAACTACATACTATATTTATAGAAATAAACCCTTAAAGTATGCAATAAAATTTTTATTGTTTCTTCTATACAGTTGAGATAAATAAATCCCTATACATACTCATCATACACTAAAGTATGTATGAATGTTTGATTATATCTATTTTGAGTCCAATTATAATGGACATTGTAGAAATTTAAAATGTATATTTTTGAAAAAGTGAGTGTATGAAAATGAGTTTAAAATAAATGCACATGTATTTGTTTTATTTTATTGTCAATATGCGACTATGGGTCTGTTGATACAATAAATGTATTTCTGATTGTGTGTGTATTGGGCAATGTGAACATGTATTTGTAAATGCATTACGTGACTCTGCAAAAAATAAGAAACAGTACTCAAAATAACAATTGCAATATTACTTATACATACTTATATCTGTATGTATATAGATATATAAGAAAAATTAACAATCAGTTGTAGGGTTATATTCATTATTCTACAAATATGTTCTTTTTATTGTTACTCATTTTATTGTTGTTATTGTTGCCATAAGTGTAAGTTATTGCTTGAATATGTGTGGCTGGGTTAACTTTCACTAAGGATTTCGGACTATCATTTAGTATGCAAATATAAACAAAGGTTTTTTTGCCCACCCATGTACGCATTTATAGTTTCGAACTCCAAAATTATTTGATCCCACCACTATATGTATAACGCCTACCCAAAAGTATTTACAATATATACATAGCACAATGAACATTTTTGTGGCTTGCGTTTTTGAGGTACTGTTCGTTTAAAAAAAATTTTCTGTTAAATATGTCAACAGTAAATTGTAAAATTTCACTAGTCTTAGAACTAAAGGGGTATCTATCAATTATGTATACTTAAGAAAACAACTAATTAACAACTGCCTTATCTTGTACTTACTTACCTAGCCAGTTTTTGGTAGCTATGTATAAAATAGGATTATGTTAGTCCTACTATCGATAAATGGCTTCCGCGAAAAGAGTTAAAAGTTAATGTTGGTTTGCGAGAACTGAGAGTTTATTAAAAATAAACAAAAAATAGAATGGAAAAATTAACTCGCGTTTCTCGATTAGTAGTAAACCCTCTTAATACTAGAGCTCTTGATAAGCACATCGCGTTTGTCTTTACATTTGCATATATTAACAAAACAATTTTGCTACCGAAAACACTCTCCTTTTATGATTTGTCACATCTTTTGGAACTTCCTTTTTTGTCATTTCGTAGGGTTTTGCAAGACTAACTGAATTATAAAAATTATTCATATTTCAAACCGTGTAGCCTTTGTCGAGATAGTTCTCAGTTAAAGGTAAAACAATGTCCTCAGATTTTCCGCTGTAAGCTTTCATTTTCTTTAGAAGATCGGGGGACTCGCATAGTTTATATTTAGTTTGATATTTTAAAGAGTATCTGCTTGCTAGATCAATAATGTTATGTTTTTTTATTTTTTATATATTTTCGGAAAAGTAATCTTTCCCATAGCATCATGGATACTTCAATACAAATATTTTTACTTAACACCTAAATTTTACGCATAACATTGTGGAAATGATTTAGGATTGCTTTCACCTTGTATAATCTGTCGTCAGATGGTATTGAGTTATCAACCAAATGAAAACAATAAAGTAACAACTGAACTTGATTTCTGCTCATACGTTAGCTTGTTTGGGATTCAGTAAAGTTTAGTTAAGAAAACAGCACAAGATCCCATTTACAAAAAAAATGTCCAAGAGAAACTTTCATCTTTGCGGCTCTTACGTCTTGCCAATTCGATTTTTTAGAGTGTTTTTCCCATTTCGCAATTTCTGTCCAGCATATTAATTAGATTTTTGCACCAGTAATGAGCGAAACTCATCCAAATAGGTGCCCTGTAGGCTAGTAGCTAGTGTACTAGCTTGTCACTATAGGGGTTGTGGGTTCGATTCCCAACGAAGACCTTAGTTTTTTTCACTACAAAAATAAAAATTGACTGACGGTGGGGCTGCTCAGCGATGATGGCAGAGTCACTGGTCGCTGTACTGTCCTTATACGACAGTTGATTTCCAACTATCCTTCTATTTTCACCACCTGTTTCATCTCTTTTCTATCACTTTTCTAAAGAATGTAGCACGGTACTTGACTAAATAGGCATGGTTGCCTGAAGTGCTACTTCTCTTTAAAAAAAAAAGAAAAAAAGAAACTCATCCAAATAAAATAAATAAATCCACCAGCGTTTGTAATGTAAAATTGTATGTATCTAATTTCACACCAAAATTTACCGGAAAAAAAAATTATTCAGGATTGTGGTGCACTTCTATCCACAAGTCACATTCACATTTGAAGTTGTTGCTTGAAAATCAGTGTCATTATCATGAGGTTTGTAGACGTCTCTTGGTATCCATATTGGGTCCTTGATAATTATAACAATAATTGGAGAGTGTTTACGTAATTAAAAAGAAAGAAAATAATAAAATGATGACAATAAAATTATGATAAACAATAATTATAGAACAAAATAATGAAAAACGTACAAACGTACTCGTAGTTGGTTTCTGCCAGCTATTTCTGTTACATAAGCTAATTACGGTATAATTTATAGGTCCTTTTACCTCTAATAAAAGCATAATTTTTGCTTTTTGATGATAGCTATACTTTTAATAATATAGTGTGATTAAATCAAATTATTAGTTTTGGCCAGTTTTCTGAAAAGTGCCATGCCAGTCGAAGTCTTAATAAGTACAGAATACGGCGAGATCTTAAAATATTTACGAAATGTTTGCTTTAAATAGTTTCTACTTGATCAAAAATATATCAATTTTTTACAAACTTTTCTTTAAAAAATCTACGTTTTTTCGATCAATAAACAATTGCACAATCTCAGAAATTCTATAAAATTAAATTAATTAAATGAAATTGCATAGAATATTTTAAATTTTAATCAAAACTAACAGTCAATATTAAAAATTTATTACATACGAAACGAGAGAGAACAGGAGAGATCAAATAACGCCTTAAAGTTTTAAAACAAATATAAAATTTGGATGCAGAACAAGAAAGAAATAGTATTAGAGGACGTATGAAACCACTGCACAGTAAGGCGACAGCGCCTAAATTACTTTTTTTTCCTCTTTACCATAAAAAATTCTCATCATTTAATTTAAGATAAAAATTTCTGAGCTATGTAATCAGTAATAGTTTTAAAAAATTTTGTTTTATCTTTACTTTACTTTAAAACTATATTTTTTACTGTAACTTAAACCGAATTAAAGAAGTTATATGAAACTTCCCATTTATTTGATGATTTGTCCTACTGTGCTTAACGCTGGGCAGTACTTTGTATTTTCCTAACAAATTTGTGTTCCTATCCAGCGAGGAAAAATTTACGACAGTTAGTGAATTAATACCACAGAATACCTACATTTTATTTACTAAAGCATACGCTTAAATTATGCCAATTTCAAGTGGCATAAACTTTTTAAAATTAACCCAAAATACTCACGTGGATGTAACAAGTAAAAGTACTAAAATAATGTAAAGGACAACTGATTTTCACATTAAAAGTTCTTTTGGATAGTTGGGTCATTTTATTGTAGCGGAAATAATGTTTCAGATATTTTCGAAATTGCAGCTCACATCTTCTTCATTATTTTTGTTGTTGAAAAAAAATTTCTATTATTTGTTTTGTTCCAAATGTTTATTTGCATCAAGATAAAAGCTAATTTGAAATACATTTAAACATGGAAACAAGACAAAAAAACAAAACAAAACAGAAACAACGTCAAATAAATGATGATGACTGTTATCATAGATAATATGCAATTTTATAAAGTTTAAAAAAAGAGTGTGAGAAGGCCTTAAGCTGTTTGCCAGTTTAATTGCAAAAAGTATAATTTTTTTTAAAGAGTAAACTTCAAGTAACACTTATAAATAAGTTGTAAATAAAATCAAATTTTAATTTAAAAATAGAAATTTATGAGAATAAAAATTTATATGATATAATTGCATTTTATTTTTTGATAAAATTATTGAGTTTAAAAATTTATCAATATTTAAATTTATTGATAATACAAACATTTTTAATTTTTAGACCTTAAAAAGAATAATCTAACTTCAAAATTAATACTTAAGTTATGGTGATTTAACTTTTAATGGCATTTAATTTTAATTAAAATTTCCTTAAATTGAGTATGATGCATGAGCAAAGACTACAAAGATAAATAAATATTTTAACTATTTCATTTATAGTCTCCTTTACTAAGTAACAATAAAATGGCATTAATAAAATTACAAAGTGTTCGTAAGTGGTAAATAAGAACTTATGCTAAGAAATTTATTTTAAACAATTTTAAGTGATATGGTGTAAGAAGGTCATAACTGTAATTTGTTTTTAAAATAATAATGCAAATAAGTTTAGTGAAACCTCTTCTAAATAGAAATATGAATTTTTATTAATTTTTTTTTTGCAGGATATATTGCGTAACTCGAATAACAATGTCCTATTAACAGGAAAAAGCGTTATCTATTTCCGTGTTTATCACCATAACAATATGAGGAAGCTATAAAAATAGTACGATTTATTTTATATAAGGAATAACGACAAGACTCAAAAATAAACCAGAGGAAAATTGATTCAGCTCGTAATCGCAAGTTCTTAATGTTGTTGACATGAAAATACATGGACTAAGCATATTTTTCAGGTTTCTAAAGAAGCTTTTAAGTACCTCGGTTTTCTAAAACAGTATAAGGTATTAGGGATACTTCACTCCTTCCCATCTTAGTACTATTTACACCGTTTATATTTTCAAATGGAATACAACTCTTATTGTCACTTACTAGCTCTAATGAAATTAGGGAATTTTTCCCGTTACTCACACGTTTTTGCGTTTAGCATGCTTTTCGTTAAGGGCCCGTCCGTTGATTGGCCGGTAATCGCATTTGGCATTACAAAAAAAATCCTTTTTTAGCAGAATAGTCCCTATGTGGAGTAAGCTCCCTCCAGAGATCTTTCCTGTCACTTTCAGTGCAGGAAAGTTTAAATTGAACGTGCACAGGCACTATTTCCTCTTTCCTCCTTCCCATAGCATAGCTTCCTAGAAATTTATGTCTGCTGTTTTTATCACAATTATCGAGCTTTAATATAAGACCTTTAGAAATAAATTTAATATTTAGTTGATAAATCAGAACCACAATTAGATTTTGCCAAAGAAGAAATACATCCAATATTAGCGTTAATCATATATAAAAGAGCTGTGATTTTTACCCAAATTTTGTTCAGATAACCGAGTCTTGCATAACATTGATTATATATAAATTGTATTTAACTGTTAAAATAAATATGAGTTGAAAGCATATTGATTGAATATAATTTTCATTTTATCATATTACGAAATCTCTAGTTAAAATATAGATATGGTTACGATTATTATATTAACTTTTGTTATATTGAGTTCTTTTATTACAAAATTATAACTAATTCATTTGGCCAGAAAATGGTATTTATTAGTTGTTTTAAGAGGTTCTCGCACATCCGAGAATATTCTACTTTAACATCGCCCCATATTGTTGTTGTTGTTGTTACCATTCATTTTAGGCCCCTGCTTGGCTGTGTATTTTGTTTTTGTTTTGGGTTAGATTTGTTTGTTTTCTATTTATCTTATTTCGTTGAAATTCTTACAAGTGTGTTGTTGTTGTCTTGGGTGTATAAGATTTCATAGAAATCTATGCAGTTTGTAAAGTTTGTCGTCTCGTTTACTTCTTTACTGATAATTATTTTTTTCTAAAATTCAACAAATCATCTTCGCAAGAAGTCCACAGCGATTATTAGTTGTAGTTTTAAATGATTTCAAATAAGTTTTCGTATTTTATAATTAGTTAAATTTTTATTTTATTTTTAGCAGTGGCAATAGCCAAGCATTTAGTCACTCTGCTGGGACCATTACTTTTCTTTCAGTAAATAAGTTTTGCCTTTAAAGCCAACTTCGGTAAAAAAAACAGATGTCACGGATATACATATTATTGAAAAATATTCTACAAAAAAAGGGCTTAATTTAATTGCACTGAAAAAGCTCCTTTCTATGTTGACTCGTAAAATAATACTAAACCTATATCACTCGCGACCATTCACATGTTAATCCCATTTTACAACTAGTAGCTATATAAGTGACTCTTAAGTCATGATTTTATGAGGTCATTGAGTGGTTTACATGCAAGGTAAGTAGTTCTTATAAACAATATTGCAGCGTAACATAGCAAATTTGAAACAGTGAGCCTAAATGTCACAATGAATGAGCTTCAAAGCTTTTGATTTATAACAACCATTAGTAATATTTAAATCCAAATTTTTATTTATCTATTTGTATATTGTGCTTTTAGTATTTTTACTTCTTCTTCGAAATGTGTTTAATATAGAACTATTTTATTTTTTCTATGATGAATCTATTTAAATGGAAATAGTTTAGGATTCATTTATGTATAAGCCCTTATTCTCTTGTCCCTTGGACATAAAAACAACTATGTATGTATTCATTATGAAAAATTCTACTGCAGAATAATATATTTTATAATCATCATTGGATTTTATCACAAACAAAATATCACCTGCATTCCCATTCAAAATTCAAAGCAATACAGTTGTAATGGGTAATGGAATTAAAGATCCTTCACTGATTTTCAAATTTATTCAAAAGGTATTTAAATAAATTAAAAGGATATTTTCTACACTAAATATATTCATACGCAACTTATTAGGTATGTATGTATGTGTGTGTTAATAAATTAGTATGTTAGAATGTACACCTGTATTGATTAAGTATTAAAGTATGTCTCATTTAACTTATATATAGTTGATTGGATGAATGTTTCTTTGGATTGGACTACTGAAGCGAAGATGAGTTTTCTTAATTTAACATTTAAAAGCTTATTGTTGTGATTGCTTAAAATTTACCAGTGTACACCTGCAGATGAAATCGTTTTGATTAAAATTTACCTTTTTGAAATTCATTTGCATTTCTGTGCAATATTTTTATGTTGTTGTTGTTGTTTTTGTTGCTGTCGTAAAATATATGTTTATTAGTATGCAACATTGATAATATTATAAAATATCTTTGATTTTGTGGCTTTGTATTTTACTTGCAATTTTGTAATTTACAAATATTTTGAGGTTTCTTCAATTTTGAGAGAATCTTATTTGATTGTGTTGTTATTTTAAAGCTCCTAAAATAAATTTATGTGTTTGAAATAAATTTAGCAAAAATAATTTTCGAATGGCTTGTTGGAACCACAACATTTTTTATTCATACTAAAATTTGCCAAAAATGACCTAACAAATTTTTGTTGATAAATAAAATACTTAAAAATATAAATATTTTAAACATTTCTACAAACAAAAAATAAATTCGCCAAATGCAAGCGACATCGTCTATGTATGGGTCGCCCTTCAATTCAAAATTCTATTTTTTTAAGCGGACGTAGTTCTTATTATAGTACGTTCAAAATGAATTGAAATGATGCCATTTCATTTGAATTTTTTATACCTTTTTTATAGCCTATTACGGTTAAAAAAAGAAGGTCATATCGGAATACCCTTCATTTCACTTTATTTGTTTAATTATAGTAGACATATTAGCACATACTCTCTATAAAATTTAAACGAGTTCGTATAAGGGTTCAAAAGATATAAACCAAATTTGTTAAAATCACGAGCAATCCACAGTGATTTGAAAACGTTTTATTTTGGATCGGTTGGTCGTGAACCACCAAAAGATATCCTAATGGCCAAGTGAAGTTACTGATGAGGGGCCCCCTAAGCCAAAGCGGGCTTCTAAGTAAGCCCCTAAAGACGGGTACTGTGGGCATACACTATTTTGGAAATGATTTAACAGCTTATTTATTACTCAAATGTAAAGAGTTTTTGAACTTAAGTAGATCTTTAAAATATCTACAAAAAAATATCTATATGTTTGGGTTACCTCTTTTGGTTTTGGACATTTTTCTTTTAACTTTTGGCCAGCCTTTATCTAGCATTGTTGACGTAATCGGATTTTGACATGAACGTTTCCAGTCCAATCATCCTCAAATTCAAAACGTTGAATTTCATACTCTGTATTTAGAAGTTTCCAACAAATTGATTCCGATTTCCTTAGTGTTTATCATCAAGAGAAAAAATTAAAAATAATATTTTTCAAATTATACTCGAATTTCGTGTTCTAATATTTCAGTAACTGAAACTCTATATATTAAGATTTACAAATATTAGCCAAATAAGCATTACAAGAATGTAAATAATAAAATACATTTGCACACATTAAAAAATTCATTTTAATTTCCTAATTTTTATTATTTTTAATAGAAGTATTGTTCAGCTCTTTTTATTGATTTATCTCAGGCTTTTGACAAAATTTGGCATAAAAGTCAATTTCTGAAACTGACCGCTCACTTGCCTTTTAATATAAGCAACTTATTGAAAAGCTCTATAAGTAGACGAAAATTTCCTGTTGTCGAAGGAGGCTTCGTTAGTTTATTCAAACCAATTTCCTCAGGCGTACCACTAGATAGCATACTTGGACCAGTTTTATATTTGATATATAACTGTGATATGCCTGTAAGTAGAACTGTCCACACTTCAATGTTTGCTGATGATACAGTGTGTCTAAGTTCGCAAGAAAACTTCCATCAAGTATCCATAAATCTTCACCAACACATAACTCAGTTAGAGTTGTGGTTAAATTTATGGAGAATCAAAGTGAACGTTCGAAAGTGCATTCATGTAACCTTCACCCTGCGAAAAGATAATTGTTCACCCGTTCGAATCAATAATTACATTGTTCCTCACCATACTTATATGAGATATCTTGGTATACATCTTGACCGTCGCCTTACATGGAAACATCATATTGAATCAAAGCTAACACAAATGAAACTTAAACTAACATTGGCCTATTGGCAGGTACTCGAAACTTAGCCTAGATTGTAAACTTCTAAGTTACAAGACCATTTTAAAACCATTATGGTCTTACGGAATCCAACTTCAAATGTGGATAGAATCCAATGTAGACAAAATAAAATTTTACGGTTAATAACTTCTGCTCCATAGTACATCAGAAATTCAAACATACATTGTGATTTAGACATACCGCTGGTGACTACAGAAATCATCAAATACGCAGGTAAATACTTGATGAAGCTTGAAGACCATCCTAATCCCCTTGCTCGCAATATCTTGGATTATAGTGAACATAGCCGATTAAAAAAGAGGAATACCGCAGCTTTAATCCTCAATGCTGCAAATGACCCATCTTAGAAATATTTGTTTTGTTATTGTACGTCAATTTTTTTTACCCAGAAGCTTAGGTCTGACATGGTTGGGACTAATGTAACTTTTCTTTAGAATTTAAGATTTTCAAACTTATTGTTAGTTCATTTTCTTGAAGATACAATAAATAATTATTATTAACTAATTTATATTTGATTAAAAACATTCATACAAATATATAAATAACACACAAGAAATAGTAATATTTTGCACGTACTCGTATAAGTTACGGTTATCTTTAATTTTGAGCATAAAAAATGCATTATTGACAATTTCAACTAAAAAGTTGTTATTATGACAGCAGGCTCATAATGCGATAGTATAACGTATTTGTTTTCAGCATAAGGCAGGGCCCTCAGATTCTGTTCAAGCCGAATCCCTTAATTGAAAAAAAATTGTCGTAGACAATGAAAGTAGAGTTACACCCATTCTGCTTGTTTTTGAAATGAGTTTAATCCAGCGATATAATGATACGTACAACAAGTTTTACGAAATTGTTTCTTAAAATATTTCCTATTTTTATCGAATCGTTTGGGAATTGTTTAAGTATTTTTTTCTTTTATATTTTGAATAACAAGACCAAAAGTACAGATTCATAGATAAAAGTCAAATATAATGATCGAAGTTTTACTGCTCAAGTACGTTTATGTATATTTATCTTAGGAAATGTTTTTGCTGCCTTACCGTAAGATTTGTAGATAAAATAAATTATGTGTTTAAAGTACAACTAAACTGAAATAATGTTTAAAGCTTAATTTAAAAATTTATTACATAAATCCCAGAAAAATCAATCAAATTTTTTTAATAGAAATACTTAAACAGAATTTGTTTGGTGCCCAATCTCTTAATCTGACAACACGAGTGTAAAGTGGCATGATGTGATGATGGGGGACTACAGATTGGCAGAAAGATTATTTAGCGCCAATTGGATTTTAAATCAGAGCCACAAATAACTATAGCTAAATTTACTCATATACATATGAGCTAATTTCAAGTTATAATTTTTCGAACACTGATAAAATAAAAATGATTTCCTGTGAGGAAAAAATTGTATTTCAATTAATTGAATAGATGACAAAAAAGAAAATGGTTGTTATGCCCTTAATTCAAACAGCTCAGAATAGTTTGCTAAACTGTTTAAATGAATATGAAACTTTGAAGGTATTTTAATTTTACAAGGTTCAATTACCAAAGATATTTGCTTGAGTGTATAACAACTATATCTTATAGATATTATTTAAGATTTAAGTATTTTAATGTAAAGTATCTGTTACTTGACCAAAAAAAAAGTACACAAACATTTTAATATTCTCCAGAGAAACACAAAGCAAATGGAAAATTAAATCATAAAATGAAGTCAGCAAAAAATAACCAGAACTCGATTATTCAATTGTTTCAATAGATTTCGCACAAATTTAGCAATGTTTTACAAGCTGCGCATAATGGGTATGATTTTTGTACTCATTATCAATACATTCATAAACACAATATGCATATTTAGTCATATTTATTAATTTTTAGATTCAGATATCTAATGCTTTATTGATTTGCATGGCCAGTTTAGAGAAAATGGAAAACTTTTGTTAATTGTTGCTGCTGTTCATATTTTCAGCTTGTTTTTATTTTAGTGGCCTTTAAATATGATTTTGTACTAATGGGCTTGCTCATAAGCAAAATGTGCGCTATACACTCATTCTATCTTATTTCTTCACAATTAGGGTCGGATTATGCTCAATGACAGATTTTTTTTTGTTTTAATTTGGCCGAGTTATATGACATAAGACGACCGAAACATTCAATATATTAAAATAAAATTGGCCTCTAAGCTCTTGACCCTTCCCACATCACTCTTTCGTTCTCTTGCCCTCTCTGCGCTAAACTTGCAACAGTTGACTAATTAAAAAAAAAAATAAGCATCCTTAAAAATCATTTTTAAATGTTATTGCCATTTATTATTCTCTCGAATAAAAAAACATATGGTTCAACTAATAATAAAAAACCTACGTTCTTAGTTTATCAGTCTATTTTTTTCCAAAACACCTTGAATAGAATTCCTTTTTTGGTTATGATATTTTTGAGAGTTATAGTGCGCGATTAAATTTATTTTCGCAAAACAAAACAAGTTATTTTTATTTTTAATATTTTTAATATTGAAACTAATTATTATTTCAACTATTTAATATTTTAACCAAATAAATAATTTTTAATCCGGCATAAATAAATAATTATTCAAAAGTACGAATCAACACATAGTCTAAGTTTTAGTCAAAAGTACGTTTGAATTTTCAAGTTAATTTATTACAACGCATGCTAATCACTTCGGCTAAATTAAAATAGTGAATAGAAATTATCCTTGGTGACAATGTACTTTGTTTAGAAAAATAAGGAGGACATACCTGATAAGATTCACGTCGGTACCTATGGCTATGTAAGCCATAATCCGTCGGTGGATCAACCCATTTGGGTGATACGTAGCGTTTACCCACGCCCTAGGAAGCCTTCGGATATCTCCATCCTCCAATCACTCCTAGTTGCAATTTCGAGAGCTTGGTGCAGGCCAACGCCACCCCTCTTTGCTGAAGAGTTGAAGACTATCCAGCTCCTGGTCGAGAACACATGCAAACTTTATAAAATTTCAGAACACAACCGCAAGCATGCTTACTGAACCTGGATCATTCAATGCGTTCACAGCGAATGATCCGGCCCACATAAAATTCAAACAAGGGCCGCGAAACCACAACCACCACGATGCTCCCAAAGGGCCAACCTCAATAATCAGTCAGAGAACACCACCCCCGGGGGCACTATCTAGACACAGTGCAACTGGGGGAAAAGGGAGCCCAGTCCCCTGCAGTCAGCAGGGGTACAACTGGAAACTCTAATTTATTCCCACGGGAATCAGTAATGCCCGCAGAGTTCATTATTTGTCTCTTTAGACATTTAATAGTTCTCTGGCTGATTATTGAGGTTGGCCCCTATATGGGAGTATCGTGGTGGTTGTGGTTTCGCGGCCCCATAACAGTATAATGGTTATTATGATGGCCAGGATCATCTCACTGTTAATGACACGCTAAGTGAATGATCGAGTCCAGTGAGCATGTTAGACATGTGTTCTGGACAGGAGCTTGAAAGTCTCCAACTCTTAAGCAAGGAGTGATGATTTGCAGCCCTGCTCTGGAATCATCGAAGTTGCAACTAGAAAGTTCTGTTGCATAGAATTATGGCTTCGGCTTCCTAGGACGAGCATGACGATCCATATTATGCAGTGGTTTGGTCCACCATCTAATTAAGGCTTCATGGCCAGGCGAATCACACAGTCAGAGAACACCTAAAAATCTGAACTCTGAGCCTTACTGATTACCGTGGAAATAACGTGGAGTTGTCCAGTTAACTCCAGCTAGCCTTTAGGGGACTGGGACTCCCTTTTACCCCCGGTCGCACATATACTAAAGGTGAGAGGAGAACAATAATGATTTGTTGAGCAACTCACATAAAATTACTATTTGGAACAAATTTTAGGCATCTTGAAAAGCATGATTTGTGTGTCAAAAGTAAAACTTGATATGGACGATTTTATGATTTATTTATCCATTCAATAACTATTCAATCGCGCTGTGCCAAAAAAGCAGACATTGCTGGAAAAGCAAGCATTGATATTCACAAGCCGGAAAATAAAAACTCTTTAAGAAAAAAAAATAGATATTCTTTTAAAGTTGCAGACCTTTTTTATTGTAAAATTTCTTTTTTCTTTTTTTCCGGTTTAAGGTCTTGTTCAATAAATTGAAAAATTAAAAAACTTTTGTTTAAGTTTAAAACAATTTATTGTTAATTTTTAATTTTTCAAAAATTTTTTTCTATTAAAATCCAATATTTCGGCCAACTTTGTTGGTCATCCTCAGGGCTTTTTTTTCTTCTCTACAATAAACATTAACAACAATAATTATAACTAATCAAAATCCTTAAAACACATATCACAATGAATATTTACATTTAAAAAATTTTTTTTGGATAAAATTTTTTTTTGGATTTTAACAGAAAAAAATTTTGAAAAATTAAAAATTAACAATAAATTGTTTTAAACTTAAACAAAATTTTTTTAATTTTTTAATTTATTGAACAAGACCTTAAGCCGAAAAAAAAAGAAAAGAAATTTAAAAAAAAATAGTTGAAATAAGAATTTACCTCCACAAACATAAAACCCACACAGTGCAAACCCTTAGCCAACAGTCATGAATATTCTAGGAACATGGTTGTTAGACTTGATGGCTAATGCAACGTGCTCGTAAAGAATGAATGGATATTTTTTTTAGCTTGCAGTCAACTCTTGCTACTAAAAATACTAATAAAATAGATAACGAGTTATTAAAACTACAAAAAACTTTATAGAAGAAAGATTTACGGATCAAACTAAAAATTTACAGTACAGCAAAGGGTTTACAATCTCCTTTTTCCTGAATTAAATATTCGATTTACCTCAGTCAAGCCAAAAAATTTATTTTAAATCCTACTGCTGGTAGAAAGATTTGATCGATATTGGTAATGTAGTGTTGGTGCCCATAGATCAAAACCAAACTAGACCACACTTGCAACAAATTCGACGCTAAGCTGCTGTAGAGTTTCAATGGAACAAGATGCCCAAATCCAAAATTATTTAATAGATTTACCATTACAACGGGGGTGGGCAAATGTTATCTGCTGATTGAACTATTGTTTCTTATCGATAACGCATACATACATAATACGTACGGAGTCAAACGTAGTTCTATCGCTTCTCCTACATTAGGGTGATAAAAGTTCTACTATTAAATCTCACTTATTTTTGATTAATGCAAGCTTACAATATTTCATGACAAAGATAGCAAGTCCATACAATAATTAAAATTTAAAATAATTAAAGTAATTTGAAAAAAAATATTTTTTTTATTATAATAACACATTTTAGATGTTGACTTTTCGAAGTACAAAAAACGAAAAAATGTTTTATGAAAAATTTTAAATTTCAAGCTTCAATATTTTGTGTTAGCCTACTTTCTAATATTTAATTATAATAATGTGCTCGCTAGAAACTTAGTGGAAATTACAAAGTAAATGATCTTAATATCGTAAGTTAAATAAGTAAAATCTTGCATTAGATGAGCCGGTTTAGAATCAACCATGCATGGAGCCGGCAGGCAAAATAATAGAAAGTCAACATTAATGTAGCAGATTAAATTCAATAGTTTTCTTATAAAAATCATGTAATGAAAAACAAAGAGGGCCTTAATTCATAATTTGGAAAAGTTAGAACGGACTAAATACAATAATCAAAAGTCTTAAATAATAAACTTCAAATTTTCATTAGGCGCACATTCAATTAAAGCTCTCAAATTAGAAAATATTTAAAATATGAGTTCATCTTCACAAACATTTCTTCCACTCCAAATACCAAATCTATTGTTTCTAGTCCATTACGCACACATATGTACATACATATATACGTACATAGTTAATCACAGTTCTATTGCTTCTTAGGGTAATAAAAGTTTTACTATTAGATGTCACTTCTACTGGTCTAATGCAAGCTTACAGAATTCTTCTGACAAGAATAATAAATCTATAAAATAATATTAAAAAAAAAATATTTTTTTTAAACAACACATTTTAGATGTTGACTTTTCAAAGTACAAAAAATGAAAAAATGCTTTTTCAGAAATTTTTATTTTCAAGTTTCAATATTTTGTGTCAGCCTACTTTTTAGTACTTGATTTTTAAATAATGTACTCGGTAGCAACTTAGTGAAAATTAAAAAAAAAATCGCACACCTAAGTTAAACAATTCATAGGTGAACCGGTATAGAACAGGTCAAAATAAAAAACAGATAACATTAAAGCAGCAGAAATTATCGTCTTCAGGGTTTATATAGGAACCGACATCTTTAGAGATGACTTTGTCAATTTTTCTTATTTTTAAAAAAAAATCGAATAAGATCCTTACAAAAATTAGTAAATGAAAAGGAAAGACAAGGAAGAGATGTTAACGCAAATTTTGGAAAACAAGAGCCTTAAATAAAATTAAGACAAATATACACAAGCCGCACGTTAAATGAAAAGCTTAAAACTTCAAAAAAGTATTTAAAATGTGAAAATATCTTAATACGCATCACTTTCACTCCAAAGACAATCCCTTAGCCCAGAGTCATCTGTATTCTACGAAAATCCTTGTAAAACTTGCTTGCTGATGTAAAGTGATCTTAACAAATGTATTTCCAATTATGTTTTAGCTTTCGGTCAACACTTGTCGCTAACGACACAAAAAAAGATAAGACAAAGAATCACTATCACTATCATTCCAAAAAATCTATTTTAATCTCTACTGCCTTGGCAAATTTATCTGTAGAAGGTGTTGGTATAAGAAAAATGGAAGAAAGGTTTCTGTAAAATATGGTTAATATAGTGCTGGTGTCTATAGGTCAAAAACACTTCTAGCAAACTTCCACACTAAGATACAGTAGAGTTTCAATGGGATAAGATGCACAAATTCAAAATTATTTAATGTACTTACCACTAAAAAGGAGATGTACAAACGTTATCTGTTGCTTCAACTATTGTTTTTAATTCCGTAGAGCAATAAACTAGCTCTATCGCACCTCTTATGTTAGGGTGATAAAAATTTTGCTATTAGATGTCACTTCGTTTTACTAATGCAATCTTATAGAATTCCCATGACAAGGATAATAAATCCACATAATAAAATTAAATGAAAATTAAAAAAAATTTTTTTTTTATTATAATAACATAGTTTAGATGTTGACTTTTCAAAGTACAAAAAACGAAAAAATGTGTTTTCAATAATTTTTATTTTCAATATTTTATATTAGCCTACTTTCTACTCAGTGAAAATTACAAAAATCTTTATATCTAAGTTAAATAAACTAACTTTAGCCATAATCAACCGGACAGGGAGCGTACAGACAGACTATTAAAATAAAAGGCAGTTCACATTAATGCAGCACCGACAGTGTGTCAAAATTAATACTTGATATGGACGATTTTATGATTTATTTATCCCATGCTAGATTTTAGGATTGGCAAGAATGTATGATTATACTTCGCTAGAAATTTGTTATTTTTTTGAAACTACATTTTTGGCTACTTACTGTAACATAAGTAGCAGTCAAGAATATATCCATAGCATCTAATCCACTATCCTTGCCATAGCAGTTTTTTGTGCAGTGTAAGATTAAAAAAAACTATTTACATTTGTCTCTTAAAACCTTATTTAAATTATATTCATTATCTATTAACCATTTTTGGCAAGCGTGTTAAACAGCTAGATCTAATCTCCATGTCGTAGTCACACTATAGTAAAGTTTTGTGTTTCCATCATGTTACCATAACATTTGTGCGAAAAAAAGATTAAGATAAAAAACAACAATATTATTATTGAATGAAATTTTGTATTTTAGAATGAATTTTAAAAGTGCCTTCTTAAAACAAATAAATAAATATTTAAAGTTCCTTTTTGACAGCCATTTTCTGGATATTCAAATGGAAAAGCAATTTATGCACAAAGTAATCCCACTACCCAACAACAGTTGCAAAATAAGATGATATACAAAAAGCTTACACAGTTGCCAGGAATCATTGTTTATATCCTTGTGGCAAAATGTGAATACGAACAGAAACACTTATGCTCATATATTTGCAATTTCATTTACACAAACTAATAGCTTACTAAGTAGTACAAATATACACACATACACACAAATAGCAGCCACTATTGCTGCTGCTTAATTTAACACTTGAGTTAAGCTTAACAAACATTAGCAGTAACACGCGCAACAATATCGCTCTGAAAATTTATCCCAAATACTTTTGTATAACTCACAAGATTATATTTAATAAGGTGGTGAAAGTGTCAATGATGATAGTGGTATTGTTGGAAATGGAAGTCACTTTAGGGTAGTGATGCACACATTGAATTAATGTTTGCTGTGACCGGTTTTTCGTTTTCATAGTTGACAGTGAATGCAGTATTGCTACTGCAGTATTCTTAATACTACAGCCGTTGCTGCCTTGTGTACATATTTTTTAGTCAACCTATTGAAGAGTTCCCATTATCGTCTTCTGCAAGAATTTTTGCGGTGACGAAATCACAATTAAATTTGATCCTTTACAACCAACCATGAAGTAGTATTTGGTTTGTTTTTTACTTAGAAATTATCGTCACAAATATGTTTGTATCGATATAAAGTGCACAAAAAAAGACACATAGTTTAGAACTTAACCAGTGAATTCAACGATATAGAAAAAGGTGAGATAATTTTAAAACAATAATATCGAAAAGCATAAAACATATTATATTCGTTATAAAAATGCATATAAGAAATGCTACAGAGTATGCTAATGACTAACGATAAGAATTCATGTGTGTACTCGCGTATGTGGCGGCAGGTTGGTGTCTATGGTGCAGTCTAATTAAACTAATTTATATTATTACGATATAATTAAATATGAACTAATCTTTTAACGGTCTTTTAAATAATTTGACGATTTTATTTTTCTCGATATTTCGCTTTCCTGTGGAAAGCTTCTTCAGGAAATTATTTTTATATTTTCAAAAACAAAAATTACAACAATTAGTCGTTAAAAGATTAGTTCATATTTAATTAAATTTAAAAAAAAGGTCGAATAAAAATAAAAGTAATATTACTACGATATTTAAGTTTTTAAAGTAAATAATTATTAATAAAAATGTAAACGAAATGACCTATTGTGTTTTCTACGAACTGCGTAGTTTTCTAAGAAATCTGAAAAACATAAGACAGCGGCAACATTCTTTTAAGAAATTCCACTAAATAAGCTAAACAACAGAAAAAAAAAAACAAAAATAACCTAAACAACAGAATACAAAAACAACTAACACAGAACAGAAACAAAACACTCAGTCAAGCAGGCGCCTCTTCTGAATGATAATAACAATAATAACATGAGGTGATATTAAAGTAGAATATTCCTGTATGTGCGAGAACCGCTTGAATCAGCTATATAAGCATCACTTGCTGCGAAAATTAATGTATCCAAGTGGCGTGATTTCGACATCGGCATATGAATTTGAAGAAAAAGAAGATATTGAGGTATGTACCCCAGCAACAAACAACAATGACTCGAAATTATTGCTTGGAGCTATGATGGCAAAAATGGATGCAAGAACAACCAACATTGTTAAAATTTATTTAATTCATGAAAGTTTTAGAACCAATAGAGAGTCAACTGGTTTGATGAAAAGTTGTCCGGACTAAGGCAGAAATACATGAATTAGGTACCCGTGAGAGCCGTTTCTAAACATGTCAACAAGACAAACATTCCACGCTTTGCCGGTAGCGCACTTTTTAATATGATTAAGTTCTAATTTGTAACAGTTGCTAGCAAAAATAGAAGGGCAATAAAGAAAAGGCTATGGAGCTGATTGTAACATTAAAGATCGCAGCGGCTGAGATTCTCGAGAGCTTAACGTAGTGTTTATTTTGTGTGTGTTACAAGTAAATAAATCGCTTAATTTAATTTAAAACTCTAAAATGCTGTGTTATTATTTTGCAATAAACTTGAAAATATTTTAATTGGTCACAATAAACAGCTAAGTGACGGCAATGCAATAAATACATCCCCTATTCCGAATAAAGAAAATAACATTTTTCTGTATCTATTTTTATTTAACACAATGATGGATAATTTCTTGTTGATTTTGGACTATTTTAAAAATTATTCGAATTTTAAAAATTAATTTTTGCAATATTTGAATAACGAACAAAGGTACTGATTTCTATAGCTACTACTGTCTTAAAAGATGCTTAATTATTTTGTTGTCTTTACTCAACGACGATTCAACCTTAATTCCCACATTTGCCTAGTAGTTTTGAGTAGAGACTTTGTCTTTTACATAATCCCACAAAAAATAATCCAAACGTATTAAGTCACACGATTTGACTGGCCACTTAACCGCTGACTGTCGTTAAATTATGCGATTGGATTTGCAATAAATTGATCGGCTGTGTGATATGTATCCTGTTGAAATCATATGCCAGTCAATATTGTGCTATGAGCATTTCGCGATAGCGTGATCCATTGACTGTTACCGCATTTCCAGTCTCATCTTCGAAAAAAATGGCAAATCACGCCTCCAGACTACATAGCGCACCATAAAGTGGCACATTGAGGCAGTAATTTGGCTGTTGACATACCCTGACAAGTGAAAATGGGCTTCGTTTGAAGAAAAAGCTGCCGGTTGTTACTTAATGAATTGGGCAGATCTGCGACGATGTGAATGGTCTGTTTGCTTTAATTCCTGCACCAGTTAAATCTTGTAAGGCTTCAAAGTCAAATCCTTGCGCGAAATTCGCCATGAGGCGGTTGTGGATAGTTCAAGTTGTTCAGACCGTCAAGAAATTGAAAACTTTGGATCTGCTTCAATACTGTGGCTCACGGCTGCTATATTTTCAGTTGAACCATCTGGTCGAATACGCGTTGGTGCTCGCAAATTTTTTATCGAGCTTGTCGACTGAAATTTAACGACCAAATTCTTAATAGCGGTCGCAGAAGAACGATTACGTTGTCCGAAAATATCACGAATTTTACGAAATGTTACTTAATAGATCCAACATTTTTATTTTGGATTTCAATTTTTTAATGTGGTTTTCCTGTGAAATTGAATTCATTGCAACAATAACCAATAAATCTACTCTAATACTTCAAAAAACTAAATCAAAACTATCATAATGGTGGTGTTGTGACGATTGAAAAACAAACTTCTTGTTGAAAAACCTGATATATGTTATTTGCGGTTCTCCCATATTGTACTTTAACATCACCCCATATTGTTGTTGCTATTTTCGGTCAGTGTAGTCTTGGATGTGTGTTTTTATTGTTCTGTGTTAGCTGTTTTTGTTTTTTGTTGTTTAAGCTATTTCGATGAATTTATAACAAACAAGTTGTTGTTGTTGTCATGTTTATATTGCTTAGAAAACTATACAGTTTGGTAAACAGATGACAGCGCCATTTGTAATTTGGCAAAAGGTCGAACCAGTTGGAGATAGGTTCCAAATGGTGGAACATGAATGATACGCTCAATCACGGTCTCAAGATCTTGGAATTGTGTAAGACGCAATCTTGCATGCTTACGCCTAGATCTGCGGAATGGTGCTACACATTACTGTGGGTAATATAGGTATTACGTAATCAGACGCTTTTGATTTTCTTGGCATGAAAATTCATGTGATGTTCGATTTTTCAAGTTTCTAAAGAATACAACTCTCATGTATGGACGGGCGCCCCAAATCTCTTTTGCAGTTGCTCGACCGCGTAAAGGAGGGGGCCAAGGTGCTCGTTGGGAAGAGAAGGGTATCCAACTCTATTGATTCTCTTGAGCATCGACGCAATGTATATCACTCAACTTTTTTTAACTCGATATTCGTTGCGAGTGCATTCATTTGTGGTCGATTGACCACTGAATCGCACTACGCATTACAAGGAGAATTCGTTTTTTAGCAGAACAGTTCGTATATGGAATAAACTCCCTCCAGAGGTCTATCCTGTCACTTTTAATATTAGAAAAATCGTTCCTCCTAATTTCCTAGTTCTGGTACAATGCATTACATGAGTAGGGGTCATCCCCTGAGTGCTGGTCTGAAAAAAAGACTAAAAGACTCTTTTGAAAAATTAATTAGGTAAATAATTGCTTTTAGAAAAAACGAATAATGGTAACATTTAAATACGAAGTGTAAATTCTTAAGCAATATTTCGGAAGGGATATTTACAAAAATATTTTTTAAAATATTATGAAAAACTTAGCTGCGAAATTTGATTTTTGTAAAAAAAATAATTCTATAAATTTTAATTTATATTATTTTGTTCACACTGGTATGCGAAGACTCGATATGCATTTGCTTAAATTTATGGTTTTAAAGTACACGGGGTAATAAAATTTATCACAAGTTAATGAACAATATATTATTCTTCTTTAATAATTATTTTATGATATTTTCACAAAAAATATATTATTAGGAAAATATATTTGAAATATATTACTGTGGGGGAAACCATATCCATATGGCCATTTTACTGCCGCTCATATAGATCACCAGTGGATTATACCCCAAGTTTTGTATAGAAAATACAATAGCCGTATATCGTAAGCCAAATTAATTGTATGAGAGTTCTCATTTAAACAACACATCAAACAAAAAAACTCTGAAACACTTCTATACAAACACACAGCTGTATTGTTTAAATGAGAACTCTCACTTAATCAATTTGGCCCAAGATATAAGACTCTTGAGTTTTCTGTACAAAATTTTAATCAAATCTACTGATAAACGATATGAGCAGTAGTGAAATGAGTATATCGATATACAGCTCACATAATGTTTAAATAATAAATATTTTATCGGAATATTATAAAATATTTATGTTGAAAGAAATCTAGTGTCATTAAGTATATTAAAAATATTATACTTTCTATAAATTGCCTTGCTTTGTGGCTGTTAAAACAGATTCCGATAAAACGTCTTAAAAACGAAAAAGTTCGTAAGCTTTTCAAAGTAGACTCAGGTTCGTTTGATCTTATATAAGATTTTATTCCCCCGGGGGCACATGATAGTCTTTTTGGAACCTACTATTCCATCAAGACTGGCGTCTTGCGGAGTAAAAGGGAGCCCAGGCCCCTCAAAGGCTAGTAGTAGTCACCTGGACAATCCACATATTTCCACGGGAATCAGTACGCTCGCAGAGTTCACTATTTGTCTCTTTAGACAATTAGCTGTTCTCTGGCTGCTTATGGGAGTATCGTGGTGGCTGTGTGTTTCGAGATTTTTGTGAGAGTTTGTGGGTCGGATCATTCATAATGAACACAATGAATGGTACAGGTCCAGTGAGTATGAATGCCGTCGTGTTCTTAATTATATTAAGCTTCATGCGTTCTAGACCAGGAATTAGAAAGTCTCCCACTCTTTAGCAAGGAATGAAGGCTGCGGCCTACTTCGGGCTTTCGAAATTGCTACTAGGAGTGACCGAAGGATATACGTATTCGATAGCCTCCTAGGGCGTGAATGACGTTTGCAAATCATTTAAAGTGGTTTGACCACCATCTGATTATGACTACCTAGTCGGTGCAGATGTAAATCAAATCACATCATACGATTTTATCAAACTTTTTAATCTAATTTAAAGCATTTCCTAATATTAAGAAATCAAATATCAATTTGAAAAATAATATAAAAATCCTCTTCGAATAACCAACTAACGATGGTTAAAGCAAATATATTAATTTGTCCACAAGAAATAAAAATACAGTTAAACAAAATATAGAAAAACAGAAATGAATATAGAAATAATTGTGAAGGAAATAAGATATGAACTTTGGAAGACTAAGAAACCAAACCCCGAAGTAAAAGCAGCACATACACACTAAAACTCAAACAGGCGGGCCTGGATGTGTATACATATCTGTCTATGTTTGATGAATGACAAAGCACAATGAACAAATATGTTTATATACTTGGCTATCAGAAAATGTGTGACTGTTTGTTTTAGATAGTTAGTGTGAGTGTTTTTCTTACCCTTATAACAGCAACATCAATGAATTGTAAATATTTGTACAAGTTTTATTTTGTGTGTGCTCAGCAAAGCATAACACTAAAGAAGTGTTGGTATAATTTTTTAATGATTATTTTTTTGTTGTTGATAATTGTAAGAGAGTGTGTGTGTGTACACAAAGTTCCTAAGTGCAAGATAACGGCATTCCTTAATAATGTTTACTTTTGTTGACGCCAATTTCCAATTACAAATTTTATATTAAATTCTATTTCTCTTAATTTAAGTAAGTTTCGGACGATAAACGACGACATCAAAGGCGTCAATAGTTAAATAAAGGGACAAATAAAATAATTTGGTTATTAACACTGTAGAATAAAAAAAAAACAATCAAGAAAATAATGAGCCATAAAGTTTATTCAGAAACACATGATACGATTAAATTGAATTAATTCATATCTGTCAAATACAACACAAAAGGTTCGGTTTAATACTCTTTGTTCCAAGGTAATTTTTGTTTCATCTGGTGTGCCGCAGGAAAGCCATATGCCTCCGTTATTATTTTCCTTGTTCATATTTGATCTACCCAAAGCTATAAAATACTCAAACGTTCTATTATAAAGAGTTTTGCAAATAGAACTTTTTTTTCTAAAAGAAAATGAAACAAAAATTTAAAATTTTTACTGTATTACGAAGAGAAAAATTCGGCAATTATGAATGATAAGTAGCGAATGTTCACCACTGCCACGCTGACAGATGTCGATTATTTCACAAAATAGAGGTTCTATTACGTTACTCACATCACGGATTTCAAGCTTTAAGGCTGAAATCGATTCGATTGGCTACGTATAGGCATTGTCCTTAACATAGCTCCATTGTGATGTTAAATCACACCATCTGAATGGCCACCGGGAAATTTTGTTTGCAATAAATTGATCATTTCATTGGCTTTGTAACATCTACGACCATCCTGTTGAAACAGCGTTATCAACGTGGTCAATAATAGGCCAAAATTGAGTTGTTAGCATCTCGTGATAGTGTGATCCATTGATCGCTACCGCATTTCCAACCTCATCTTTAAACCCAAAAAACAAAAAAACAAAAACGGCCCAATCACGCCTCCAAACCACATAGCGTACCATATGGTGACACGTTGAGCCAGTAAAGGTTTCTCAATAATCGGTTTAAGATTTTTAGAAACCAAAATGCTGATTTTTTTCTTGTTGACATATCCTGACGAGTAAAAATGGGCTTCAGCATCAGCCGAAGTCAAATCCTTACGCAAAATTTGTCATGTGGTGATTTTCGATAACCCCAATTCTTGAGAACGTTGAGTAATTAATAAATTTGGATCTGGTTCAACACTGTGGCTGGTTTGTTTTCAGGTGAACGACCCGGTCGAACGCGCGTTGGTGTTCGCGCATTTTGTATCGAGCCTGTCGACTCGAATTTAACGATCAAATTCTAAATAGTAGTCTCAAAACAGAAGGCTGATTGATTATGTTGTCCGAAAATATCACGAATTTTACGACATGTAACTTTACCAGAATTTTCATAGTAGATTTTAATTAATTTAATGCAAAACTCGTGCAAAATTGAAATCATTGTAAAAAATCTGAGGAAAGTAGAGCCTGTCGCCTTTGCCACCACTTAGTTTTATCATCTTTGTTCTAAAAAAATGAAAATTAAACTGGTCAATAAAGAATTTCCTGCATGTTATACAAAAAAAGATCATAGACACTGTCGTATAGGTAGCCTTGCATTTCTTCATCAATTTTAATATTATTTACTACTGTAATTAGACTTTTTAATAATAACAATTTGAGGTTATTCATTCTGATTTATAATTCACGCTATTCCATTCAACTTTCTTTTTTATGTAAAATCAACTTTAAAGATTCTAAATTAAACAAACTGGATCAGCAACAGAAAGTTCTATAATGAACCGGTATAGAAACCGTTTTCCCCCGTATTAATTAATTCTATCTATACCTTCCTTTTTTCATTTTTTTCACTTTATCCGCTATAAAACAATAAACAAGCAAAAAGGGAGTATTTTAAAATTGATTATTTCTCTAACCAAAATTTTATTAGAGTCTACTTTTGGGGACATCGATCACCATTAGTGGTATGTGTGAATGTATACGTATGTGTTCGTATATAAGTTCAGAGTAAAGGGCCAGTGAACAAAAATAAATTCCGTTATTCTTTTTTATTTCCTTTTAATTAAAAATTTGGCAGTCAACAGCTCTTTTACCCTTTGAAGCGCAACTGAAACAATAAAATTTTCTGATGATTTTTATTTTTTCGAATTTTTTGAGTTAACGCAAATATACGAAAACATATCACACCAAAAACAGCAAGAATGAAAGAAAACAACAATAGAGTTTACAGGAATACAACTAAAAATTAAATTCTACTAAAATCATCAGTATCATCGACGTTGGCACCGTCATGGTACGAAAACCAAAAACGGCTAAACGTTGTGCGTTTATTTGCAATAGCGGCGTCTTTTTGCAGGTTACATGCATTGATCTCACATTGGTTAAAATAAGTGAACAAACACACAATAACTGCAGCAGCAACAAGAACTAACAAAACCTAAATGAAGATAAACATCCAGAATCACACTTTAAAACTTGCTCGCATACGTTTAGACCACATATAAAAATCCCTAAAGTTTTCTGTTTAAATCTTGGAATTTTTATATTTCTAGCTTTTTTTCCTGGCAAAAAAAAGGCGTTTGGGAAAAATGTTTTTTTGTTTTTTGTTCCGGTGTAAAAGTGTGTGCATGTATTTTGAAGCATGTGGTCACTAACGGAAATTCAAAACATTTTTATTTACTTACAGCTATTGAAACATTTTGGCCAAAATGGCAACAACAAACAAAAAACAAAATGAAACTAAACTAAAGAAAATGGCCAAAAAACACAATGTATTCATTGAAATGGAATTTGATGGTTTGAGTTTCAAATGAAATGTGATACGATAAAAAAAATCTGTTCAAGCCGGGGAGAAACGGAAATAACCAAAAAAGCTAAATTGATTTTAAATCGTTGTAAAACAAAGTCTGAATGCTTTTAAAGTCAATGCAAATGGATACCTATTTAAGTTTGAAACAAATGAAATGGAATTCTTGCATAATTTGCATTTAAAAAATTATTTACAAAAATTTAATATTTTGCCGTGGTGGGCGTGTTTTTATTCAATTTTGAGTTTATTTTTCCTGTATTTTGCCTTTTTTGCTTTGGTCTGACTAGTTGGCAGTAAATGAATCTTTGGTAAACCAACAAAACAAAATTAAGGATTAAGCATAATAATTAAGAAATTATTATGCTTATTATTAGTGCCATTATAATTATTATTCTATTTTTCATAATATTTTTATTTTTTCATAAAAATTTATAAGTAACCCTCAACAGCATAGTGCTATAGTAATTGAAAATTGATGCCACAAAATATTTAATAAAGGTCTACAACAAATGTGTGCTGGGATCGCGGTTAAGGATTAAGATTTAGTATAATAATTTAAAAATTTTGTTATATCTTATTATTAGGATAATTATTTTTCCCAATATTTTTTTAATTTTCTACTACTATTTTCAGTTTTATTCGCCCTTTTTTTATTAACTCTTAATCTTAATCTTTTAAACGGTCTTTTAAATTATAACGATTTATTTTTTCGAAAAAAATTTTTCTTTTCAAATTGTTATAATTTTTTGTTTTTGTAAAATATGAAAAATAATTTCCTGAAGAAGCTTTCCACAGGAAAGCGAAATATCGAAAAAATAAATCGTTATAATTTAAAAGACCGTGTAAAAGATTAAGATTAAGATTTAATTTTCTACAAAAAAAATTGTAATTAAAATTTTACTGCAATATTTATGGCACAAAATATTTACTAAAGGGTGTTTTTATAGAGGTATACCATTTTTAAATAAAATAGAATAAAATAAAATTGAATTTTTTTATATTGACATGAAATTTGCTTTATTCGAAAGATAATCTTCTGGCATTATAATTTAAAAATAGCTTCTGATATAAGACCGCCTGCATCGGGCAAGTCTAATGTAAGCGTCCAATTGTCGATGACTTTTCAAAACATTCATAGCTGTATATCGGCAATAATCGAACTTTATCCTTTAAGTAGTCAATCTCTTCGGGCGTATCAGCACATACAAGTTGCTTAATAAGTAACACTTATTGAGAAACCAGCTTCAGCTTGTCATGATTGTTCAATTGATGAACGGAAAGGACAATAATTGTGGTGGCCACTATAGTCTGTAATATTCTGGCAAGCATCGCTTTGGAAGAAGTAGCGTCTAGAGGTACATTAAACAGTCAGTTTTTCTGAATGTAACGATATTTTAACATACACTTCAGAACTATCATCACTATCATTTGTTCACTTATCCATTCAAACAAAAATGAGCTTCATAGCTAAACAAAATAATTCGCTTATGCAAATCGGAATATTGTTTTGGACTCAATTTACACAATTTGAGAACGTTGCTCAGGCATCAGGCGTCTATTCATTTTAAAATGAAACACTAAACTTTGCATAAATATTACTTCACAGCTGACGAAATAACTGCCAGTTGAAAAGTGTTTCAAATTAAACGTTGTATACCTCAATAAGAAAAACCCCATAGAAATGAGCCGTTCTGTCTTTAGTGAACCCGTTGTAAGTAAAAAAATAATTTCTTACATTCTTAGTGGAATAAAAATAATCTTTGGCGGTGAATTATGCATTTAAGACGTGATCAGTCTTGTACCATTTTAAAAATACCAAATGGATATGACACTAATGTAAATGATAAGACTTTGAAATAAAATATTTTGCTTAAAAATAATTTCTTCCAAATCATAAGAAAATGATATTAACACTATAACTTGAAAAAAAATAGAGGTGATTTTTTTGTCTAAAACGTAATAAGCCAGATGTAATCGAAAAATTTAAAATGCGGGCCTATAAATATTTACTTGTTATATTTTCAAGTCTTTCTATTAATAGTTTATCTTTACCACAGCAAAATATCTCATTTATCCTTTTCAATATAAGAAATAAATAGAAACGTTAAACTTAAATGCAAAAAAAAGATACATTTTATCCTTTGAAGGAAATTATATCAAGAGTTGATGCTTAAATAAATAAAATTAAAAAAAAACCCTATAAATGGCTTAAGCCTAGTTTGCAAAGTTTACTGGTTTAACATCATTAATAACCGAAAATAAATGTATTAAAATTTATCAACATAATTTACCGTTTTGTTGTGCAGTCAAGTCTTAATTTTAGATCAAACATTTTATTATTCCTTGTGCTTAATTTGAATATCCTTACCAAACATTATGTGACCGCTTCAAAAGAACTGTACATTGAAATAAAAGAAAATAAAATAAAATAATCCTTATGAAAACCAAAAATATTAGGACAATAATATAAATAGATATATGGGAATTACGTATAAAAATAGCCCTTATAATTTAATATAAAAGAGAAATAGATCTAGCATATGCAGCTTGTTTACTTTTAAACTCATCTAAGACGTTGATGTTTTATTTCTGCACAGATATATAAACATATTTGTAAGATATGCCGCCATCTTTATGGATTAAATGTGCCGTTAAAAAACCATTTAGGATTATTTTAATGTGATAAGCAGATACTTTGCCTGAATACGCAAACAAAACACAAAATCCTAAAGAACAGGAGCAAGAGCATCATTATATTTTTTTGTGTATGGCTGAGAAAATACACAAGTATGTAAGTTGGTGTGTTAGAAAGATTTACGTAACAACTTCTTTTTGCTTACAATATTTTCATCTATTTTACAGGATCAGAAGCTCTTTTTTTAACTCATGAAAAGCATGTATTCGTATTTTGTAATAGTAAATATATTTAAGAAAATATTTACGTTTATGTGTTTTATAAAATGACAAATTTGTCTAAGTTTTAAAAATGACACTCATACATAAGCATTAATAAATACCTAAATAAAATACAACCATAAATTTATGCAGTCAAATATTTTTTTTTAATGAATACAACAAAGTTTATAAGGATTTTCCATCGTCTTAGAGATTAAATTATAAACGATTTATAAAGACTTAACATTCGACTAAAGTGAGTAAAATTTACTTTTTTTGAAAACAAAATGCCTTTTTTTTAGAATCTGTAGGCAAATATAACTTATTATAACTGCTAAGTTATATTAGTTATACAATATAACTTAGTATAATGTAAACTGCATATTAAAAGTCACTTTATTATTAAACTTGTTAAATATAATAATTATATTTAGTTATTTGACATTTTTAATATTTTCTAAGTAATTTTTTAGTAATTAATTTTAAGCACAAGGTCTTATTTAAAAAAAAAATTTTTTAAAAACTTTATTTTTTATTATATTTTGATATTTCGCCACACCGTTGGTTGGCATCATCAGGTTATTATTTTTGTTTTTCCTGATGATGCCAACCAACGGTGTGGCGAAATATCAAAATATAATAAAAAATAAAGTTTTTTAAAAAATTTTTTATTAAATAAGACCTTGTGCTTAAAATTAATTACTAAAAAATATTAAAAAAAGGTCAAAAAATTATAACTATATTTTCTAAGTAATTTATTGATTAACTACAAAGTCTTGTGCTTTAGTAATAAATTACTTTTTGAAGTTATTATTTTAAATAAGACAGTAATTTTAATGTATCAAAATTATTTCCCTCAGATATTTTTTAATTTCAGAGCATAGATTTTAAAAATAAACTTTGTGTTTTAAGAATTAATTAAATCTTCAAAAACTTTTTCAGTTTGAATCCAGAAAGACGTTAGCAATTACACTTAAACTAGTAAATAATTATTTAATGAAACAGCTAACTTAACCCCGGGGATAACTAGAATTCTATTACCGCTAAATAACATTTTATTAAACCAAATGACAGAACGATTTTCTTGGCAGTATGAAAATTATTAGTGAAAAATCGAACAATTGCCACGGATACTTTGAACCAAAACTAATGTAAATAATTACCAATGAACAATTTTAACTATGTTAACACTATAATCTTTTCTTAATGCACGAAAAATCAGATATCAAGTAGCAATATCCGTACAAGTTACTCCTTAAAAAAAGGAGCAAAATAAACTAAAACACAGAACAAAACCACCAATTAATAATGCACTTAAAGAATATAAATTACAACAACAATTCTGTTATGTCTTATGAGGAAATAGCTAAATATTTCTCAATCCCCATAACAATAATAGCCAAGTAGCACCGTCGCTTTGCAATGTCATAGTACAACAATTACTGGGTAAACCTACAAAACTCTGTTCTTGAAATGATTCTACAAAATTTGCTACCAGATAATTCCAGAGTTGTGAAGAAATGCATTTTAAATAAAAATGTCCATCTTCTTAATTGTCGATTGTAATATTCTGGTCAAAATTATTTCTGATTGGATTGGCTGCTAAATTTATGAAGGAAGAAGACAACTCGCTCGTATGGAATTAAATAAAATTAAATACCTCTGATTGGATTATTTAAAGTTCTTTAACAGTGCAATAGTGCGTTATGCATATTTATATATTTGAAGTAATTTTTCATATGGATAGTACAGCTATTAAATTTTGCTATATTAATATTATATTGTAAATAAAATTAATAAAGAATTTTATTTCTTCGATATATTTTTAATTTAATCTACGTTAATTTGTGCTAGATTTCTTTAAAATTAAATATTTTATAATATTCTCATCAGTGGATTTTACCCTAAATTTTGTATATAAATTTCAAGAGCCTTATATCGTTAGACCAAATTGATTAAATGATAGTTTTTATTGAACAACACAGCAAAAAGATAACAAAGCACAAAAAAATTTCCATACACACAGCACAGCAAACATTTCGAAAACAAAATCAAAAGAGCTTCTTGTTTTCATTCATTCTACATAAGGGTTTCCTTTGGAAACCATTCATTCATATGTAATTTAAAAAATAAAGGAAACGAAAAATATTTGTAAGAAATTTTACAAAAACACACATGCAATGGAAATAAACAATTTTATTTCTTAAAAATAAATATTTTATGAAATTCTCTATTCAAAAAATAATATATATGAAATGTATTACTGCGGGGGAGAGCATATCCATATGGCCAATCTGATGGCCTAATATAGCTCATCAGTGGATTTAAAAGAATCTAGCACAAATTAAGGTAGATTAGAATAAAACTAATTTTAGGATAAACTAAAGTATACTAATTTAATGGCTTTTGTTGTTTAATATTAATTTGTACTTAACAAAACAAACCAAGAACGTCGATTTCTAATAATATCGCCAATTTGAAGCCATATGATTTGCGTATTGTAAATGCGTATCAACACTGGAGCCGTTAATTTGACTGCTATCCTTTTTTTAATGTCATCAATTTGATATCATGACTTTTCATAAAAGCCAATCCTTATTATGACATACCTCATCCTTATCAAAAAATATTTATATTTATTTAGCTCCTTGACATAAATTTAGAAACAAAACCGTTTTTCTCATATAAAAAAGTTAACAATTGCAGTAACCCTTAATCTAACAATTTATAATAAAACTAGTGATGTTTTTTCATAATAACAATTATTTTTGTTTTTTTTTTTGTTTTGCTTATATACATAATTCAAAAGACCTAAAAATTATAAATTCATAAACGGAAAAATATGGTTGGATTGCGATAAAACAAAATTATACCAAACTTTTGTTGGCTTAATATAGCAAAACAAAGAAAAGAAGAAAAAAAATGGTAAAAAAAAAGAACTAAATACAAACAAACAAGTTAACAAACAGCTACAATAATACGACATGATAAACAATGAAATAATAAAGAATAATGAAAAATATTGAAATAAAATACGACCATTATATATAAACTTTCTAAAGTACATTCACACATACACGCTCAAATTTACAATGTACAAAATATATTTAAAAATTGGAACACCAGCGGCATATACATAGATATACTTAAATACATATCTAGTTCCTACTTGGAACAATGACAAGAAATAGGTCTGGTATTTTAAAATACTAAAAAGACCATTAGTTACGCCTTAAAGTATGCTTCAAGAAGATTATCTTACATCAATGTTGATATTTACGTAAGTTTTTTCTTTCATTATTTTTTTTCTCTTTGTCCTTCCGTTGCTTTTGTTGGTCTATCGTTTATAGCTTAGTTTTCGTTTCTATTTTGTTTTGCTGGTATCTTGAAAAACGTTTATTTTACCATTTACTTTATTCATAAGTTTTTTGTTGTTATTTGTTAAAGAAACAACACCCAACGACTATTTATGTACTTAAGAAAAACAATTGAAAATAAAAATTAAACGCAACAGCGAAAACCTTAACAGCCAGAGGCGCTTCTGAAAATCTAACTAATGTTTCAGGCAGAATTCAATTATTTATCTTTGTTTATATAAAGTTTGCAACTTTCCTCCTTCTACAAGAACCTAAGCCAATACTTTGACCTTCAAAATGCTTTTGTGTTCATCGCATGAGCATTCAAGCAGCCACAGTATTTTTTCTTAAAACTTGTCGAAAAGTCATTGCTTTTAAATTAAATGTCTTTTTTATTTCTCAATATCACACTTTATCTACAATCCTCCCATCCCCTCGGGGGATTCACGCAGTCAAGGTTGATCCCTTCCCCATCTGGGCTAGGCAAACAGGAGCCGAAAATGCAATAATTTGTCACTCAAGATTCGATCAATGAGTATCGAAGCTGGTATTATGAGAACCAGTGGCCCGCAGGCTACGGTCCTATACTGGTCATTGGTAAGGGCTTTCGGGGAGTAACGTGGTAGGTGTGGTTTAAACCCAAAAACTGTTGGATGTTGTAGTTTTTTCCTATCCGATGTGCTGTTACATTGTAACAGACTATCGCTCAGCTGGTGAAACAAGGAGTTTAGATAGTAACCGGCTCTCGAGCCTGTTGTAGGGGCATGACCTTACTCGCTGTGCTCTTTAAATTGTCACCTGAATTTTGAGGCGTTGATGAATTCATGTTTTCATCCAGTGGGAAGACCACCATCACATTAGAACCTATCGACTAGGTGTCACATTTGTATCACATCATTCAAAACCTTTAGTTCAATTTGACTCAAATTTTATAATACAAATAAAACAAAAAAATCGAAAGACCTAACAATCTTAGATTTTTTTGGGAATCATAATTTTTATAATTATAGGTATCCCTGCTTCTCAAAATAAAACAAGGGTAGAGCACAGAAATTAAGAGCGCCGAAATTAAGACCACGTAAAATTAATCTTTTTAAAATACTTTAATTTTCTCCGCCTTAGAATTTTTTGGTTGATCATGATATAGTTCTCATTAAAGCCATTACTACGGCCTTGAGATTTTTATTCCAGTTGTCTCAAGTATGAACGACTATAAAGGACCAAGTTTATCATTTTATTTTTTTTTATCTATCTATAGTTCTGCCTAGTCTCAAGCCTTACCAAAAGATCTGTCGCTAGAGAGAATTATATTTTCGAATATGGTTTTTCTACCAACATATTACAATGGGTCCTCTAAAGAGCAACAACTCAAAATTTACAAAATTTCAGCAGAGGCAAAAGACTATTGTTTTTAAAGCTACTCTTGTGTCAAGAAAAGGGATGATACAACTGAAGTTTTTTGTAAAAGAGTAGAGAAAATGATATAAGATTTTTTACTCGACAGACGAGAGCATTCTACATCGATTTCTTGCAAAAAGTCAAAATTATAGAATTACGAGTTGACTTTCTTTAAAGGAACCAGTGGATATATATTTTATTTCCAGGACTGGGACATATTTTCCTTTAACTGATTTTGAATAGTTTAGCCATAAAAGAAAATCGGAAAACTAAATTAATTTTCAACAAAGGAAAATATATTTTCAAATTTCTTACATGTTCTCACTATAAAATTAAAATATCTACGGAAAATAACAATAAAGTTTAGATTTTATATAAAAGTAACGTCTCTGTATCTATTCAGACAAAACAAACATGATTCGCATGCCACCAAAATTTTAAGTTTCTAGTTACAATAACTCACATAGTAACGCTTGGCTTTTCTTACAATCGTATATTGTGACTGCTCATAAATTAAAACAGAAAACCAATGTCCTTTAGTTTTTGTTCGGGTAACTCATTATTTGTTGCTTTTGTTGTTGTGTATTTTGTTTTGGGGTGCTCCACTTGGTAAATATAACGGAAATACACCAGACAAGCATTAAATGCTAGTGACACATACAAAAGCAAAAGTATACAGTTTTTGTGTTAGAATAAGTCAACAATATAAATTCATAAGCACACACACACACAGACACACACATACATATGCATTAATTTATGAAATAAATAGTCAATTCTATAGTTACAGCTAAAACATGAGTAGGCAGCAAGTAAGAAAATGAGGCTTCTTAAATTACAATGCACGCATTTTGGGCTCATTATAGCACTTGGTTTTTATTTTATTCTCTCATTCTTTACGTTTTTTGTTTTGTAAAGGTTTTTATTTCTTATTACTTAAATATATCCGTTTTCCATTCAAGGTTCAAAGATTGTAGTGGGTGGTGGATGCCGATGGGTTAGAGGTTGAGATGATGAAAAATTGTTAATCTGTGTGCGTCCTTTTAACATGTATTTACTTTCTTTTTCATTCCTTTAGCTGTTTTTATCTAAATAAGTATTAAGTACTTCGAAAAAAATATTATGATGGCCTTGTATAATGATTGCTGAAAAAGTCAGCTCGGTTTGTATACAAATTATTACCAAGGAAAATATACATAGAAAGTTATTTATAAGTAACTGATACATTCAAATATTACAAACTTTGTTATTTACATAACAAAATATATTATTGATGGAAAAAATTATGATTAAAAATTTATGAATTTTGATATTTTATATATTTAATTTCTAATTAATTTTACTAAGTTGGTGTTTTCTCACAAATCTGTGGAATTTTATACAGGAAAAAGTATTGTGTAAAAAACGAATATGTATGTATAAATTGAAGTGTTTCTGCTAAAATTTTAAAATACTAAACAAACCAGGGAGGTCAAATTAAGCTTAATATTAAACTAAAAGAAATATTCTATGCTCAATTCTAAGTAGAAAACAGATTTTATAATCATTAGCGAAAAATAATTTTTACATGTAATAAAAACAAATCCACAATATTGAAAAAATAAATCGCATTTAATTTATCACAATATTTTTAAAAAATATTTTAAAAAAGTCAAAATGTTATGAGATATGTCAAAGCATAAAATCTCCCATGTGCTGCATTAAAATTTTTCTTTGTTATCAGCTAAATAGCAATTTCGTAGAATTTTTTTTAGGAATTGTTGGATACTACGTTAGAGAGCTTAAACCTAAAACTGAAACTCATGAGCAAATATGTGGATGATTTGTGTTGCATACCAAGAAGAGATGGTGCAGAAGTTACTTTAGAAGCCTTTATTAACTGTCAGACAAATAGATTTTAAGAAAGAGCCAGAAAAGGATGAAAAGCTGCCATTTTTAGACGCACTTAATATTAGAAAATAAAACACATTATCCATAGACTGATATCACAAATCAATCACCTCAAAGTGGTTTATCAATCTCTATTCTAACAATCTAAACACATAAAAATTAATACTGCAAGGAGTTTTGCAGCAAAAGTCCTGAAAATTAGTGACAAAAGTTACCACCAACAAAACGTCACAAAAATTAGCAAAATTTTACAATAAAATATTTAGTCATTTAATATGGCAACGACGATTATAAAAGAATTTATATCTGGTTTTTCAACAACAAGTTTGTTTTTCAATTGTTGCAACACCAATAACATAATAGTTTTACATTTAGTCTTTGGACCTATTGTAGATGCATTGGCAATTGTTACAATGAATTCAATTTCGCACGAAAATCGCATGAATATATATAAAATTCACTATGAAAATGCGTGTTCTGTTATTTTATTAGTAGATTTTAATAATTTTAACGCGATTTTCGTGCGAAATTGAATTCATTGTAGCTATTGCCAATGCATGTACTACGAATACGTAAAAAAGCGAATGTCTAAATTATCATGTAGTTGGTGTTGCCATTTAAGAGAAATAATAATTATAGTTATTTGACCTTTTCAATATTTTATAAGTAATTTCTTGTTCAAGCACATGGCCTATTCTATGCAAGATTAGAATAATTTTTACTTTTCTTTTTTTTTTTTGCCACACCATTCGGTGGCATCTTCAGAAAAAGAAAAAGTGTATAAACATTTTAGCAAATCAATTAATAAATGAAAAATTCTAAAGAAACAAATTTTTTTGATGTGCTTGACCTTGTGCTTGAGCAATAAATTACTTATGAAATATTTTCAAAACATTTAAGACAAAAAACCTTTTTTTTGTCGCCTGACATTTGTAATATGATTTCAGTTATTTGCTAGGAAATAAAATTAATTTTAATTTTAGTATTTGTTTGAAACACCTATAGAGTAACAAAATGTTTCATAATATTTTCAGATTTTATTTGATTAGAATAAAAATTTAGTTTTGCTTACAGTAAAATAATTGGATTTGGACAAGAACTATAAACTTCTGTAATACTACCTAAGCAAGAATTGAACAATAATGCACATGGGCAATATTTATTGGATATCTTACAATTTTGGTTCAGAGATTAAATTAGGGCAAACAAGACTCGATTTTTTATATTAGATAATGAAATAAATTCAAAATAGATTTAGCAATACTTTGAGTCAATAATCAATAACTTCTATACTCGAATTTACAAATTATAAAAAATGGTTGCAAAAATTTCTGAACAGAAAATGACTCTAGGCCAGGAAACTGGTAGAAATTTGTTCTATGTAAAAACATTTCCGTAAAAAAAATATTTAAAAAAAAAATTGTTTTACTTTGCCTTCAAACTGTGAAAAATTTTCATTTTCAGATTAAATGAGTGTTATAAAAGAATATAAAACATAAAATACAAAAACATTATAAATGTATCAAAATCATTAAATTTCGAAATTTATGTTGAAGTCAGAGAATACAAAACTTATAACAAGACTATAAACTTTTAAGCAACAACAACAACAACAGCAGCAACAAAATAAACCTTATCCATAAAGACTATGTATTGAAAGCATGTATGTTTACACACTTATTTATACTACTCACGCATTTACAAACCAGTTCATAAGAGGCGTATACTATATGCATAGTTCAGTGTTTTCTTTTTGTTCTGTTATATTTAGATGCGCTGGTGTTATAATACAATTATGATTTCACAAGGGACACTTTAAAAACGCATTTTGACATTTTATTATTTTTTTGATGCGTTTTTTACGTTTGCCCCTTAATGTTTTCTACAACGATTTACACTAAAAATAAATGCTAAAGTAACATGCGGAAAAATCATAAAATTATGCAATACAATAATAATATTAAAAGTAAATTGTATAATAAAAATAATTTACCAAGTAAAAGGAAAATTAAAAGCAAAAAGTGGTTAAAATATGAAGTCAAAACATTTGTGTTGCTATTAAAGAAATAAAGCCAATGTTTCGAAGTCAAATAAAAGAAGAGAAACACAATATTTCAGAATCATTTAATTACTTGAGAAGGGAATAGGTATGTTTTTATTTTTTGAAATTTCTTTCAAATCTCTATCCCCCTCAATACAATTACAGCAGCAACTCAGCCAGGATAGATAATAATAATAAACAGAATATGAAGCATGAAACTGATAAGTAATAAGTTGATAAACAGAATCTTATAACTTGATCCACATGAAAATCAAAATCCATGTATCACATTTCTTCTTAAAGGTGTCTTTTTAAAAATATATCGAATTGCATGAATATTTTTGATATATAATATACATTGTTCTATAGAAAGATGATGTGAAATTAAATATTAAAACAGGCAGTACAAAAAGCTACATATTAAGTTGCTCTAATGATAGAGCAGTGATACAATGAACATTGCATCGTGTCTAATGGTAAGGTCCTTTTGTATATTGATTCCTTAACAACAGGTCTTCTACGGTAAGTGAATTTAATTTAGCACATTGAGGAGCATCTAACTACTGATATTAATATTTAAAATATCACTTGCTGCTAAAATAATAATTGTTATTGTAATTTTTTTTATTCATTATGTTTATTCATTTATTTATTTTACTTATAATTATTTTACATTAGTTAACTATTTTAGCTTAGCAAGCACGAACATTTCCACACTAACCATATCCTTTTGTTGAAATGTTGCCCCTTTATATTTTGGTCCAATTTTATATTTTCGTCTAGCCCTTAAAAACAATTGTTTATCAACTCCCTCTCTCTCTCTCTCTCTCTCTCTCTCTTTCCCTGTCTTATCATTTTCAATTTACGAATGGCAATCGGAGATGTAGAATTACGGACTATATAGAATTTCTAACTGTAAAAAATAGCACAAAAACAAATTTTATTAAATTTAAAGTTTGAAATTGATTTGCAACAAATGAACACCATAATTGTTGTTGACGAAATACACTCTGGTTGTTCAATTTTTGCCCCTTTTTCGAGCAATGACCATTTATCACGAATAATAGTTACAATTTTGGTTCCAAGATGGATTCGTAAGCTTAAACCAATGATTCCGCAGGAAAAAAAGAGTGATGTCAAACGGTGAAGAACAATTTACAGCTTCATTTCTCCAAATCAAGTAATAGATAGAATGGTGTTAATAAGTCGAATTCGCATTATACCCAAAATAAAGACATTCTTGATGGTCTTAATCGACTGTAAACACAAAACGATAAATTATTATTACAGCGACAATATTCCCTTCAGCATGTTAGTGATATTGCATAATTTCATTTACAAGTTTATGTTTTGTTAAGATGTAACCAAAATTATAATTAGTCACAAAACGTCACTAGAAAATATTTATTCCAAACTCGATCTTTCAACCTGCATTCACAAAATGGCTTTAACTTTTGAAATTGGCAATGCTTATTTTCAAAATTAATAATTTAAAAATTTAAGAACCTCTGCACGAACTTCTTTTCAGAAATTTAGACTTTTTTCTCTTGGAGAAATTGACCAGCTGTAAAAAATATTTAACAAATTTTATATGAAATATTAGCTGAATAAACATTTTGAAAATCTTTACAAGTTTTTCATTTATTCTTTTTTTGGTAGTCGACACCACTGTGGGGTCGACTACCAAACCCACTGTTACAACCCTATATTTTTTAATGTTGCATGTAACATATTTATTCTTTAAGTTTCTTATAAATTTATTTCTTAAAATAATCCCTAGAAGTAAAAAATGTTCTGCTCTTTTGTCGCCGGTTAATGCAATAAGAATCAATATAACTAACAATATCAACAACAATTGAAGCTTAAGCAGCAGTAATGGAAGGAAAAAAGAATGACTATAATAAAAATAAAAGAAAATCGCAAATAAGTATTATTGTAAAAATTAGGAATCAACAGTCTGTAACATTTGTTTTGTCATTCAATTTTTACCATTTGTTGCGACTTCTGTCTGTCTCTTTGAACTTTCTCTTTTTTTCCTTTCAATTTACAACAATAGTGACTTGATAGAGTTGTCGGCTGACTTTGCGTGTATCACTAATGCAGACAAACATTTATAATATCAAGAGCAACAAAAAAAAAAAAACGAGAAAACAATCTAAAATAATAAAAGAACGTGTTGTCGGCTGTTTCTTTTAAAGGTGGCTGGTAGTAGCGACAGAAGCTGCCATCATAAAAATAAAAATATTTTATATGACATGATATCATATTTGGCTTAACGAATATACTTTTCTTAATATTTGAGGATGTCACGAGTATTTCCTTCATAAGCGTTGTGATTGAGTGTGCAGCATTTATGGCGAGGTAGCGTTGGTTGTTGCCGATTTTTACTAAAGATAATTTCAACAAATTTGTTATAATTTGATATGGCTTGAAATAATACACGCAAAAAATCAAATATGTACTTCAATTAGATTAACATATAAGAAGGAGGCAAATTTAAGTGAGTCTACATGCCAAGAAAAAATATGTCCGAAACAGCGTGTATTCTTCAACAATGATAAAAGCAATCAAAGCTACTAGTTTAACTTAATTTTTAAGTAAATAATTTATAATTATCGTAATATCTATAATAAAAAAATTATTGCTCAGAAACTTTTTTAGCACCAAAATTATGTTGAGGAAATTTATTGTAAAAATAACTTTTTTTTATTTCTCAACTATTTCGATGGAAAAAATTTTTTTGAAGAAAAAATTCTAACGGGTTCGGGCTTTGCCGACAACAAAATATACTACCAAAAAATCTTACGTCATATCTTGGCTATTATTTTTTATAAATTAATTTTAAATTTAAATGAAGCATTCCATTTTCATTTTTAGTTAATTATAATTTTCCTGTTTTAGGGCAAAGCGCGATTTTTGTTATACTTCTGATTTGGTAGAACACTGATTTATTAAAAATGTTCTTTTATTTCTAATTGCCAATTAATTGCTTCAATTTAAACTTTGTAATGTTCGAAATAATAACCAAAAACTAAAAAAACTCGGCTAATTTTAATTTAATTTAAAATTTTTTTTAGCGAAATGTAAGTAAAATTCTTGCAAAATTTTGTTGAAATATAATTTGTAAGTTTGACTTTTTCGGCAAAATTTTACTAATATTGTCATAAAGGTTGAAGTATTTTTATCAAGCCAGATAACTTCCTCCTTTGCGAAGACTGTGTAGAGCAAAGCAAAATTAGAATATCGATAAAATGTTTTTCGATTATTTTAAAAAGCTCTTAAGTACATACATGTCTTTAATACAATAATAAAAACAAATATGTCAAAGAAATATTTTAATTAGAAATAAATAAAAAGCTATTAGTTTAACTTTCCAAAATAAAAATATTCCTACCGACATAATTCTTACCGGAAATTTGTTATTCAAACATTTTTAGCGAGTTAAACATTTCGAAAAGAAATTATAACTAAAACACTGCAGTCAATATTTTCTTAAGGAAAAATTGCATCCAATAAAAAAAAATTAAAAAACAAAATAATAAGAAATTTATAGCCTTATATCGATTTGAAATTTGGTATACTTGGTGCGTCAGCAATTTTTTACAAAAAAATTTTTGAAAAAGATTTTCTTATTCGAATAAAAAAATATAAAAATCGGAAAGTGCAGTAAGTAACAATTTGAATTTTCGTTTAGTTAACTTTTTGTATATATATATACACACACACATATATATATATATATATATATATATATATATATATATATATATATATATATATATATATATATATATAAATATATTTGATAAGAAGGCTTATAATGATTCTTTCTATTTTTTGCGATGGTTTTTGCTTATCTGTAGCAAATTTGGATGCTAAGAAAAAATTAACAGTTAAAATTTTAATCGAAGTCCAATGTTCTGTACACATCACTGCAAACACAGTATTCTATTAGCAATTAAAAAATAATTATTAGCTAAACGAAATACAAATTAGAGGCCCACAATATGTTTCAGACAAAAGCAAAAATAAACCTTTCTAAAAATCAAGAAAACCAACAACACAATTTTAGTTCTACAGAATTACAATAACAAACAGAGTATTTGAACTCCTAAAGAGAGTGATTCATTTTGTTAAAAAAATTACAAATAATTAAAATTTCTCACAGTGTATTAACCATATACACATTCACATTTTTTTTACAATGTACAACACCTTATGCTACAATGAATTTTACGTATAAAGATTGCAAATAAAACGAAAAGGATGTACTTAAAAAAAAACTAAATTTCCATAATCTAATATTGAACGAGATATAAGCCTTCCAAATGACTCCCATTGGGAATTCAGTTAAAGTGTTCATAGTCAGATAGAGAGATTCATACTTAATATATTGAATTGATGGGAAAATATCGAACGAATAAAATTCATGTAGGTATGTATGCGTACGTACCTCACACAGTGGGACATTTTGAAAAAAAAATTAAAAGTATCCTGTAGTTTTAAGTGCCTGCTGTGCTTGTATTTAAACTTTACACAAGTAAAGTTAAAATTTTACATTTGGACAATATAGTGACCCGGCGCTGCGATGCTGTAAAGCAGAACTTACGAATTTGAAAAATGATTTGAATATTTTAAATTCGGGGTCTAGCTTTGCTCAACTTTTAAATATATATATTTTTTATAGTTAGATATTCGGCTTTCAAAACTAAAAATTGTAAATTCAATTCTGCCTTTGATTAGGTGTTTTATGTTTATTTTTTCAAGATAAAAAGTTCGGGATAACAATTAAAAAAAAATATTTTCTGGATCAAAATTTACAAAAAAATATATTTCTCAATAAGTAAATCTTTTATTAATTTTTATCGAAAAAGCTGCATTTATATTTTTTCAGTTGTTTTAAAAGTTATAACCAAAAGTATTTTGTAAACAAATAAATTTAGAATTTTTATTGATTACCGATGCGAAGTTTTGCGAGACTTTAGGAATTATGGTATGTTATTCGAAAAATTGAATTTCAGTCAGATCTTCTTTCATGGTTTTAATTTTTAAGTTATACAGCAAAAAAAAAATAAATATTTTATTTTTGAAAACTTTTAAGGCTTTTATGAAAGCTGTGGTATGTTCATTCCTCAATCGTTACATTTTTTTCCATTTACGGTAAAATTTATATAAAACCACAAAATTTCGTTGGATAATTTTGATAATAAAAATTTCATGACACGAAAAATAAAATTTATTTTCTCAAAACCTGAATTAAATACATTTTGGGTAAATAGAGTTGTTAAAAATTTTAAATTCATATAAGCTGTTTATGCCTTTCAAAAGAAAGCAACATTTCCTAAACATTAGTATATCATTCGTGTAACTCCTCTACGCAATATCTTGTATTGTGTTACCCTGTTACGAAATTTATAAGCTTTTTCACAATTGATCTCTGTTACTTATTTTTTACGTTAAGTTAATTATTTTATGTTCTGAGGCAAAATTATGTATTGTTATAAAGAGTTTTCCAACAAGATGTTTGTTTTCTAAAAGAAAATAAAACAAAAATTTAGATTAATATGATTCAAATTTTTATTGCATTACAAAGAGAAAGGTTCGGCAATTGTGATTTTTTTTTTTCAAAGAGAAATAGTACTTCAGGCAACAATGCCTATTTAGTAAAGTACCGTGCTACATTCTTTAGGAAAGGGATAGAGAAGAGATGAAACAGGTGGTGAAAGTAGAAGTATAGTCGGAAATTAACTGCCGTATAAAGACAGCGCAGCGACCAGTGACTATGCCTTCATCGCTGAGCAGCCCCACCGACAGTAAATTTTTATTTTTGTAGTGAAAAAAAAAACAAAGTCCTCGTTGGGAATCGAACCCACAACACCCATACTGCAAGCTAGTACACTACCTACTAGTCTATAGGGCTGAAATCGATTCAATTGGCACCGTATGGGCTTTGTCCTTAACATGGCCGCACAAAAAATAATACAGTGGTATTAAACCACGCAATCTGGCTGGCCAGTTAACTGCTGACTGTTGTGCAATTATGCATTCGAGAAATTTGGTTTGCAATAAATCGATCGTTTCATTAACTGTGTGATACATATGTGACACCGTCCTCTTGAAACCACATGTCAGTGATATCCATGCCGTCAATAATAAGCCAAAATTGAATTGTTTGCACCTCGCGATAACGTAATCCATTGACCGTTACCGCATTTCTAGTGTCTAGTGGCCTCCAGGCCACGTACCATGTGTGTATGCAAAGGCTTCTCAATAATCGCTCTATTATGTGGCAGTTTTGCTTGTTGAATGGACTTCGTCTGAAAAAATGATTTTTTCAAAAACCAGCCAGTTGTTCCTGAATGAATTGAGCAAACCTACGGCGATCTGAATGGCAGGCCGACTTTAATTTCTGCACCAGTTGAACCTTGCAAGGCATCAAAGTCAAATCCGTGTGGCTCACGGCTGCGATGTTTTCAGTTGAACAATTCGCTCGAACCGCTTTGGTGTGTCCGCATTTTTTATCGATCCTGTCGACTCAAATACAACAACCAAATTCTTAAAAGCTGTCTCAAAAGGACGATTATGTTGTCCGAAAATATCACGAATTTCATGAAATGATATTTTAACAGAACCACCAGTTTCATAGTTTTAGTGCGATTTTCGTGCGAAATTCAACTCATTGTAACAATTCCCAATACAGCTACAACGAATACGTCAAAAAACTAAATGTCAAATATCAAAACTTTTGGTGTTGTCGCAATTGAAATGAAACTTCTCGTTGAAAAACGAAACAGCTGCGAATGCAATCGAAAAAAATTTAAAACTACAGAATTATTAAAAAATTTTTTTTTTATTTTTCCCACTGTGCCTCAATATGCATGTATGTGATTACAAATTTATTCAGGGAAAACGTAATGTAGTCACAAATACATGCGTATATACAAATGTAAGAATGTTTATTTAGTTTTTCAAAAACAAACTCAACACGAATACTTAAATCAGGACAAAGAAAAAAGGAGTTTCGGTAGCAAGCATATAAACATATAGAAATGAAGTTGTTTAACTACAAGGAAAAAAAAAACAAAATACAATATAAAGAAAAGAAGTGATACTTTTGTTATAATTTTTACATACACAAGTTTGATAGAAGTAAAAAGTAATAAGTAGGAGGAAGTGAAAAAGAAGAAAAAAAAGAAAGACAATTTTTTTGTTTGTCACTGAACCTTCACTTAAATGGCAAGTTCTTTTCTTATACGTAGAAGTAGTTTTTTTACCGCTCGTTTTCATTGTTGCTTTCGGTAAATGGAAAAGTTACAATATCACGACCAATGGTACATCCAAAAACGTACATTATATTTTATGGTAAATCTGAATAAAATTGACATGACATTTCCCAGACGTATTGCATGGGGAATATTAAAATCACTGTACACAAAGTATACGAATAAAACGCATTCAGGAGATATAAACAATCACCCAAATATACCAGTATTGTACACACTCATATACAAACTAATATGCGTATTGTTTAACAAACATACAGTTGCAAGCTTTAGTTAACATACAACGGAATATGGAAAAAATTAAGAAAAAATATTGGGAATGTTATTTTTATTTAGAGCTTTAACCAGGGGGTGTAAATTCATATAAAAAAAAATGGTTCGTTACATATTCATTAGACTTTATGAATATGTAGATGTCTCTTTGAATATGACTGAACATTTCGTCAGGTGCAGTGATAGACAAGGAGTTTTTGGTATCTGAGGTTGTTTTGAAGATATGTTACTTTTATGTTAAATACACTGCAGCATCAATTAGTCCCACTAGAAAACAGAATATAATTTTTCTTCAGCAAAAATCGAAATTTAATTCGAAAGAACATATTTTTGAGAAAGATAAAAATAGTAACTCAAAATGTAATATAGTGCCTTTTGGATCGTTATATTTGTTATCAACTTATTTTATCTATCTACCGTAGATTGCGTTTAGTAAACACTTTCAATTTAATCAAATAATTTTGTGGATACATATACGAGGAACTTTCATATATATTTTTTCGTAAGTATTTTTTCGCAAAGTATTGTCAAGAAAGAAAAATCTTAAATCTTAAAAAGCTATCTTAAATGGAGAGTAAATCGTATTTTTCATCAGTCATGACGCTGAATACAGTTTACAAATATTTTAAAAAAAATTTCAAAAGCAAAGGCGGCTTGCATTGATTATTCTATCAGGTTCGTCAAGAAGAATTTTGTTTTTCAATTGTGGCAACACTAACAACATGATAATTTTGACATTTAGTTTTTTGACGTTTCCGTATTACATGCATTGGCAATTATTGCAATGACTTCAACTTCGCCAAAAATCGCATTATAATAATTAAATTCCACTATGAAAATGGTGGTTCTGTTAAAGTTACATATCGTGATATTTTCGGACAACATAATCGTCCTTTTGAGAGCGCTATTAAGAATTTCGGTTGTTAAATTTCATTCGATAGGCTCGATACAAAATGTGCGAACAACAACGCGCTTTCGACCGGGTGGCACAACTGAAGCAGATCCAAATTACCCAATTCCTCGACTTTCTCAACAATTGGGGTTATCCAAAACCACCGCATGGCGAATTTTGCGTTAGGATTTGAATATGAAGCGTACAAGATTCAACTGGTGCAGCAACTGAAGCCGACTAACCATTCACATCGCCGGAGACTTGCACAATTCATTGGGGAACAAGCGGCTGACTTTGCTGAAAAAATCATTTTTTCAGAGGGAGCCCAATTTGACTTGTCAGGGTATATCAACAAGCAAAATTGCCGCGTGTGGGTCTCCAAAAATCCTAGAACGAATGTTGAAAAACCTTTATTTGCTCATAGTATCGCTGTAAAGTGTGCTATGTAGTCTGGAGGGGTGATTGGTCCGTTTTTTTTTTCTAAAATGAGCCTGGAAATGCGGTATGCTAACAACTCAAATTTGGCTCATGGATATCACTGACATGTGGTTTCAAGAGGACGGTACCACATTTCACACAGCCATTGAAGCGATCGATTTATTACAAGCCAAGTTTCCCAATTGTATAATTTCACGGCAATCATTAGTTAAGTGGCCAGGCAGATCGTGCAATTTAACACCATTGGATTATGTTTTGTGCGGCTATGTTAAGGACAAATTGCAGAACTTTTCTCTTCGTAATATAATAAAAATTTTAATCATCTTAATCTAAATTTTTTGTATGGTTTTGTTTAAGAAAGCACACTTATTGTTGAAAAACCCTTTACTTAAATAAATGTAAAAACTTTTTATGTACTTTTTTTTCTAACAAAAACAGGACGGGGTAGCAGTTAAAGCTTAAATAAAAAATATTATATAAATCGGCCAAGTGCAATTTGAGGTAATATAAAGTAATAATTTTGGTAACACCCTGAAACTTCTTTTGGTCGTTATAATTTGTGCTTATTACGGTTTAAAAGATAAGAAAGTGTACATCAGAATTATGTCTTCTATGAGCACACTCTTTTGGTTTTAATTCTATTTTTCATAATTGTTATTATGGTGGATATAAAGGGTCCGCCATCGAACGTTTTTTTTTTTAACTAGTGCTTGTTTCGTGAATGGTAACACTTAGCTCTTGTGTGATTTTACAGATAATTAGTTTTATCCTTCCGCTGAACGAATATGGTTTTGTATACGCTCGAACAACGCACTACTTTCAAAATCATGGTAATGTTGCAAATTGCGTGCGGATTTTGGAAGAAGAGAAGCACCGTCAACTCCGTATGTTCGTTATCTTGTGAAAAAGGTGAAAGAAACTGGCATCCTCACCGATATACCAAAACGTGAAAAGCCAAAAAGAGTCGTTCTCAAAAATTGAACATTTTAGAGACATCATTGAGACGAATTTTGCATAAAGACCTTGTTATTTCGCCATACAAAGTCCAATTGGTTTAGGAGTTGAAGCCAAGTGACCATCCAATGCGTTTTCGCTTCGCAAACATACATTGAAAAGCCGACGCACCCAAAACGAGTCACTGTTTGGTGCGAATTTTGGTCCATTTTTCTTCGAAAATGAGCAATGAGTGACCGTTACAGCCAACGGCGATCGGTATCGGGCCATGTTGAACGAATTTTTGTTCACAAAAATTAAAGAGGAGGATATTGCCAACATTTCAATGGGTTTTAACAAGACAGCCACACAGCCGAAGCTATAATCGATATTTTGTGCCCTATTTTTGATGATTGCATTATCAGCCGCAGAGCTGATACCATTTGACACCGTTGGACTATTATTTGTGGGGTGCCGTCAAAGATAAGTGTTACGCCGACAAGCCAGAGACAGTTGACGATTTAAAGGGCAATATTCGTGAAATACAGCTGCACATAATTATTTTCCGTTATTAACCGGAAGGATTGTACTTTCAAATAAAAAAATAAATTTGAGAAGATATTCAGTAGTTTTGTTTATAGCATTTAAAACAATTATTTGGCGTTTCCGTTTCAAATTCGGCTGACTGCCTCTAATAGAAAGATAAGGCTAAGCTATTCTCAGAAAAACCTTTTTCATTTCCTTTTGTTTTGCGATTGCAATACATCGAAGAAAACTTTCTCAACACAGAAACTAACACAAGTCATTGTGGACAATTATTGTGGATATTTACAGCAGTCTTAAGTTTTGAATCTGAAAAGGAGGGGAACTCCCGTGCTTTCTTTTTATTAAAATTGTATATTTAGCATGGGAGAAATGTTTTTGAAAATAAATTAATGGCGGCTGTAAGTTATAGGAAGCCAACTGTTATCGGTTTTAATACTGTTGCCCCGTTATTGTGTATTAGCTTCGTAATTTCTGTAATAGATTGAACATAAATGTTATTTTTAATTTTGTGCAAAAAATTTCAGCGTCAAATTGCAAACCATAATAATACTGACTACCTGATAGGAGTTTAATTGATACACACAATCATCTTATGGACTAAAATCACTAAAAAGCTCTATGATTTAAAAACCCAGCGTTTTTGGCGGTATTTTCAGTTTAAAATTAATACCAGCGATAAAAAAACACGAATCTCGTGTTATTATATGAAAATCAACAAACAATTTTGTTACCGCAAAGAAATGTGCTACAATGACAAGTTATCGAAAGAGGATGGACAGTCAAGAGTAAGAATAATGTTAATTCAGATAAACATTTGTTTGATCTAATTGTTAAGTCGTACCTTTGTTTTAATTGCTATTAAAAATGTTGTTGTTAAGTTTCTCATTTAATTTTCTATACTTTATGAAAATTATATTCTTACTTTACTTTATTAATGGTGCAATAAATCTTATTTCAATAAACGTAAGTTATTTGAATTCATAAATTCAGTATTTTTTTTTTTTATTTATTTTATTGACTATCAACAAATCAGTTTAAAAATTATTCTTAATTTTAATACACATAAATTTGAGATTTTACAAAACGTATTACAACAAATAAAAACAAGGAAGATTACAAAAAAAGAAAATATCAACTAAATAATATTAAACAATATAAGGCAAAAAGATAGAAAAAAGAAAAAACCTTAGGAGTTTTAAAGAAATTGTTGATTCACCCCCTTCAGAAACCTCGTTACAGAGGTGGTGAAGAAGGGTTAATTAACCAAATTTCTTATTATCGCAAAACTTGAAGATCTGCACCTGTCTTCGAATCTTAATGTTTTTGTATTAAAAATGTCATTAAGCATTTTTTGCTTAAACCCTCTGTGTAGACGGCTCGTGGAAAATATGCGAGGTAGATCATAAACGGCTTTCAAATTCTTATTTTGAATGGTTTGAAGTTTCTTAATATAGGTTTTGGCACTATTACGATACCAAACTTCACAGCCATATGTCATTATGGGAAGAATACACATTTTGTACAATAGCAGTTTGTTTTTAGAATCGAGTTTTGATTTTCTGTTTAAAAGCGGCAACAGTGCTCTACCACATTTTAAGGCCTTGTCACCTGTACTGAAGATATGCTTTTTAAACGTTAATTTTTTATCCAATATGACACTTAAGTATTTAACGGCGTCTTGCAACGGGATGATGTTTCCTTCAGCAGTAAGAGCTATACAGGGAACTCTTTTCGGAGATTTATTAAAAGGGAACATAATTGCCTGCGTTTTAAGTTGGTTGATTTTCATTTTCCATTTGCTGAAATACTTTTGTGAACTTAATAAACCTGCATTCATCTTTTTTATAACAGCATTAGATACTTTTCCAGAGGCAATAATTGCAGAGTCATCAGCGTAAAATGCAACGGACTGTTCTTTTGGTATTTTAAAATCCGAAATAAAAATGGAAAATAAAGTTGGCGATAATATTGAGCCTTCTCCTTCCACTCGAACTTCAAATAATCTATTAGATAGAAAGCTCTTTATAATTTTTTGCAGATGTATGGGGTAATTTAATTTATTTAGCTTGTATATTAAACCGCCATGCAGGATGGAATCAAAAGCTTTTTCAATATCTAAGAAAATTATCCCGGTACTCTTTCGGGAAATCTTGTTTCTTTTAATTATATTTACAACTCTTTTGACCTGATGAATTGTTGAGTGTTCTTTCCTAAAACCAAATTGCTCAATATTTAAAATGTCGTGACTTTCAGTGAAGTCTTGCAATCTACTCAATATCATTTTTTCGAATATTTTATCGAGAACATTTAGCATGCTAATTGGACGATAGCTTCATAAATTCAGTAATTGAAAACGAAATACATAAAATTTTTCATATAAACTGCAATTTATAATCCATGCTTCACCATCAACAATTTTGATTAAAATAATAACCACAAATTACAAGTGTTTTGTAAAAAATTCATATTACACAAAAGCTTTACTGATTATGAATTCAACATAATAAATGAAATTTAATTACTCCCATCCTTGGTTTAATTTCAAAACATAATTTAAATTATACACAAAAACAAATCTAAGGAAAGGGTTGTTAATTTTCTTTGCTGAAAAGTGGTTTACTGTCCAATTTTCTCTCTAAACCAAAAATTCAAACATTTGTTTAAATTTAGAAATTCAGATATTTGCAGATAGATTCAAGTTTTTTTATTTTTGTTTTTTTTTTTTTATAGACATTCTTTATTTAATAGAATGAAACAGCGCCGAAGACAACAATGTTGATTTAAAGCCCTTAATCAAATTATTTTGTGAAGCATATTAATTACTTAACATACTTTTGACTATTCTTAGGCAAACGAAATAGCACAAGGAATGTTTATTTATTTATTCTACATGCCCGCAATACAGTCCTAACAATAGATTCTATAATTTACTTCTGTGTATTTGCATACACAGACATACAAAAATATTGCTATCGAGCAAACACTTCAACTATTAAAAATACAAGTTTACAAATTTCTAATGTAAAATACACATGTACAACAAACAAATGCACATTTACACTCATATGTATATTTATACAAGTTTATATTTACTTTACAATATGGCGGTTGTTAAATTCCAAAGGTGTTGAAAATTACAATACAAATTTACGATAATTTTATTATCCTCATTAAATATACTCGTTGTGTTTGGCATTTGTTTATGTGCGTTTCCATATACGACTATTCCCCTTTGTTTAACGAACAACCAAATTAAGGGCCTTGATTATGTCTGCATGCATGCGTTATAGCATATTCATATGTAAGTGCTTTGCTGTGACTGTAATCTTAATTAATAACTTTAACCGCGTTTTGGTTTAATGGCGGTTTCCCGTTTTTTAAGTTTTGGTAATAAATTGTTATAGTTTTTGAAAATATTACTGAGATTTTAAATACTTATATTTGAAGAAATTTATTAATGAGCATATCAATTTGTGGATACCATATGTGGCTTTGTTAGTAGAGAAAGATTTGTACGGGTATGTGATAAAAAGAGAAAAGTCTAAAGTCTTAAATTATTTGCGTTTTATCTCTGTATGTCAAAAACAACAGATGAAAAATTATGGTTTAAAACTTTAGTAGTTTGATTTATACAATTAATATTTGTTTCACTTAATTAAATATTTACTACAAATAAAGAAATTTCATAAGCCAAATTTTTTAATTTTTTTTTTTACATGTAAAGACCGTTTTTATAGAGATGTAGAATTTTGAAATGGATAAAAAAATGAGTTTTTTAAATTGATATGAAGTGTACTTTATTCGACAAAAAATTTTCTAACATTTTAATTTAAATATACCTTTTGGTATATGATTGCTACGGTTAGCTTGGAAGTAATCTAATTTTGCTGTCCAATTTTTGATGACTTTATTAATTTCAGCCATAAAAATATCAATAAGACGTCGAGTGTTGTCCGATCGCTTCGAGTTTATCGGCGTATACTAGCGACATAACATATCCGCACAGAAAATAGGCGAGTGGCGTTAAAGCGTACGATGTTGGAGGTTCATTCACCGATGTGAAATGTGAAACTCTGTGGGTACGTTTCCTTCAATAACCTAATTATGGCACAGGCCATAACGTCAACGTCTTGTTGAAAAGAAATTACAATTGATCGTACATCACGGATGTACGACCAATTAGCAATTAAGTAAAAAATATTGCTCTGTAACGGGTACCATTCTATCCAGCATCGATTTTAAATAATAATTTCACCAGCCCGTAAACACAAGAAATATTATTTTTGTGAATATAGCGGTGTCTCAATATACACTTGAGGATCACTCCAAATACATAAGTTTTGTTAACTATCGTATCCATTTTGGGACCAACTTTCGCAATTTGGAAACGTTGTTCAGGCGTCATTTCAAGTCGTAATGCCAAATCAAACTAAACATAAATCACTTGACAGATGTATTCCCAAGTGTTCCAACTTTAAGTTATATACCACTCTATCACCTAATGTTTTATAAAAAAAATAGCTTTAAAGTTTTTCCTATGCAGCACAAACCAATAACATATTGTTACAGTTATAACTTTTATAAACGTTTTGTTATTTCTAAGTTTTTTATTGCAAAATAAATAACACCAGATTTTAGAATTTTTAAACTAGTTACAAGTTTATTTACTTTAACCACACACAAAGTTGGCACTACAGAAAAATTAACTAGAGATGCAAGTCTTTTCTTCACGAGGTTTATGTTTTAACTAACTAGCTATCCACTCAGATGCTGCCTTTTTATATTTTTCCGCTAGAGGTCCAGAAAAATTAAGAATCTTGTAGTCCCTTTTAATCACATTTTGTTGTTGTTATGTTATTCATTTTGTGTGTATTTTTCTTTTTATGCTGATAAAGTTTTTTCCTGGAATTTATTTTAAGGTAGTTGTTGTTGTCTTGTGTACATAAGTTTCCTTATTATTTGTTAGTAAAATCGTGTTGGCATTTTTCTATTTTTATTTATTTTTTGCTCTTTCCAAAGATGTGATTTAGGTTACATGGAGTAGTTATATTATGCAAAATGTTGTTGGTATTAGAATGAAGAAACTTTTACACCACTAAAAGATAAAAAATCAGACCGTGTTAAACAAAGGAAAAGCTACAAAAAGGCTTAAAATTAGCAATTAAATGCTGTCCCTAAAGATGTAATTTAATTTAGATAGTATTTTATCTTGAAATTTATACAAAACGTGTATACCAAATTTTGCTAAAACAGGAAGTATAAAATATAAAATTGGGAATTAAAGAAAGACCTTATTAGGATGTTATTGATAAACGCTTAAAATTTATACAGAATCTATATATCATTTCGATAAAGCAGGAAGTATAAAATATAAAAATTAAAATTAAAGATAAAAACAAAGACAAAGTGTATTTCTATAGCTAAGTCGCTTATAGGTAGACACTTGAAATCCATTGGTTTAGTTTTACTGTTATTTACGCTACAAAACAGCAACCAAAAACACAATATGAGAAATTATAAAATGTCCCTGTAACTGAAGTAGGTTGAGGTAATTGAAATTTTATTTTGAACCATTATAGGTAGACAATTCCAATTTATTACATTTTTTATTTTATGGTCGATTTCCCTTTGCCCGTTTGTTTTAAGCCGTTTTTTTACTTTTTGAAAAAATTTTTATTTAATATTTTTTTGTTATAAATTAACTATTAATTCTAGTAGTGAGATTTTCAAGCGGTTTCAGTCAAAAACTTTACGTGCCATAGTAAACGCTCCTTGGTTTGTATCAAATAATACAATACACAATGATCTTTTTGTTCCAAAGGTGAAAGACGAAATTAGCGTATTAGAAAGGGTAAGTATTTAGAAAGGTTAAAGGCCCAACTATAATATGCATAATCTGGCTTAAGCTAATGTCAAAATTTGGACGAAAAGTCCGTCAAATGTTTAAGCGAATAATTGAAGACTTTTACGTGGCTATATTGTACTTACATGAACATAGAAATTATTATGCACAGTTGCACATTTACTTTATTCGTATTTTTGCTAAAAAATAATTTCTAAATAAATGAAACTTATTAGCAAAAAGGCGTTTAAAAATCATATTTTGTATACTTAATACTATTATTATACCAATTTATAATTTTTTTAATAGTTTTAAGAAAATTGCGAAAGAAAAATTACACATATATCGCTGTATGTATTATTTGGGCCAAAAGTACTCAAATATGCAACTGCGTGCATCATTGAATTTATAAACAATAAAAAATTAAATTTTATTGCAAATTGTATGTTAAAAAAAATGGAAAAGAAAATATAATGTTTAAAGGCCCTCGTTCCTTTGAATTGCCGTTATAATAAAAAGCGCCTCTTTTTCATATAAACTATTTTTTCGCTGTACATTTTCTATTAAATTCAGATAAAATATTGATTGTAAATAAAGAATAATAAAAAAAAAAATAAATCTAAATACATGTGATTTAACTTAACCGAATAATACACCAGTCGAACTAAGTATGTTATATAAGTGAACTCATTTATGTCAATATTTGTTGTGGTTAATTTTCGAACTATTAAGATTTGTTAGTGTATAATTAATTTCCAGTAGAGAAGAAATAGTTTTAATTAGAAGATATTAATTCAAAAATAATTTATAACGTAACACTAACAAGGTATAAACGGTCTAATTAATACTTCTTAGTCGACCATTTGAGAAACCCATCATTTGGGAATTTAACAACGACTTGGCCAACTAATTGCCTTTAAAATTTACCGGACTTTGCAAATTTATTAAGGTATCAAATTTATTATGATTCTAAAGAAAAATATTTCTATGAATAGCATTAAAAATTTTCTCGCTTATAGCTTCAATGATAACGATATAGAAAAATAAATTTTTTATTGCATTGAAAAGGGTGGGGAGCAAGAATTTTAGCTTCAGAGAATTTATGAAGAAACGAGATGAAAAAAATGTTTAAACTTTATATAAAATTTAATAGTCATTATGATTTAATATTTAAACAAAGGGCTTTAGGACCAATTTTAGTTAAATAATATTATATATATACAGATTGACTTGAAACAGTGATTGTTTATCAAAAGGGTTGAAGCAGAGAAATTTAGTAAATGTTGCGGAAGCCTATTCGAAATGTGGCTTCAACACTATTTTATAGACTTTTTTTTATCTGCCTGTGCTTATTGCAGAATTTTCAGCTGTAACATTCTTCACTCGAAGTCGAGGATATAAAAAATTCAATTGCCAAAACACCATTACAGCGATTAAAATGTTGATGCATTAATATATTATTTAAGAAAAAATGTAATTCATATGTATTTAGTTAAGTTCATGTTACATATAGAAAATAATATAATCGAAAACATATTTTTAAAGAATTTCTACTTAACTAAACAACTATGCGCAAACATCAGTTTGCAGACAAAAAAGACAAAATAAAGTTTTAGCTGAAAATTGTTTATTCAAACAGAGTTAAATATTTATATCAGCATACAATCTCCAGATGACTTGTAACTTTTGCAGGAACAAAGTTTAAGGCATGAAATATGCAGGAGTTTTTATTTTTAAAGAAAAACTTAAATCTTGAATCGTTTGAAAATAAATGCATACATGGATATGTATTTTTTTGAGTTTATACATATGTATGTATATGTGCGAAAGCATAAAACAGGTACGAATTGGTCTACGTCCATATCACTTAACTTTAGAGCAAACAGAACTTTAAAAGAAAAAAGAATGCAAAATAAGTGCAGAATCAAGCTCGACTAAAGGAGTTAAATGTCTTTTTATTATTTAACAGCACAATATAATGCAAACACAGTCGTCATTATTTCATCAGTAATTATAGTCAGCATAAGCAACATTCTAATCCTCATCATCATTATGATCTCATCATTCTAGTCATCATTATTACCATAAACAGAATCGTATGATTCAACAAGTTAAACACAACGCCGTCAGTTAGAAGACGACAAATGCATTGAGGGCAAGAGAGTTTGTGTTCTGTAGGCAAGAATGTTTATAGGTTTATACGAATGCTTACTAGTGTGCGTAAAGATTTACACATAAAATCACACAATTGGTTGCAATAGTGACGCCATATCACCTCATCTAAAGATATAATATACATTGTTACAACTGTACTAATATTAAACATATTTTATTTAAGATAAAATGCACTATAACCCAAGCTACAAGCCAATGTAATTATGGGAAATTAGTAAAATACGTAAGATGTTGAACATTTGAAAAAGAATTTTGAGTTAATGTTGCAATATAAATCTGTCTATAGCAAGCAAAAATAAACATAAAAATAAAAATAATATATTAATATCTAGTCGATTGGGCATTGAAATTAATCCTTTTGTAAGGAAAACTTTATTAAAAAAAACCCCTTAGAAAAATAAAACCAACAAACCGAGAATGTCACTAACATTTATTTATTTAAAATATTTATGAGTTTTAATTGTCTCTTGCGATAATTTAATTGATTGAATATATAACTGGAATTTTTTTCACAATAAACCACACGAAAGATATTCAAATACTCTTTCAAACAAATAAAATAGATTTTAAGAACTTATATATATATATATATATATATATTTAATATATAATTGATAAAAGCCCCATGTATACTGGAATTTATTCGATCGACTATGCATTTTAAATATTTTAAATTGTGAGGAAAAAAGGCAAAAATTAAAAATAAATTAGAATGGGCTTAACGCTAAAGCATAGAAATTATATAGTTTTGTTATAATTTTTTGTTTTATTTAGTATAAAATAAAATTATTAAACAAAAGTCAAATTTTGTCCTTACTTTTTGGAAAAATATATGGCCTCATATAGAGAGAAATTAATAAGAAAATTGACCAAAATAGTTTCTCTCTAGACAAAGTGTCTTGATGCTCTTTAAGACAAATTTTTTTTGGCAGATAATATATCTTTACACGACATTTGGCCATTGTTTTTCTATCAACATCAAAAACAGCTGGATACTGGAGGTTGCAAGTATGTCCTTGTAATAAATCTTCTGAATAATAATTGATCCATTAAAGTTTCATTTTTAGATTTACAGAGCAAAACATGTAAACTCCAAGCGTTATTTACTACCAAGAAGATATTTTATCTTAAGTATACTATAGAAAGCTAACAGATTTGTTCTTGTGGTTTGCTCCTACCATCCTTTTTTCTGCAGATTTTATACCATCTTTTAATTTTATCTAGTGGATGTATAAAATCAAAATTTGTTCCTTGTTTACTCATAATAAATTGCTTCATGACGACCAAAATAACACCCCACTTTTACGAATTTCTTTCAATTACGTTACAGATCGGCCTCATTAACCCTAGAAAGATAACGTTATTTTTTAGTACGGTAAAGGTAACGTTACGTCTGAAAAACGTATGGTTCCTTTTAAAGACTTAAAAAAATAAAAATTGGTAGAGGAGTTATTGAGATTATTTATTTATTGAATTTTCTCTGTGGTAACAAAAAAATTGGTAAATAAATATAATAATAGAAACAAAACAACAACAAATTCAATAGAGATAAAAAATTAACTGTAGTACAAAATTAAATAGGCATACGTCTGATAGACGCAACTTATCTATGCAGGGTTAATAGTTTTTTTTTATATTTATAGGTTTGTTATTATTATTTGCATTACAAATAATTATATAGAGTTGGATATGTTTAGTTTACTTCGATAAAGTTATCGGCCAAAATTAAGGCAAATATGCTTCAGAGATAGACTTACTTGGGTTCATACCTATGCAATACTTATAGAGGAAAGAACAGAGATAGATAGTATGCAGCCTATGCTGTGGGTATATTATAATATACTCACAGGTCGAAATAATGGAGGTGATAAAGTAAAGAAAATAGTAAAGTTTGTTAAAAATTTTGAATAAAATTTTTAATTCCAAGCAGGTCTGAACGACTCTATGAAAAATATAACTCTATATTTTTAGCCATATTAAGATTCACTTACATGGCCTATATGTAATTCACCAGCTAACATTTGTAAGCTTTACTTCACTACAAAAGAAATTTATTTGTTACAGTGTTGATTGCATTAGGAAATTTCTGTCAGTCCAGGCTTGTTTTTGTACCGTAAAAACGTGAACATAATAAAGGCAAAAGAATCAAATATTTTCATTCTTTTCATTATCAAGATTATTACTCTAAGAACATTATAGTTAGCTAGAAGTATCCATGATAGCAACTACACTTTAATAGATATTGCAATTTCAGCAAACATTTGAAATATCTCGTATCAGCTCTTTAAATTAATGTTGCTATTCATAGAAGTTTTTCGCCAAAGTTTTTATGTAAAGGAATTTTGAAATTAAATTAAATTTGAAATGAAATTACTTAGTAATATTTGATGAATAGTAAATAAAACTATTCTTCATGTTTTTGTTACAATAAGATAACCTCTTTCCTATCAGTCATTAAGGGAATATGTAACTATTTTGAAAAATATAGCCTGCAATTAGTGAATAAAATCGATATGATTCACAGTCTTCGAATTTAGAAGCATGTTTCCAATATGTAATTGCACAATCACATTATATAATATTAAAATTTCTTTCAAATAACAAAAACTTGAGGTAAGAGTTCTGAAACACCAAATTCTAATAACCTCTTTTTGTAAAAAAAAATTATTTCTAAATATTTTAAAAAATATATTGAATTTGATAATACAATAAATTGCAAAATCAGTTTCGTTCACAGTAAGGACACTATTTGAAAATTGCTTAAATATAATAAAAGAAAAAATACAAAAGAAAACTATTTAAATCTTTAAGAATACAATCCGTACACACCCTCACGACAATAATAATTTTAAGATTTTTAACATACAAATGAGTTAGGTATACAGACATGAGGAATCTATTTCTAATGTTAAAACTTTACGTTCCAATTTATCATGTTATTAATTTATCTGCTATAATGTTAGTTAGAAAATAAATATAGCATAATGCAAACAATAATAATTGCTATAATTATATATTTTTGTTAAAAGTTAAATTTTAAATAATTGCATAGAATTTGAAATAACATTTGTGGAATATGATATAACAGTTATCAAGAACATTTATTATATATATTTGGAAACAAAACGTGGAAGCGGTAACTGAGTTATGGATATAACTATTATCAAATAGATGGAAAATAAACATTATTTGAGTTGTTGCACAACTTAATATTATACTAAGTTTGAGTAACCTTTTTTAAATATCAAAAAAAGATATAGTGAGGCAATTTTAAATTTATGTCATGATAGTGACGTAAACCATCAAAATTTTAATAATTTTTTTGCGTTTAAGTCGAAATTAAAAGCTTAAATGATTTTTATTGAAAATTTTTAAAAAAAAGATGAATTTTTTAAATTGGTAATTTAAAAGATAATCTTCTGCCAATATAATGGAAATATGAATTCTGGCATGTGACCGCCACGGCTGTCTGTAACATAGTCCTATCTGGATATAAAATTCTCAATGACTTTTACCAAAATCCTGGCTGTATATCGGCAATTGTGTGGCGTATGTTGTCGTGCAAGTGCTCAAACGTTTTGAGCTTATCGGTGTAAACTAGCGTCTCTACATGTCCCCATAGAAAATAATCTAGCGACGTTAAGTTGATCTTAGAAGGTCCGACATGTGAAACTATGCTGTTATCCAACACTGCTCCTCCACATCATAGTTACTGAGTTGATAAAAAAAGTGAGTAATCATGGCTTTATAGTAGTAACCATAGACTGTAACGCCACCGTTTCTAAAGAAGTACAGAGCAATGATTCCATTAAACAATAAAGCACACCAAATAGTTAGTTGTAGTGTGTTCGGCGGTGTCTTACCATATACTTGAAAATTAACATAACTCCAAATGCGGCAGTTTTATTTACTGACGTATTCATTAAAACAAAAGTAAAGTTTATCGCTAAACGAAATTCGCTAATCTAAATCGGGGTCAACGGCAATTTTGTTTTGGGCCCAATTTGTACAATTAACTTCAGACGTCAGTCTTTTATATTGTAATGCCAAACTAAACACTGAATAGATGAGAAAATGACCGCCAGCGAAAAATAATGTTGCCAACAAAACATTGAATATTTGTATAATTTATATTTATGATGGGGTATGGCTTGATGGGTTCCATAAATATTTTTGGAAAATTTATTCAGAAGACAATTTTTCAGATATATATTTAACGAAAAATAAATCTGCTTTTATATCGAAATCGTGTACTAAAATACATTTTTTATGCGCTTGTAAACAGTCAGCTCTGGAAATTTTGATTGACAACCATGGCAACTATGATTTCAGTCAAATATAATTGATATTTTAATAAAAAATAATATTAAAAAAAATAAAAAGATCAAATTTGTCCTTGTCTTCCCTGTTGAATAGCACGACTCACAGCTTGAATCCAAAGTTGACATAGTACAATTTAGGACTTATTATAATCCTACGAGAGTGCTCTTAAATTTTTTAACTCTTCACTAGAGATTCTTTACAATAACCATTTACCATAAAACCACGTGGAATATAGCCCTTGTACTCGACTTTTTCCGCTGATATTATCTTCTCTCATTATGAGAAAAGTCGGGGCATCATATGCAGAATATATAGTAGTGACAAATTTAATGATATGCTAAACAAAATAGGCGACACAGCAAAAAAGGCCGAACCAGAACACATATTGATTAATTTTAATATTCTAGCGAACCGAAAAACCTTTAAGCATAACGAGAATGAAGAAAACTGAACGAGATAATATTACAAAGATATCAACATAATAGAGTCTTCAAGATAACAGGCATGAAGGATATTCAAAAGGTTCATTGAATGAATTTCAATAACTAAACTTCCGTAAAGGAAATTAAAAAGTTATATAAGAAGAAGCCTTGTATTTCCAAGTAGAAAAAGTAAAAATAAGCAAAAGAAACTGTGTAGACATAATCTTCACACAATATGCAACTTTACTTAAAATAACGTAAATTTCTGTTAAACATATATAAATGAGCAAGTCCCAGGTGTACCTTTAATTAATTAATTGTAAAATATTATACAAAAAGAATATCAACAACAAGATTAAGCTTTTGTATAACAATATGAAATGAAAAATGTAATGACAAATTTTATAATTCTTAGCTACAAGGCGAATTTTAAAATAGTTTTCTTTGTTGCCCGGTAATAAGTTTGTCATTTACAAAACGTGCAAAGCCGTTCTTTGTGGCAATGTCATAACAAAACCCTTTATGGTTTAATTGTTCATATTTTAGAAGGAATATCTATCTTCGGTTCCAATCAGATGGTAGAATATTTCATATAGGCCATCAAAGAATAAAATAACGTGAGTTTTCTTCTCGCTTCACTTGTTTTTTTTCACTTTTTAGTGATAAGAACTATTCACTGTATTGTTTGATTTAACACTTCAAAATTCGGGTCTGATTATACGTTAACTCTCGTCAAATCTGGTTTGTAAACATACCGGTTTCGGCAATATGCCATCTTTAGTGTTCCTTTTTTATAATTCAAAATTCTTTACTATACGTCTATGACAACAATGTTTTTTAACCAGTAGCTAATTAATGGTGATATTTTAGCTCTCAATAAATGAAGTGGGCAGCAGTTTACTGTATGTGCAAATTTTCGATACCTGACAATACACTGGATGTATATATGTTTTAAATCGATTAAAGTTGGAAATTTTGGGTATAGATGTTTGATTTTTTATGTTCAAACCGACATGAAACTCTCTAATGTTATTGATAAGAAGAAGCTAGAATATTAAACTATTTTGATATTTTAAAATTTTATTTAATTACTGCTGCTCAAGTGGACATATATGCTGCTGATATTTTTAGATGTGTTCTTTTAATACATTTTTTGGATATTATTTGTACTCTGTATTTCCATTTGGTTTAACAAAATGATTCAATAAAAATTAATCTGTTCTGACATTAAATTTATGTCAGCTTTATAATGGGTAAGAGAAAAGAATAAATATTGAATTAAATCCATAAATAAATTAAATAAACCACGTTTTTATACATTTTCTGATCATGTATTTTTTGCATAACTACGAAAATATTATTATTGTCATTTAATTGAAATGTTACTTAAATACTGATTGATTAAATCTATAATTGGTGACAGCATAATATGTAGTGGATAGAGTTCTCCAACCGAAAAATAACATATAAATGAAATTTATTATCATCAAATTAAAATACTTATTGACAATAGTAGATATTTAACATGAACATAATTGTGTGATAAGAAATTAAAAGTTTATTTTTTATATGTAAGTGACTCAAACTAAAAACACATTGTTGATATAAACGTAGTGTGATTATGAAAAAGTTTCGTGGCTTAAAAATAAACTTGGTCTATTTTTTTGTGGAAATGTCTGTAACAAAATGCTTTTGTGTAAAAATGATTAATTAAAATGTATTTTTTATGTTACACAATACCACTAACAATCCATATGGATACATTATAACCAGACAATACATACGCATGCTATCTCCCATACAATTATTTATTTATTGACAAAAAGCTATTATGCCATTATAATTCTTCATTTCTTTGTCTGTTTATGCACAAAAATGATAGTGATCTAAACATTTGTAAGTGTCACATTTCTTAAATCACAGACCCTTATTTCTACATTTTGAATATACTGGTATAAGTGAAAATCGCCCTACAGTAGTCAAGTCTTCGAACGCAAAAAAAGAGTTTAAAAATTTAAAAGGAATTTATCACTTCATGGTAGTCGGGTTAGCTGATTTCTTTTCTATGACATATATACGAGAATAAAAGTATACGAGGTCTGTAAATTAAGTAATGAGACTGATTATTTAAATTCTTTTTATTCAAATAAAATTAAGGGTGATGTAACTTCCTTCTGAAGCCACACAGCACTGGAGACGGTTCTTTCATCCCTCATAGCAGAGCTGGAAACCGATACTAGAATAGTCTTTAGCTGTTCGCTTACATTTTAAGGCTGAAATTTATTCGATTGGCTCCGTATAGACACTGTCTTTAACATGGCTCCACAAAAAATAATCCAGTACTATTAAGTCGCACGATCTGGCTGGCCAATTAACTGCTGATTGTCGTGATATTATGCGATCGGGAAATTTGGGTTGCAATAAATTGATCGTTTTATTGACTGTGACATGTAGCAATATCCTATCGAAACTACATGTCACTAATATTCACGTCGACAATAATAGGCCAAAATTGAGTTGTTACCATCTGGTGATAGTGTGATCCATTGATCGTTTCCGCAGTTCGAGCTCCAGCTTCGAAAAAATGGCCGAATCACGCTCCCAGGCCACATAACGCACCATACAGTAACACATTGAGCATGCAAAGTCATCTCAAAAATCGATCTAGGATTTACAGAAGCGTAAATGTGGCAATTGGGGTTCCTCTGGAAAAATAATTTTTTCAGAAAAACCAGCCAGTTATCCCTGAAAGAATTGAGCAAATATACGGCGATGTGAATGGTAGGTCGGGTTCAATTCCGGCAACAGTTGAACCTTATAACGTTTCAAAGTCAAGCCCTTGTGGCTCACAGCTGCGACATTTTCAGTTAAACATCCCAGTCGAACCGCATTTGTACATTTTGTATCGAATCTGTCGACACAAATTCAGCGACCAAATTCTTAATAGCGTCTCAGAAGGACGATTATATTGTCCAAAAATATCATGAGTTTTACAGAATGTAACTTTAGCAGAGCCACCATATTCATAGCGGATTTTTTATTTTAATGCGATTTTTGTGCGAAATTGAATTCATTGTAACAATTGCCCATGCAATGATTATGTCAAAAAACTAAATGTCAAAACTTTCATGTTTTCGTGTTGCCACAATTGAAAAACAAATTTCTTTTGAAATGTAGCTCAAGTAGCTTAGTTTAAACATGCTTGATAAATGGCTTTTAGGTTTGTATGATTTGAAGTTGGTGATTTCCTGGTGGTAACAGATGAAATCTTCCGAAAATACTTCATTAGTGTTTTGTTGTGACAACAAGCTTAAATATCGTTAACAATAACTTGTTTTTCGCAACCGAGACGTTTAGTAAACAATTAAAAGATAGTTAAGGTTGGAAAAAAGTTTAGATGAGAGAGAAGATTTTTTCCTAGTTTTAATGCTAGTTGTTATTTATTAGATTAAATATGCATTCGTTTCTTCATTCAATTTTTAACTACTGTAATAAAATTTCTAAATGCTGCTAAAATATATTCGGAACAAAATTATTATGAAAATCAACAATAGGGTATTGCACTGCCGTTTCGATTTAAAATTTGTCCTTTAATAACTTCCTTTCCTTTTTGATAGTTTTCATATGCTCTCATTTAAAACCATTTGCCTTTCATACATACACAATGTCATGTTATTCTGTTTATAATATTTTCTTTAAGTATGTAAGATTTTGTAAAAACGAAATACACATGAATGTAACTAAGTGTCAGTCTTTAGTGGGGAAATGAGGTAAAAATTCTTTTGTAAGCAACAATATCGAAAAGTAAACTATAAATAATAAGAAATGAGAGACAAATGTATCGTTTAAAATGTGAATAAATGTTTAGATATTTATCTGTATCTGATGACAATTATTTTTATTTTATACAAGAAAAGAACATATTGTTGATTTATTTGAATAATCAGTTATGGAATATTAGCAAAAATATGAATTTATGTTTGTTACAAATACAGACATATATGTATACAATCATATACATATATGCTACATGGATATTTGAGTTTTAATCTAACTTTCAAAAATTGATTGTAAAATATTTAAAAGACAAGTATTTAGGATTATAATTATTTAACAGATTTTGTCGTGGAAATTAAAATAATAGTTATATTATTACGCATACGAAATATGTTCTGTATATAAGGTTATCTAACGAACACATTAAAAACTTTTAATAAGAAGTTGCCTGTAGAAGGATAATCGATTTAATAAGAATACCTTTCTCAGTTAGTTGGCTTAAAAATATTTAAGAGTATTATTATTTTGATTAAGCTCTTACTATTATCTACTTAAGTAAGGAACTTTTACTGTTGCGGTAGCAACTTGAAATCTTCTTCCACACTTTCGTTTACAGCGGCGATATTCTCTTCAGTACGCACATTCCTTCGACGTGTTGGTGTTATTGCATCCTCTAGAGGGTATGTGGTACGAAATCTATCGACAGTTCGACGAATGGCTTGTTCAGATGCACGATTATGTACGCCATAAAAATTACGAAGTCGTCTATAAGTTGCGCGAATCGACGACTGATTTTCAAAGTAAATTTGGATAATTTCGTAGCGTTGTTCAAGCGAGAGTCTATTCATGATAATTTGTCAGAGTATACTGAAACAAATAAAAAAAAATGTTTCATCAAAATTTGATTTTTTGTGTTACTTTTTACAATTTAAAGTTCTATCTAGCTTAAAAAAACACCTTTTAGTAATTTACATTACAATTAAATTTTTTATCGCAGTTGAAAGAAATTTAGCTCTCTTCTGCTTGGCGTTCTTTCTAGTATTGACGTAACTTAAAAAAAGAGAAAAAAATATCAAACGAATATCAAACAAAAAATTCATAATCTCAATTTAATTATAAATATTTGCTCTTCTGTGCAAAATCGTGACTTTTATATAAATCAAAAAATATAAAATTATTTGAGGAAAAACTGCTCCACTATCATTTTAAAATATTATCATTTTAATATATTATTTAATATTAAATAACTTAATACAATTTAGAAAAATTTTATATGGCTAATTGCCAATCTGTTGATTTTATGGGAATCTCTTTAAATTTTTTTAGAAGTGGAAGTACTGTTACTACTTTTTTCTAACAATTAAACGTCTGCTGTTTTGACACCGCATGAAAATCAGTTATGAGTTTCTTAATCCGTTACTTAAGACCTTTTTGAAATTTCATGTTAATCACAAAAAAATTAAACACTTACAAAAGAACATAAATGTCTACCAATATGGCAGGTCGTTATTTGACCGTTTTAATTTTCTAATTTTTCGGGAAATACTGATAATTTCTTGATATCCAAAAAGAAAGTAAGCAATTCATATTATGTTGTGGTATTACTATTATGTAACCTTGTTTAAAACAAACTTAAAACAACGAATTTATTTATTTTAAAGTTAAGGGTGCTGTTTTATGTCCATTAAATTGTGCCGCTTTTAAATGAGGCTGCATGTAACCGTACAAAAGTCGTAAAGCCCTTTTGCGAAATACATTGCCCTTGGAGAGTAACGCAGGCTAATCAAGAATTGCAGCTTTTTCCCTTAACAGTTTTATTAATAACCATAAGACAGTACATTATTAAATGTAGCTGTTGCAGGCATTTCACACTCAACTACAGTCTAATTCGGTTTGCTATTCATCCTCTAACATGCTCGTTGATTTAAAAAATAGAGACTATTTTTTTAAATTTACTTCTAATTATCACTTTCTATTGATAGCTCCTGTTTAGTAATTTTTTTTTTAAATAGTTTGGGAAAAGCTTATTGTTTAAAGTTGCTAGCGTCAAACATTGAAACTAATTTTTTCCTTACAAAACTTTATAACAGTTAGAAAAATAAAATTTATTTTTTAAAAGAGTATTCATAGACAACAACCCTTTAGCAAACGTAAATTGCAGAGGAAAAGCTCCTGCTATGTTAAGCATTTATCGTAAATTTTCCAAATGAACTGATGTTGCCATTCTCAGAAATTTTGAATCATCTATTGAATAAATTTGAAAAATATATTTTTTTATTAAATATTAGGTGCTAAAAAATATATAAACGTTAGAAAATACTTTATAAAAGTGTGCGCATAACAACATAGAAAATTAATACAAAATAAGGGATATTTATAACTAAAGGGTTTTTCAACATAAAGTTCATTTTCTAAAACAAAATAAAACAAAAAATTCAGATTAAGATGATTCAAATTTTAATTGTATTACGAAGAAAAAATTTCGGCAATTACGAACGCAAAATGATATCTGGTCAATATCCACCACGACCACGCTGATAGATGTTTACTTTTTCATCAGGATTTCAGGATTTTGAGTTTTAAGGCTGAAATCGATTTGTTTGGCTTTGTATGGACTCTGTCCTTAACACAGCCCCACAAAAAATAATGGCGGGCCTATATCGTTAACCATACCATGGGTTATGTGTTTTAAGGCTGAAATCAATTTTTTTGGCTTTATGTGGACTCCGTCCTTGACACAGCCCCACAAAAAATAATCCAGTGTTAATTGTTGTTAATTGTCGTAAAATTATGCGACCGTGTAATTAGTTTTTGCAATAAATTGATCATTTCATGGGCTGTGTGACATGTGGCACCGTCCTGCTGAAACTACTTTTAGTGATATCCACGTCGTCAATATTAGGCCAAATATTGTTGTTAGTTCTCGCGATAGTGTGATCCAGTCGGTTGTTCCTGTATGAATTCAGCGAATCTACAACGATGTGAATGGTCACTCGGCTTAAATTCCTGAACCCTTTGCACCTTTTAGGGCTTCAAAATCAAACCCTTAAACAAAATTCGCCATGTGTTGATTTTGGATAACTCTAGTTATTGAGAACGCCGAGGAACTGACAAATTTGGAAATGCTTCAACACTGTGGCTCACGACTGCGATGTTTTCACTTATATTGAGTCCGTAGACTCAAATTTAATCCTCCAATTCTTAATTATGTTCTGTGAAAATATCACAAATTTCACGAAATGTAACTTTAATAGAACCACCATTTTCATAGTGGATTTTAATTATTTTAATTAATGTGATTTTCGCGCGAAATTGAACTCATTGCAACAATTGCAAATCAAATCAAATCTAGCATGCTGTTGGTGTCGCCACCTTTGAAAAATAAACTTCTTGTTGAAAAACTCGATATTTAAAGCCTGTATTTCTGTAATCAATGTGAAAATATTTTTTTAGCACATTGTTTTATATAGAAATTTTATAGCAAGACAAAAAGCTCACTCCGTGTGAAGCAAGTTGACTATAGTGACTTTGAAATGAATGAAACTCTTAATAACTTTCAAAAAGTGGTCATCAACTTCGCCTGTGATCTCTCATTTATAATTATTTTTGATTTAAATTCGAATATTCGTATCACATAACATCAAAACAGATTCCCCTTATAAAGTTAACCACGACTACAAAATATTTAAGTTAATAAATGAACCTATAAATACTTCAAGGGTTTCCTAAAGTCACGGGATATTGAAATTGTATATGAAACAGTTCTAAATTATTTGATTTTTGCTTTTTTGCTTGAATCAAACATTATGAGCTTTATGCATGAACCTTTTAATATAAAGCACCCTGTAAAAACCAAGAGACAGGTGTACAACTAAGAAAATTCTCACGAAATTAAACAACGCCAAGGCCTTGTGATCGCATAATTTCACGACAGTCAGCAGTTAAGTGGCCAGCCAGATCGAGTAGTTTAACACCACCGGATTACTTTTTGTAGGGCTATATTAAGGATAGAGTCTATAACGAGCTAATCGAATCAATTCCGCCATCAAACTCAAAACCCGTTATGTGATTAACAAAATAGGACCACCATTTTACCAAAAATTGATTAAAATTTTGATGAAGTAATTGACATTTGTCAGCGTGGTCGTGGTGGACATTTGTCAGATATCGTTGTTCATTAATAATTGCTGAACTTTTTATTTTCGTTTTCTTATAGTGTGTACTTCTTTCAAGTTCAATTGTTTAACTAAAACAATTCCTAGATATTTAATTTCATTTAGAAGTGAGATTTCTGTTCCATCAAAAACAAGCTTGCTACATGTGATTTTAGCTTGGTTTATTTTCATTTGGTGTAGAATTTACTTGATACGCTTTAGAGAGTTCTTTTATCAAAGCCAAGCTCTGCTGTTGTTGACATCCTCAGTATATATTTTTCAATAAATTATCGAGACAATTAGCATACTAGTAAACGATAACTACTAGCTACTTTAACATCTTTACAAGGCTTAAGTATTGGTATAACCTATACGATTTGAAAAGGTTTTGGAAATGTCCATTGTGTAAGCACTAATTAATGTTGATCTTTTTTTATAATTGGGTTGATGCCATCAATTGCCCGAGCTGTAAAGTTTTTCATAAGTGTGCACAGTATTTTACTTCATTAGTTGTTGTTAAAAAATTTCGCGGCGAAATGATATATATTGTATACGCTTTTAGCTATAGTTTTCAAGTTTTTTTTTTCTTAGGATCCCTAGTTATAGACAAAGGTTTTATGATTATTTTCAATAACTTCGGGAATAGCATCTGACTTTTGTTTATTGTTATAATTTCATCGCCATCTTTATCAAAACACTAAATCTACTATTTTTACCTTCTACTACTTTTGTCGGCAGCTAGAGCTCTTACCTACCAGTTGGCAACCTAAATTGATAGCAGCTGTTATCTCTGTCATTATCAACGTGTTCTTTTTAATAAAGTTATCAGCAGTCAATATGTATGTATTTAAATAGTTTCTCCCTGTGGGATTATACACTTCTAAAGTTTTCGACTGTACCGGGTTTCTTGCCCTATAAGGAATCATATTCATTTTTATGCTAATATAACTCTTCGTACTTCTTCGTAGTTTAATACTGAAAATTTAAATCATTTCCAATTAAAGTACATTAAATTTTTATATGCTTTTAAGTACTTAATGCATTCGATTCATGTGACCTAAAAAAGCAACCAACAGACAATTATGCAAACGCTTTAAAAGCCAAAAAGTAAAAGTTAAAATTTATTAATGATTATGACCACCAAAGGCGTTCATCTGCGCTTTAAAACTATTTTTGCTTTAAGCAATTATAAGGAACCTTATTCTTTTGGTTATGGCTTTTAGCAAAAAATCGTGTATGTCAGTTTTATGTTTTTAAGCAGTTGACTTTATATAAAATATTGGTAATATATAAATAAAATATTTTGTGTTTTTATTTTAAAAATATAAAAATTAATATTTTTAAAGAATCACAACAATATAACTATGTTAAATTTTTTTGCTATTGTATACAAAAATTAGGGATAATATTTGTTATATCAAATATAGCTTAAAGTGTTTGAATGAATTTAATTTAATTTGCATGGTTTTTTAACAAGAAGTTTGTTTTTCAATCGTGGCATCACCAACAACATGATAGTTTTGACATTTAGTTTTTTGACGTATTCGCATGAATGCTGTAGTGTGTTTGACAGTGTCGATATTGCCATGCCTTCTGCATGCAATAGGACACCCCACATTCCATTGTGAATGTGATTGTCCACACTAAACCAAACCATGTGTGGGAATATCCAAACGTTGCATATTCCCACAACAGATATTCTTTGTAATTATTAATATTATAAGTTAGCACATAAGAAATAAATATTTAGTAAGATTATTATTAACTGTACAATACTAGCGATCAGTCGCGTAAGCGGCTGGTCGTTAAGATATAATAATATAATAAAAATAAAGAACAATAAAGTAACTAATTATTAATAAAATAAAATAAAAGTTGTTAACATTTTTACATGGCGATCCTGCCATTATTTAATGTGAAGTGCAAACAAAAGTTAATAAAGATAAATATTAGTTTTCGTAATTACGTCTCAAGTGCTGAAATTTATTAATGAAAAAAAAATGTATTATGAACGAACAACAAGTAATCTTAACATTTATTATATTCATATGTTATCTGACATTTATAAAAAAAAAAAACGCGTGATACATAACATTAAAATAAATAACACAATTACATGAAGAAACCATAAAAATAAAGACTATGATTTGAACAGCAATAACCCAACGATTTGTTTTTCATGAACACTTAAGTGAAAGTGGCCAATAGTCAGCCAGCTGCATTTAAAATTATATATACTATAACCAAAAAAACATTAATAAATTTTGAAGGATTGAATAATGTTGGAAATAAGGTTTTGAGACCTCCAGACGGTGATACAAATGATATTTTGGTGCATTGACAATAACGGTAATCGGCCACCAAAAGAGTGTTGACACATATTAACGCTTATATGGTGAACCCTAACATCCAGAATACTGCCAAGATCTCATGGAGATCAATATCCTTCAGTCGAAAGGCTGAACGTGCTAAGCACTAATTACCAACCCACAAAATTTCCAACTGAAAAACAACGAAACAGATGGTCACGAAAAACAACTACTACTGCACCACTACACAGCTCCAGAAACTACTTCTACTACTAAGATTCCAACCACATCAACTATTCCTCTTGAACCTACACAACACCACTACACACGCATTCCAACCATTAATTAACAATTTTTACGTATTTATCACAATAAAATTACTATCTATGATATATATATATATATATATATTTTACATAAATTAAATATAATCTAAACTTTCTATTATAATATTAAATAACATACTTGTTAAAAAAAAGAACGGAACACAATAAATTTTAAACACCCATTTGCGGAACTAAATTTAAAAAATTAGGAAAGAAATAGAGCATGACTCTTAAAATAGTATAAGTATTTACGTAAAATATATTCTGCTGCGATACTTACGAGTCCCTCTAGTAGTTTATAATAGGATATGGACTTGACATTATTTAATACTTTATGGTTTTGGGGTACTTATAATTAATTAGTATTATTTCAATAAATAACCTATAATAAAATCTGCAATAATTGAATGAAAAATATTCTTGAGAATTTTTTATAATTTATACAGGAAATTATTATAATACAACCATCCTAATTTTTTATAATTTGTACTAAAGAATAATATAATAATAAATTAACATTGATAACAATACTATGTACTAGTCTG